>CAWUFW010006722.1:0-600000 GCA_963921515.1 Calotriton arnoldi | reverse complement strand
CCAATATATCGTGGTTGGAATTTTCTATTCCCTTTTAACCTCAAATTTTTTTGTGCTTAACCACACCTTGTCACCAATTTGAAAATCAGGTTCCTTACGTCTTTTCTTATCAGCATAAAATTTGTAATCTTTCTTTGCCTTCACTAAATTCTCTGTCGCTGATTGGTGTATGTTGGTTAAGTGCTCAACTAGATCTGTGACAGCTGGGACCTCTGCTTCTTGTATGTTTACTGAGAGATTGGGATGTCTGCCTGAATTCAAGAAAAAGGGAGAATAGCCCGTGGAAATGTTCTTAGCGTTATTGTGTGCGAATTCTGCAGCCCATAGATAATCTGACCACTCCCCTTCTTGATCTAGCAAGTTTAGTCTCAAGTACTGTTCTAGCTCTTGATTCGCCCTCTCTGTTTGGCCATCAGTTTCCGGGTGAAAACTAGTGGAATACCTGGTTTCGATATTTAGTTTTTTAGTAAAGGCCTTCCAGAAGTGTGACAAAAACTGCGACCCCCCGGTCAGAAACTAAAATCTTCGGAATTCCATGTATTTGCACGATGTTTTGACTGAAAGCCTGTGCTAACTCCTTAGCAGTGGGTAATCTTTTTAAGGGGACAAAGTTGGCCATTTTAGTGAATGCATCCACGCAAACCATTATAGTAGTGTAACCTTGACTTAGAGGCAAGTCAACAATTAAATCTATTGTGACTGTATGTCATGGATGAGGTGGATTGGGTAATGGTTGTAATAAGCCCTTAGGAGCTTGTCTCTCTGACTTTCCCCTGGCACAAATTTCACACGTTGTTAAGTGCTGCTGAATGTCATTAGTCATGGTTGGCCACCAAAATCTTCGTTTGATCAAGTCAGTTGTCTTTTGGATTCCTTTATGTCCTGCCAACACATGATCATGACATTCCTCCATAGCCTTCTTCTGCAATTCTCCCGTGGGTAGGTACAGAGCACCCTCTTGAAAGGGTAAACTGTCTCGGATTTCTCTATTGGGCATTTGCAGCGCCCATTCCTGCATTTCTTCTTTGCTCATGACTTTTTGGACTGAATTCTCCAGGGTACTCTCTAGAACTGCCCCAATAAATCTTTCCTCTTCAATTATATTTTGATTCTTCAATTTTTCCGGAATGTCTTCGGTGCCAATTCTTGATAACGCATCCGCCTTGCCATTCTTCGTTCCAGGGCGATACGTGATTACAAAATCGTAATCCGCAAAATACAAGGACCATCGAAGTTGTCGTGGGGTTAGAGTTCTTGCGGATTTTAGAAATTTTAGATTTCGGTGGTCAGTGTAAACTGTGACGGTATGCTTCGCCCCAAGCAAATAGTGTCTCCATTCTTTGAAGGCGTCCTTAATGGCTAGCAACTCTTTTTCCGTTATGGTGTAATTCGCCTCCGCTGGGGTCAATTTTCGAGAGCGAAAGGCGACAGGATGAAGCTGGCCCGTTCTCTTATGCCTTTGTTACAGCACTCCTCCCAAAGCTAAATTCGAGGCATCTGCTTCCACTTAGAATGGTTCTGATGGATCAGGATGTAACAAAATGGGTGCTGTAGTAAGGGCCTCCTTTAGCAGCACAAATGCTTCTTCTGCCTCCTTGGTCCATTCGAAAGGAACTCCTTTCTTTAGTAATTTCGTAATTGGCATCAGCTTCTTAGAAAATTCTCGGATGAACCTCCGGTAGAAGTTTGCAAATCCGATGAAGCTTTGCACCTCCTTGACTGATTGCAGTGATTTCCACTCCAGTACTGCATCCACCTTGCGTTTGTCCATCGTTATTCCTTCAGGAGACTAGATAAAACCCAAGAACTCTACTGAAGTTACTCTGAATGCACATTTTTCCAGCTTTACAAAAAGACTATTTTCTCTCAGTTTTTGCAGAACTTCTTTGACATGCTTCTCATGTACTTCTTCGTTATCGGAATATATCAGGATGTCGTCTATGTACACCATAGCACACTGATCAATATATTCCTTCAGGACGTCGTTGATGAAGTGTTGAAAGGCTGCCGGGGCGTTGCAGAGGCCATAGGGCATTACTTGATATTCAAAGAGCCCGTATTTAGTCCTAAATGCAGTCTTCCACTCATCACCTTCTTGGATACGTACAAGATGATAGGCCCTTCGGTGGTCCAGTTTGGTATAGATTCTTGAACCCTTAACTTGATCCAGGAGGACCGAAATTAGTGGCAGGGGGTATTGATTCTTTACTGTAATTCGATTAATTGCTCTATAATCGATACACGTTCTGAAATCGCCCCCCTTCTTTGGTATAAAAAAAAGTGGCGAAGAGACAGGTGATTGGGAGGGCCGGATAAAACCATTTTCTAAATATTTCTGTAAATAATCCTTCAGATGAGTATTCTCCTTCTCTGTCAAAGCATAGATGCGACTGCAGGGCAAATTAGCTCCTGGCTCTAACTCAATCTTGCAGTTGTACGTCCTGTGTGGAGGAAGCCTTTCAGCTTCCTTTTCACTGAAAATGTCACTGTACTCCATGTATTCTTCTGGCAATTCCACTGTGTGTATTACACACACACTGGCTCCATTATCACATAGATGTGCAGCTGGCGTCACTCTCCGATCTCGCTTTGAGTTTTGATAGCAATTCTCTTTGCAAAACTCTGAATCCATAGTTATAGTTCTGGAACTCCAATTGATGGTGGGATTGTGCTCGGTGAGCCAGGGCAATCCCAATATTAACTGGAACTGCGGAGTGTCAATCAGGTTAAATTGTAGTTGCTCACAATGGCCATCTGCACCTTCTCCCTTTTTCATTTGTGGAAGGGGTGGGTTTCCTTGAATTTGTGTCAGCCATCTGCCCTAAATGGAAGGTTCCCAGCCGGTCCTATTTCGCCCGAGTTGCTGTTCCAGCACTACATCACGATGTGCTGGAATTGGTTGGACAAGCTTTGCAGCAGAGTGCTGTTCACAAAATCCACCTGACAACAGACATGTGGACCAGTTGCCAAGCCACTTATTACATGTGCATCACTGCACACTGGGTCTCTTTGTGGGGGTTAGAGACAAGCTATCTGAAGTAGGTGCTGTTGACACAGCTGCAATTTTTAATGCTTCTCGGAAACATGCAACTGTAGCCATGTTCGCCATGGAGAAATCTCATACTGCTGAAAACATTTTGGAAGAGTTTAACAGCAAGGTCTTTGAATGGCTGCGCCCCAGAGGGCTTCACATTGGTTTTGTTGCCACGGATAATGGCAGTAATATACTTAAGGCCATGACGCTTGGTGAGTATTTCAGGGTCCCGTGTTTGGCGCACTGCATTAACATTATAGTTCAAGACTTTCTGAAAAAAGAACCCATAGTCAGCAACTTATTGACCACCTGCCGCAGAATATGCACGCATTTCAGCAATTCTTTTAAAGCCCGGAAGCAGCTGAGGATTATTTAACGTGACTATAGAATGACAGTCAAAGCACTCATCCAGGAGGTGGCAACACGTTGGAACTCAACGTATTACATGCTTGACCGTCTGTTTGAGCAGTACAGACCAATCAATGAATATGTCATGCGAAGGGCGGATGCTACTGTGAAAGGCATGACCCTTCAGATGGACCAATGGTGCCTAGTTAAATCTCTTACAGAGATGCTTCTTCCTTTCGAGGTCTTCACACGTGAAGTCAGCAAGTAGGACTGTACTATGGGCCAAGCTATCCCATTGTTGCACATGCTAGAGCAACAGCTGAAGGGGGTGTGTGAAGCGTACATAGGTGTGGAGGAAAAAAAGAAGCATATGAGTTGGTGGAGAGCTTATCATGTCGCTTAAGTGAAAATGCAAGGGTGCAAAATAAGATTCTGTCACAACAACATTACATTTGTGCCACAATTCTGGATCCACGGTACAAATCGGCACTGCACAGTAAGACATTACTCCCTTTTTCAGAAGTGGATGTTGCCCGTTACAAAACTTGGATAGCTGAGGCAGCCAGTACATTGGAAAATGAACGGCTGGTAATTAAAGGCATCAAACCCACGTCAAGTACTGCAGCAGGGCATCCGGCGTCAAGTTCAACTTCAGAGCCTGTGGGCAGTGCATTTGGTTCACAGCTGTCACCAACACTATCGACAACAGCAAGAACCGGATCATCAGCCCCAGTACAAACGGCACAGGATTGGTATTTACAGCAAGGACTTGCTAGGTCCAGTGCTGATGCAAAGACAAAAGAGGCCGCACTAAGTTTAGCACCCCTGAACATTGACCGAATGGTCCAGGCCTACCTGGATGACCCAACAGAGGTCTACATTGATCAAAACACATTGCGGTATTGGAATGGCAAAAGGGGCCAATGGCCAGTGCTCAGCAGGCTGGCGATAAACTATCTGGCATGCCCTATCGCAAGTGTCTCTTCTGAACGTGTTTTCAGTGCTGCTGGTTCCATTGTAACAGTGAAAAGGACCAGTCTCTCACCCAAAAACGTTAAGAGGTTAACCATGATCAAAATGAATCAGCAATTTATACCACCGAATTACACAATACATGAATCAACGCAGGAAGATGAGGACAGCGGCTCAGGTGACGGAAGTAGCGTGTTGGATGCTGATTACCTACTTCTGGTTGAACCTCCAGAGTTTGAGGACGAGCTATACTTCCCTGACAACTAGGCTTCCACTTCTTACTGTGGTTCTCCCTTATTTACTTCTATTTGTGTGTCTGTCTTTTTGTTTGGAAACTTCAAATCACAACAAATCCATCACCACCGTCTTCATATTTTATTGCCTTATATGAGTTTCAGCTCTCTGCATTTCAGTCCACTCCTCCGAGTCCTGCTCCTCCTGAATCGACCTAAATCTTTTGCCCTCAAGCCAGATGATGATTGGATGAAGCATAATCGAAGAAAAACTAAAATCTTGCCTCGTTGAGTCTCTCCAAAAGAAGTGGAACATGATGATGACTACTATAGCTATCCTCCTTTCCGAGCCGATACAGACTGCCCATTAACTGAAGATGAGAAGGAACAGGTAATGAATGATGACATGCATTGGACGCTGACTGAGTGATTTGTGTTGTTGTTGTTTGTAGTGCATGAAGGTAATTCATTGTGTACTATTATCTAATCTACACACTAAAAGTAACTCAATGCAATGTTTGTTTCCATTCTTGTTTTTCAATAACAATTTTCTACTTCTACTGCAGGCCGATCCATTGCATTTTGAATAAGGAAAGGGGACTCAATCTGTACACTACTGCACACTGAGTTGGACAACACACCATGATGATGACCACAGTGACATTATCTCTTCGCAGTCACTCAGTACGATCAGAGATGATTGATGGAATAACTCAGTGCGTTTCATGAGTGCATTAAAAGGTAACCAAGTCAACAACAACCACTGCAGACCTACATGTCTGTGTAGTGGTGGAAACGAGTGTGGTGGTATGACTGACAGCGGGGCATTGATTTAGTCACTTAATTTGGAAAATGCTATGTTGCTGTATATCTGCTTTGTCTGCCTCTGTCAAAAAAGGTACGCTAAATGGAGGATGTGTCACGGGTGCCGTGGGCCTGCTCTGTCCTGTTGTTGTTGGAGGTTAATGCTGGAAACAGACTAGAGTAGACATGATGTATCCAAATCCATGCCGCCTCTGAAAGTGTTCTTGTTGCACTCCACCGTAATTTAGGCATTTTTTTCTACTTGATTTTTCAATATCCCTTTTGTTTTCCCATCTGCAATTACAGGCCGGCCCTTACCCTGTGCTACACTGGGAAAAACAACTCTCACTTACCTTACCAACGAATCTACATCTGCCAGGCAGGCAGTGGCGTCACCCAAGATTGATGGCCGGAGCGTCCATGGAAGGGAGGACCAAGACGAATGCCGAGATGCAACTCCACATTTTGACCAGGATAACATACAGTAACAGTATCAACTTTCATCATCTTTTAAATTTGATTCATTTTTTGTCTTCAATCATTACTACTGTGTGTTGTTGTTGTTATGTTTGCTCTCTGCTTATAATTCAATTCATCCCTACAGCAATGTTTGGCTTTTCTTTCCTATCTTTAAGCCTGGGCCGGTACAACAGAACAGAAACTGTATGTAATTTGGGTCTCTCTGAGGGCAGACAGGCAAGGCAAATTGCATAATATACTGCTGCCCTGTACTGTCTAATTGTCTAGTAGTAGTAGTTAATAAGTACTATCATTAACCATCAAGTTATCATCATCATGCATGCATTTCCTTTTTCTCCCTTAACTGATTTATGGATATGGTTGTCTGCCAAGATTGTGTTTTGTTGTTGTCCATGCGTACTGTTTAGTGTTTTTCTTTGTCAAACCTTTCCCAAAACCCCCCTTCCCAACCATTCATCAAACCCTAACCCTCTTCCCCCGGGCTGTGTGACTTATAGAGGTGTGACTAAATTAAATGTACACCAATAATTTATCACACGCTTGCTGGGGCGGATGTGGCTAAAGCAACAAAAATGCATTTTCAAGACAGGGCGCGGATCTTCTTCTGCTTGCCCACCCTCCTATGAGCAGTATATTTGCGATTTTTTTACCAAAGGAACCGAATCCATCAGCATTAATTGCCGGCATAGATTGGATTTGTTGTCATCCTCCAAAACAGCACTAACGGTTACGCTTGTGTCGAGTCACAGTGTACTGTAGGCCTAGTCGAGTGACTCGACACAGCTAGAGTTTGTAACTCTATGTACTAGGCTATCCCCGCAACCATTATGTTTCCTTGTATTTTGGCATATTATTGTTTGGTAGTAAGTTCCGTACTGTACTTCGTTCTACTACTCCTCCCACAGTCTCTCTCAGGCGACTGACTGTCTCATTTTCTTTTATTTGCAAGTGCTACTGCCAGGGTCTACTACTACTACCACCACAACCATGGCATGTTGGGAAAGAAAACCATCATCACCATGCAGCCATCGCCGTGCCCAAGTTAAACATCAAGCACAGGTAAGAGAAGAAGTTTGGGGAGGCATAATTAACAACGGAATTTTTTTCATTAATTCTATTTCACACACCCCTTTGAGTCCAGTTGCAGAATGCATAGATTAGGATGAGAGACTGTCAGTACTAGTAGGACAAGTCCCTCAGTGAGGGGTACCGCATCTGTCTGTTTGTGTCTTAGTAACTCAGCCAATTATTTAAATCAAACACTGGCTGTGGCACTGCACCAGCAAGGAAACCGTGTGACGCAAAACAGTAACCCCACCCACAAAACATTAACCACATCGTATATAAAGTCTAAATATGTAATTTAATACCCTAACAAAAATAAACTATGTAAAAAAAATCCCACAACACCTGACCCACCCCTCTCCCTAACCCCAACCAATGTTCATGTCCTGGAATGAAAAAGTCCAACAAATGTCCAAAAGTTCAAAACCCAACGCCCGATTCCCACCCACCAAAAGAAGCTATAAAAAAGGGGCAATAAATAAACGGGGTCTCAGTGGGCTCGCCTCTCCAGGACACGGATGCGCTCCTCTAGGCGGGCCACGCGGTGCTTCAGCGCACGGCAGTTGCATCCACGGGGGGGGCAGCAGTGCTTCTTGCTGTGTGGCAGCGGGCGGCTGACAGGCGGTGGCGCCGTAACACTGTAGGGGGGTGTCTGGGGTGCGGGGCATTGGAGGAGGCTGCAGCTGCTGCCGCCTCCTCCTCCTCCTCCTCTAGAAGAACCAGCCGCTGGTATTCGGCCTGTATGGCCTCCAGCTTCTGGCGCCATGCCTTGGCTGCCAACTCCTTCCTGTCGACTTTACCTTTGGAAGGAGTAGCTATATCAAGAAGAAAAAACAAGACTATTGTAAAATATACTCTTAGCAAAGCAGTCAGACAAATTCATTCTACACATAGTGGCACAGTAGCACTAGCAAGCACAGTACGTAACATTTGTGGTATGTATCTATCCTCCCACTACCTCGGCCTCGAACATTTGTGGGAGTTTCAGGCATTCCACCACCCATGCATCTGATTCATATCACACACCTATGCATGCATCCCACGTATCCTTCTCTGCCAGTCATAAATATAAAATCTCGCCCGTCCTTCCTCCTTCCACCCTTCTTTCCCTTTTCGTTCAACCCATCCATCAAGGTCATCTGATCAGATTTTTAGTCTTCTCCATAAAAATTTCACAGCTGAGTTGAAGTCCGATAGAAGAGGCCATTGGTTACTCTCCGTACACTCCCGTCGCTAATGCTATTGCTAATGCTAAGTAAAGGGTGTTTTCTTCAACCGTTCACAACAACTTCTTACTTAAGTCTCAACAGTACAGTATACATTACACCATTGCAGCGAGTGTAATGTCAATAAGTAAGGATTAGGAATATAACTTACCACCGCCCGCCACTGCTGCTGGCTCACCCCCTGCAGCTCCTCCAACTGCCGCATCGCCTGCACCCTCAGCGGCCGCGTCACCTTCGCCGCTGGCCCCGGTACTGGTGGTCGGTAGTATGCCTAGAAAAACATTACACATTTTTCAGATGCCATATACACCTCCCCTATTTTTGACTAGCAAGAATGAAAAAAAGTTAATACATACATAATACATATACAACATACATCACTAGTATAAATCAGGTAGTAGAGTAGACACTGGTAGTGTTATATGGTCCCTAGGGTCATTCTAGTCTTTGCTAAGTTACCCCGAGCCATGCAACCATTTTAGCTCTGTCTTTTATTTTTGCGCAAGTTACCTCACAGCTTGTTGTGAAAGACGCCTTTGAGCCCACATGAGCTCATACTGCTACTGTCTGAGCGCTGCGTACAAGGTCAAAAAACAAGCGACTTTGTTATGGAGTTCTGGTGTTAGTCCATATTGCTTATCCATAAAAAAACAGCACTTTTGGCACGACTGAGAAATGCTTGCACTATACTAACGCGCACCATTTTTCTCATTACAGACGGAAGATTCCCTTATACGAAGAACCAGAGCTTTGCAGACCTTATGATGTAACCAGTACTAGGTTCTTCTAAGGTGAGGGCTCCCCAGAATTCTCACATCTCCATTTATAATTTTAGATAAACTAGATTCCTACCAAGGGGAGGGTGGTTCTTCCACCACTGTTCAGTTATCATGATCTCGCCTTTTGGCTTCTATGGACTTGTAGTTGTAAGTAACTTGTAAGTCTAACTAAGTGTAACAATGTTTATTGTTTTAATCGTATGCATTTTGCTGTTGCTGCTGCATTATACAACGTACAGAGCTTGTCAGTTGGAAATAAAAATAAACCTTTTGAACTTACATAGACTCGGTGGTATTTGGTGTGGACTTACACGAGAGAGTGAGCAAAAGGGTGTGCATTGCTTCCGCGACAGAGGTTGGGAGTATTATGTTGTCTGGGTTGTCTACTCATTGGGTATTTTGGGGGGGGGGGCGTTTCGGAGTAATGAGACACTATAACTAGTCGGTCGGGATTGTGGTGGCTTCTGATTGAGGTGTGAGGAAGGTCCAACCTCCCATCACCAACGTCCTATTTTCTTGTGCAAAGTTCTGTATGTGCAGAATCCCTACAACAGTAGTAGTATGTCCTATCCTATCTAAAATTCTAAAATGTGGTTGGGCATTTTCTTGGTGGGAATTGTCGAAAAGCCTCAAGAATAAGAAGACTAGAAGTAGTAGAAGAGGACAACCCAAAGGACTGGACTCAATGGCTATAGCTATTGGTGAATATGAGTTTTATTTAAAATATTTGAAATAAAGAGTGGGCAACTGGGCAAGCTTAGCTACAGACAGACTAATAGTAGTAGTACAGAGAGTCATAGCAGACGCAGTTAGAGGCAGGGATAACAAGAATTTAGAAACAGATAGTATAGAGCAAAGAAGATTTTGTAAAAATTCAAATTAGGAGGATACCGAAATAATAGTTCGGAAAAATAAGGTGCAGGAAAAGTTAGGGAAATATAATTATTAATATTAACCACTGGAGGACTTACTGGGGCCAGCAGCAGAGCCCTCGATAGAGGAGCGGTCCTGTCCCTGGGAGGCATCTTGTAGATCTTCTTGGCCCACCGCCTGCGACCCCGTCTTCTTGCCCCTGGGTGCTGCTGATCATGTAAGATTTCATAAAGAAAGAGACAAAAATTAAAGTTTGGTGTGAAATAAATAAAATATTTTAAAATACGCACCAAAAACTTTTTGGTAACAACAATTGCAATAAAATTGACCTATCTGATCGACTGGTAGTATTGCGAGATTCACGGACCGTCTAGCAAGCCTAACTACCACCTGACCTAGCCCACCTATTCCAATCCAGACGGGCCAATTGTTCAGTAAGTCTGCATTTCCATTTATTTTAGTCCTCAAAAATGCATAGATGGAGGACACATGCATACATTTTTGCATACACCAAATTGTTGGCTGGTTGCTGCTGATGTTCTGCTAGTGATGATATAAGCCTATTAACACTCAGAAAACAAACTACAAAAGGTTCTGCGAAGGACTGGGGTAAGCAGCACTCAGCAGCACGTGACGTGACAGAGGATGCGTCACGCACACCACTTACAAATTACCAACTAATAAGTAACTAAACCTATCAATCCACCACTATCCCTTCTTAGTGGCAGGAGGACAAAGGAAGGACTACTCTCTCTAGCATTACATCACTTAAGTTCTCTAAAGTAAACTCTTACATAATCATCAGGCCAAGCGAGCGCAAAGTTGCAAACAAGTAAGATTAGTAGCGCCGAGCGCCTGTGTCATAACAATCACAGATTTTTAAACATAATTTACCTGCAATGTAAGCAGCAGCATTCTTGCTGGTCGGAAAAAAAAAATATTCGCAATATATAACACAGAGCAGAAGAACACAAAGTAGTAATATTAAATAGCTACTCACCAAGCCCCAGGACCTCCACTCCTAGCAGGTCCAGCAGGTCCTGCTCCCGGTCCAGAATATCGGACCACCGGTGCGTCAGCTGATTATTGGTGTGCCGGACACCAGAGCAGCGAAACACTGCCCGACGCACCTTGCCCCACCGCTGCCGACGCTCCCGGAGCCCGTACCCGGACCCAGGCCTGCCGCCTGCTGCCAGGGTTAAGGGTAGGTGGCGCTGAACAAAAAAAACTAGAGCGGCCACCTCCGACTCATTGAATAAGGCCCGTGCCTGCACCCTCTTTGGCGCCGCCTTCCGCAAGGAAGGCGGTCGCGGCTCTGGCTCCGACTTCGAGCCCTGTGGCTGTGGCCCTTTGCCATGGTTCTGGGTAGGCGGGGGACGGAAAAGAAAAGGTAGGAATTTAAAAAGTAAGTAAAAGAAATAAAAAGCAGGTAATAGAAAAAGTGTGAAAAAATAGTTAAAAACACACAAAAAGTAGAAAAAACTAAAAATATAGAATCAGGATAATAGAGAGATAGATAATAAATAAAAAGACCCAAAAAAAGTTTACAGAAACAAAGGATTGAAAAGATAGAGGGAGGATTGAAAAGCAGGCCCAGAACCATAGCAATAGAGTGAAAAACAAGATGGCCGCGCCCATTGCGACCGCATGGGCAAGTTCGCGTGATATTTCCCCCCCGAGCACGCAAAAAGCGTCGCGAACACGTAATGCGCGTTCCCAAACAGGAAACCCTTATCGCGAACGGGCAGGAGCATGCAATACGCGACCCGGAACTGGAAATAAGCATCGCGAGCGGGCGGGAGCATGCAATACGCGACCCGGAACAGGAAATACCATCGCGAGCGGGCGGGACAAGTGAAAACAAGATGGCCGCGCCCGTTAGCGACCGCATGGGCAAGTTAGCGATATATTACCCCGCGAGCACGCAAAAACACATCGCGAACGGACGGGACCAGCAATTCCGCGATTTCGCTGAATTTGCGCGTGCTCGCGGAATTTTTTAGCAATTTCGCGGAGATTTGCGTACCGCGACTACGCAAATTCCGCCCACCCTTATTCCACACCACAGTATAGACACTGCTTATTCAATCTGTGTTTCTCTTTTTCCTTCTTTGATAGGGGACCGCGTATCTTTCCAATCTGCATAGGTTCAGTTCCTTGCTGATTGTCGACTGCCCTGGCTACTTCGGACCTGGCTCGGTCATAACGCGGAACACTGGGACGGAATTCTCTCCTCTTCTCACCTCTTCTCTCACTTTGCCGGAAGTCAATTTCCATCACTAAATCGATGAGAGACGAAATTTCAGTTGGGCGATTAGGGACTTGTGCGAGGGCATCTTTCAACTCGTCTTTCAACCCACGATAAAAGACTGCAGCAGGTTTGTCCTCTGGCCAGTTCATTCCACCACTAATTTGTTAAATTGAGCCAGATATGCTATTAGTTCACGATTGCCTTGTCTAAGTTCAAGTAATTCATTATCTGTGGCTTGAGACACTCGACGACGATCAAAAATCCTGTGAAACTCTTTCTTGAACTCCTCTAAGTCGTAAAGCATTGGGTCGTTTCTTGAAACCAAGGGCATGGACCATTCAGCAGCGTCTCCACTTAGATATGATAAGATGAATGTGACACGTGACTGTGCGTCGGGGAAAACAGCTGGCCTACACATAAAATGTAAAGTGCATTGTGTCCAGAATATCTGTGCCTTTTGGGGGTCTCCCGTGAACCTTTCAGGTGGGGCCAAGGGAATTACTGGCGATAACGAGTGAATTACTTGTGTGGTAACCTTAGCCTGGGAAATTGTTGGGTCACTAACAAATCCTTCTGAAGTAGTTGGAAACTTTAGTTTAGGTTCTGTGACTAAACTAGTCATCTTAATAGCTAATTCTGAGGTTTCTCTACTTAACTCTCTATTTTCCTCTCGGACTGCCATTATTTCTTTTTGTATTCCTTCTAGCACTTCTCCCAGTCGTTTTAAATCTAAGCCCTCCGCCATTCTGCTCAGGTGCAATAACAACGTGGGCACTTCACTCTGTCAAGGCTTAACACCAAGTGAATTGCGCAGGAGCAGACTGACGCTAAATCCCAACTCCCCTATTCACTTTCCCAGCCACACACCTTCAAAAAGTACTTGGGCTGATGAAAACCAAAAGGGGGAAAGGGGTAGGGGAAAAAGAAGAGACAGCTACACTTCTTCCAGGTTCTCTTTGTTGCTTCTTATTATGGTGAACTGCAAGAAAACCCAATATTTCACTGTCTTTTTCTAAACACTCTGGTTAATTACTACAATGCCTTAATAACTCTAATTATCCTCTAATGTGCTTACCCTGTGTATTCGTAGCTATTGCCTCTCTTCTATTCATGTGGATAATACATAAATCTTCTAACGCGTAGCAACAATAATTCTGCGACGAACAAGCGACGGGCACTACCTTATCTAGCTAACGTGCCGCAAGCTCAATGAAAGACTTCCATTACCTTCCAAATCCTCAGGTGAAGTGCGAGGATTCTAATGCCACAGCTGTCAAAATTCTATCTCTGCCTTCAGTCTCAGGAATCACTAGAACGCTAAGTGGGACCTTTCCCTGTCCTTCTGGCGGCCATCTTAGGGTTCTTCCAGGTGTGGAATCTGAACCTGGCTACGCCATTTCTGAGCCTGCGTAATGCTTGATGTCTGACTATATTGACTGACAACCTCTCTTTTGGGGAATCTGGTTGAGTTCTGACACATGTTTGCAAATTGGGGCAGTTTTTAACTAGTAAAGACACACTCTATAAGTGTTTTGCAAGGTATGGTAAATGAGCTTGAACTTGCTGCAGGAAAGGTTTGTTTTAACTTCAGGGAAATTAACAGTAAAAACTGGCCTAACAGACCATAAAACAGGCCCACGAACTGCCCAAAAACACGGTCCACAGACTGACCTGGCAGACCAGACTGGAATGAGGAATAACACCAAGGAACTGAATAACTCTGGGTCCAAATGCTACTTTAATTCCTCATTTTCCACCGGATTCTCGCACATTGATTTTCACTGTTTTCAGCAGCTAAAATCTCTGTGCGAAACTAGTATCCCTCAAAATACAATAGCACCTCCCGGCCTTTCTAACATCAAAAGGCCTCCAGCTGATATAGGATACGGGAACTCGTCACAGGCAATGATGACTCTCCACAGAGGAAGTGCTAACATCGACCCAAGTGTAGCTCCCTTATCATCATTACAAATGCCATTAAACAATTCAACTCGGCCTGATGGACAAAAAGAATCTCAAATAATCATCGACCCTGTAATAGAAGAAAATAGGGTGTCTAGAACGGACGCAACCTGGCAAACCATCACTAATCATCACGTCAATAAAGATCAGATAAACAATTGCACAAACTACAATATTCAAAAACCTGCACCACCAAGAAAAGGAAAACAAATATGGAAGGTCCCAGATCAGCTACTTCAGGGCTCTCTCCCCTTGCAAGATCTGAGGCCACCCAGCGAACTAACGCTAACAACCAACATTGTAACTAACCACAGCCCCCCTAAAGAGGTTGAGTTACTGCAATCGACGGAGGACGTACAACTTAATAACCAGCATGACCCTGCATTGCACGCTGGAGAAATCACAAACCAAGTGCAGGCCTCGAAAAGATTGCCAATCAGGTCGAGCCTCACATTGCTCAAACCTGAGTATATTTCAAAAGGGCACCAAGACATACTGAATAGGGGCAATATTTTGAAACTATTAAGGGCTATTCCCAACCTAGCAGATCTGAATACAACTGATCTTCTTGCAATAGAATTTCTTACACCCGAAAATCCAGCAATGCCTGAGGCAACGAGGGCTTAGTGGAAAAAAGTTGCTATCGCTCAAAGAGTATTAAACGAGCACCACACCTTCGAAGCTTGGGGAATCAAGGTTACTTCTTATCAAAATCCAGCCTATCCTGCGCCTCTTCTAAACCCCAGTCCAAGGTCCGGCTCCAATCGCCGCCCAAGGCCCCCAACCTCCGTTCTTAGAGGGGCACTGGGCTCTTCTCCTCAACCAAGGCCTCTCTTCCAGGGTCCTGACCACGCGTTCTTTCAGGAAGAAGCAGTACCTGGAGATAGCCTCCGGTATGCTGAGCCTATCACAAGAACTTTAACCTTCTTTCCAGCAACTCAATGACATCACAGCCAAATGGACATAGGTAACAGTCCACAAAAAGAAACGGAGATTTGCCTCTGCTCATGGAACATCAATGGCTTAGCTTCAAAAGCTTCTGACCCAGACTTCCTGCAATACTTCAATACGTTTGATATAATTCTGTTGCAGGAAACATGGCTGATAGAACCATTACATATACATGGGTTCCATTGCTTTGCCATACCAGCTACAAAAGGTGGGAAAACCAGTCATTTCTCAGGTGGGCTGGCAACCTATATATCGACAACTACCATATCTACAGCAGTTGCAGTCGGTCACGGAACAGAGGTTGCTTTAGCAATTAAATCCACTTTCTCCTTGGCGGGGGCACAAAATGAAGTAATGATCGCTAACGCATATATCCACCCAAAACGTTTAGCAACTGATTCGGCGAAGCTATTTGGCCAAATAATTACCTACATAGGCAGTACCGAATCACCAAACATTATTCTGTCGGGGGACCTGAATCAATACTTACTGGGATCGTCAGATGAAAACGAAGCAAGACTCCAATCTTCAAATTGCAACATACCAACACAAGGCGATTTCACCCATGGGAAAACCAACAAGATAAATAGAGGTCTTCTCGAAGATTTAGAACACACTAACATCAGGGCCCTCAATGGAAGATTTGCAGGTGACATTCCTCCTGTAGCCAGTTACTATACTGCAACAACCTCCTCGATTTTGGATTACACCTTTGCCAGTCTCTCGTTGTTCTCATTCATAATTGGCTTTAGAATGGGGGACAAGGGGGACAGTGATCATCGCCCACAAGAAATACCTTTAGCCGCAACAGCTCCCTCTGGCATCCAGGCGGCCCCACTTTGGGGCTCCAACTACACGTCAGACTATAAGAGAATTAAATTCACGGCAGATAACATCGAGTCCTTGTCAGAATCAGCATTGAATCTTATACTCTCATACCCGATCAATACGGATTACATACAAATCTGGGAACGTTTTACAATGAATCTCACAGAACTATACACATCGCAAATAAAAATGAAGCGCCCTCTGCTACTCGAGCAAGCAAAAAGGCTAACTACAGCACAAGGCGCGCAAATCAAAAGCCTCAAAAGAACTATAAATGGCTCGATAAGATCCTTGCGTCATAATCCTGGGAACTTCTTGCTACTCTCCTCTCTGCAACAGCAAAGAACTAACCTAAAGAAGTTGAAATGGGGCATAAACAAAAACCTCGAAGACGATATCTGGGCTAAACTCCTCCATAACATAAAACAAAACGATTGCGCCTGTTTCTGGAAAATGGTAAATACAATCATCAACCCGCAACATGGGGGAACCTCATCACACATATTAGAGGAAACCTGGGCCAATTATCTAAATACCCACTTCAACTACCAAACAGCGGGCTCCCCACACTTGGACCAGAGCGGGGCAGCTCCGATTGACTGCCACGCGGTTAATCAAACAAACGAAAGAGTTCCACACAAATCCTCAGACTTCAACTCCTGGAGGAAATGACAGACGTCGCAGAGCATCTACTAATCAAGCAGCAGATCACAAAGGGAAGAAAGGAAGGGGCGCCGGGCCCGAATGGAATCCCGCCCGCTCTGTTCAAACAGAGGGCGGCAGAGTGGGCAAGAATACTTCACCCCATATTTTTGGAAGTGAGACTACGAGGTGTCATCCCTGGTTCATGGAAAGGCTCCACGGTCGTTCCCATCCACAAAAGTGGCGACAAGGCTTCGCCTGGTAATTATCGGTTAGTGGTACTAATCGATAACGAGGCCAAATATTTTGCGGGTACGCTGCTGGAAGAGCTTACAGCCTGGGCAGACAACAATGACATAATTCCATTAAACCAGACAGGCTTCCGCAAGAAAACAGGCACAACAACGAACATCTTGACATTATCTCTGCTTATAGGCGTAGCAATCTCGAAGAAAATGCAGCTGCACTTTTGTTTTATCGATTTTAGTGCCACCTTCGATAATGTGGACAGGTCTAGACTGTAGGCGAAGCTAGCCAGCTGGGGTATCCCAAATGCCCTTTTAAAAATGCCAATGCTCCTACATACAGATGCCTGGGTACAGGTGAAACTAGGTACAGGGACGCATCTAACAAGAAAAGTAAAAACAACGAAGGGCCTTAAACAGGGCTGCGTGCTGGCACCTATGTTATTTAATTTATTCATGGCAGATCTACCACTGTTACTCAATACCAGAAATTCTCACGCGCCCAGGATGGGGGCACTACTTTGTCCAATCCCCTTTACGCCGATGACGTAATTTTGCTCAGCCACACAGTAGTTGGCTTGCAACATCTCCTCAACAGAATGCAGGATTACGCTGAAGTAAACAATCTGTTAATTAATCTAAAGAAAACTAGGACTATGTCAATTAACAACAAAAGGAAGGAAGAGGGACGCTGGCATCTGGGCGGTACACGAATAGATTCAGCGGGGGTCTTCAAGTACCTAGGTGTCTACATAGACAAAGAAGGATCATTTGCCCGACACCTAGAAGTGATTAAAAGGAAGGGGCTGGTGCTAGCACTAACCATGAAAAGCTTAACATCTAAATTATCGGGCCCAACACTGAGTCCCCTACTGAATGTAGCTCAGGCTAAAATCCTACCCACAATAACTCACGGTAGTGAAGCCTTAGGAGGCAGAGATGCTAAATTGCTGGACACAACTTTAGTAAAAGCATATAGAACCATGTTTAGCCTTCAAAACTACACTTCCCTGGCGCAAATCAGGGTGGAGTTCGGCCTAATAAAGCAATCATGGGCCAGATATGGCGCATATATCAACTGCTGGAATAAGATCAGACTATCGGCCCCTAAAACTTTAAATCAGCTTTTATGGCAAGATCTCCAACAGAGGGAGAATTCTCCTGCAAGAAGTTACCTTCAGGAGGCTCTAGCACGCACTGGACTCTTGGCCCTTTGGAATACCACCATCCAGTTTTTAAGAAATTAGTTTGGAAATCCTTGAAAAAATTGGCGTTGGTGGAGGATAAAGCAGCCTTTTCAGCCAGATCGCACGCCTGGATGTCTCTGAATAATTACAAGATCTTAGCCCCCCCAAAAAACTTCAATTTGGGTTACCCGAAAGCACAGAAACTAAAATATTTTAAAACTTCACCTTGGCTTGATCCCGTGTACCCAGAACCTTCCACCATGGAAGAGGGAGCCATCTCTAACATCTTGCAGTCTGTGCAAAAATGGCCAGGGCGACATTATCCATTTATTATGCTCCTGCAAGGAGTTGATACAGGAAAGGAGACAGTTGCTAAAAGTCCCTTTAAACCAAAGGAGAATTCGCTCAAGGAGACAAGCAGTTTTGGCATGCTTTGATCCAGAAACACCACAACTAAACTGTAGACTAGTGAGATTCCTAGCCGCAGCCGAAAATAAAACGCCATTTTATACCTAAACTTCTTTCGGGCTAAGGGGTAGCCCGTCAGGTCATCAACCCATGCAGGTGGCCGAATGCCTAAATATCTGGGAATACTGTGTCAATCCATTCAAACTAAGATACGAGACTGCCCCCAATAAGGTCGAGCTGGGAAGCCTGCACATAAGTGCTTGGATTGGTCTTTTAACAATGCACTTTTTTCGGCCAATAGCATTGCCCAGACAGAGCAATGAAGACCGGACAGAATGCAAAACCTACACTGACAGCTATCTGCATGAGGAACAAAGCACTTTTAATCTGACAGCAATTTAACTGTTCCTAAGCTTTTAATGATATATGAAATTTTGCAATTGTGTTATTAATATTCTATCATGATTTTATTGTCTTAATTGAAATTTGTATTGCAATGGTTTTAAGTAACTATGCAAATGTAATAAATTCAAATTTAAAAAAATTCAAATTCAAATTCTGTGCGAAAATAAGCAAATAAACAAATTTGTGGAAACGCCGCAGGTCTCATAATTCCAACGGGTTCAGTGTTACTAGCGCCATTGGAATTAGGTGCCACTCATATTGAGTGCCACTGGAACATGTGGAAATGGAGAACCAAATTATGCAGCAGGTTTGGCTAAATTATGCATCAAGAAAAATACAATTATACTGTATAAAGTGGCACATTTTTTGCCAGTATTATTGTGCTATTTTGCCATTTCAACACACATTACAATTGACTGGGTAACATTTCCCCCTGATTAGTACTTGTTTAACACCTGAATATAATAATAAGCAACTGAAAGGTGACCACTTAACGTTTTCAAATAATCTACTACTGCGCAGAACCACGTTTGGCATTTTTTAAATAACTTTTTATGCATTTAATTTACAAACTTCATTCTGAATTTCACTAGTAAAGCATATGTTACACCCCTTCTAATTGATTTAGGTAATAGGTGGGACAAGTGGATTTCTTTACAACACTAGTAGATTTCTTTAGCATTTTGTCTCCTGGATAAGTATTCTTTTTCAAGAATTCCGCACCCCTGTGGAAATCTTCAGTTTCGTTATAATCAGCAATTTTCTAATTTTACAGTAGCATAGCAGCGCCTAGCAAAAATACAGCAGACCTATATTTTAGCTGTGCAAATGCTGAAAATGTTCGACTTAAAAATAAATAAATAAATAAGATGTAGAATCAAAATTTCAAATCGAAATAAAACAATAACACAACAAAAAAGTGGAAAACGCCGCATTTACCAAAGCTAAACTAGGCCCTTAGTCTTCTGGCAGCGAACCCGCAGCTTCTTTATCTTGAAAGAAAATGTAAAACTTAATATAGTCATACCTTTAAATTGCCAACTTTCTTTCTATTTCTGCTAACCCCTCTGCCTCAGAGACAAAATTAATTAATACACAAATGTAAAAATACACTTCCACAGCCTGTCCTATTCTCCAAATAACCCTAAATTAATGCTGGTGGAAGGGATCTCGAACTGAACTGAGGGAAAGAATTACAGAAAAGGAAATTATGCAAATTTCGAACACCTTACTTCTCTTTCTGGAGCCCATAGAGATGATTAGTTTCTGTGAGAGATACTTTGAGTTTTCTGGTGTGAGACTCTCAACAAAGGAGTGAGACAAAAGAGTAACACTTTCCTCCAATGAGAGAGACCGTCTATGAGATATTAGACTCCCACTGAGTATGTGATAGTGTTCTCCAGGAATTCAAGGTCACACCAGCGAAGCTAAATTGTGCTCCAAAGCAGGAGACTAGTACCCAATTAGAGGACTGTGCGCTACACTGTTGAACTCAACACAATATATGAGTCTGTGCTTCAGTGAGTGGGTCTCACACACAGTGAGTGAGACTAGGCCCCAGGGAGTGGGACTCACGCCAAATGAGTATGACTGTTCACCAAGGTGGGAGGCTCCCAGCAAGTAACTGAGACTGTCTTCTAAGAAGTGACACTTGATGAGGGAGACTGCGCCCCAAAAGAGACTTACACAGATTGAGTTTGAATGTGTTTCACAGCATGCGGCTCAGACCTAAAGTTGAGGCTGGCAGGTAACTCTTTGCCTGACCCTCCCTTATCAATGACCTGGAATAGATGCAAAGAGGAATGGCATACAGTCATCAATTTTATGGCAGGCACTGGCACGAAGGCTCGGTCAAAGCTGGGCCCCTTAAGACAACCACTATAAATACTTGAAATGAAATGAGACACAGTTGAATTTCTCCAATGCCACCGGAAGCATCCCAAAAGAAGTGGTCTTTGCAGGTCACCAAGATGCCTTTCTGAGTTGGCAACCGATAGCATGTAAGATTTGTGGTGGGCAAAGCACCACCTCCACCAACAAGTCTCAACTGATAGAAAACATCAAGAGAGCAGAAACACTTAAGCACCTTATACTCTTTTGTGCCTTTCCACATAGTGATGTGGTTCTACAGATTAACCCCTTCTGCTTCATGAAGTCACACTGTGCTGCACGTCAACACTTTCTGTGGCACCATAGGTATTTTACCATGGGGATGTGGGATAGCCTCCTTCTCTGTTTCCTGCACTGTGACTCTATCCTAGCCCAAAGGGCTTTCAAAGATATTTTTATTTTGAGCACTTTCTGTACAGGCTGGACCATCTCTAAGAATTCCCACTCAGCAAATCTCTGCCATAACATGTCTATCAAAAGGCCAAGCATGCTCCCTGAAGTGTATTCCTCAGACTAGACACCTCTATGTGCCATTTTCATTTGTCGAGCTCGTCCCTTTCCCTATGTAGTCTGTTTCTATGCCCAGAGAGTTGATTCCCTCTTATAAATGTCTTGAATTGAGGGCAAAGTAAAAACATCTGTTGGCAAAGTCATGCCTTATTGGGAACTGCACTGTCCGGGTTGGACTAGGCCAAACAACATGCCTGGGCGCCAAAAATAAAAGTAGCCCCTTTTAGCGAAGCTGATAGCTAAAAAAGTGGTACTATCAGGGAACTCATGAGTAAAAATCAGCCCACCTGGCCATAAAACCGGCACGCAACTGCTAAAAATCCAGCCCACAACTGCTAAAACAAGCATTGGCATAGCCAATAGGTCTCGCCTTTGAACCCTTATAAGTTTTTAGCCATGCAGCACATTATTCTGGGTGCTTAACATTTACAGGTTTTACTACGTGTAGCACTGGGTGGGAGATTGCAAGCAAAACAAACGTACGCCGCATGATTGAGAAGAGGAAAAACTTCCCTTTAATTTACAATTTATTCTTTTAAATACAAACAAAGAATTATCGCAGCCTGCTCTCGTTGCTGCGGGGGGTAAAGAGGTGATGGCAGCTCTTATGCCCCCTTCCTCAGTGCGAGGTGGTCGCTGTAGCGCTGTTGTAGGTGAGGCAACCAGTGTCCCCCAAGCACTACACCGTGCATCACTTGCTCTGGATGGCTCTTGGGGCGAACTGGTTTATTTATACATTTTCTGCTCGTCTTAGGTTCGCACATAATGAGAGAAACGACCATTCAAATCAGAAAAAAACACCCCACTGGCTCTGATTTATCTAACTACCATAAATGTTCGTTTTTAAAAAATTTTAAATTTATTTTAAATTACATGCTTTTCTCAAAACGAGACGCAACAAATCCTTCCCATAAAAGGAGCACCGATTTTGATTGGATGATATCTGGATTGTAGGTACACTTGGGTTAAACAAAAACTCATAAAAAAAACGAAAATGAGCTTGGCATGAGAGCAGCCCTAGCCGTGTGCATTTATTGTTTACATTGTTTGCCCTCTGCGCACCCCCTTTCCGCCAAACCCAGCCCTGGCAGCCAATAAAGATGGATACATTGTCAGGCTGCTGAATGATTAACTCTGGGGCGGACATGCAGGCTCGGCCTGAAAAGGGAGCAGGAGGCGGGGAGCTGCAAGGCACAGTCAGAAGGGGCCCTCCTAGGGAGGTTCCAGATAAACGGGCGAATGCAACTCATTTCACCAACTCTCTTTCTCGACAGAGTTTTAAATGTGCACCATATGTGCTATCTGAGCAATACGATTTATCAAAAGCCGGAGACAGCATTAAAGCAAACTAAAGACTAAAAAAACAAATATTCGTCACAATAGGTTAGTGCAAAGGATCAACTTTACCTCGTTCTTCCTGTAATTAGATGGGTGCATGGCATTGGTAGAATGCAAACTCAGGAACAAGCACGGCACGAAAGTGAAAGCGACCGCGAGACAGGCAAATGTGGGGCTGTGTAAAAATAGAAGAAAATTGCGGGTGATCTAGCAATGGAGTCCGATTGATTTTTGCAGTGCTGGTGGGCTTTTTTCGTGTGTTAGTTGGATGTGGCTGACGGCTTGAGAACTGTGGAGCTGTGTTGAATTTGTGGCATGCTGCCTACGTGCCAAGCCATTGCAAAAAAAAACCATGAACGCGCCCGCGAAACTGAAAGCCACCACTCTGCTCGCTCCCGCAAGGTGGATGCCGCCACACGCACGAGTGTCAGAAAAGTGCAGACCGATTCCAAAAGGTCATCTCCTAGTGCAGCGCATGCGCGCTGCGCTGGGCTCGACCTAAAAAGCAGCTCACACCCTGATCTATCAGACCAGCCCATCTGGCACTGCCTGATTGCACTATAGACCAGTCCAGCCCTGTGCAGTGTTGATTCACTGCCTTTGATGGGGCATAGATTAGCCTGACCACGACAGGAAGCTCAGCTTGCTTTCAGCCTACAGGAAGTCCATTCGATGAAGGGCAGGACATCAAGCAGGCTGGAAAGCAGCAGTTAGAGCACTGAAAGGTATGGAGTGGACCGAACTGGTACAGCTGGTGAGAGGTGGCTTGGGCGTTGGAGTGAGTCTAGAACTATAGGGAGGGATGCCAGGTGAGCAAGCGGATCACTGACATAATATCGTCAGTCAAAATATCGAGGTACCAGAATATCGTCGCCAAAATATCGATGGTCAAAATATCGACTTCCTATCTCCATAAAGGTAAGTACCAAAATATCGAAACAAAAATATCGTTGTTAAAAATATAGTTATACAAAAATATCGATTTTTTTTAATGTCTTAAAAATAACATAAAATTAATTAAATTATAATTAAATAAAACATAGTTAGAATTATTTAAAAAATGTTAAAATTAATAAATAATAAATGTAATATAAAAAAATATTAAACATGCATAATTATTTTTTATATATATATTAACTTAATAATATTAATAAATAATTATTACATTTAATTATAACATGTTAAAAACATAATTTAAATTATAATTACATATATATCGAAATAAACCTGAAATATAAATATATAAAATAATTTTCTATATAATAAATTAAATTATGAAAATTATTATTTTATTTTTTAAAAATATTTCACACTACATTAATTATAACAGTAGGGAAAACATTGCATAGCGTAGGGGATAAAATTACTATTCCCACTCCAACAAGTGTAACAGTAGGGAAAGCGTTGGATAGCGGGAAGGTAAAAATTACTATTCCCACTCCAGTGAGTGCAACAGTAGGGAAAGTGTTGGATAGCGGGAGGGTAAAAATTACTATTCCCACTCCAACGAGTGTAACAGTAGGGAAAGTGTTGGATAGCAGGTGAGTAAAAATTACTATTCCCACTCCAGCGAGTGCAACAGTAGGGAAAGTGTTGGATAGCGGGAGGGTAAGAAATTACTATTCCCACTCCAGAGAGTGCAACAGTAGGGAAAGTGTTGGATAGCGAATGGGAATAATTTACTATTCCCACACCTCCAAGTGTAACAGTCGGGAAAGCATTGGATAGCGGGAGTGTAAAAATTACTATTCCCACTCCAGTGAGTGCAACAGTAGGGAAAGTGTTGGATAGCGGGTGGGTAAAAATTACTATTCCCACTCCAGCAAGTGCAACAGTAGGGAAAGTGTTGGATAGCGTGTGAGAATAATTTACTATTCCCACTCCAGTGAGTGCAACAGTAGGGAAAGTGTTGGATAGCGGGAGGGTAAAAATTACTATTCCCACTCCAGTGAGTGCAACAGTAGGGAAAGTGTTGGATAGTGGGAGGGTAAAAATTACTATTCCCACTCCAACGAGTGTAACAGTAGGGAAAGTGTTGGATAGCAGGTGAGTAAAAATTACTATTCCCACTCCACCGAGTGCAACAGTAGGGAAAGTGTTGGATAGCAGGTGGGTAAAAATTACTATTCCCACTCCAGCGAGTGCAACAGTAGGGATAGTGTTGGATAGCGGGTGGGAATAATTTACTATTCCCACTCCACCAAGTATAACAGTAGGGAAAGTGTTGGATAGCGTAGGGGATTCATTTAGTATTCCCACTCCTGCAGTATAATTAACAATTAATTAATTAACCATATTCCCCTATAAACGTCACCACCAATATTGTAAAAAATTAATAAATTAACATAATTAATTATCAATTAATTAATTAACTAATAACAATGATAAAATTAATTTCCATCAAATATAAATTAATTTGCACAATTAACACTATAAAATAACTTAAAAAAATATTATATAAAAAATATTAAATTTTTTAATAAAAATTAAGGGGCTCATTACGATACCCGGCGTAAAAATCCGCCAGGCATGGAAGCGGCAAAAATCCGCCCGCACACACCGCCTGAACACCGACCACGCCATTATGAGTACACAAACCGAAACCGCCATCGGCGGAAAAATCACACAAAATACCGCCCGCCATCGTCCGAGTCGGAGTCAAACCGCCCGCCACGGACGGAAACACGCACGACAACACAAAACCGCCCGCCCACACGGCCGACACACCGCACGTGAAATTACGATCGCACCGCCATGAGCGCGGAAAAACAACAAATATACCGCCCGCCAGCGCAAACAACGCCGATGAGAATCGACACGGCAGAAGCCATGGCGCCCACGTACCTGCACAGAAACCATCCGCACACAAAACCAATAGCACACAACATGGCCAACAAGTCCACACAGCAAGGCACACACAAATACACAAGCACAGTACACATCCCGAAAACACCCCCCGGACAAACAAAAAATACAAAGGCCAGAACCCCAGACACAACACACCTGAAAACAACAGACCATGAGGACACACCCACATAGGTGAGTACAAAAGCAGCACTCCCACAGACCACAACCCCTTGCTACATTGCAAACCAGAGAGGAGAGGAGAGGACACAGTGACACAGCAAGGACAGCAGCACACCACAGAAACGCACACATCACAACCACCACCACCACCACCAAACACCGGCACCACAAACCCCCTGCACATTACACAACACACACCGCACCAGCACCACAAACACCATGGCACCACAAAGGATGCCCAAGTTCACGCCCATGGAGCTGACGGTCATGGTCGACGAGATCATCAAGGTGTACCCACAAATCTATGGGAACATGGTCCAGCACACACCACTAGCCACCAGAAACAGAATGTGGACCCGGATCGTAGACCAGGTCAATGCAGTCGGGACCCTGCCCAGGAACAGAGTCGAGATAAACAAACGTTGGAATGACATAAAGAGCCTGGTCAAGCAGAAGGAGGGCAAAAACAGAGAGCTGGCTGCCGTCACTGGCGGAGGGAATCCCGCGCTCTTTAAGACCTTCAAAGCGTGGGAGGAGAAGGTGCGAGTCGTAATCCATCCGGAGATCCTCGCCGGATTAGCAGGGGGAGTGGAGGCTGGTAAGTACAAACTAATGTATACCAGCACACCGCTATGTACTCACATGCGCAACTACCATGCCACAGCTCCCAGGGACAAACACCCCCATGTCCAGCACACAATACACAACACATCACACACACATGCAACAGACACTACCACACACAGCCCAAACCGAACAACTGTAAGATGCGTGGGGACATGTGTACACTAAGCCAGCCACGTAACCACCAACAGGTCCCCAAATATGCCAGAAGCGCCACAACGAGCACCCACCACACCCATGTGTCCGCCACAGCTGCACTAACCGACAAGTAACAGGTAAGTGGCAGGAACACAAAGTGCAGTGGGTGGGAGGGTGGACAGCCCAAGTACAACACACACCAGGCCCCAGTCCCACAGCACAGCAAGGAGGAGCATCCCCCACACCCCACAGCCACGTGTCAGCCACCGCAGTGCACAACGACAGCCGAAAGGCAGACATCACGGTCCACAGCAATCGGTGTCAGTGGGTGTACAGCCACCCCCACGACCCACTACACCCCCCCACCCCCACAGACCTGCAACATGGAGCACCCCCGCTTAGAGCCATGTGGCATCCAGTACAGTGCACGCACGAACAACTTGCAGGTGGGAAACTGGACAGGGCTGGATTACTGGAGGCATGAGGACCATAACACCACCAACACATGGGACATGTCACGTAGCACACGGACACGCAGCACCGCCCACCGTCACGAACAAGTGAACAATGTGCACACGGACATGAACAGCAGACTCACACCCCACATGACCCATCACAGACATAGCAACACCCAAGGAGCCACGTCTGCATGCACAAGCCACACTGAATATAGTCCCACACGGCAGCCACTGTGCAACTCATCACACACAACCGAAACACCATTGAAGTCCTGTCCATGTAGCCCCCACTGCCTGTCAACCCCACACCCCACAACTACGCCTATGTAAGACAAACAACACTAGACGCAACAGAGCGGAACAACAGAAATGCACACGAACACCACTGAACCCATCAAACTCACAGACACACCATGCACATACAACATACCATCCATCCCATCCGTCAGCCCCAGTCACATGAAAGGCATGTCATCCGCACAGCTGCCACACATACAGCAGTCACGCTAAGACACATGCCCATGACCAACCATGTGCCAGAAGTCAATTAAGCGCACGACACACTGTGAGCAACAACACACAACATGGGCCACACCCCCCCGAGCACTGCAGTGATGCACATGGCACAGGGCAGCACGCACACCAAGGAGATGGGACAACTGCAATACGTTGGCTGGCACACAACTATCACTCACTCATAACGATGCGTCCAATGCCATGTCCAGTAACCACAACAGACAGCAAATATGCAGG
This sequence comes from Calotriton arnoldi, assembly GCA_963921515.1. Classification (NCBI taxonomy): domain Eukaryota; kingdom Metazoa; phylum Chordata; class Amphibia; order Caudata; family Salamandridae; genus Calotriton; species Calotriton arnoldi. The sequence goes on along the minus strand of CAWUFW010006722.1, from coordinate 572,569 downwards.
GCATGTCAGGCATGCACACACCTCAGACCATGCACTGTCATGCTGCCACAACACATGTCACGTTCGGCACCCATGGCTCACAGCATGTACCCCAAAAGCATATCCCCTCCCAAATGCGAATCTGGGGCATGGCCCCCATGTTGCCATATGCGTTCCTAAGCGTTCCATTTGAACCCCAAAAGCATATTCCATCCCAAATGCGAATCTGGGGCATGGCCCCCATGTTGCCATATGCGTTCCTAAGCGTTCCATTTGAACCCCAAAAGCATATCCCCTCCCAAATGCGAATCTGGGGCATGGCCCCCATGTTGCCATATGCGTTCCTAAGCGTTCCATTTGAACCCCAAAAGCATATTCCATCCCAAATGCGAATCTGGGGCATGGCCCCATGTTGCCATATGCGTTCCTAAGCGTTCCATTTGAACCCCAAAAGCATATCCCCTCCCAAATGCGAATCTGGGGCATGGCCCCCATGTTGCCATATGCGTTCCTAAGCGTTCCATTTGAACCCCAAAAGCATATTCCATCCCAAATGCGAATCTGGGGCATGGCCCCCATGTTGCCATATGCGTTCCTAAGCGTTCCATTTGAACTCCAAAAGCAAAGTACAAACCAGACCCAGGATGGGCCAGGAGCCCGCATACACCAGAGTCACAATGAGTAGGGGCAAAGCAACACACCCATCGGCATGGCCAATCCGTCCCATGCCACATGTGCACAGCACACAGTCCCATTGCCTAGCACACACAACTACAGATGCCACAGCCACACACTCGCCTCCGGGAAACCCATGTACGAGATTGCACGAACTGCCAATGTCAGACGACTAATACATACTTCGCCAGGTGCAACACAATCACAAATCTCATTCTCTCCACAGGTGACGAACTGCTGGACGCTGGGGATGGAGACAGCAGCCAGCACAGCCAGCCTACAAGCCCCCAACGAGGACACACGGATCTGGAGGATCTGTCCACCTCTTCGGACACGGACCACCAAGCTGGCCCATCTGGCGTGGCAGGGCCCAGCCGCTCCCCAGGACCCCTCCTACCCACCAACCCATCATCCAGGGATGCTGAACAGTCCCAGTCCCCTGCTGCCACTGTCGTTGCGGCCACACCCACGGTCATTGCGGCCACTACCACTGCCGCAACCGCCACCATCGCCGCACCGACCACCACCGCCTCCACCACCACCACGTCTTCGCTGGCACCAGCCCCAGCGCAGGTGGTGGCCCGGCCGACTGGATCCACCCTGGGAGCCACAGCGAGGACCGTGGTGAGCAATGTGGCTAGTGGGCAGGCCGGTGGCAGCAGGACTGGTAGGAGGAGCAGGGTCAGGGAAACGCCAGCCTCCCCTGGGAGCCATGCCCTGCCTCAAATGGCCAGAGTCCTTGGGGCCTATGAAGAGGCCCAAGGACAATGGGCCAGGTCTGCTACTGACACGCGGGAGGTGCTGGGGGTGCTGAGGTCCATGGACGCCCATATGGGCCAATTCGTGTCCCGTATGGACCAACTCGTGGACCTCATGGGCCAGCTGGTGGTGGCGGTGGGGTCACAGGCAAGGCCAGCAACACCACCTCCGCCACCACCTGCTAGGGCGCAGGGTCGGCCAGCAGTGTCCACTTCCCCTGCGTCCACAGCCAGTGAGCACACCTCACCCACCACCAGCAGGTCGCCACCACACACCCCCTCCCAAACGTGGAAGGGGCCGTCCGAAGAGGAAACAGATCTCCCGGGAGGACTTCGCACGCTCCAGTCGCAAGTGAGGCAGCCAGCCAGCCTTCCGCCAGCCTTCCTTGACCAGCCACTGCATTGACTTGCTCTACGATCCCACTCCACACAGCCATCTGGATGGCATGTGTGTGTTGGACTATGGACATAGAACCAGTGGGTACACCCTGATCATCACGCAGCCATGACCGACAGCTCATTGTCACTGCACGCACCACTTTTGTCATCACCTTACACACAATCACATGTCACAGTTTGTAATAAATGCACCTTTTTCACTAACTGCTGTTTGTGCCCTGTGTTTTATTTGTACGGAATACAACGGCCACCTTGGGCGGAAGGGCACCTGATGCGTGGCATGGCAATGGAATCCGGAGGGCCTGTAGGGACCTAGGGGTGGGAGACAGAACAGGAGCACATTCAATGAGTGTGTCACACACCCATCACACAGTACATGTCAACAACTACAAGCAATGTACACACATCGCACAGAGCAATAGGGCACAATGCCACAGTCACCAACAGTGGCATACTACCCTGGCCATGGAGCGTTGGCACACTGCACGCAGTGAACATACGGCCACCCTGACACAGCACACACACACCTGCATAGATACAGACACATCATCCGTCGTACATGGACACTCACCGTCAAGTGAAGTAGCGGGCGATGAGCTGCTGGCGCACATTCCCAGCTTCCTCCTCTCCGCTGTCCACCTCACTCGAGCTGTCCTGGTCTGCGGGCTGGGGCCCTGGTTGATCTCCGTCATCCACAATGAGGGGGATCTGCTTCCGAATGGCCAGATTGTGCAGCATGCAGCACGCCACCACTATCTGGCACACCTTCTGTGGGGAGTACGCCAGTGCACTCCCGGTGCGGTCCAGGCACCTGAACCTGGACTTGAGGAGGCCAAAGGTACGCTCGACCACACGTCTGGTCCTCCCATGTGCCTCATTGTATCGATCGTCTGCTGGGGTGCGAGGATTCCTCAATGGACTGAGCAGCCATGCCCCATTCGGGTACGCAGAGTCACCTGGGTGTGAGGGACACAGAGAACCGTAGCTATTCCAACTGGACAGGGGACAGCATCGCACAACCAGCATGCTACACCACTCCACATACTCACCGACAATACAGGCACGATCCTGTTGCAGATTGGCCATCAGTCGTGGCAAGATGCTGTTGCACATTATGTGTGCGTCATGGGCCGAGCCTGGAAACTTGGCACACACGTGGGTGATCACCATGTCCGCAAGGCACACCACTTGCACATTCAGGGAGTGCGTGTGCTTCCTGTTGCGGTACAGGTGCTCAGTGGCCTGTGGTGGAACAAGGCCAACATGAGTGCAGTCAATGGCTCCCACGACGTGTGGGATTCTGCCAAGGGCATAGAATGCACCCTTCACTGCCGCCAATTCACGAGCCCTGGGGAAGCGGATGTACCTGTTCCGGTACAGCATCATGGCTGCCAGTACATCCCTCAGCACCTTGCTGAACATGGGCTGGGACATCCCTCCTCCACTGCCCACTGTGTGCTGGAATGACCCAGTGGCGAAGAAATGCATGGCGGCCATCACCTTAGCCGTGGGGGTGACAGCAGTCGGATACACCCTGCGGGGACGGAGATGGGGCTCTAACATGGCACACAGTCGATGCAGAGTTGGCCTGTCCAGCCGAAACTTCCTGATTACCTCTGTATCGTCCATGTCCGCCAGCAATTGGTATGGGCGGTCAATGTTCGGTCTCCGCCTGGGTTAAATGGCAGAGGACACATGTCAAAGCAACACGGCACATAGCAATTTCGCATACACATCACTGACATGACTGAGCAAGCACATGAGCCACAGCCCAGCTGTCAAGCTGGGACGGCACGGCCACAATACACTTACACAGGTCTCCCAACAATGGCAATGGCAAGTGAGACATACCACTGCCATGTGCATGCACATGGTGATCTAGGCCCCAATGACTTGCGGGGCGTGCTGATGGGGACTGACTGCATATTCGTCAAGCGGCAACGCCACGGCAACATGAGTGTCTGCTGAGCATGGAACTGCTTCCGAGGCTGGATGAGTATGGCACACGACGACGACGATGTGGGCACGGGCTGAGCGGCCAATACAAGTGGGACCTGTGGCACGAGGGGATATGAGACAGTAGTAGGTGTCAGCACTGCACCCTATGTACAGCACTGTACGGATCACAGCTCCCGAAACATTGACTGGTGTCCACATTGACAGCCCCATGCCAAGACGGCTGTGTGCTTGCAGTCACAGGTGAGAGGTTACATTGCACGTGCCAGGTGGCAGACGTACATAGTGGGAGCTGGCATGTGTGTGCATGTGTCTCCTGTTCAGGATCCACCAGATGGGCGCTGACTCTGTACTGACCATTGGACACAGCATGTTCCGTGGAAGGCTTGTGTGTGTGGGATGGTGGCACTGGATGTGCCTCCGTTGGGTGGGGGCCATGCACAGGGCGGGTACGTCGATGATTGCGCATTGTTGGTCACGGTGGGTGCACCAACTAAGATGTGTTGCCCTGTGTTCAATTCCTATGTCCGCATGATGATGGACTGTGGATGTGGGCAGACTACACATTGGTCGATGTGCTGTCTATATGCATGTGCCTTCACACCAGGCACAGCTGCCCCTGCACATGTGACCCCTGCTGGACTCGCTGCTGGGTCTGTGGAGCTGATGCACCTTCTGCGCGTGGGGCGGACAGCTCTCCTCACTTCCCTCATTGCGCATGTCATGTCTTTGCCGCAGGTGACATGGATCATAGAGGGCCCACATGTACGCGTGGGTAGGCTACACATGATTGTTCACTGGTCGCCACCCCCAGTCAGTGTTTCGAATGGGAAGGTTGTCGTGCTGGTGGTATGTTCGATGTGGCGGATGGGCGGGCCTAGGTGCGGGCTTACATTCCGGACATGGGGGTAGTTGGATTGGCGACTAGTTGCAGTACACACGGGACACGTCTCTTCCTTTCCACATCTGGGTCATCCCTTGTACTAACTGACAGTGATACAGTCATCTTCGCCCCAGCCCTCATGTCCTCCCCTCGCCCCCCAATATGCATGCTCACCTGCGAGGCTAGCGCTTGCACAGGCAGCCCCAAGCTCGCACCAGAGAGGGCAAGGAGTGTATGTGTGGGTCCAGTTGCACGAGTGGGCTGTCTCAGGGTATGATGTGTGGCGGGACGCCGTCCACCTGCGTGGTGCCCCAAATGGAGACCCGGCCTGCATGGACTATGCATCACAGTCTTCGCCTTCCGGATCCGCCACCTGCGACACCCAGTGGCTGTGGCTGCCCTTGCGGCCATGCCGCGTCCGTCTGTGGCTGATGGCCCACACATTCACTCTTTGGCCTCTCTGGGGAGGGCTCGGGGTGGTGGCGCACGCGCTTGCACTTAGTCGCAATGGCATGTGGCGTGGTTGGTATGATGGGCAATGGATGGGATGGTGCGAGCCACCTCCCGTGACGTCAGTGCTGCTCGTGCTGTGGTGCGTCCCCTACACTTCCATTTGACTTGTGCCATGCTAGACGTTGAGGTTCTATTGCCTGCGTGATATGACCAGGAGGAGCGTGAGGAGACCTCTCACACACCATGCTCCACTGCCATCCCGTGCCCTGTATCGCCTGTGCGGATTGACTATGTTGGGGTTACACCTGGTCGACTGGGGCTGTGTGTGCCTTGTCAAGGGGCATGGCGGGCGCACAACAGGATCCAGCTTGTCCACAGAGGGTGGGCTGAGGTGCGCCTGGTACCGCCTTGTACGTGTGCCCGGCTGCTGTGCACACACGTGTTCACTCCCCCGACAGGTGTCCTCTCACAATGCCCAGGGAAGCGGTGGTGTACTGTTCATGAGCCCTCCCAACACGGCGTGCTCCAACTTGGCATGTGCGCATCTACCCGTCGCACCCACCCACCTGAGCACTGCGTCCATACGACTTCACACGACACATGTGTGTCTTCCACAGTAGTGCTACTCATTTGCGTTGACATCCAATACCAGTGGACTACATGGTCATGTCACGACTGCCGTGTACTTCACATACTCTCATCCTCTCTCATTCGTACTTGTGAAATGAGTCAGCGGAGACAGTTTTGGTTTCAAACATTATATTGAGTCTTCTGTCCTCTGTGATGCAGTATAGTGGACACTACTGGCAGCGGAATACATGTTGAGGATATACTGAGCATGATTACAAATGGGATAGGGTGTGGGGTTACATCTGCTTGGCCAAGGCTGTGCTAATGTACATTTACGTATAGCTGCGGAGCTGCGGACTTTGACACAGACGGTATACATGTAGCCTACCAGACCGCTCGGCATCATGGGCACAGTCCATCTCAGTTCCATGTGACAGGTTTGCTGCGGTTGTTCCTCATGCACGCGTGCATGTGAGATGACATCAGGGCATGTGCTTGCGTGCATGCAGCGGCGTGCCACTTGTTGTTGCACTGTGGTGGTTACTGGACATGTCACAGTCACTGGGGTCGTGTTGTTGTTGTATGCACTTGTCGTCCATGCAAAGGTCCTGGTATGGGATTCCCGGGCGGGGGTGGGAGGGGTGCAGCACCCACAGACTCCAGGCGACCTATTCATGTCCACTGAGCGGTGCGTGTGTCCATGTGCGCTGGATCCATGTCGTGTCCTGGTTGTTCGTGCAGTTCCGTCCATGTGGGTGCGATGCACAGAGCCCATGCCACTGCCTCCCACGATGCGTGCGGTGTTCCTGGATGTGATGGGGAACAGTGTGCATGTCCCGGTCATATCCGATGTCATGTCGATGTCGTTGATGGTGTGGTTACAGTTGCCGGTCGTTTGGTATGGCTGTTGTGGTGGTGACTGGCCAGTCCGTGCGGGAGCTGAGCATGGGTGCGGGGTTGGACTTCATAGGTCACTCGGGAACCTGCGTTGTGGTCCGACGTATTTACAGGTTGTCAGGTATGCGATGCCGTCCAGCAGGGCTTCTATGTCATTGGTGGTGTACATGTTTGCCAGCCAATGAAGCGGATGGTGGCTGTCAAGGTGTTGTTCGTAGGTTGTCCCTTGGAGGACCATGATGGGGCATGCTGGGTGACATTCGATGTAGCTGTTCTCGATGATCCGTCGTGTGGAGGCACAGTGGTTCCATTTCAGTGCGCGTGCGATGTTGGCCACATACGCCATGCCCCCATAGGCAGAGCAGGCCCTGTCGTGTGCGTCCAGAGGGAGGAGTAGTGGTAGCAGGTCCGCCTTCAGACATGCCGGGTTGGAGAGGCATATCTCGACGGGATGCTGGTAGGGACACCTCCGACAGTAGAAGACGGGCATGACGCAGCTGAACAATGTGATGCGGTAAGTCAGTCGGTAACTTACGTTCAGCAGGGACAGGAGATCGCATCCCAATGTATGTATCGTGTTGGTTTGGTACAGCTTGAGCTGTTCGGCGTAGTTGGGTAGGTGTGTTGCGGTTGCCATTTCGCAGCGGTTCGTAGAGGTGGCGTGCTCCGGCTGTGTGTGCAGTCTGCAATGTGCACGCTCCGGGGTTGCTGTGAGCTCTGTGTAGTCGTGGGGAGACAGGACTTGTGTTCTGTTGGCTTGTTTGGAGGACACGGGCCCTCTTCCCACATGCTTCTCAGACAGTTCAAGGTCAGTGCTGTGTGACTCCTTCCAATTAACTTGCATGTGGCCGACATGGGGGAGTGTTTTCTTCTTTCTTCCCCGTCCGTTGTGTGCTTCTGTGATATGCGCTATCTGCCCTGTGGTCGGTCTCCTCGGCATGCCTGTGTTGGTCTATTCTTGGACAATGGCTGTATTCACCGGCTTCTGTCGTAGGGCTGTGGTTTCGGTGTTGGAATGGAAGGTCATTCAGTGCTGTCTGCTCTCCCTTGTGTGGGCGGCAGGCTGCCTTTCCGCTCTGCGTTGGGCCTTGTGTGTGGATGTAATTCTTGGGCCACCTGTTGTCGGTCCCCGGGCTCTTTGGTGTTCCGTTTCATGTGTCTTGTTCATATGTGCAGGGTGGTATGGGTTTTTCAGTGTGGTACTGGCGTTCCTCTTCCCGAAGGGGCCCTGCTTCTCCTAGTTGGTGTTGCCGCCGCTGTGTGCTTCGCCATGTTTGTTACACTGGGGTGTGTCCTGCTGTTGCGTGACTTCACTGACATGTGTGCGTCGGTTGTGTGGCGTTGGGTGTTGTCCGTGAATTGGGCGTTGGGGACATGTCTGTGGCCGGCCTGTCACGTGTCATGTGCGTTCGGGGTGGGGCTGGTGTGTGTGCTGCTTGGTTGTGTCCCTGTGTCTGTGTGCGACGCATGCATGGCGCTGCGGTTGGCCTCTGCGTTGTGCGCATGTGTGGCGGCGTCATCGCCGCTTTGGGGCCGTGACGGGGTGGTTGGTTCCTAGTCCCAGGTGGTGTGTACACATGTGTTCTGCGATGTTAGGATTTGGCCTGTGTGTCATATGTGGATGCAATGGTGGATGTGTAGTGTGCACGCGCTGGTGGGGGTTGTCCGCTTTTCCGCCCTTGCACTGTGTGCGCTGTTTGCGTGCACTTGTTGTGTGTGTGCCTACCTGCGTCTCCGCGGTACGTTGCGTCCTTGGTGGTGCATCAGCAGAAGCATGGGAAGGGCCTGCAGTGCTGGATTCATGCCCGGGGTGCCGCTTCTTCGTTGTCCGTGCTCGGCGTCCGTGTTTCCGCCTCTCTTTCACGTGCGGTGTCTCTTTGCCGTGGGAGCCGTTTGTTTGCGGCATCGTAATTTATGCGCCGGGCGGGACGTGTTTCGTCGGACGGTGTGTGTCAGTTGGGCTGCGCCGCTACGTGTGCGGGCGCACTTTGATGGCGGACGGTGTTGCTGGCTTGCCGGCGGTGTTTGGCCTGCTTTTCGCATCGTAATTGGGCGGGCGTGTGGACTGCTGCGTGCCGGCGGTAACTGGTGGTTTTTGCATCCGCCAGCACGGCGGTTGTGCTTCCGCCCGCCATCGTAATGGGCCCCTAAATTACTTCCCACCCTACTCCCCTATCAACAATCAACCCACTCCTAAAAAAAGTACACAATTAACATATTAACAAATTCATTATTAATAATACCAAATTAATAACTAATCATTAACTTTTTTTAACACAAGTAACATATTTACCAATAAATTATTAATTATTATTAATACATTTATAATTAATTAATAATTAATTAATTAACTCAATTAACAATATAAATTATTAAATACAAAAATATTAATTAATTAATTTATTTATTTATTAATTTATTAATTTATTAATTTAAATTAAATTACTTCCCACCCTATTCCCTATAAACCCACAACCTGCTACAGAATAAAATTACGCAAAAATTAATTAACATATAATTAATTCAAAAAATTCTTAATTAATATATTATAATTAAATTACTTCCCACCCTATTCCCTATAAACCCACAACCCGCTACAGAACTAAAATACGCAAAAATAATTTAACATAAAATTCATTACTTTAAAAAATTCAAACATACATTACAAAAATATTATATACTTTTAACACATATACTAACATTTACAACACTAAAAAAAAATCGATATTTTTAACAACGATATTATGACTGACAATATTACTAACTTCGATATTATGACAATCAATATTTCTTACCTGCATTTCGATATTCTGTACCACTATATTTTTGACAGTCGATATTCTGTCCACTCGATATTTAAAATTCGATATTTTGTCATATCGGTATTTAAAATTCGATATTTAGACTGTATACCGAGCAAGCACAGGGACTTTTCTTTGGAGAGAGCAAAAGGAGGCTCGCAAGTGGGGACTCTACATAATGGATCATCAAAGATGTCATCATGGTTTCTAATATCCATTCACGTCTTCAATTGAGAAAAATACAAGCACTCTAGTGAATTCTCCAGAACAGCTTAAACGAGAAGGTGATAGACTTCAGTGTTCTTTCAAGATTTTCATGTTGTCCACATGCGATAAATGTACATAATGCAAATCAAACTGGGAATCATTTTGCTAGTTTATTGTTATCCTGCAAATCCCCTAAGGCTTTGGCCCTGGTGGTTCTACATTCAACAGTTGTGTTTTTATCAACCACAAAGAAGGCTCTGATGTCCAATGTGTTTGTAAGATGGAAACAATAAACTTATAATGATTCCTATCCAGTCAGTGGGCAATTTAATCATGGAAAGAGAAGTAAAGAGAGACAACGGAATGATGGGAGATGGAGGGGGATATAAATATACAAGAAGATAGGCAGGGATATGGAGGAGGCTACTCAGACCAGAGATGTGTTTTTTTTTTTTTGAGTTTTATATAGCGCGAACTAGACCTGAGACATCGGTTATCGGATCGCTTAACATGAGCACCAGTTTCGTTACATGAGGACACATTAATTTGGATTACGTAGCTGTATGCTGCGCCTCAGGCTATTGCAATTAGAAGGCTTTGAAACTTCGAGGGAATATGTACTTGGAGTTTTTACTTATCATTATACAAAATATCCAGGCCCACACCCAAACAAATACATACCTGGCGCTGATCCCTCCAAGCAAAAACATGCATGCAAATTCTACTCCCCCGATTTCATCGATATTTTGCATTCTGTTCACTGTACAAAGCATACATGTCCTCCCATGACACAAATTCAGTTGATACTTGGAGCATATCCTTCATTCCAAACATACCTCCATGCTTTCTTACAGAAATAAAGAGTCTTGAATTCCTCAGATCACTGGTCACCTGGTTAAAGCCCCCGTTTAACTAGCTACAGGCTTGAAGTATTATTTCTGTGCTTTTCATTCTGAGAACTATTTGTACCCAAATTAATCCAAATTTAGGGGAGAGCCACAGCTGATAACCTATGTGGCAACCCAATAGTTTGATCAATAAACGAAAAGGAGCAAAACCATGGGCAAGGATGGTGGTCATAATCCTTAACAAGCTCTACATGGCAGCCTCCTGTTTTCTATGTTTGCTTCATCCAACCCCAGTTTGGACCACTACCGCAACACGTCAAGTCACGCTTTCCAGATGACAATAGATTCAAATGCTCTATTTGGTGTAAGCTAAACCCTTCATTTAGTGGCACCACAAAGCATAAGACAACAGCAAAAGACCCATGAGATGTCAGGTGAAGAAGTGGAAGCAAACACAAATTCAAGAAGACCTGGTCACCCTGAAGGTCCTCGGCACCATCATCACATTGCTTAACATCAGCAATGCATGACTTCCAAAGTTCCTTCCCAGCTGCCATAAGACAAGACAAATCCTCAACCTTGTCAAGAAATCCAAACTGGACTCTGATGTCCTCACAAATTATCTATCTGCCATTCCTGGAAGGTTTATCGATAAGAGTGTTGTCAACCAACTTGATGAAAAGCTCAAAAAAAGTGGACTTCTTTGAAACTACCCTTGGAGAACCCCAACTACACCTACTTCTCACCCACATAAGATTTAAGACATGCTGCATACCTGGCAAACAAGAGCATGCATGGCATGCAGTATCCTCAGATGTGAAATCAGGAAAAGCAAGTAGGGAAAAGATAAGTTGCCAGGCATACTGCTTCTGTGGTCCAATAATCTGGAACGCAATCTCAGAAGCAAGATCTGGACCATGGTGACCTCACAACTTATTGGCCGTTTGATTACCTGCTAAAATGAGAGGGTCATCGATAAGTCCATTGCCATCCAACTCCACAAACAACATCCTCCTTCATGACTGCTATTTTGGGTTCAGACCCTAATGCAGAAAAGAGACGGCAACCATAAAAGTGTAGATAACACTATATAAAGCTACAACAGGAATCCTGCCGTCTAGTCCTGTTTGATTTCCGAGAAGTCTTTCAAATAGTTTACCAACAAGCTCCACTTCACAAGGCCACATTCCAGGTTATGGATTTAAACTGTATCATCATCATCATCATTAGGGCCCAATAGGCACAGATGAGTTCCTTTTGATCTGACGACACCCATGTCTCCAGTTCCCCTCTCCCGAGTGTCCATACTCTTGCCAGTAGAATTCAACATATAGATAGGGCCTCCAGGGGTCATGAGGTCTGACACAAACATCAGAATGCACCAGTAGGTTTTATTGCTTGTACTATGTTTGAAGATCTCATCTTGTATGGACATTGTCACCTGAAGACTGCCGTCTTACGAATCAAGATTGAGGGACAATGGCCTACATCAAGCTGAGTCAGGAAGAAATTTGTGCAAAGAACAGAGACACTGACTGCTGGCTCTTCAAGATCGACCTCAATGGCTTTTTTCTTTGACAAATCACCAGGACCAGGCAGTTGCTCATCCACATTAACCCCTACCTCACCCTAGGTCTCACATGCACAAATGAGGAGAACTGCCTGGTATCAAGGGTCACTACTCCGCAGAGATAGATTCACCCCATCAAAATTTCAGTACTCTCATACAGGCTAGGGTTTTCTGCTCTTGACACAGGCAATGCTCCACCTGATTCCACTGTCGATAGTTCTCCTTGGAACAGCATACCTTGTTAAAGGTTGTTAGGTAGTATGACAGAACCACACTTAACCTAGTAGATTTCTACTTACATCCACTAGCCACTTGCATCACATTCAAGACATGCTGTAACCTATCATTCCTGACAGCCATGTTTAACACCGCCAGTAGAGCACCCCCACCCTCACATTCTTTACATCACTCTACTGCTAAGTAATCAGGACGGTGCTCTAGGTTACATATATACACAGTATTGGAGAATGCCGTGGAGTTAGGCATATAAGAGCTGTCTGAACAGTAGGTCTTCCAATTGATAATAACGAGAAGTATGGAGGTCGTAGGTCTTAACCATCAGGGGCATATTATACAAAGTGCCCCAGGGGAGCAGCAGGCATGTGAGCCTAATGTTATCCCCCACCTCCACACTTTGAAATTACAAAATGGACCATAGATCTTTCTGCCACCCCTTCTGTAGTATGGATCACTCTGGTGTATGATGTGCAGAAGCATGATCACAAGAGGACATTCCTTCATTTACTTGAGGATGTGTCCCACATAAATAAGTGGACCCTTTGCCCTTGCGCCTGTGCCTTATTAGAGACAAGTGTGCAATGACAAGGAGGCACACCGATTGAGCTGCACATAGAAGGTGGCACACACTCCCTGAGAGCACTCTTTCAGAAGGGGATGAGGGGGCCAAGGCATTTCCATGCAGACGGGTGCTGTAACACATTCCTTCCCTTGGCGTTGGCGGCCCTGCCTCAAACTGAGGCAGGGCCGCCTCCATGGAAAGACAGGACTGCAGTTTGAAACCACTGCTCTGTCTTTCTCGAATACCCTCTCTTCAGCACTGGTGTGAACTGTGAGACCGCCTGCTCGGAGGCCAGCACAGTTTTTAATGTAATCTGGAGCACTGTCCCTCTATCTGCTCTGGGAGCACCAAGTTTAAGGGTGCATGTTGCACAAGCTGAGAGAGTGCACCTGATATATAATTCGGGCCCGGGGGTGCTCACTAACAAATGCAGGAAGAAGATGTCAGGCCAGTCCAGTTTTCCCATCTGACTGCTCCCAAAGATGGAGGGGTGCGGAGGCTGTTCTGCTGGAGCTCCATGTAGCACCACAGATAGCCTTAAAGACCATACTTAGAATCTTAGATGGGAAAAAACTGAGAACTATAGGTAAACTGGATATCACTTCCGGTCTGACCCTGCCCGTCCATCAATCACACCTCCTGGCAGCATTGTCCGGCCTGTCCTGAAGTCCAGCCATCTCATTACCTAGGGCCCCAGAGGAGCACCTGTCAGAGGCCCCCTCTCTGTTCACTGCTCTCTGTCTTAACAGAAGTGTTTGAGCACTGCTTACTCTGCGGCTGCCCGCGGCCCCCGCAGGGGGCCACCCTAAACGGGCGGCCCCTTTAGTCTCATTTGGGCACTTCCCCACCCCCACTACGAATGCGGGACTCTAGGAGGAGTCCCCTTACCAGGCGCGTCACTTCCGGGTCGCAGAGGAGGTGGGGAGGTATTTATGCCTCCCCCGGCCATCCTGGCATCCTCTTTGCGCCGGACACGCCGTCTGTGTGGTTGCGTCGGGTTCGAAGGACAAGGCCTTTAGCCTTTAATGGCGATTTGTGGTTTTGCCCACCTCAGTTTAAGGTAGGAGCTCCCCCCTGACCCACACCCCCTCCCTTTCTGTGTTTAAGGGGGATGACCGCCGTCGAGTGCCCAAGGCTTGTCGGCACCTCCAGAAGGGGGAGGGGCTTTCTGTGAGGCAAGGGGGCAGGCAGAAAGAGAGCGCTGCTCCGGGAGAGTGTGCATGGTGGGCGCACACCGCGGTTATCGGATGTCATCGTGAGGCCTGTGGTAGCGCGGTGGGCGACTTTGGTTTGTGGCGGCAATCGGCCTTTTACGCCGGGCCGTTGAGAATTGTCCAGTTTGGGGCCGGGTGCTCACGAGGCGCTCACTTAATTGAGTAAGGCTACGGCTATGCGAAACGTTTTGAGATATTCGATGCTCGATTTTGACATGCTTGTGTTAGCGAACGGGTAAGTGTTCCATTGCTGGCGGGTTGTTGCTCGGGTCAGGCATGGATGGGCGGTGTACGGGGTAGCGTTTCGCATGGCTGCCCGCACCGCGTGGTTTCGCATATGCGGTTTCATTTCATTGTTGGCGCAATTAACACCTATGGAATTAATCCTCACATTCCACTTGCATTTTAAAACGGATACGTTAGGAGCGCGTAAGTTTAGGTGCCGGATGGATTTTATGGTGATGTAGGCCAGCCACAGGTGAAATGGGGGACAATGCTGTGAGGGCCACGTCGACGGCCTGCAGGTTCAATTGACTGTGTTAACTATTTAGATGAATCCTCGCATACCGCATGCAATTGTAAAAGGATAAAGTGATGAGCGCGCAATTGGGTGCCGTATGGTCTCTACTGTGACTTAGACCATCCTCCTGTTGCATGGTGGCAATGATGCGAGGGCCTGGTCGACTTGCCAGCATGGAAATTCGCGGCAAGCACATGCACAGTCTAATAGCACAAAGTGTACCGTGGGTTGTCGGGAGATAACTGGATCCTCCTAGCACGCGAAGTGGAGGGCGGCCAGTTCTCTCCCACCCCTCCCCCCGGTGCGGCACTGGCGTCGGGTGGGGACCCCGGAGTGCGGGGGCGAAATGGAGCGAAGGGCTCCGGTGATGCAAGCGTTTGTGTAGTTTGGAATAAATACGTCTATTATTGTATGGCCAGTTAACTTTGTTATGTTCTCGCTTGCCCTCCTCAATCCATCTTTCCTCCCCCTCAACCCAGGTAATTGCTCCGAGGTCGGTGTCGCAGGCCCAAAGTAGGAACACGGGCAACAGTTGGCCGCGCAGGCCTCGCTGTGATTAAGTCCGTTGCCGGGTAATGCGGGATCAATCTGCGAGTGGGGATCAGAACCGCTTCCGTCAATGGGGTGTTACTGGGGGTAAACCAGGTGGACTTAAGTGCGCGGGCAGGCATACTGTGACCACGATGGTCCAGCAGGGCATGGGTACTGATAAGTGGCGCATTAGTAATGCGGCTGAGGGCGCCAGTGGAATGGGCGCCGGTCTCAGTGTCTGGCATGCAAGTAACTGTTAGTTCATTTCTTCCCAGAGGTTTCAGTGAAGGGCGGCACGCGCACCTTTTCCCCAGGTCCACCAAAAGAACTACACGCGAATGTTTGAATTGCGGGACGGACGACGCCAACGGGTCGCGTAAGAGAGTTACAGGCAGTAAGTAAGGCGGGTTTCGAGTACCTTGCGCATGGGTCAGGGGAGGACAGTGCGGTGACGATGGGGGCCGCAATAACGGTGTTTTCTCCCAGAGGTCTGGCGTTTCAGGCGTCATGCAACAGATGCTTCTACATGTCCTAACTTATGACTGAGCAGCACAGCGGTACCCCGCAGCCCCGCTGGGGGGCAGGGCCCCACCACTGGTGTCGGTTGTCCGTGGGAATGTTGTCTTTTCGTGCTCACAGGTTGTGGCTGCATGCGCCTAGGCACAGTGTTTTGTTTAGGTATGTGCTACCCATCCCTCCTCCTGCCACTGACTTCCCCCGTCTCGCGGGTGCGTCAGGGTGTCCCGCTCCCTCCCCCGGCGACCCGGTCCTGGCCCAGGTGGGCGGGAGGGGCAGTGCTTGGCCTGCGGGGGCGGACAGGGGCCGGGCATTGATATCGAGGGAAAATTCCGCGCCATTTTCTGTCCGGTTGGGCAGAGGGTCGGGAGAGCGGCATGTTCTGGTTTGCAGGGAGTTCATGGGTTTTTTACTTCTTCACGGTCTTCCTGAGTTTGGTGACCTGGACAGCGGTCAGGCTGGGGGCTGGTCTCGGGGTCCGCCCCATCCTGTTTTGGTTTGCTGCTTTGTCCCCGCCATGAGGCTTACATTGTAAGGCTTAGCACGGGAAATGGTTACAATCATCAGTTACAGCTGTGACTCTCGTGCTGGTATTGCATTGCGGCCTTTGTATGGTGCTTCATATCTCAGTGAGGGGTGCTGAAGTGCATTTCGGGTGGGTAGTGCCCCACACCTTTGGGAATGCACAGTTGTTAGAGTGCTGTATTGGTGGGCTACCTCTAAGAAGCTGCTAAGGGAAGAAAGATTACATCCTTGAAATGGCATGGAGATGGGCACTCTGCACCCCTTGATGTTAAAATGATGAATTATTCATCTAGAAAGGAAATGCGCACTTAATGGATGCTCCCTAGGCTTAATGAGATGCAGGCAGGCGACCCCATGTTGGCAGCTTACACTTATGGATGGGGCGCAATTTAAGAGTTAAGGAGTCCGCAGCTCACTCATATACAACCCGCCTGATTTCCCCCGCTCAGCATGCTGGTGGGGCGACTATGGAGGGAGCCAGAGCAAAGGTATTAAGGGTAGTTCTTTGTTCAGCTCATTGGACGGGCCTTGTGAACGATTTGACCCAGTGGTGCATTGCCGTGGAGCACAGGCATCCCGGGGCAGCCCAAGTGACTATTGACTGATGGGAGGAATCACACATTCTTCATGCCCGTAGTGGACCATTCACTCGCCTGGTGCGGGCCTGAGGCCATTTCATGGGTGCACTGATCGCCTCAAATGCTGATGGAACTTTTTCCCCTGCAATTTTTTGTGTTTGATGCAGCCAAGGTGGGTCCCCGGGACTAGTGCATATGCAGCCCCGACTCATGGTGTTGCCGGGCCTCATTGGGGGAGGTCTATTGATTGTCTTTTCGTGCCGCAGCTGGGGACTGGAGCCGGTTTTGGGGCCTTAGTTGCAATGTTTTGTTCCATTGGCAACTGAGGCTGAGTGGCATTTGGCATTGGCTTGTCCTTCTTTGGTGGTTTTGGGCTTCAGACATGGCGGCTTGGCAGTTGGTGTCACGGGCCAGTGTACACACCTTGCAGGAAGGGTTAAGTTCCTTTTCTGGCGGCAATATACTGGCAGTAAGGAACACAAGCATATGCTACCGATGTATCCTCAGGGAGTGTTTTAGCCACCGGGTGGCACTGTTCAACTGTTTGTTTTGTCAACCGGTGGGCAGGCCGTCTAGATCTGGGTTCCTAGCTCGGGCCTGTCCAAATAAGGGTTCAGGTGCCAGATGTCGGCCCTGGGATACAATTTTACAGGCCTGTGGAGCGGCAGAACAGAAAGTGGCTTGTTACACGATTGTTGATGGAGGGGACAACATACATGGAAATCCACCTGTATAATACGAGCACGTAGGATTGTTAGCAATCGCTAACTTCGCTGGGCGCTTTTGCTGTCAGTGTTGACAGATGACCTCTGGTGTGTTCGTTGATGGCGATTCCGCACCTTTGAGTGGGCCGGGGATCTTGGCTCAATTTGGCCCATGGGCACGGTTGCCGCGTGCTCTCCCGGGCACAGGGGCGGTACTGTTAGGAGAACGGCGGGATGTGGGTCCTTCCTTGTTTTGCATTGCTTGGGCATTACATGGAAGTAAGTGTTCGGGGCAACGTGGTGTTCTTTCTCGTTTCACCAATTTCATGTTTTCATCGTGATTTGTACTGACATTTTGGGCAAACCTGTGTTGGCATGTTGGTGGACTTAGGGTCACGCAACAACTGCAACGGGAAGTACGGTAACGGGGCCGAGGTGGCTGGTAGTGTTTGCTTGGCCAGGCGTTGGCTGGAGGTGTCGTGCGATTTCTTGTGGGCTTAGCTGTGCAGGCTACCCTGCGGCCTGGAAATTTGTGGCAGGCAGGCGACAAGAGAGGGGTCTTCCGATACATTATACATGGTTTAGTATCCAGGCCACGGAGTGGCTGCGTGACAGTCTGGTGTTGGAAGTGGTCAGCCGGTTGGCAGGCCGTCTAGATCTGGGTTCCTAGTTCGGGCCTGTCCAAGTAAGGGTTCAAGTGCCAGATGTCAGCCCTGGGATATGATATCACAGGCCTGCAGAACAGAAAGTGGCTGGTTTCAACCTCTTGGCCACAGGTTCCGATCCTGGTAGGTCCACTCAGCATTTCATCCTTCTGAGGTCAATAGAACAAGTACCATGGAGTGGAGTAACAATAAATGTTATGCAGCGCCAAGATACCATGGGGCGAACATGTTCCCAATTACAGTCAGAGGTGGGAATTGTGAAGGAATCTGGTGAATACAGTGGGCTCACTCCGCAGGGTAGTAAGCTAGAGCTCTGCACTTTTCCATGGGGCTGTAGGGTGGCGCAGGCTACAACGTTGTCACAGCCAAAACAACATAGTTTTCATTAACGCCGCAAGTGCAGGGGCATGGGGCCCGCAGGAGAGTAACTAGCCCACTGCACCCTTACAAGGTACTGTGTAACCCAACTTGATGGGAGGGGGTACTTGTGCACTTTCAACCATGAAGCCAAGTTTACTTCGCGGGGCTCTGCTCACACTAAAGTGGGCCAAGATCACACAAAGCATAGGATGAGTGCGGGGTCAGTCATATATGGCGATTTATGAGAATATGCCAGAGGTAGCGAATATAACCTCACAGACTTGATCAGTGATAATATCATGGTTCATCTTTTGTCCCAATAGAGACAATAGTTGCGGACAGGCCGTGTTTTGCAAAAAAAAGTACTTTGTCTCATTCGAGTGCCGCACTTGCCTCTTTCGCAGTATAACGAGGTCAAGTTGTCTCCAATGCGGGATTGTGCGCCGCCATTACGTTTGCAAAAGGGCTGCTGCTTTCTGGTTTCGGCACCTGGCATGCGCGCAGGTGGCCTGTCTGGCTGTTGCGGGAGTACGGAGGGTGCGGAGGGACTCCGCTGGTCTCTACAGTTCCCTGATAAACTGCTTCTAGTGGTTTCGTTTGGCTACGGCTGGGTTTTACACACATGTCGACATGTTTATTGGCTGGCGCAGCACTTAGTCATCAGTCCGTACCCTCGTACTGGGGATCATCCAGGGAAAAGGGCACATTAGTGCTTAGTCACCCCAGAATGATATGTACAAACTGGCACGTGGTGCGTTAGGGTTTGTGCCACACAGAGCTGGGGGCGTCTGTGGGCACACGCACTACCCGTGCATTGTTTTGGCCGGTTTGTTTACTCTTTTCATAGGGAAGAGATATGCGGGGTACCTAATCGCTCACAGCATGGCACATTAAGGGACGCAAACCGGGTTGTTACCCATTAAATGTTTATAATAAATGCTTTGGGGCACCTGCAGCAGTGAGGGATGCTTCCTGAGTGCCTAGGACTGGAGGTTTGGTAGCACTCCCCTCCCCAGGCCCACAGGGCTTGCAGCAGAATGGCCACAGGCTAGAGCAGGTCAAAGGGGGATTCCTGCGCGGTGCTGGTAGAATGTCACGTACCGTTAAGGGCATGTTACTACCAAAGTCGTCCCAAAGTTTTGGGGTCATACTGGGTGGAGCAGTAAGACTACAGGCCTTGGGAAGCATTTAGCATTCCCTCAATCTAAGTAAGGGCAGCCATCTGTACAGAATTATCAGCGAGTGGGGTAACATACACCGGTTATTCAGCGCCATCATGCCTCCGCCCCTTGACACAGCTCAAATCCTTCATGCCCACCGTGAGGAAGGTTACTGACAGTGCCTTAATTGGCACCAATGCTTTAGATCTCCATTCCATCCGACGAGTCCTAGTAGTGCTCCCACCAAGTCGGACGCTATAGAGAAGTGGGAAACATGGCGACTAGCATTGGCACGATCGACGAACCTCACATGTGCCTTACAAATCCAGTTTCAGCATCATAGGTACTAGTGGAGAAATCCCGGCATATGGGATTTGGTTGACCACAAAGGAGAGAACTGGTTAACATGTTGGTTATGTCATTGAATTGGACGATATCTACACAGCAACAGGTGGATAGGGCATGGGTGCATGCGGCACATTTGTTAATGGTGCAGGATAATTATTGTTTTACTCTAGGTAACTGGGATCTCGTGCCCAGGTTCTGTCTTTTTGGGCCGTCGGTTACGAGCCAAATGGTGGAAGAGTACAATTTTACATTTACTCTGTGCTGTGTTATGCTAAGTACAGTTCCTACCAGCAACTACGGGGTTGTGCTTACTGAGCTGTAGGACGGTGGCCCGATTGACCTACTGAGTTATGTAATCCCTGTGATGTCATGATGAGGTTTGGTAGCACAGGGTAATAGCGGCAGATGGAACTAAGTTTCTCCTGTATGGTCGATACAAAGGGTAATTAAAATAACCTGGTATGGAGTCTCTTCTGTAATGTGCCACTATGGGAGTGCGGTTGGCACATTAAATTTACACTGCCTCTGGGATAAGCCAAAGTCCCTGCCTAGCCACCTAAGGGGTGGGCAGGTGTCCGCTAAGTGTGTACTCCCTTCTCCTGACTAGAGAGGTGGGTTTGGCCAGGCTTAGGCGCTTACCCTAGCCAACCAGAAACTCCATTTACAACATGGTAGAGAATGCATAGGAGGAGTTTGCAGTCCATTCACAACCGCCCCACAGGGCGAATGCTTTAGGGCACAAGGTTTGTGGAGGGCTCCTGTGTGGGAGCCTGGTGAAAAGCTAAGGTCAGGCTAGGATGTCTCGTGCTTTCGCCGCACGGCTGAGTCCCAGTCACGAGCGGATTGTATCAGGGTGAGCTGGCCGTGGGTCAGGAAGGCGCCAAGGCATCAGTAGCACTGAGAGGCTTTCAGCCAGATGCAGTATCCTATGCAAGGGGCATCTGTTATATCAGAGGTACCGCCTTAAGTGCTTGGAGGTCTGTGGCACCGTCTTTCAATGGAAGCCATTGTCTAGCGGGCTGCTCTGAGCAGAGCATTTCCAGCTACCTTTACACATGGATTTTGGTGGAGGGCAATTTAAGTCCGGGGGTAACCAGGTATATCTGGTCTAGTGCTTTGCATCTTGGGTCAAAGCGGGTTGGCACACAGGGGGTGTCTAGAACCGTCCAGGCACACTCTGCAGTGTGGAATGCAAAAGAACTGCACGTTGCCACTATTTTGAGTGTGGCAGATGCAACAATTGATCCCTGCCAAGCAATCCAAGGTTCTTATGTTTGGATGCACAACATACAACCGTTCACTCCAGCTTCACTGATGGTAGCCTGTTACAGAGGTATAGAATGGGACGTCTTGCGCCCGGGTGCGGACATTGCACGGGCAGCACAGCAGATAGTCTGCTGTCAGACGAGGGTGCTATGCGGGCTAGGAGGCCAGGCTATGCAGCAGAACCAATTCTAAGGACCTCTCTCCCCCACCGGACTGCCCGAGAATGTGAGTGCAGTGGGATTTGCAATGTTACAGGTATTTTCCCGCCCACACAGGGGCAGAAGGGTACATTGCAAGTACCTGCATAAATCGAGTGGGGGCAAGACCTATAGACGATGTGCACCGGTAACCGCAAGAGGGGGGTGCTAAGAGCAAATCTCGCAGCGGCAAGTTAGCCAGGTGGCATGTGTCAGTTGGTTAAGCCAGAATGTGTGCCGTGGCTCCAAGAGCAGCTTGGAATGTGTCTGGAGCACCATCGCTGACAAATCCAGAGCACACACTGCACCTCGGCCCAGTAGGTGAAGGCCATGTGCTCAGGTGCGGCTTGATCTTGTGGAAGGAAATATTCCCTGCGATAAAGTACTAGGTCATTAGCTGGGTTGGGCATCAAGGGTCACAGCTGGTTAGCAGGTATGTGTGTATCTGTGATCGAGCTTTAGTTAAGCAAGCCTGGTAGGCGGCGTAAGTTGTCACTCAAAATGGTTGCTATGACTGCAATGGTGTGCGCTATGCGAACAGTCTTGTTCGCCAGGGTATTAATCGCAAAGGTCTGTGCACATGTCTGGTCAACTTCAACAAAGTAGGTGCACTCTGCTCCCTGGGCAGGTCACGGGTTGCTTCAGTGATGCATGAAATGCCCCGTCCGCATACCCATAGTGTATAGCCTGGTTGTGGAAGCGGTCTTCGAAGCAAGTGTGCTGCTGTTCCATAAATTGGGGAAACAGGTCTTAGGGAGCACGAAATGCTAGAAGGACTGCAACTACAGGTTGCAGGAGGTGGGAGCCACATCAGCTTGAAGGGTAATATAGCGATGTTTAAACGTAGAGCTCCCTCCAGGGAGGCCATCACATTCTTGCAGGTAATGCGAGGCACTGGTACATTCCCAGAGAAGGATAAACCGCTCCATGCGCAAGTCGCAGAGCAAGGGGCTTTGGCTTCATCAGGCATGGGCTATGCCGGGCGAACACCAAAGGTTATTTTGACAAAGTTGGGTGCACTTGGCACAGGTGGGCTTGGATCTGTTCCTACTGGACATGAATGAGGCCCGGGAAATTGCAGGTTGCAGTGAGAAAGGAACTGTTTTGGTGGGGGGCTCTTTAGGCGACGGGGGCCGCCTCCAGAGCTTTGGCGGAGTTACAGGGCGATCTGGAAGCAGATGGGTACAGAAGGGTACCTCTGCCTGGGCACAATAGGGGTGCCAGAGCCAAATCCCAGGAGCCTCATGGGAGGGTCCTGGAACAATTACGTCGGCGCCCCGCTAGTCCTTCGGGCGGTTGTCGGCCTGAACAACCGGGGGCTTGCCTTGCTACGCTCCGCCCTGAAAGGGGCGTGAGTAATAAGGGACCAATGTGTCACGTGATCCAGTAAGTGGATCACCCCCATAAGGGTAGCGCTGATTGGATTCTCCACAGTGCTTGGCTCATCAGGCGGGCAGGGCAGCATAGAGTGGTACAGCTGCCTGCCCTTGGATCGCCCGTAAGATAACCCACCATATTTGCATACTTTTGTATGGAATAAACCTGCAGCAATATTTTCCCAAACAAAAGTTGTGTTGTGTATTTATTTATGCATGCATACTCTGTTGTGGTGTGGGTGGGGTGTGTTGCCAATAATGGGACTATGCGGCTGCCCGCGGCCCCGCAGGGGCCACCCTAAACGGGCGGCCCCTTTAGTCCCATTTGGGCACTTCCCCACCCCCACTACGAATGCGGGACTCTAGGAGGAGTCCCCTTACCAGGCGCGTCACTTCCGGGTCGCAGAGGAGGTGGAGAGGTATTTATGCCTCCCCCGGCCATCCTGGCATCCTCTTTGCGCCGGACACGCCGTCTCCCACCCTACCGCTTACCCGGCGTGGGGTTGGCAGGCGAAGTACGTAGAACGTTGTAATGTTTTCTTTTGTCGTTGCAGGCGGAGTTACAGGGCGATCTGGAAGCAGATGGGTACAGAAGGGTACCTCTGCGTGGGCGCAATAGGGGTGCCAGAGCCAAATCCCAGGAGCCTCATGGGAGGGTCCTGGAACAATTACGTCGGCGCCCCGTTAGTCCTTCGGGCGGTTGTGGGCCTGAACAACCGGGGGCTTGCCTTGCTACGCTCCGCCCTGAAAGGGGCGTGAGTAATAAGGGACCAATGTGTCACGTGATCCAGTAAGTGGATCACCCCCATAAGGGTAGCGCTGATTGGATTCTCCACAGTGCTTGGCTCATCAGGCGGGCAGGGCAGCATAGAGTGGTACAGCTGCCTGCCCTTGGATCGCCCGTAAGATAACCCACCATATTTGCATACTTTTGTATGGAATAAACCTGCAGCAATATTTTCCCAAACAAAAGTTGTGTTGTGTATTTATTTATGCATGCATACTCTGTTGTGGTGTGGGTGGGGTGTGTTGCCAATAATGGGACTATGCCGCGTGAGGCTTTGTGCAAACATTCAGAGCTTGACCCAGCGTGACCGGCCACACAGTGAGATGGGCTTTTTCGGAGCCTGCCTTTGCATGAATACAATTATTTCAAGGACAAATCCCATGAGGTCAGTGGCTTTCCGCACCTGCCATGTTTTACGATTTCAGAGATAGATACTCTTGCAGCGCCCTCATGGTCCCCACCAACTTCCTGCTTTTTATAGCCAAAGCAGTTCTACTTCTCTATCTTGTAAGCACTTCCGCTCTGCTTTTTTCCGAACGGGTCACGACCCCCTTTCTTCAAGAAGTTCTGCTGGTTCTCCTCCCCAGCAGTTCTGATCCTCTCTGCGCCAGGACTTCCCCGCAACTCATACCTGTCTCTATTCTCTATCTGTCCACGTCATCTCCACCTGTCCCTCTGTTTCCCTTCATTGCTCCATTCTTTCTCTTTGCAGGTCTTCCTTTTCAAGTTACTATCAAATGGTTTGTTTTCTCTTCCCATGCGCATTTCCCTGGTTCTCAGACTCTGGGGAAGATTTACAAGCCCCTTGCTCCACTTTTGCGTCACTTTTCCCATGTTAAAAGTGACGCAAAAGTGGCGCAAGTGGCTTGTAAATCTGCCCCTCTGTCTTTATTCCATCTTTCATTCTACGTCATGTTTCCATTTTCTACTTTTAGTGTTGTATTTTCGCTACTGTTTCTGTCTGTTTTCCTCTTTCCTTCTTAGCTACTGCTCTGGCTCTCTTTATCCCATCACTGCACCGCCTTGTCACTTATACCCTTTGTCTCCTTTCCCCTCCCCACATCTCTTGCTTTTTCTGCCAATATTATATCTTAGATTGTCCTGATCTAGCCATCTTTCACAGGTCTCCTCAATGGTACAAATGCACCAGTGTCCTGACATGCTGCAGGAAAGTTGTTCTGTGCTTGCTTCTGTGTCTTAATAAAATCAAGACTTTCCTTGCACTAAACCTTGGACAGTAAGGGAGATGTGTAGTAGTGTGCTGTAGGTGATATGGTGCGTGCTACTCCTGATGAGGGGTTGAAGCTATTTGTCAACCAGTAGGGCACTACTCTGTGGCGCCCATTGCTAGTGGTTTAGGTAGACACGGACGGGATGGGAGGGGGTGGGAGGGGTTGTGCTGCTTCCATGCAGTGCAGTTTTAGATGCTTTTCATGCAGATTATTCAGAATAGCGCAGATTTCTAAAGTTTGATGTTAGATTCCATGAGACTGAGCAGGCGAGATGCTTCACACTGGTATCAGGAGTGCCTTGCAGGGGTGTTTGGCGTTATCAGCTTAGTACTTGTAAGTTTCTGTGTACTGTTATATTGAGAATACCTGAAATAGAAATATCGTGGACCAAAATATAGTCTCAAGAAGACCGAGGACAAAAATATTGTGAAGGTAAGTTTTTATGTGTAAGCAAAGTTTTACTAAATATAACTTCACATGTATGTACCTTGACAATATATATATATAAAACGCTCCGTCTTCCGTCTTTTTTTATCTTCCAGCCCTCACTATGAGAAGAAATACCGAGAGGAGATACTTACCCGGTGAGCAAGAATGAGGCTTCCTGGGAACTGTGGTCCGCCGATGCGGGCAACAGTCAGTCTCTCCCAATCAAACTCGGCTCAGCTGGACCACGGCGATTAACGCTGGAGCGAATGAACACTATAAAAGACTTTGGAAATGGCTCCTCTGTTGTTAAACGGCATTTGATAAAGGCACACTTGCCGAAACGCGTCATGCCAACTGCTTGAATAAAGAAACTCCCCTGTGAACCCCGCTGTGTCCCTCCGGTTCCTTTTAACGAAAAAATCTTTCTTGCCATATATATATATATATATATATATATATATATATATATATATATATATATATGGATGAGCATGGGAGTGCTATGCGGTGGAGCCCCCAGAGAGTGCGCCGGGAAGAGGAACAAGGATGACAGCTGCGGGGATTCCGGATTGAGGAGCGGGGCGGTTTGCCGACTGCCAGCACTTAGTTCTGCATTTCTTCAGCTAGAAATGCCTTGCCCAGGATACTGGCGTCCTTTGGTGACTGGGCACCGTGGATGCCGATGCAAAAGCGGTGAGGTTGGTCTATGGCATATCGAATTTATAAGAAAAATAACAAATGGGGGAGGGAGTAAAGAGGTATAAAGATAGAATCAACCTCCTGTTCAGACTTTCGATAAACAATAAGATTCTACCCTACAAAAAGAAATTTATTTTTCGTTTTTTAGTGGTTAGAAAAAGGTGTATTAGTGATCCATGGGATATCATGGGAAAGCACATAGGGGCCGATTCCGATTCAGGCCGGAAATCTCTCCGACCGAATCGGACCCGTGCAGCCCGACCGAACGAGTACGATGCGCACGTATGCCATCGGACTCGAGTCGGTCGGACTCCCATTGAAGTCAATGGGAGCCTGTCGTACAACGCCTACGCGGGCTCCCATTGACTCAATGGGTGCGAGGCGGACAAGGGCGCCCCCTACAGCGTGTACGCGGCGAAGCGACTCGCGCCGTACACGCACAGGTAGGAGGGACCCATGGGTCCCCCTGTGTGCGACTCGCGCGGCTACGCATACAGGGGGGTCCGACACGGACCCCTGAAGTACGGCTCCGACTGCTCTTTGGAGCCGGAGTGCGCGGCTCGGTCGGACTGCTCGCGGCACGCATCGTCCTTACCCGGCCGGGGAACGTCTCCATTGCGCGGTGCGAGTCGTGTCCGAGCGAGTCGGTCGGTGCGGTTAGACCCGGGAACGAGTCGGTCGGAGCGGTCGGGACGCCCGGACGAGTCGGTCGGCGATTTCGCATCGTACTCGCTCGCCCGGACGCGCGTACGAATCGGTCGGGAAATAGGGCTCCGAATCGGATCCGGTTAAGCCGAATCCGATTCGGAGCCCTACCGGCCGAGATCGGAATCGGCCCCTAAGTGTTTTTAAAAAATACCCCTCACACACTAAGAATCCCTTAGTGTCATGCTTCATCATAGGGGTCTTCCCGTCCCTCTATGGGGCGGGCGTGCTTCAACCTACGGAGACGTGGGAGCACTTTTTTGTGAAATAGGCTATGTGTAGTGAGAGAGTGAGAGTGGTAGGGTCTATAAAGAATGTGGGGTGAGTTGTAAAAATTCCCTGGCTAGTGGAAAAAACAAATTTTATTCACTTCCCTAGCTGGAAATATTAAAATGTGGGGAGAGACGTAGGGGGTATACTTTAATGAGATGCCCCTTACTGGGTCAACATGTTTCGTAAGCCGTCCCCAAGGCTTACTCGTCAGGACCTAATAAGATCCCTACTGCACTCAAAATATATCTGCTGTTTTATATATATTGTATGCCTATTTCTTAAAAAAGTCATGCAAAATTAGCATGTCAGAAAAAAAGGGGGAAAAAATGCCCCTTGTAGTATCGAAACCGAATTGGTATGCTATTTGGAAGGATAGTCTGACTCCATGAGCTGGCACTGAAGGAGAGGTTGCCTCGTAATATACAATGATAACGGCTATGCCCTCGCCCGCGGAGCTGCACGAAGGTATTTACGGGCGAGGGCATAGCCGCCATATTATGATGTGTGGGAATTTGGGCCTTTCCGTGGCGGCGATGCCGCCATGGAAAGGCATACAGTGTTTGGCTTTGGGGGCCTGTTGCGGGCCCCCGGAGGGTGGGGGATGCACTTGGGGGGTACCTATGGTACCCCCCTACATTGGCATGCACAAGGTGGCAGGCACCGCGCAGTGCCTGTCACGTTGTGCATGCCAATGCACAACATGCATATTTAACATTGTGGCGGGTGCTGCTTACAGCACCGCCTGCCACAATGTTAGATATGCGGGGTGCGACCACCAGGGTGGCGGTCGCATCCTAATGGGCACAGCGGGACTGCCGCACCTCTGGCGGTCGGTCCCGTTTACCGTTACGGTGAAAGTCCGCCCACCATTGTAATGGGCCCCCTAGTTCGGTTCCATTATGTTTGCCATAACTTTTTTCCTTTTGAGTCTGAGGATATGATGTCTCTGTACATAATTGCAAATAACATAGGCAGCACAATCTTATTTATTGCAGGCGTATTTTAAATTCATTTTCTGATTCAATGTTAAGAGGGCATTATGTTTTATAGAGAGTTGGTGCCATAATGTTATATTCCCAATACCCCGGCTTGTCATTATGACATGCTTCCATCTAGGGCAGGAGAGATATTACCATTTTTTTGGGCATATATCAGTAGGCTGTTTATGTTTGAATTTTGGTGAAAACATACGGATCGTGCACTATGCCGTTATTTATATTTATAGCATGTTTTACCAGTGGCATTTTTTTTGTTAAATGCATATCAGTTAAATAGCTGCAATCAGCATTTTGTCACAACAGCACAATCTATCTTCTATGCCTATCTATGCCTTAGTGGGGGAAGGGTTATTTAAAAACTTGAAGGTTGATGTCGCCAATCAGATTGACAAAGGCTGCGCAGCCGAAACGCGTATCTCATCTATTGCGGGGTCGAGGGAGACCGGAAAAATAATAAATGAGCCCTATTCCTACTAACCTCGAGTACCTGCCTCTTCTTTGTTGGAGTAGGATGTCTTTTCTGATATATATATATATATATATATATATATGTATATATATATATATTTATTTATTTTGTTTTTTTTGTTTTTTTGAGGAAGGCGTGCAGCCGAAACGCGTCTGTCCGTGTAGTAGTCGTGTGGCGAATAAAACTTGAAAATGTATTTCTCCAGTGTGCGCCTCAATCTGTGATCGTGGAGTGGAGATCACTTTTGGGGATATATATATATATATATATATATATATATATATATATATATAATTTTTTTTCAAGGTACGTAGATGTGGAGCTCAGATAGTAAATCTATACTTACCTATTTGCACTTATCTTCTCAATATTTTGGTCCTCAATACATTTGACATGATATTCTGTCCACACGATATTTCTGTTTCCGATGTTCTGTCAGTGATCCTCTATATTGTGAAGATCTTACAAGTAGAGGTGTGTAAAATCCTATAATTGTTTAGCAAAATGTGGTCTGCTGGCATCACGCGTCACTTTTTATAAGCAAGTCTGCACCTCAAATCAAAAATTCATGTGAGAAGCCAGTAAAACACATTTTCTGTATATACCAGATTCATACTGGTATACTGTCATTTTGCAAGAGCTTTTTTTATGCATGTTCACACTGGCTTTAAATGAAGTTATGCAAAATCATGTAATGCATAATAACGAGTTAGTGTGTGAATTTGTGTTACAAAAAAATCATGAATTTTGCCAATGTAATTAAAATTTCACCCAGGGCCACTTAAAAAGAAGGACCACATGCCAGTAGTCTACCTGGTAGAGCTTAGACCTGGCTGCTGTTCTAGTATTTTCTCTGTGCCTGTGGTCTCCGATGATGCCTTATGTAGCACATGTATGTCCATTAGTATCACTGTCATGTAATGGAACAATGATGTGTCATCAGTAGTTAATTTGTAAAAAAAAAATAACTGCAGGGGCTCAGGTCAGAAGGCAGCTTGCACCAGCCCATTTCTCCTGTAGCGCCGTTTAAAACAGAACCAACCACTAAACATGAAAGTAGGGAGAGGGTGTGGCGAAATGGCCAGAGTTGCCGACTTCGAACCTATGGGACCAGGTTTGAGTCTCGGCATCGGTTCAACATCCTGTGATCCTGGGAAAATACCTTAATCTCCCCGTAAATGAACATCTCCTTAATTGGTGCTCATGAAATGCGCTGGTGTTGATGATTAAGTGCTGGTGCTGAGCACTGGAAAACACCGGCTCAGATTAAGCACTGTGTGTCATATAACCTGCACTGCAAAGAACCATAGCAGATCCTTGTGGCTCCAGACACTTCTGGAGAAGGATTCCTGGAGGGCAAGTGTGGTACATGTTTTGAATTTTGAATCAGAAATGTAGGCATTCAGTCTCTCTCCAAAGCCTCGAGAAAAGTTGTGCCCAGAGATGGACTGGTCTGTGGAGGAAAGGGAGATTGCCCGGCATAACGGTGCCACTGAAAAGTCAGAAGAGTTGGGACAAAGTCAGACTCATCTTTGAAACACGAGATTGATGGAGTAATTGTCATGACGGACTCACCTCTGATGGGGTTATAGGGCTGAAGTATGGACATTTTGAATGCTGCATATGTCTCTGAAAGACCGGCAGGCATAGGCCAGAGTCAGTCAATGCCAAACTCCTGAAAACTAAGATGTTCAGATTGGTGTTGAGTTAAAGTTCCCCCTCTGCAGGGGGTGGCTGGTGAATGACAGGATAAGGCAAATCATGGGCATCTAGTTGGACTCTAAATTCCTTTGATTCAGCTCCTTTCAATCATGCTGTTTGCTTCTCTTTCACCTTCTGCTCCCAACTGGCCTAGGTGAGGTTTAGCGATATGTGAAATGGTGACTAAATACAAAAAAATAGATAAATATGTGACATTCGCCCCCAAAATGCCAGTAGGGTTGGGGGCAAAGGGTCCCCCAAATCTCCTTATCTCACTCACAGATAGTGATTGGCATTGGTCTGAATGGCAGGTCCTCTGAAAGGCTGAGGGCCCCCCTGAAGTGTTGGGGGCCCCTGACCCTCATGGGCTACAGGGGTTTTGTGCATCATGCCCGTGGGTCATGAGATATACATGATAGGAGCACACTGCTCACATAAATGTAATATTTCCCTATACTATCTCACCACTAATCCTTTTTGGGTTCCGGAGTAGCGTGCTACTCGCCGAAAAGCCCTTTCTACGCCTCGTCAGGGGTAGTAAGCGCTATATAAATGCAATTACAATTACATATCTCTGGAGCAGGCAAACCTCTCCTTTGGCACTCTTCTGCCCGCCTCGTCTCGTGAACGGGCCCTGTCCACCCGCGACAGGATGTCGGACGGAGGTCACTTCCGCCTAACACAGAATGACAAGCAGTAAGGCTGAAATATTGAAGCGGACACAACGCGGCCCGGAGAAGCACAATTAGAGATAATTAGAAGTATTCTGAGGCAATCCATCAACGACAGGCTGCATATTCATAAGTCTCGTCGGTAGATCCCTGTCTTGCAGGGGCTGTAAGGGCCGGTGGCAGCCTGTGATTGGGTTTTTGAGAAGGGGCGCGGGTAATTGCATTTCTTGGAATACAGAAAAATGTTGCGGTTTGATTTTATCATTTTACGATTTGACTAAAGACTGTTCAAGCTGCCTTTACCACTTAAACCAAAGACGGGTAAGCCTTTACTGCACAAACTTTGGCAGTTTGCGGGTGAACTGAGAGACTGGGGCACGTGGAGGGCAGGGAACCACAGGCACGCGGAGGACAGGGAATAACAAACATGCCGTAGTCAGAGCCACATGTAGAAGATGGGAAGGCGGCCATGAGATGGTAGGAGAACCACAGGTACGAGACGGGGAGGTAGCAACAGGTGCATGATGGTAAGGGAGTGGGCGCTGAAGGTACAAGATGGGAAGGGAGCCATTGGCATAAGGATGGATAGATGGCACAGGCGCATAAGGGAGTGAGTGGCGCATAAGGTGAGCAGTGGGCCATTGGCACATGGTGGCCGGAGTCCACAGATACCAGGCGGGCAGGAAGTCACAAGCACACTGGATCAGAGGGCCATCAGTGCTTGTGGACCGAGTTTAGTGCCTGGAAGAGAAAGGAGGGGCACATAGGCACATGGTCAGGAAGCCAAAGGCATTTAGAAAACAGCCACAGAATCATGGAGGTCAGGAGCCACAGGAGTATGGAGAACAGGGAGGGCACAGGAGCAGTGCTTTAAATGGGGCGGTACTGTCCGGTACTGAGTACCGGCACTTTTTTATTTTGAGGGGGAGAGTACCGGCACATCTCAAGAGAGACGTAATACATTTAATTGGAGAGTACCGACACTTCTCAGAAACAAGCAGGTACTCTGGTACAGAGTACCTACACTTTTATTTTTTCATTCCAAGCACTGCACAGGAGCACAGTGAGCTGATGCACATGCATATTGGCGCATAGAGACACAAGTTTATAGTGAAATGAGTGCTGCGGGCATATAGACGAGCCACAGGTACATCACAGACCGAGTCACAAGCATATTGTGTGCATGGAGACACAAGCGCTTAGTGGTAAGGATGCTACAGGCACATGGTGGTGGTCAGGCAGCCACAGGAGCATAGAGGGCTGAAGCACAGGCATGTAGTGTGCATGGTAATATAAGCACATGCTGTAAAGGGTGATGCAGGCATAGGCACATTGGAAATTGTGTCTCAAGGTGTCCACAGGCATTTGTTAACGGGGTCTGGGATTCACAAACTAATAATGGTCATGGAGCTACAGGCGCTTAAAGGGTAGGACTTGCCTAAATATAATGTGTAGGAGGCCACAGATGGATTGTGGTCAGGAAGAGACAGGCACTTTGTGAGTAGGGGGCCACAGGCACATGGTGGGCAGGAAACCTGTCGACATGATACGTCATAAAATATGGTCATGGTGGGCAGGAATCCACAGGGGCTTGGGGATTTGGGGACACAAGTATAAGGTGTAGAATGAAATATAAGGGCATGGTTAGAGAGGAAGGTACAGGCACCTGGTAGATAGTTAGGCAATGCCTACTCGGTGCCCAAACGTACTGTCCCTTTTTCCTCTCGCTTCCGTGACAGCCAGGATTTAATTCTGACCAGAGGAACATTATCTGTGTACTTTAAAAAACATTCCACCAGATTTTTTACTATAAAATCCAACAATGTGTGATTTTTTGGGCTACTATCAATGCTTAAAATGTGTAATTTTTACCCATTTGCTTTTCTTTACATTTTGCAGTCTAGTGGCACTGCAACTAAAGAGCATTGCGGCTTACAGCCAACTAGAAAATGGCATACGAGCCACAGAAGTGCTAAGCAGAATGACTGCTTGATCACTTTTGAAAAGGAATGAGGCTAGTGACCCCATTCTTTGTTTAAATTATATGTGAGGTTAATTTATAAATTGGGGGCTTTTACTACAGGACTTCAGGGCGCTGTATATTGTGCATAGAGTGAGTGATAGAGCTCAGACTCAAGATTTAACTTTACGACAGTCAGTGCTTAATTTGTAAAAAAACATAAGTGCCAGGTCCTCAACAGGAGGCCACCACAGTTTGCAGCACCCATTGCCACTACTAGCGCTGCCAATGACACTACCAACACAAATACTAACCATCACACTGCTACAAGTGTGACATTCCAGACTGTTTGAGGCCCCCAAAGCTAAAAAAAAATGGCTTGGGCGGCTGGTATTAGTTGTTTTTAATGTATAGTGATTAAATAAACAACTGGTGTTCTGCTCATCTTTTAATTGCACCAACGGTGCCACCATGTGGCAACTGTCATAACTGCCGGTGTTGACAATTAAGTGCAGGTGCCGAGCACCGGAAACCACTGGCCCAAATTAAGCACCGACGACAGAGCAACAAAAACAGATGTATACAAAGAATAATGGCCGATATAGTGTGTGGATTACAATAGTAAATATTTATTTTAGTTTCAGATTCAACTCCTATTAAATAGACCAGCATCAGCTATCACTTGGATTATGAAATCTCAGAGGTATTTCTGGTCACACTGCAGTTATCCAGAATCCACAAAGTGTTGATCAGGAGTAATAAATGTAGCGACCAACCATATGGTTAAGAAAAATGAAGGGTTGGTGTCCCGGAGTGAATTACAAAATTAGACAAAGATCAGAAAATGAAACATTTGCTTCAGAGGAAATTTTTGAACAATGCTTTCATAATACAATTTACATGCTTTTGTATCTATATGCATAACAGAGAAAGAAGAGGCACTCCATATGTCGTGGGCGTTCCTTGAGAAGTAGCTAGAAAGAGTAATTCTTTACCTGAAGTGTAGAACAATGAATACAAGTTTTTCTGCTCTAGTCTTGCCAAGGCATAAGTAATGTGTTTTGCACCTCAGGGAGCTCCACTGGCTCCCGATACACAAATGTACTTATTTCAAACTCCTCACACACAGATTCAAGGCACTAAACAACTTAGGCCTCACCTACCTGAACAGTCACTTGTGCTGCCAACAACCATCCAGTCACTTCCGCTCCTCAAGACTCCTACTCGCTCACATCCCACGCATGCGCAGAGCCAGTTCAGGAGAATGGTGTTCTCTTACATCACTCCCAACATGTGGAATGATCTCCCACTCCAAATAAGAGCTTCTTCCTCTCTTTCTGAATTCCGCAAGAACTTGAAGACCTGGCTTTTGAATTAAAAAACAACCCTAGGCAGGGCTAGGCGCACACAGTTACTCACCACCAGGTTAACTTGCAGGTTATAATGCGCTTTAGAAATACACATAACAGGGAGCTGTGAAGCACTCGGACATGCTTGTTTAAACTATCAGCCAGGAGGAGGCAGAGCTAACCAACGCATTTGTTAGATATCCTTGTTACCACCTGAAATCTGTCTACCAGAATGCTATGATTACCCAAACTATGAAAAGCAGTAGACAGGTCAATAAATATCATTATTGATCTGGTGCCAGAGGTCTCCAGTAGCTGTTCACCTACATCCATCAGAGCTAGCTCTGTTCCCCTGCTAGGACTAAATCCAGCCTTTCTGTCTGCTAGGTGTTCACCGGTTCCCACATGACTTCTGTGTTGTGATGCTCTATTTTCTCAATGGCAGAAGCATGCTGTACAAAAAAATGTATTGCTCATAGGGGACCACAAGCATATAATGGGCAGGGAGTGCAGTTGCATGCTGAGTAATAAAAATTACTAGCACAGAAAAGTATGTCTTGAATGTAGTGCGAGATTTGGAATGTAAAAATCCTGCATAAAAACATAAGATATCCTTTAGCAATATGCAAATCTAGTCACATTTTATGTCACTTCACTAGTCTATGATGCTGAATACTAACACTATGCTAAAAACAGAATTAACGCCTGTACTGCTCGATGTGAACGTGCTGGAAGGTTAATTCTAGATGAATATTAGGCCTGGGGAAAATGTTTTATTACATCGGAGTAATTTCAGTAATTACCCATTACTCTTATGATGCAAAATTACCGAAATTATGCAATTACACCAGCTTGAGTAATTTGCAGGAAAAATCCTATGACAGGAGGACAGGAACAATGAACTAAGAGAGCGCGAACGGATGCTGTCCACTGTAGCATTTAGTGCTATTTTCTTAGCACAAAATGCATCATCGGGCCCATTTTAGAGGTGAGGGTGCATTTTGCATTAAGAAAATTGCACTGAGTGCTGTATTACGCTTCTCATGTAATTACATATAATTGTGAGTAATTTTATGTAAATTACGAGTATTTACGCTGGAGAGAATTACGCCAGTTACGCCCACTCCTAATGAATATTGGTCTTTCTGTTTGTGGAACAGGTGTACAACATTTGGTGACAATTAAAGCCTATCACTGTCTGAGTCTTGATTGGCTATCATGGCACATAACAAAGAAAGGTTTTAATTAAGTGTGGGATAAATAAATATTCATCACATATGTTGTTATTTCTTTGGGTGCTGGCTATCCGGAGCTGTGAGGTGGTTGCAATGTTATAAGAGGCTCTGCTTTATTCTGCAAATAGGTTAAGCATGTTGTTTTTTGGGTGTCTTCAGTTATGGTGCAAATAAATAAATAGGTTTTGCTGTGCAAATACCCGATATTTCATTAAGGTCATAAGGCCACATGTACAACCATCAGAATTTGCAACTCGCAAATTGTGAATTTGAGCGACTTGCACTTTGCGAGTTGCAAAATCTGATGTGCGCACCAAACTGGGGCTCAAAATGCAACTCGCTAATGAGTCGCATCGCAAATACCGAAATCGGTATTAGCAAGTCGGTATCTGGGCCCAAATTCCTTCTGTAGGTCACAATTTGCGATTGCAGTCACAAATTGAAGCGGCGAGGTTTGAAAAATGCCTTTTCACTTCCTGATACAGGTGAAGGGAAGTGGTGCGACTGGAGAATCCTGGAGAGCCGTCAGAGTACAGTGGGTAGTCATGCAGCACACAACAACTGAGCATCCTATCTCCAAACCAAACTTTGTAATGGCCAGCCGACAGTCTGAGAAGGCACCAGGGAAGAGACACAGGAAACTGAAGCTCTTTGAGAGGGAACTGGAAATCCTCATAGAGGAATGCTGTAACAACAACGAATAGCTATTCGGTTGTGCCTCCGTGACTGTTCCTGTGTTAGAAAAAAGGAAGATTTGGAGGGACATGCAGCAGTGTATCAATGCTCTGAAAGTGGCCAACCGTTCCATTAAGGAAATCAAGAAGTGCTGGTATGAGCTGTGCTCTTGGGCCAAAGAGAGGGTGGCAGCATCCCTGCCAGACTCTCAGGGAACTGGAGGTGGTCCTTCAAATGTACCCCCACACTCAACAGCAGAGGATATGGTCAACCCTTGAGCCTGAGGCAGTGGCCGGATTTGGGTCCCTCGACACGTCTGCCCCTCCACCAACATCAGGTAAGTGCAATACTACTACTATGCCAACATTCATGCCCGTAAACCTGGTGTCTTCATGCATGCGACACTCCCATACCCAGATATATCTGGATGGTCCATGTAGATGATCAAAAAATCACTCCTGATGCATTATTAGAAAGGTAGTCATATACATAAACAGTGCAGTTACACTCCGACATTAGCTGAATAATGTTGTGCGACCAATGAGATAGTGTTTCACACGTCAATTTTATCCATTTCCCCATTTGCCACATGTGGAAGTAAAGGAATAGGCTGCAGATGAGGGAGAATACCAGGCCCAGATGGAGGAAGTTAAACAATAATGGGGCGACCCTGTGTCCCTCAGAACCTGGGTATGGGTATAAGCAAAAACAATGGTTCTGTCGGGTGTCTCAACTATTTCTTCGAACAATAATTAATAATCCTCAAACATTCATGTCTGCATTGTTAAGACATATGGAACACATAACAAACAGTAAAAATGGTAAGGCAAATTGATGAGTATTATGTCTTTTATATAAATTGGTTCATTCAGATATACTCATACATTTGTAGACAAGGCTGTCAAAAGTAAATGAACATTAGGGTGACGTGTGATCAAGTGACATTTGTGCCCAGTGGTGAAATACAGTGCGTATTATATACAATATGATTAGGATATGTACAGGGGAAAAAAAGAGAAGGGGGCCAGAATCTAATGTCAGGCACAATGACTCTGTTGCTTGTACAAATTAGTTAGTTGATTGCACGCAGAGTCTTGGTAAGTCTGGACCGTATTATATCGTCGACGTTTCAACCCAATCTACGCTTAATTAAGTAGTCAGGGCGGGTCTTCATCAGGACAAATAAGGGGTAGTAGGAGATCACAGCCCACAAACACCAGAGAATCCTGGTTAATCGGACATCTGAATGGTCCAATAGTCATATACGGCTGGTCAGAACCACATAGGCTTGCTGACAGACGGCAGTGAAGTACCAGGACTCACGCCGGGCTTCCCGTTTTGGCATTGAATCCCCTCTTTTGCTTCGGAACTTCTCGACTTTTTAGATCCAGCAAACGGGCGCAATCTGACTGGATCGCCCATGCGGAATGCAACCGATCGAGTGCATTCGTAATTCTACTCCAACACATGGTAGAATCATCATGCTGGAAGTCATTCAGCCTTGATCCACCACCACCGTGATCTAACTATTGGACTATTCAGATGTCCGATTAACATGTTTCAGCCATAGTGATCAATATCTGATCGTGGCCTTCCTCAGGACCTAGATAGTAATTGCTACTGCAAACAAGCATTTGCAATGCATCGGTCTCGCCTTTGGGACCTTATATGTATTTAGCTATGCAGCACGTTAGCCTGGGCGCTGAAACATCGACTGTTGTTTAATATGGAGGGAAAGTAAGCACCAAACTGCGTGACACACCAGGTATGGGAACACATGGACAGAAATATTGCCTTTCAGCGGGAAATGGTATAGTCCAAAGCTCTGTTTTTAATATAGAATCAGGGCCTTCTGTGGTCATTACTTAAAATACAAGATTTTAAGACAATTTCTATGGATTAATGTCTGTGTGGGCAGAAGGACATGGAGGAGGTAGGTAGTATGGGCAGTGAGTGGAAAGCTGCACACAGGAGACCTTAATAGCACTTAGCATGAATTAATGTACCTCACTAGTTTAATACCGAAATGTAGCAATAAGCAACAGAAAGGTGACCAGTCAACCTTCCCAAAAGGCTTTTTCCACTGCGCGGCAACACATGCTGCTGCGTTTTTAGTAACTTTGAAGCTAGAAACTTTTTGTGTGTGAAAATCTGCAGATTATGTAGCAGATGATGGATTATGTGGCAAATGCAGCAAAATGTACAAGTATGCGAAAATCGCCGCAACTTCACAATCGCATAATTTCAGTGGCCCTGCTAATAGTTTAGGAATGCCGCTCGTGTCATGAGCACATGCTACATTGGGATTTGAGGTCTGATTATGGCCTATCTGGCCAGAAAAGTTTGCAAAAATGTTAGTGGAATAGATCGTGTTCTTTAATCTGCACTTATCAGATCTGTTGGGCAAGGCATAGTCTTGACGGTTTGCAGCGAAGGGGAGTGGCACTCTTTTCTTAAGACACAGGGGAGGGAGGACCAGGTGTGCTGCACAACCCAGCATATAATGTACAGCAGAAAGCAGATTGTTACGCAACATACATCAGCGATGGGTACCAAACTGAATTTACTCATGGAATTTCCCTACTCCAGGTACACTACATCTGCCTAGCAGCTCTGGGTGCTCCTGTGGTTTTTGGATTGCTACTTTGCCCCCCATTGTATCAGCTTGCATACCTAAGCATCAGGGTTATGTCACAATTTTAATAAGTTGGCAAAGGTGAATTTATGTGTGCAGTATATGCGAGGCAGCTCTTATACAGATAACTGTAAAGCAGGCCACATTTCTATCTGCGTTGATTTAAGGGTGTCTCAAATCTTAGGACGGCCATAATGCTCTTATTACAGAAAGCTGCAGATGGAGTTTTTATTTTATTTATTAAATACAGCTTCATATCGCTTATTAATGCCCATACCCTTGCGCCAGCACAAAAAGCAATTAATAAAAATAAACTAAAATTAACCCCACCACATGAACTCTTCCAAGACAGGAGACAAAAGCTCTGGTTTTCGCAGATGGCTGGCACCTGTCATTTTATGCTACTACAACGGGGCTGTGGTTGCCCATATTTGAAACATTTGCTAGGTGGCAAATCCAGTCAGAGCTTGTAATGCTACAAGCTGGAACAATTGCATTACAGAATATTACCAGCATCCAGTTACAAAACGCTCACGAAGTTTGCCCCCACTACATCAAATGTATGAAGTCCGAAAGGTACACCGTTAGAGGTGCACGCGAGGTGTCAGTCCAGCTGCTTCAGACCCTGGCTTGCAGTGGACAGTTATAATGTTCGCCAGATGAGCTCTGCTGCGGATTTGTGAAGCTGCTGTGACCTTTAACCTCGCCTGCTCCTGTAAACATATAATCCCAGTATACTGGCACAGTAAAACAAATTGCTGACAGCAAGCACAACTAGTGTTCAGCTGGAAACACGCGTGCACGCAATAAGTCTGCATGACAGTTCAGACTCACAGTTGACAACAGCTGGTATGGCACACAAAGGCGCGTTTACATAAAATACCTGCGGAGTAACATGATAAGGCAGGGGCAATTACAACTAATTAAAACTCGTCTGTTTCGTTCACCGTCAATACAGCCAATAATTCCTTATTGTATAATCGAGTTTTTAAGCGCCCAATGTATGTGCATGGAAATTAAATATATTTCCAAGCCAACTTCCGGCGGCTAGTAAATAGGGTGGAGGAACCTCCGCATTTACACGTTATAACGGGCGGGCGGCACTATGTTGAGACGAATTCAGTAATGCGACATGCCACGGGCCACATTTTCCTTCCATATTTATCAAAGGAACATAACGAGTAAAACCTACGCTGTCTAATACATACGCATATGTTCTACAGCGCCGTATACCATTGGAATAAATTCGTGCCGAGGCCACCCGCTCCTTAATCAGGGTTCATCAGCCTTCAAAAACGCTATTTAAATATGACGGTGCATTGAGGGTCAACTGCATATTATCACTAAGAGTAGGAAAATCATTAAACATTGGATAAATTCCGTAATAAGGAGATGTCGGGCGATAACACACAGATGTATTTAATTAACACTGCGTCCGCTTCGCACATCGTCCCAAAAGAAATTTAAGTATGGCGAGATGCATGTAAACAAAGCCAAATTTGACACGGTAATTTGACTGGGGCAGTTCGCCATGAAACTGAAAGCAAAACAATAGTGCCCGCAGATGTATTTAATTAACACGGCACCCGCTTTGAGCGTAGTAACAGAAACGAGGCTCGTCACATCCAAGACGTCTCTACACAAGCTCCTATATGTCTGTTTTTAGCCCGACTGCGTCATCTCGGCGCTTTTATTGCATTTTTTTTGTAGGCACAGAAATAACAGCCCCGTAAAGTTGCTTTAAGCTTCTATGTTCACACACGTCGTATCGCTGCAAAAAGTAAACAAAAGTTTAAAAACGAAAGCACTTTGCTTGCTAGTGTACCCCTACCCCTCCAACTAACTTTGAAGTTCAAAACACACCGAAACTTCAGGAATTATGCATGCGCTGCTTCCAGCATTTCAGTAGTAACAGGAGCTGCTGCTGCAAGCCTGTTCTGGCGCGTCTCCGTGCAATGTGGGAGTCTCAAGATGTGTGCAAAGCAACGCCTAGTGCAATAGATCACAATGTTTAAAACAATATTTAAACTTCTGTGTCAGAAGCATCTCGAGCCTTGGCGAAATGACGCTTCCCACCTCTTTCTTCTACCTCCAGGATAGCGCGTTGCTAGGGATCCGGTTTCAGTTGCAGCGCTCAGTTTAGAGAGATAAACACACCGAGGCTTCAGGAATTATGCACGCGCTGCTTCCAGCATTTCAGTAATGACAGGAGCTGAGACGGACGATCGACTTAAAAAACGGGAGAGCGGGTGGGCGGGGTGATTAAAGGCACGAACAACGGGAGTGGGGGGGCGGGAGAGAAGGCACGGACAGTGGGAGGGGTGGCAGGGGAACAAAGTAGTCCACAGTAAAGGGGCAAATAGCCATGGAAGGAGACATGGCTGTCATAAGGAGGGACTAGCAGCCTCTAAACCAATCGGAAGGCAGCATTTAGAAAGGACAAAGCCACAAGCCAATGAAAAAGTAGGCAGGGGAGTGGGCGGGGCATCCCTCACCTATAGTGTATACTGCATGCCTCGCAAAGCGATGGCAGCACATTCGTGCTGCAACGCTAGGCGAGACCTAAAAATGGCTATGGCTGAAACATGTAGACCTGCTTTTTGGACCAGTGCAGTCATTATTTCCTAAACTGAACTTGCACTGTTTTTTAACCTTGACACCAAGAGTTAACTAATAAACTTTTTTCTCTTGGTAACCAATTTTAAGTTCACTTTTCACATCACCATTTCTTGCACTGCAACCATCACCCAAATTATTCTTAACACTTCGAAACAAGTGGATTTTAGGAGATCCGATCAATTGATCAGTAAAACATCCCTGAGCTCCTCCCTCACATTGAGGGGGTTGTAGCCCTTGGTTGCACTAGGGATTGCAACCAAGAGGAGATCCCAGATGATGAAGCATGCCACCTCGGTGGGTGATGGGTTTCCGTCCTCTTAAAAGGACTCCTCCTATGTTCAAGTAGGAGTCGTATGCCTGTACTGGTTGTGCCTTAGAGCTGTTCTGAGCTCGGCAGACCAGCGGATTATTGGTTTGATATAATGCTGCAGGTTCAGCAACTGCATCAGAAACAGATGCAGTTAACCAACTGAAAACTCATGCAGGGATTTAACACCTTGACCCAGCAGTTGACTGAAAACCAGGCCCACTTGGAGTCTAAAGGATGCCCTTACAGGTGCCATTGGCCAACTGTGCACTGAGCTGGCTGACGACAGGAGCCTGCAAAGGCGCAGGGAGAGAAGCTGAGGCATTAGGTTGCAGGCCATGACAAGGGCCATAGGGAGGCTTACGCAGGCAACTACAACCTTTTCTAGCACACCGTGGCCTCACAGGTCGAGATGGGCCACTACAGTGGTGATGTGTCATGGGGCCTGGCACAGATCACAGCTGCCATGGAGTCAATTCAAACAGCCCACATTGCCAGTTGGGTCAGTGGTGAGGCACCGGACAGTGAGGTATCAAGCCTCAGTAGGGTGTTGGCGTCAGATGCTGGTGTGCTGCGAAGGAGTAGCAGATGCTAACCTGCCCCTACACGTCAACACCTCCCATGCAGGACGTACCTCTAAAAAATGGGTGCACAGTGACAGTCTGGCGTTGTGGTTTATTTGGTATATTTCCTGTTTGTGGTGATGTAACTGCACACCATGCGCAACCAAAGGAGTTAAATTTTGTCTGATGGACAGGTTATCAATGTGTTTGTGAACCCTGCCAGTAAAGGAAGCATATTTTGAGCATTCGAAAACTTGTCGTGTCATTTTGTGTGAGCATTGTGCTAATCGAGATGTCATACCGTGCAAAGTAATGTCTGGCTATGTGGTCACTGCCCTTTCTCTCCTCTGGTACT
Organism: Calotriton arnoldi; assembly: GCA_963921515.1. Taxonomy (NCBI): domain Eukaryota; kingdom Metazoa; phylum Chordata; class Amphibia; order Caudata; family Salamandridae; genus Calotriton; species Calotriton arnoldi. The sequence continues at coordinate 530,152 of CAWUFW010006722.1, read as the reverse complement.
CTGCTTTCCTCGATTGGTTGCTGGCCAGGTGGGCCAGGGTCATCATCCTCTGAGTCTGAGCTGGTCACATTTCTGGGTAAGCCTCTCCTGCAGACAATGTTGTGGAGTATGGCACAGGTTGCCACAATCTTGCACACAGTCTCGGGCGCATACTGCAAGGCTCTCCCACTCTTGTAAAGGCACCTGAAGTGCGATTTGAGGAGGCCAAATGTGCCTTCAGTCACTGACCTGGTGTGCCTATGTGCCGTGTTGTAGCGCCTTTCACGTGGGTTGTTGGGAGATAGGTAGGGTGTGAGGATCCATGGCCTCAGGGCATACGCACTGTCACCTGGTAAAACAAGTATAAGTGTGAGACAGCATACAGGGAGTAATGAATGTGAAAATACATTAAAATTTTGACAGTACATTCCAGTACCTAGTAGGCAACCTTTAACAATATCCCCTCTTTCTAGTTGATGGCATATGCCACTGTGCCTGAACATGTAGAAGTCATGGGTGCTCCCTGGATATTTGGCCACAATGTTTGTGATGCTATCGTGTGCATTGCACACAACTTGGATGTTCAGGGAATGGGCGTTCCTGAATATGTATTCCAGACTGGATGGGGGACATATGGGCACATGGGTCCAATATATGCACCTGATGACCTGTGGTAATCTGGCTATCCGGTAGAATTGCATTTTCAAATTTTGCATTTCCACATCATGACTGGGCAGGTGGATGTGCTGGTGCATGTAGAGGAGCATGGCATCTAGGAAATTGTGAAAAAAATGCAAAAGCACGCTCTGCGATACCCCTCCGGCCACTGCTATCTCATTTTGGCAACTGCCACTGGCTAATAGGTGGAGGAAACACAACACCTGGACATAGGTGGGGATTGTTTTGCTGCACTGTGTACTGCTTTTAAGGTGTGGCTTTAAGGTCACTATTAGCTCCAAGATCACATTGCTACTCAGCCTGTATTATTCATATATCTCTTCTTCTGTCTTCTCAAACATGGTCAGCCTGACTCAAAATATCCTCTCCTGTCTCCGCCTCCTCTGCTGAGCAGCCAGTATGTGCATCCTCCTCGCTATCACGTACAGGTCAGCCATTGTGGAACTCCCTGATGCATTCTGGGGCTGTTTTATAGTTCAGGACCTTTTACCATCTGTTTGGAATTGGTGTTAAATGGCATGTGAAAATGGTTCATTTTGCAACTGTTTGCAATTTGTGACTCGCTTGTACATGCTGTTTGTGATTCACAATTAGGGAGTTTCTAATTGTGACTCGCAAAATCCGGTCACTATTGTTTGCTAGTCTTCAATTGGTTGCATCGCAATTTTCCTTTTGCGAATGCTTGTCGTACATCACGCATGGTCGTTTTTGCATTTGCAAAACAGTTTGCAACCAATTTGCGACTCTCAAATCCATTGTACATCTGGCCCAAAGTTCTGTAATATGATTTCCTGAAACTTCTTCAAAATCTAGGGCAAGTGATGCAATTCCCATTAAAGGCCCTGTCATCTGAATCCTAAATATGCCATCACTGGTAATGTTATCAGCTAGGCTATTCAATAACTGTGAAACCTAAAAGAACAGGTCTCTTCTATACTGAAGAATAATAAACAGTTCCATCATGTAACCATGTAATGAAGAAACAATAACAATATAGTTTTCTTTTCCCCTGGGTTAACCATAAAGAAGAACCCATAAATAACTCTCCCTAATGTTAAATGATGGCATAAATCCTAACCAAACTCTCTCCCTAATTCCGATGTTAAACCTAGCTCTAACCCAAACATTAACCCTACCCACACCCAATACAAAATCTAACCCTAATTTTAAGGTATAATCAATCCATGAATTCATTCCAGACCTCTTTTTAATTAAAATTACATTGAGGTTTTTCAAATATTGAAATAATGACAAGATTATAACCTACAGCACTTGTAATACCATTGATGGGACATCCATTAAGTTTATGATGGAGTATCCTGTCCGCTAAACTTTAAATGAACCCTAAGTTACAAGGAAGTACTCTATGAAACCCATTCCTTTGATTAGCAGGGGATACTAGTAAGTAAAATCACCTGTAAGTCACAAAATGACAATAATGGTATGTGTAGCCCTGGCATGGATATAGCTTGTAAAGATGGAAATCATGATTGAGGTGAATTGTGGGCCAGAAGAACTCTTGCAAGAAAAAAGTAACATGCCTCATCATTGCTGTGTGTTTCCTGAGGTGGAAAAACAGATAGGATGGCACAGCAGAATTGATGTCCATTTTGAGTGGGCAGAATTTGATAAAGGTATCTTATCAGAGCTATATGTAAATCAATAGTAGAAAATTAGAGTGGTGTTAATTAGTGATGAAAAAGGGAGGGAACTGGCTGTATTCTCGTTTTGGTAGCTATTTTTAACTGGACGGGGGTTCCAGGCCAACCCCAGTGAATTTTCCAACTCCACCAGGACACAGGCAGAGGCACCCACAAACAGTAGGTGTGTGTGTGTGTCTGTGTGAGATCAGAGGTCTGCACAATAGGGGACATAGCAGTCTCTCATTCCTCCCCAGCTACTCTCCCAGCTGCAATTACACACTTCAAGGACAGGCAGTAATTTATTTTGTTTTAATCATGTCCTGACTGAGAGGAGATTTTCCCCAGATTCCTCATCTCATCTTGACAAAGACATACTCAGCACTGTCACTTCAGAAGATAAAAGATGAACTACAATCTGAAAATGTTTTTGACTTTCCCAACTTCTGTATCTAAGAAAGATAGATATATCTCTGGGTTTTCTATTGGAAATTCACGCGATCGTGTTTATACACTAGCGATAGCCATATATAAAGTACACAAAACAAACTGAATGGTTTTGTGCCACTTATTAATTGGCGTTTATTACTCTTCAGCAGAACCCATTTTATCAAACTTAGTATACGGAAAAATAGAGTTCAAACCTAAAGAGATTTAAACTTATGTCTTGCAGATTACATGCAGCTACTTGGTGTTGGTGCATTAGACCCTAGGCGATTTTGGCTTGATTATTTGACCTTTGGGTTACACAGGATCTCTGCCACAAACTTATTAACCCACAATGCTATGTTACAGAAGCATCTAATCTGAGAACTTATTTTGCAGGAGGCAGTTCACTTTTTAAGCTATTTTATGAAGCTTTCAGTTTATGATCAGAGATTACACACACAGGTATCTCCACAAATGTATCTACCTTATCAGTTATATTGGAAGTCTTATAGCACAAACATGTCTGCTGCATATGTGCGAAGCCTCTAAGTCATAAAATGCCTCTAATATATCCAATTAGTAAGCTAGAAAAGTTAATACCATTTTCATTATTACCAACTGCTTTGGGTGAAGAGTTTGTAAAAAAGAAAACATAGCATGTCTTCTAGCAGACAATAGGCATACTTGCTAACTTTCATTGACTCTGCAACAATCCATGATACAGCACCGTATCATACTTTGGCCACATGACTCCACCCTTTATGTTTCTACACCTTTTTTCTCCCTCTTCCCTCCACCAACTAATCTGTGAGATCCAAGGTTAATTTATTTCCATTCCCAGCACTAGTTGGCAGCAGTGCTTAATTTGAGCCGGTGGTTGCAGGTGGGGCCCACCAGCACTCATTCTTGGGGACCGGGACTCATATTTCCATAACAAGAGGGAGAAATACAGAAAAAAGGGAAAGACAGAAAAACAGTGACAAAGAGAGAAAGCAGGGAGGAAAAAGCATCTTCGAGAGAGATTAATTTGGAGGGAGTGTCTTGCGTTTGATAAATAGAGGCATGAGGTTGAATAAAAATTAAACAGCCTTGGTATTTGTCACCCTGACATTGGCTAGCACTCGGCTCCTGAAAAAGACTTTGGACCCTGGCGCTTACTCTTTTACAAATTATGTTGGGTGATGGACTGATTCTGAGCCCACCAAGAGGAGCAACTTTTGGAATACACAGTACAGGTCCAAGGAGTCATTCTAAAGCAGATTTCCTCTAAATGATCTGATTTTCCCTTTTTTTCTTAATACGATCCAATTTCTTCTACCAGAAATTATTTAGTGAAATCCTTCCTCCTTTAGCAGCAGAAATTGTGCTGCATGTTTTCACATCCATTTATTAATGTCACTTTATCTGGCACCTAATTGCCTAAAATTCTGCCTCATCAGTTCTCATGATGCAAGCACACGGCGTCCTGCCACATGCATTTTATTACCAGACTGCCCTCCTTCTGTGAATTATATCCATTGTAGACCATATCCGCCATCCCTGGAGCCTTGGGGTTTGCCTAATCTACGTTTATCGATTACCAGTCGTCCTGTTGCAACACTGTGTCTGGATCTTGGTCCCTGCCGCCACTCCAGCCCAGGTTATATTCCATTGCAGTTTGTCCAGTGAACAACGTTGAGTTTTGCCGCCCGGCACCTCTGGCCTGTTTAACCAGAAGTTTCATTGACCTTGAGGTAGGTAGCTACCTCGCTGCGATTTTCTCTTTTCATTCTCCTCTCTCTTTCCCTATCCTAGGATTTCTGATTTCTTGATGGTATGCCAGTAGTGAGTTCTCCCCACTTAGAGTATTTTCTCTTTTCTCTTTCATTCTCTACATGTCTCTCTATCTTAGGTTTTCTTATTACTCTCTTTATGGTTTTGCTAGCAGTTACTGTTTTATATTGAGATTATGTTTTACTGCCTTTTGTCTGTGTGAGGCGGGATTTCTTTTGTTCTTCCTCCTAAATGAGTGCGCACTTGTTGTTCCATCATTAAGTTGAATAGAACTCTTTTGGATTTATTTCTGTTTGAATATCAGTGCTGTAAGAATACAATATATGTTATTATATTTGCTTCATTTGTTTAGTATGTTATCTTTATTTAGTTATGTGTTCATGTAAATAATAACAAGGTAAAAGTTACCTGTTGTAGGATTGAATATCATTGTATGTTCATCTATTTTCAGAATTTTCCCACCACTTCACCATTCTGTTACCCACGCCCTGAGGAAGGTGTTTGGCCATATCCGGTTTTCATACCGAAACGCGCGTCGGCGTTTGTGATACTCTAACCCCTGTTAGAGATTTGCTTTACCCCTTCCCCCCCCCTCTAGATAACCACTGTATTTGCCAATATATTTCTTTTACAATTGTTTTAATGTATATATTTACGATATGTATTGAGCACATTGGTGTTTTCTAGATACTTTGACCTACATTTCCGAGGAAATTGGCGGGTATTTTGTTGTTTAGCTTGCTTTGCCAAACTATTTAAGTTATTCTATGAGTGTTGTGAGTCTGATTGTATGAGGTATGACAGTATGCTCGTTTGCGTGAATGCGATTGAATGAGTGGTGGGATTGTACCTATTTGCATTATATTTGTGTATTTTTCCATTTCATTGAATCAATAAATTTATTTTGAGATACATTTGTTCTTTCTATTCTTCAGCACTGTTCAGATTTTTATTACAAATGACGTGATGCATATTGTGAAATAAATAGGTAGGGATATTTTCTTGTTTTACTGCTTTGCCCTCCTTCTGTGTGTTAAGTAGGGGTGGGCGTAACTGGCGTAATTCTCTCTAGCGTAATTACTCATAATAACCGCAATATTACTTGTAATTATGCGTAATCATCTGAGAACATAATCCACTATTTAGCGCTATTTTCCTAGTGCAAAACTCACCCTTGCGTCCAAATGGTCCAGAGGATGCAATGTGTGCTACGAAAATAGCACTAAATGCTACAGAACACGAACAGCAGTAGCCATCGGTTATTCGCTCTCTCTTAGTTTGTTGTCCCTGTGCTTCTGCTGTAGGATTTTTGCCCCAAATTACCCTTAATTACTCAAGCTGGCATAATCGCGTAATTTCAGTAAAATTCAGTAACAAGAGGTCAAGGTCTAAAAATCCATAATTTCCAGGTGACCTTCTAGCAAGTCTAGAGGGGTCATAATGCGTTCATGGACATGCCTACTCTCTAATAATAAATATATGTATATGCAAGGCAAAGCATGCTGTGATATTTATTTCTTTAATCTATTTTGAATAATTGTCACCTTCATATCACTTTCGGAAGCCCTAAGCTAACAGAAGTTCATTCCCACAGTGGCACAGCTTTGTAAATAGAATGTTCCTTGGGTTGAGAGTATAAGTAGGGTTGCAAGATAGTTGCAAGTTTCTAAGGGCTTGGGTTAGAGAAGGTCAAAAGTGTTAAAAATCTTGCAAACTGTGAGATAGTTTTCTCCAGTTTAGCATGAATTTTCTATTCAAACTAAAGTGGTATTATTGTACCACTAATACAATAATATCACTGTACTTCACAGAAAAGCCATGTCCATAAACGTCATATGTCAAAAATCAAGGACAGAAATATTGACCTGCAAATTTATATGTCCAAAATATTCACTAACACGATATCTTCTGGGTAAGCCTAGATAGGAAAGTATAGATGTAGCAGTCTAACATCACATCGACTTACATTCACGGTGTAATGCAAGTAAATATTGTAGGGTTGATATATGTGCAGTTCAATATAAAAACACCATATTTTGGTGCCACACAGTCCATCACCACCAGCACAAAGCTGTAGGACAACACGTGAAAAAACAATTTCTGTTAAAAGTGCGCAAACATCCTAATTACTATATCTGGTACTTCATTTAATTTATATTTTTTTGCAGGTATTGGAGATCTGCCAACCTTAATAAACTGTTCACCATGTGAGCGAAGGAGGAAGGGTGTCGAGTACTGAGAGGGGACCATGCTGTGCGCCCATCACTGCCCTTCCAGCAAAGGAATGGGCGGGGTCAAAAGGAGAGGGAGGGGCTTCACTCCCGAGGCCTGGACCGGCCTTTGCTGACTGCCCCCCATAAAACTTAAACTGATGTCCCGGGGAGGTTGAAGTACTGCAGTACCTCCACGCACTGACTGCATACTCAGTTTGGCCAGGGATGTCTAGCTCACTCTGCCTTTAACTTTGTGACATTAGCTCTTCACTGTGGGACCCTGTGATGAGAGTCAATATCATGTGACACACGGGAGCACCAAGTGAGTTGAGTTGGAAGGTCTGATATTTATACATAATAATTCTGTAGCCTTCCTCATGGACAGTTAAGGGCTGAACATTGCATCAGAGTATGTGACCTACTTATGAGGACAGCAAGAGATGCAGGCATGTTTACAAAAGGAACTCAGGACAAATAATGCACAAAAATACGGAAGAAAGTCTCTAACACTGATATGTGATGCTACCACAAATTAATACCATGTCTAAATGAGGGCATACGTGTACTCCAGGTCACTCCTCACTATGCAAGGGTAATGTAAGGATTTTAGGTATTGTAAACATAGCTACAGTAATCTGAAGTGGTATGACCTGTACAAACTCAGAATGGGAGTGGATCCAGGAAGAGCTATGGGAAGAAGGATGAAGGAGGGGTGAAGGGGAGGGAAGCAAAGCTGTGGAGGGTAGAATCGGCATGGGTTTCAAGGAGTGGTGGAGGCAGACAATGGAAGGGACAGATTGGAGAAGGGCAGACAGAGGAAAAGATATAAGAGAGTCTGCCATCTTCTTCCCAGGACCCACTAGTATGCAGGTTACCAGTCAACAAGGTCAGCAAGGTAATGTTTGAAGGCAGGATTTAAGTTTCTCTCCTAACTGAAGGAGGAAGGAAGCCTCGTGGGGTGGTGTTCCATTTTCTAAGCACTTTAACAGCACAAGAATAATTTTGCACAATCTCACTATGGAGGAGAAATGAAGCAAGAAGTGAAAGAAAATTGGAGTTACTAAGAAGCATACTTATGACATTTTTTTTAAAAACAGACAAAGAAGTAGGATTGATAGAACGGTCCAGACAGAGGACTGTGTTTCCAAGTGCCCACCAATAGAAGCTATCTTCTCTTTTCAGTGTGGTACAGGTACAAATGACATGTAGGGACCCAGAGCACATGAACTTTGAGGTTGTACACAGCTCCCAGACATAAGCGTATTTTATACGGAGAATAGAAGAACGTCCTGGTTCCTAGCACCTGGCCCAGTGCATTGTGGCCCCAGTGGTGTAATACGAAATGACGGGGCACCCTACAGAATGTGATGAGGGACTCCTCAGTGCCCACATATCTTACAGATGGCCTTGGGCTCAATGGGGCCCTCTGAAGTGTTGGGGGCCCACATGCGCTGCAGGGGCTGCAGAGGACTGAGTAACACCAGAGGCCCATGTACTACAGATCAAGTGCCACATTATATCAAACTTAAATGGGATGTTAGAACAATTTAAAACAGTATCTGAAATATATCTTGCATAACATTAAACTTAAGTATGTGGAGGAGTTCTTAACAAAGAATACCTAAATACAGAATAAAGTCAGTGAAAGTGGAGCTCGCTGTTTTTTCTGTTTTTGCTACTTATATATATATGAAGCAGTGGAGCAAAGTGATTTTGAACTATTTTAATGATTATGCATTTACAAATGTGGCAAAATGGTTTTGTGCTATATTTGAATTGGAGAAAACTAATTTACATCAGCATTAATCACATCATGCCTAGCTGAAAAGTGTAGGAAATGTTTTGACAAGTCTTTAGTATGAGAAGACAGCAAAACAGCGCCAAAACAGCTAGCTCTATTCTTGGCATTTGTTAGAAACAAGGGGCTTTATTTTGACTTTCGGCGACCTGAGACCCTGTCACAAAATGGCGGATATCCTGTCCACCATGTTACAAGTTTCATTGACTATAATGCGCTTGCATTGTGGTGGACAGGAAATGTGGTGGATGGGCAATGTGGTGGAAGAGATGTCTGCTCTTTGTGACAGAGTACCATGTCCAGCAAACTCTAAATAAGGCCCTGGGTTTTCTTTGATCCGTGCTAAATTTCGAACAAAACTTTTTTGCCCAATTTTCTATAATGAAAGTAGCAAACATGATGTAAAATGTATTGCATAATTCAATAACGACATTGTCTTTGAAACAACTGAATTATATGTAAAAAAATAAATAATTTTATTAAACACCCATTTCTTTTTTTTAACAATATCCATTTTTGTCCTTCACACATGTGAGAAGATTTGTTCAAAACCATTTTAGTAGGGACTTCTGGATTACAGGCCCAAGATGGCAGCTGCGAGTTCAACTTGCTCTGTCCCGCCTGTTTTAATCCTGTTTAATCTTGCACTGCCAGGACTGCGTTCCACCGAACACTTGCTTTCTCCAGTGGATTTATCTCTCAACATAGATTTGTGTCAGAGGATGATGAGCCTGGCCAAGGATACCACCCACTCCCACACACGCAGATGGCCTTAGAGTGCCTAAAACGTCCCAGAGGTGGAGATTGGACACACCACAGCCAGAGAGGAGGTTAGATCACGATCCCTCCTCCATTCTCTTTGACGCAAATATGGGTCGGATGACTGTGGGGAGCGGCATGGCCTCCCCATCCTATCCTGGTAAAATTATCGCCTCTCCTGGGGGCCAGGACTCTCCGCCCTCTATGTAGGACCTGGGCCTGGAGGTAACTACAGGAATATCTGGCACCATGCTGTGCTGCGCGTGGATAGATCGGCTTCCCCTCCCTCTCCTTGCCTTGCTGCAACTTCGGACCGCATCAACTAAAAGACAGCTTCAGGACTGACCAGCCATCTCTGTCATGGGGTGAGATTTGTCAACCATCCAGAGGGCTGAAGGGTGATTTCCTCCCATATAAAACAGGAAGAAGAGAACTGCTTGAGTTGATCCAGGGTAGGATCAGCTGCTGTCTCCACCTGCCTCTCAATCTCGTGGAGACCCTGGAAATATAGTTTGCCTCTGCTGTGTCAACTGGGAGGCAGATGAACGATTTTGATGATGCATCAGCTTGTCACATTATCTTATCTGAAGTACATGATCATCATGCAACTAAAATTTCATAATTGTTAGAAGACCTGCCCCGTTGATCGGTGTTCAACAACTTCATTTAAATATTTCACTGCAATTAATTAGAGGTTAATGCAGGTACCAGACTGCAAGACTCTAAAATGCACTGCTCCCACTGGCCCCTGCGGGGAACCGACTCACGAGCCAGTGTGGTACACAGCATAGCTTCTTGCCAATATTTGCCTTGCTGGCCTAATTCCTCAACTATGCATTCATCAGACTTTCCTAACCCTTCACTATGATTAAAGAAGAAGCGGCTGCTCTCAGGTATCAGTGGAAGATTGATACGTATGCCATACCACCTCTGACAAAGGCGGACTCCTCGTTGACAACTCAAGAAGGCCCAACTGACCTAATAATTAACACAGTGTTCCAAGAAATGATTTTCCAAGCAGTCCAAACAACTCAGAACTCTCTATAAGACAAAATAGGTGGGGTAGTCATCAAGGTGTCATTGCTCTGGCAGGATCCGCAAAATCCTGTAGATTGAACCAAAGAAGCAAAGTCTTAAATCTCCACAGCAGAAGACAAATTCTGAATGATCACGGAAGAATGCAAACGTCTTAAAAACACAATTTTCCAATTGGAACTCAAGGTCAAAGATGCTGAAGGTACATCGAAAAGGAATAATTTGCTATGAGTAGGAATTCCAGAGGGCCCTAAACCCACCCAGTTCATGCTGACTGGTTCATAAGTTAGATCCCTGAAAATACTTTGCCTTCTTCTTTCTTCTTGGAGTCTTAGAGGGAGCCCACTGTGCACTAATACCTAGGCCCCCACCTGGCAATCCCATCCAATGATAGTCAGGTTTTTGTATTATGACAAACATGATGCAGTCCTAAAGGCTGCATGGCAATGTAAAGAGATGTGGTGAGACTCAACCAAAATATTAATCTTAGCATATTATACTAATAAGGTAGAACAACAGTATAGGTCCTTCTATGAGGCCAAGCACAAATGTCATGCTATGCAATTGTAATATTATTATACCCAACCAACCTTAACGTATTTCACTAAGGAAAGTCACACTTCTTTGACACATCTGAAAGAGAATGAAGCTGGGAGGAGGAGCATACACACACCTGTAAAATGACTGTGGTCCAAGTTCCTTGAGGACTCTATCCAGTTGAGGGAGCAAGTCCTCCCTGCCCAAAGGAGATTACAAATGTGGGGCAGAAACTGTAGGGGCTCAAAGAGTGAAAAAAGATCAGAAACAAGAAATATCATCTCTCAGCTCCAGCTAAGATGAAGATCATGGAGTGGATGTGGGAACTAAATCCTTGTGAAACACAAAACCAGGTCATTCTCCCTACAGAAGTGCTTAGATCATAGAGACTGTTAACATGTGCAATAGCACGCAGCAGCCGACCCTTGCCTGTCAGCAAGTGACTTATTGACTTGAATCCAAACAGTATATATGATTTTGCGGCCGGGTATGCAGCATAACTGCATGGAGATCCGAATTGTTTTGTTAAGGTTGACAGATGCTTCATGTTGGGAAGTATGGGGTGGGGAGAAGTTAGGAGTGGGGTTTGGTTGTTTAATTTTAATTTCAACGTCCTGCACAGACAGGGCTTAAAATGGACAATAGGTACATGCACAAGTATCTTACAACCTGGATAGTCTGGGGAATTTAAAGGAACTAATATAATCTCATGGAATGTTAACAAATTGAACAATAAAATAAAAAGGGGAGCTGTTCCTACAATTTTCACCGGTACAAGCACCAAGTTTGTTTATTCTTCAGGAAGCACATTTATTAGGCACACGGTGCACTTCTGGGTCTGTTACGGCTTTACCAGAGTCTATCACTCAGTATTTACAAGGGGGTGACAATATTAATACACAAATCACTTCCATTAGCTGTAACAGAAGTCTGACAGGATGTCTTGGGACTAAATATGTGTTGATGTCAGGTCAGTTAAATGGTACCCTTTGGCCATTCATGAGCATTTATGTCCCACCAACTCTGGTGGGCAGTACATCACAAGTACTAATAGACCTGACACTATCTGTGCCCACAAGCAAATTTCTTTTCAGAGGTAACTTGAATTTGGTGATGAATCACTAGGGGTTTGGGGTCCGCACCATGACAAACACCCTCCTTCGCTGTGCCACCTAACTGGGATTGAGTGATGATTGGTAGAAAAGCATGCAGTGGCTTGGAAAAGACGTTTTATTCTGGGGCACACTAGTCACATTCTAGGTTTGATCATTTCTTTGTGCCAGCAGTGGAGTTACTAGTGATCTGAGGATCAAAGATTCTGCCCGGATGTTTTTAGGATCACTACCCAATTGAGATTTGAAAGAAATAAGAGTATTAGTGTGAGTGTGAGAACCCATCTCAAATATTAATCACAATCCTTGTCAGTGTGAACCACAAAAGTCATTAAATAATCCTGTGCCTAACGCTCTGGCAGCTTAGACACAAAAACAGTCCAGCTTAATTTATAAGCCACTGATAAAGTGAAAACCAATTTTGAAAAATAGAGTAAAATTTAGTAAATTAAATGGCATCGAAATGACAAAAACCCAATAAGTAGAACTGGAGAGATGAATTTTTAAAGTTTGAGTTATAAAACACCGCCAAAAAGAACAAAGTGCCAAATGCAGATAACTAGTCACAACTGCAGGTCAAAGACAACAGTTGAGGCAGACTGCAATGAAGCGCAGTTCAGACAGAGGGATCAGGCTCATCCCAGTGGAACATTTACCTTCTTTTATGGAGCAAACATGTTTGTCGATGAGTCATCACAGAGCAAGCTGTAAGCTGGATCTGAAGAGGGGCTCATCAATGGTGGGTTGCTGAAGAGCAGGGTCCTGGTGCGGTCGTCGGCAAAGGCGGGAAAGCTTCCAGCAGGTGAAGTCTATGCCCAGGAAGGTCTGGACGGCGACTGCTTGCTGCTCAGTGTCGGTTCCGATGAAACCCTTTACGTTCTGACTTAGAAACTTTTCTGGAAGTCTGATCTCCTTCAGCGGCGCCAATCAGCAAGCTGAGGCCAACCGGCAATTCACCATCGATGGCTGCCGCTTCGACAGTAATTGTGGTCTCCATCGGTTCTCCAGGCAGAAAGTTGGCAAAAAATTTCTACGTTCCAGCTTTTCCAGTGTGAGCAGGAGGAGTACAGTCTAATGGCAGCCAAGGGTCCAGGACCTGGGGAGGCATCATTAGGGGATTAGGACTCACTCCAACAGAGGCCAGTAGCAGGATGCACGGCAGGTCCAGTTGGTATTAGTCAGAGACAGTTTCAGGGAGAGATGCCTCTGGAAGTTTGTTGTGTGCCTGTAGCTCAAACAAGAGAGCAGCCAACTGACTCTTGGAGTCACTTCTGCGATCCTGGTTCTAGGACAAGCAGGCCTGCCCATTCTTTCTTCTTCTTCTTCTAACAGCAAGGCCATCCTTCTTATGATTCTCCACTGAAAGAGGAGTCTTCTGAGGAGCGGTCCATGGGGTCCACTTTTATTCCCAGTTTCAGCCTCTGTGTGGGGGAAACTCCTGGCCACTTCCTAACCAATGGGGTAAAAGTTCCCAGGGGTGATCCTACCCATTTTGGTAGCACTTCCTCTGTGTTTTACTGTAAACATTCCCACAGTGCCCCTCTCTACCTAAATCCAACATGGCAGAACCCTTCTTCTCCTAGTCAGAGCTCCCTGTGTCCACCCAGAGGTGTGGCTATGATAATGAACACTAATGATTGTGGACACTCAAAACTTGTTCTGGGGCAGCTGCGCCCTCCCACTGGGTTTGAAGCCAAGCTGACTAGGAAGACAAAAGGAGGCAGGCCTAGGTGTAAGCTACAGGGGAACTATCCTTTGAGCTGGGCACAGTTCCCCAGGCCATCCTGCTCAAGGTGCAAAAACACCGCTCCACACCAAAGCCTTTTGTCCACTGTCTGGGAGCAACCCACATTTCATCACAGGGCGACACTGGACACTGGCAGAAAGGCGCATTTGGCGTAGGCAGAGAAATTACAACTTTGTCATTTCTAGAATAGTAATATAAAATCTGATTTGACCATTAGGGTGGATTTTACATTATTATTAAAATGAGTTCTTGAACCATTTTTCTAGCTATTTCAAACTGAATTTAGTAGCTATTAAAGGTAATAAAGTAAACCGGTGTTTAACAACGGGAGAGCCAGCCTTGCCACAGTAAACAACTTGAGGTTTTTCACTGCAAGGACATGTAAAACATTAAATGTACGTGTCCTACTTTTTAAATACCATGCTACCTGCCCTATTGGCATTTAGGGCCTTCATTAGGGGTGACTTATAAGTATTAGTAAGGAAGGTTTAGGCCTGACAAAACGGTTAGGTCGCAGGTCAAAATTGCAATTTAAACTGCAAACATAGGCTGCCAGGCAGGCCTGGAGAAATGTTTTATGGTGCTACTTCAGTGAGTGGCCACCATGAGTGTTGCAGCCCACGAGCAGTATTTAATTTACAGGCCGGGGTACATATAGTACCATATACTAGGGACTTACAAGTACATTAAATGTGCCAATCAGGTGTTTTCCAATTTTAACATATTAAGGGAGAGGAGAACTCAAGCACTTTACCGCTGGTTAGCAGGGGTAAAGTGCACAGAGTCCTATGGTCAACAAGCAAACAGTTTCAGCAACAGAAACCAAAAATCTGGGGTCACCCTGCAGAGAGGGCAAATTTCCAACAAGATTACTATTGGGGGCCACCCAAGGCCCACCGACAGCCATAGGCACCTAAATACTTGGTGGTTTCTGGATAGGCAATTCTCTGATAAGGTGTGGGAGGGCATAGTTGAATACCTAAGCTATTTATCATATTAGAAATGAAGGAGACAGTACGGGTAAAATAATTTCATACAAGTGGAACAGCGCAGGGACAGACTATAAAACCATTAGCAACCTAAGGATAAAAATACTTGATCTAAAAAAAACAATATTCCTCGAACTATGACACCGGCACCCTAATGAGCTTAAGAGGGATGGGACTAGCCCTTAAAGAGAACTTACTACAGTCTGCTAAACAAGTGTGGGCTGTCTCACAACACAAACTTTACGATATTGGGGGAAAAGTGGGTAAATTGTTGTATCGGTTAGCAAACACTGAGGCAGAGCTTAAAACAGTTGCTGAAATGAATTGCCCCGACAAAGGAAATGCCACTAGAGCAGAAGACATAGCTGAGAGCTTTGCCAAATATTATAAGTCCCTATACCATTGGTCCAGAGTACCCAGGGCAGAGTCGGGGAATCCGTTTATTAAGGACCTGCCTGTCGTTAAGTGATAAGCGGCAGACAGGTTATATTGGATGCCTTGATCTCTGAAACTAAATTTTGGAAGCAATAGAATTAATGCCTGCAGGGAAGATCCCTGGTCCCAATGGATTTACCTTGGAGTACTAAAAAATGGTAGTCACTTAGCCTGCCCCTCCACCACCTCCTTTGTGGGCCATGTTTCAGGAAGCACTACAAGTTAAATCCTGGCTACACAAATTAAATGTGGCCATAATTTTGGTGATCCTTAAACTGCGGGAAACCTCTGCATGACTGTGTCTCTTATAGGCCCATATCTTTAATTACTGGATGCACAAATTATGGCTACAATCCACATTTTAAGACTGACTAATGTAATCCAATAATTAATAAAAGCAGGATCAAAATAGATTCTTACAACGACGAGGAACCAGACATTTTTTAGGAAACTTCATGCTGATCTTGCTAATTTAGACAAAATCACGGAACCCACCGTACTGGTTCTAGCTGATATTTATAAAACCTTTGATACGGTTTCTTGGCCGTTTCTCCAAAAAGTACTGGAGAAATTAACTTTTGACCTAGGTTTCAGGGCTCTATGAAGTTACTCTATTCTTCCTCTGGGCATGGGTAAATATCAGTGGCGTACTGTTGCAGCAATTTCCGATAAAGATAGAGACCCAAAATTGTTGCCCTCTGTCTTCCCTCCTGTTTGCACTACTTAGGAAGCCACTGGCGAACTTGATTAAGGGAGATGTTCGGATCTGAGGAACTGACTGTGGGAGAGGCTTGGAAGCTCAAATTGAGCTATATGCTGTTGATGTGTAACTCAGTTTGCAAAAACCTCAGCTCTCCACCCCTAGAATCATTCATAGTCTAAAAGTCTTTGGAGATGCATCTGGACACCGAGTTAATTGGCACAAATCTACCGTAATGCCACTGATATAATTTTAAATATCTAGGGTACACATCTCACAGATTGTTGGACTTGGCCCTTTTTGCAGGGTCATCCCTGAACTTTTTGCCTTACTCCTAGCCTTTTTTTTCTGACATGGTGTTGGTGGTTCTAGGACTCTGGGCACTTTAGCACTGCTGTCCAGTGTAAAGTGTGTGTGCTCTCTGTGGTAAACATGGTAAGATTGGTCTACACCTGTTTGGCATATTTAATTTACCTGTCAGTCCCTTGTAAAGTGGTATCTCAGATACCCAGGGCCAGTAAATTAAATGCTACTAGTGGGCTTGCAGCGCTGATTGCGCCACCCACCAAAGTAGCCTTTCAAACCTGTCTCAGGCCTCTGCCATTGCAGGGCCTGTGCGTGCAGTGTTACTGCCGCTGTGACGTGGCACCTAAAGTGTGTGCCACGTCTGTGACCCCCCTTTTACTGCATGTCGGTCACCCCTAAGGTAGGCCCTAGCTAGCCCCATGGGCAGGGTGCATTGTAGGTAAAAGGTAGGACATGTACCTTAAGTGTGTGACATGTCCTGGTAGTGACAAACAGCCATTTTGGTTTCTCACTGCTGTGAGGCTGCCCTCTCATAGGAATGCATTGGGGATTCCCTGATAAGTGTTTCAGTGGTAATTCCTAATATGAGAGGAGCAGCGTGGTCAAGTTTGGTATGGTTGGGATAGTAATAATAAATGCTGCGCAATGGTGTGCGCAGATTTATTATCACTATTTTAGAAACTATAAGTTATACAAAAGGGGATGATGGACGGAACGTTTGAGCCAATCAAACACTCACCCCCAGTCAACTGATCTGGGTTTAATCCATCATCATTCTTTAGCTCACTCCACCACCCCAGTTCAGACATGGCCATATGCAAATCAGTCTGACCCTGTGCCTCATGGGAACAGTCCAGCCCGAACTGCCAAGCCATGTCTTCCCTGGACCGGAAACAAGCATCCTAGGACCGGTTTCTGGCATTCCAGCCGTCATCAGCCAGGCTTGCTTGAATCCAGTGGCAAAGTGAGCAAGGGACCCACGTCTGGGCATACCCCCGCCAACTTAGGGCGAACAAAGCGATTTGATTTGCTCTAACGCTCCGTCCATCATCCCCTTTGGTATCGCTTTGTTCGCCCTAAGTTGGCAGGGTATGCCCAGACGTGGGTCCCTTGCTCACTTTGCCACTGGATTCAAGATAGCCTGGCTGATGAGGGTTTTGAACCCGAAACCGGACCCAGGATGCTTGTTTCCGGTCCAGGGAAGACATGGCTTGGCAGTTCGGGCTGGACTGTTCCCATGAGGCACAGGGTCAGACTGATTTGTATATGGCCATGTCTGAACTGGGGTGGTGGAGTGAGCTAAAGAATGATGATGGATTAAACCCAGATCAGTTGACTGGGGGTGAGTGTTTGATTTGCTCTAACGCTCCGTCCATCATCCCCTTTGGTATCACTTTTAGAAGTTGGCATTTCTGTGTGCTATGTGTCTGCCTGCCTGATGTGTATTGCATGTCTGGCTCTGGAGTGACAGGGGCTGGTGAGGTGTGTGTGGCTCCAGGGAGGGCAGGGTGAGTCAGCGCTAGGCTGAATAGGGGGTCTGCATTTGGAGTAGTGGGAGGAGTAGTCCCCTGAATAGGTCTGTGCCTGCCTGAGTGAATGCTGGCTCCGCCCCCCTGTGGTGGTCTGATGACCGAGCCCCCACCTGACAAAGGGGAAGAGGAGCCCTGTAAACAAAGTGCTCCAATACCCCCCAGAACCAGTTGGGACTAGAGCGCTCGAGAGAGTGCGTGCGCGTGAGCTGGAATATTGGCAGCTGATGCGCGAGGCAGTGGTCGGTCAGATTTAAATGACCAACGATGCCTACCAAACAAAAAAAACAATGTCTTCTTCACTTTACAAAACGTTGGGGCAGGGCAGCACGATGGGGATAAAATGAATCAAAGTCCTACCGCACCATGTATGAAGTAGGGAAACGCCAGGCACAGGGTTCCTTCAGTCAGTAACTCGAGTAGACAGCATGTCCATAAGCAGGATTTTGGATGAGGCAAAACGAGCATAGCAAATCCCTTCCTGTCACCAAAATTGTTGTAAGCTCATCCATCCAAGAAGGCAGCAGAAACTGGATACACTTGTTCCAAGTTTATTAGAAACAGGAACCCCATGCCAAACGGGCACAGCATGGAAAGTACTTCTCACAACTCACTTAGAACCCCCACGACATCAATAGATAACATTCCACAGAATGACATGACACACAGGGTAAAAGGTGAAGAAAGACTGGAAACACAGTATAACAGACTGGTTCCCCCAGCCCTGTGCCAGGGCAGAACAAAGGAAAATGTGGTATAAGTACTGGGGCTGTGACCCCGTGAGTGCTTGTGCTTCCTTGCTACTTGGGGACTGCTGCTGCTGAGCCTCAAGAGGAACCGCCATGAGGGACTGCCTCCCTGCTGGAGGGCCCTGTGAGCTGGCCTGCCTGGGCCCAGCCTTGTGCCCCTGAAACTGGCCTAAGCGCCTTGTGAGCGCTATACTTCTCTCCCAGGACGGGGAGAGTGCTGGGGTTTTGCAGCGCTGGGCTGCGACGTTGCCAGGGGGAACCCTGGCGTGGGGACTCCCCCGTGCTGCTGGGAAGACAAGCGGGAGCCTACCCCGCATTCTGGATGCTATTGCAAGCGGTAGCTTACCCCGCTGTTTTATGCCTTCTTTGAGCGGGAGCCCACCCCGCGTTTGTGAGTATTTTAAGGTGGGAGCCTACCCCGCCCTTTATTGAGGAGAGCTGCCGCCGCAAAGCGAACCGGACGCCAGGCAAGTGCCGCCTGGTTGTGGGCGGAGCCTCACACGGCCGGCCGGCAGGAAGGAAGCAGCCAGAAGTCAGGCACGCCGCCTGGAGGAAGGCGGGGACCCTGTGTACCGGTGGGAGCCCCGGGAGTCGTGTCCTGCCAGGGCGGAGATGCCGCCGAAGCTTCCCCAGCATGGGAGGAGTCCAGAAGGGGACCAGAGCCCCGCAGGCTCCATTCCAAAGTCCTGAGAGGAGGCCGCGGAGAGCAGAAATGGGGCCGGTCAAGGCACATTGTCGGTGCCTGCCCCGCAGCGTCTAAGGCCCCAAGAGAAGCCCCAGTGAGTGGGGCTGAGTGAGGGAGCAGTGTTGGTGCTCCCAGGGCCCAGCGGGTGCCCATGCTGATTTTCTTTGGCTGCATTGTGGTGCCTGATAATGGCACCAAACGATCCCCGGTAAAGGGGGGCTCCCCAGGCACAAGTAGTGCCAGTGCTTCGCTACAGTTGCACCGCCGTGACTACGGGCAGCTGCCACGAGAGGGGCACATTGTTTAGGAGTCCCAGTTGGGCTCCAGGGGCACAGTGGTGCCAAGGCACATTTTCTCAGCTGCACCGCGAGAGCGCGGGCAGCTGCAACACAGGGGCATTTTTGTTTGCTTGATGAGGAAGGGGTGAGACGCACCCCACGCCCCCAGCGCATTGCGCACAGTGGTTTTTGCTGCTTTGGCAGCCAGAGGGCCACTTGGAAGGCCCTAGAGTACGCCCTGACATTTTGGACAAAGGGCATTTGAGCCCCACAGAAGGCCAGTTGGCCTGGGGTCAGGTTTGGTACCTGTGTGTGCCAGGAGGGCGCAAGGCCCTAAGAGAAGGTGATGTATGCACCTGGGGAGTGTCACGGAGGTGCCCTCCTAATTGTGATTTATGTGTTTATGCTGATGGTTTATGCATAATGTGTTCTATGCCTAATGCTAATGTGATATAATGCTGAGTACAGTATTTTGCCAGTAGTTACTGGTTGTGTTTATTTTTGCTACTTGTGCTTTGTGATGGTTCTGACGGTGGCCCGATTGGCCCTGTCATGTATATAATCCCCTGTGAATATTGCCTAGTGCCAGTTGGCACAGTGTATATGTGTGATTATGATTCTAATGTGTTTTGGATAATACAAAGGCTATTTTTTATATAACCTTGTGTGGAGTTTCTTTTGTGGTGTGCCTAGTGGGTTGCTGCTGTGTGTGTGTGTTGCGCAAACGCTTTACACATTGCCACTGGGATAAGCCTGACTGCTCGTGCCAAGCTACCAAGGGGGTGAGCAGGGGTTATCTTCAGCGTGTAACTCCATTGCCCTGACTAGAGTGGTGGTTTCTGCCTGGCTTAGGCGCAAGCCCTAGCCAACCAGAAATCCCATTTCTAACACAGATCCTGGAGGAGATCTGGTAGTTTAACATCGTCCCTTTGCTCCAAAAAATGAAGCGTCTGATGGAGGCCTGGGGCAAGCTCCCAGATACTGTAATAGGCAAAGGAACATTAAACAAAATGATATTGCTGCCAGAGATTCTTTATACCCTTGCAAAATTACACATACGAATTGCCCCCATATATTACAATCTACTGTCACATTCTTCCTCTGGGGTGGGGACATATGCAGCATTGTTGTTGTACAATCTCTCTAACTCTCCCGTGGATAAGTATTGAAGAAGGCCCACTTGCTGTTTTGGAAATGTTCTGTAGCAGTGCAGAAAAGTTCTTGCTCATTAGCTTTCATGCTTTGCTTATTTCAAGGTGATTACCTATGATTTAGCACACAGGTTCAACCTACAGCCTTGCCTTCTGTCAGGATCATTTGGGGTGAAATGCTGGATCGGCCATATGGGGTACTCGGAAAATCCTTGGTAGCCTGAGGGTTAGGAAGCAAACTCCAACATTCATGGGCTCCTACGAATAACTTTAGGCCCCTGCACACGTTTTTGACAAATTAGTCTCCAGAGCATAGGGGACAGCAGGCATTGCAGAGAGCCGGAGGCAGGGGATCGTGGATGCTGAGGCGAGGGACAAAGGACCAGGCTGGCTATTCTGCTGCTCTGGCATTCTCGGGATAGGCTGCAGGCTGCTTTCAGAGCTGGAGAGGTTGCAATAACATAACATGTGTATTTGCAAAGCACACGTTCGTCCGTAGGCATCTTGGTGCTGAATAACAGAAGTTTATTGTTACCCAACTCAATGGCACTCATTTTATCGACCTCAGAAGGATGATAGGCTGAGTGGACCAGTCGGGATTTGAGCATGTGACCATGAAGGCGGGCACATGCAGGCCCCTGCAGTGGACTCATTAGTCCACTGTGCCACCAGACCCGGCTTAAATATGTATTGACCCAGCCATGAAAGCCTCCATAGCACATATTCCTGCAGTCAGGGAGGGACCGGCTGTAGCGGGCACTGGGCATTTCCCCGGTGCGCCAGAGGGTTGGTGGCCGGTTTTGCGGCCGTGTGGGCCGGTTTTGTCACTGGGGGCCGGTTCTGCAGCAGTGCTACAATATCGCCCCCCTGTAACAAAATAAAAGCGGCAACTATAGCTTCTCAGTCCCACAACCCCAACCCCCCCAGTGGAATTGCCAGGAATGGTTTCTCTTCCCAGTCTGGCCGTGCCTGCAGTGTGCGGGGCTAATTTGCGGCTGCCCGCGGCCCCCGCAGGGGGCCACCCTAAACGGGCAGCCCATTTAGTGCCATTTGGGCACTTCCCCACCCCCAATGATGATGCGGGACTCAAGGAGGAGTCCCCTTACCAGACGCGTCACTTCCGGCACGCAGAGGAGGTGGGGAGGTATTTATGCCTCCCCCGGCC
This sequence comes from Calotriton arnoldi, assembly GCA_963921515.1. NCBI lineage: Eukaryota > Metazoa > Chordata > Amphibia > Caudata > Salamandridae > Calotriton > Calotriton arnoldi. The sequence continues at coordinate 508,465 of CAWUFW010006722.1, read as the reverse complement.
ATCTTGGCGTCCTCTTTGCGCCGGACACGCCGTCTCCCACCCTACCGCTTACCCGGCGTGGGGTTGGCAGGCGAAGTACATAGACCGTTGTAATGTTTTCTTTCTCGTTGCAGGAGGAGTTACAGGGCGATCTGGAAGCAAATGGGTACAGAAGGGTACCTCTGCAAGAGCACAATAGGGGTGCCAGAGCCAAATCCCAGGAGCCTCATGGGAGGGTCCTGGAACAATTACGTCGGCGCCCCGTTAGTCCTTCGGGCGGTTGTGGGCCTGAACAACCGGGGGCTTGCCTTGCTACGCTCCGCCCTGAAAGGGGCGTGAGTAATAAGGGACCAATGTGTCACGTGATCCAGTAAGGGGATCACCCCCATAAGGGTAGCGCTGATTGGTTACTCCACAGTGCTTGGCTCATCAGGCGGGCAGGGCAGCATAGGTTGGTACAGCTGCCTGCCCTTGGATCGCCCGTAAGATAACCCACCATATTGCATACTTTTATATGGAATAAACCTGCAGCACTATTTTCCCAAACAAAAGTTGTGTTGTGTATTTATTTATGCATGCAGACTCTGTTGTGGTGTGGGTGGGGTGTGTTGCCAATAATGGGACTATGAACATCTTTGAATTCCAGTCCGGCCCGGGGGACCAGACGCCATTTTGCTGTCAGTGCGTTTTAGGTCGGGTTAAAGGTAAGGGTGATGACCCCGGAACTGCTGACAGTGACGAGGAGAGGGGGAGATGGTAGGACATGAACAGGTTTTGCTGACAGTGCCTATGAGGGCAGCGAGATAGGAAAAAATGGCAGCTAACAGCTTAACATCATGTTTACAAATTGCTGTTTAAATGGCATATTTGCTCAAACACTCTGCTCCGTGACTCGAGACCCGGCTCTTTCCGACAATTTTTTAGGGCAGGTACTGAAGCTGCTTCGCTAATTTTGCTGACATCGGGGGATTTCTTAGGCAAGTGCCGGAACTGCTGCCGAGTGCGGAAAAAAGGCTCTTTGCTTACTCTGCAATTAATACAAACATAAATCAGCGCGGAAATTACATTTCTTGAACTTGGTTCGCTTAGTAATTTTGGCATCAAATTCTCTTTTACTAACTGCGTGAAGTTTCGTCGTCTTATTGATCTCTCTTTCTCAATTTACGAACCACTAAAATTGGCTGTAAAGACAGTGTTGGTGGCCTGCAAGGGATAACAGACCGCCATGCCTGTCATTGCATTTCTAAAGTGAAAACCTTTTTTTTTAAGCAGCTCAATTTCTTTAAAGGCAACAAGCCTTTAAAAAAACACACCAAAAAAACGTTTTCAACATTTTAGTGAGGGTAGGCAGGGGACCCCTTCACTTTTGCGAATGAGTTACCAACCAAACGTTTGAGTCTGTAATTTATTATTCATCACAAACCATTGAAAGATAGCCTACCTAATCACAATTTGGGACACTCTAAACATGCTCTTCCAAATTGTGCTTTGTTGTAGGTTTCTACACCCATTTAGTGATTCAAGAACAACTTTTCTGAATTGCAAATTGGATTTAGTGCATAAGAAAAAGGGTTTCAGAACTTGCAAACCCTCTCATTTACTGAATCACAGGGGTTTGCATATGCTAAAATCCTCCGTATATATGGTACTTCGTGTACAATGCACAATGTGTGAGGCCCTTTTCATCAGATGCAATCCTACACCGTCTTCTTCCTGTAACTTCCTGGCCCCTTTACAGACCTCCACCTAGCAATGCAACATTCCCGGACACACTTCTAGACACAGTTTTAAACCTGATAACGCTACACTCCAACATATGTGTTCTGGTTGACCTCAACATTTGGTTTGACAAACCCTATATGCCCCATCCGAAAACAATCATCGCTGGCCTAGACGCACTGAACCTGCATCAGGTCATCCACAAACACACAGCCAGCCAAACAGACATGCACACTTAAAAGTGCCCAGCACTCCTCCCCCTGCCATGCCTGTCAAACACGATTGCCTGGCCTGCCCCGCTGAAGACTCGCGTCGTCATCTGTTAGACAGGCAAAAATAAAATGATAATAAAATGCTTTTATTATCATTTTATTTTTCCTTTTTCATCAGGGGGACGGCGCTCCTCTGCCATTACAGAGGAGCCGCCGCTGATAGTGAGGCCTGTCAACTACCCAATAGGGATCCTGGATGATGTTGTGTCCTGGGACCCTGAACCTGGAAGCTTCCAGGACTGAAGCACTAGAAACCATAAAAGGAATAAACAAGCATTGGCATAGCCAATAGGTCTCGCCTTTGAGACCTTATAAGTGTTTAGCCAGAGATATTGACTTTGCCTATGTCTTTAAGATGGGCTGTACAGAAGCCTGCAGCATGCTGAAAAGTTATGATAAAGAAGTGTCAGAAGCATTTTTGTTACCGTATATATACCCAAGAAAGCATTATGTACAACTGAACAACCATATTAAAAAAGTATTAACAATAAATAATGTCTTGAGTATTTTTTTGTCCTTTCAATGCTGGCATCTTCTATCTGCCTGTCCCAATGGTTGCTTGTTATGGGTTTTTTTCTTATGGGGTGGGCATAAATAACAGTCAGTCAGTGAGAGTCAGTCAGTGAGAGTCAATCAGTCAGTGAGAGAAAGAGTCAGTCAGTCAGTGAGAGTGAGAGAGTCAGTCAGTCAGTGAGAAAGATTGAGAGAGTGAGTTAGTCAGTCAGTGAGAGAGAGAGAGAGAGAGAGAGGCAGTCAGTCAGTGAGAGAGTCAGTCAGTCAGTGAAACAGAGTGAGAGAGTCAGTGAGAGAGAGAGAGTCAGTCGGTGAGAGTCAGTCAGTGAGAGAGAGAGTTAGCCAGTGAGACAGAGAGAGTCAGAGAGTCAGTCAGTGAGAGTCAGTCAGTCAGTGAGAGAGAGAGAGTTAGTCAGTCAGTGAGAGAGTCAGTCAGTCAGTGAGAGAGAGAGTGAGAGTCAGTCAGTCAGTGAGTCAGTCAGTGAGAGATAGAGTGAGAGAGTAAGTTAGTCAGTTAGTTAGAGTCAGTCAGTCAGTGAGAGAGATTGAGAGAGTCAGTCAGTCAGTGAGAGAGATTGAGAGAGTCAGTCAGTCAGTGAGAGAGAGTCAGTCAGTCAGTGAGAAAGAGACTGAGAGAGAGAGAGAGAGTCAGTCAGTGAGAGAGAGTCAGTCAGTCAGTGAGAGTCAGTCAGTCAGTGAGACAGAGTGAGTCAGTGAGAGAGAGAGAGAGTCAGTCAGTGAGAGAGAGAGTCAGTCAGTGAGAGAGAGTGAGAGTCAGTCAGTGAGAGAGAGAGTTAGTCAGTGAGAGAGTCAGAGAGTCAGTCAGTTAGTGAGTCAGTCAGTCAGTGAGAGAGAGCGTGAGAGAGTCAGTCAGTCAGCTAGTGAGAGAGTCAGTCAGTCAGTGAGAGAGTCAGTCAGTCAGTGAGAGAGTGAGAGAGAGAGTCAGTAAGTCAGTGAGAGTCAGTCAGTGAGAGAGAGTGAGTGAGTGAGAGAGTCAGTCAGTTAGTGAGAGTCAGTCAGTCAGTGAGAGAGAGTGAGTGAGAGAGTCAGTCAGTCAGTGAGAGAGTCAGTCAGTGAGTCACTCAGTCAGTCAGTCAGTCAGTGAGAGAGTCAGTCAGTGAGAGAGAGAGTGAGAGAGTCAGTCAGTCAGAGAGTCAGTGAGAGTCAGTCAGTGAGAGAGTCAGCCAGTCAGTAAAAGAGAGATTGAGAGAGTCAGGCAGTCAGTCAGTCGATCAGTCAGTGAGAGAGAGAGTGAGAGAGTCAGTCAGTCAGTGAGAGAGTCAGTCAGTCAGTGAGAGAGAGTCAGTCATTTAGTTAGTTAGTCAGTCAGTGAGAGAGTCAGTCAGTCAGTGAGAGAGTCAGTCATTTAGTGAGAGAGTCAGTCAGTCAGTGAGTCAGTCAGTCAGTGAGAGAGTCAGCCAGTCAGAGAGAGTGAGAGTCAGTCAGTCAGAGAGTCAGTGAGAGAGTCAGTCAGTCAGTGAGAGAGTGAGAGTCAGTCAGTCAGTGAGAGAGATTGAGAGAGTGAGTTAGTCAGTCAGTGAGAGAGAGTCAGTGAGAAAGAGATTGAGAGAGAGAGTCAGTCAGTCAGTGAGAGAGAGTCAGTCAGTGAGAGTCAGTCAGTGAGACAGAGTGAGTCAGTGAGAGAGAGAGTCAGTCAGTGAGAGAGAGTGTCAGTCAGTGAGAGAAAGAGAGAGTTAGTCAGTGAGAGAGAGAGTCAGAGAGTCAGTCAGTCAGTCAGTGAGAGACAGCGTGAGAGTCAGTCAGTCAGTTAGTGAGAGTCAGTCAGTGAGAGAGTCAGTCAGTCAGTGAGAGGGATTGAGAGAGTCAGTCAGTCAGTGAGAGGGATTGAGAGAGTTATTCAGTCAGTGAGAGAGAGAGTGAGAGAGACAGTCAGTCAGTGAGAGAGTCGGTCAGTGAGTCAGTCAGTCAGTGAGTCAGTCAGTCAGTGAGAGAGAGTCAGTCAGTGAGTGAGAGAGTCAGTCAGTCAGAATCAGTGAGAGTAAGTCAGTCAGTGAGAGAGTGAGAGTCAGTCAGTCAGTGAGAGAGTCAGTCAGTGAGAGAGTCAGTCAGAGAGTCAGTCAGAGAGTGAGGCAGTCGGTCAGTCAGTGAGAGAGAGAGTCAGTCAGTCAGTGAGAGAGAGAGAGAGTCAGAGAGACAGTGAGAGTCAGTCAGTCAATCAGTGAGAGAGAGAGAGTCAGTCAGTGAGAGAGAGATTGACAGAGTCAGTCAGTGAGAGAGTGAGAGTCAGTCAGTCAGTGAGAGAGAGTGAGAGAGTCAGTCAGTGAGTGAGAGAGAGTGAGAGTCAGTCATTTAATCAGTCAGTCAGTGAGAGAGAGAGTGAGAGTCAGTCAGTCAGTGAGAGAGTCAGTCAGTTAGTGAGACAGACAGGGGCCGATTCCGATTCGGGCCGGAAAACGTACCGACCGACTCGGAGCCGGAATTCATTCCGACCGACACGTACCGGTGCAGCCCGACCCACAAAGTACGATGAAATGCGTGCAAAATCCGACCGACTCGTACGGAACACAATACGAACGACCGAACCGCGCGGAAAACAGCTATCCGGCCGGAAAAGCACGCGAATCGAACCGACCGACACGCACCAGGAAGAATCCCGAACGAAACGTACCCGCGAACTCCGACCCGCCAAGTACGATGCAACGCGTGGAAAACACGACCGAGTCGCACGGAGCCCAAGGCGTACGACCGACACGCATACAAAACTGCGAGCCGAAGCAACCCAATACACCGCGACCGACGCGTACGCAGCACAGAAAACAGCACAAACACAGCGTGAACGAATCGGAGAAGCTCGCACAAGACAACTGCAGGGTCCGACTCGGTCAGAAGAACGTCTCCTACATGCACAAAAAGTACAAAGGAAAAAACACACAAAAAAAGGCCAAACAAGCAATTACAAACCAATAAATACTGTGGGGGGGAAACAGGGAACAAAGACACACCCACAACTCCACCCATATAAAGGACACAAATCCCCACCATGATCCTTTGCAAATTCAAATGACCTGCCAGCACTCAACACCAACAGACAGCAACCACACACACACCCACAGCTCATCCATCACACAAGCCACACACCATCCTCACCTCAACAAATAGCACCCTCACATACACCCAGCAAAACACACACTCACACACCCTCACTTGCACACCCCCACACACATCACTCACCACCACCACCCATCACCATGCCCCCAAAGAAGAATCCAAAGTTCCTAGATAGTGAATTGGAAGTCCTGGTAGATGAGATCCTCCGGGTAGAGCCACAGCTGTTTGGTACACTGGTCCAACAGACCCCCATGTCGCAGAAAACCAAGATGTGGGAGAGGATCGTCGACAGGGTGAACGCACAATAACCATGTTTGCGCACAAAGGAAGACATCCAGAACAGGTGGTATGACGTGCGCAGGAGGGTCAGGGACCTACTTAAGAAGGACTACCTCTTGAGCCAACACACCGGCAGTGGCCCTCCTGCCAAACCAGTATACCTCAGGCCCTGGGAGGAGAGGGTGCGGGCCATCCTACCACCAGTGAGCGTATATGGACTAGAAAACATCCCAGAGCCTGGTGAGTACACAACAAATGTACACAATATTGTGCGACAATACACACACATCACTGTCAAGGGGATAGTCAAACCATGCACCCTTAGCAAATACACACCAACCAAAACAGAATCATCCCAAGATGTGTATGTCAGTCAGATAAACACAACACATGCCATCTCATAGTGATATGTAACTGTGTCATCACATGTACAAACACAACTACAAATACAGCTAGGCAGTGCCACAAATATAACTAACAAACACAGCCAGATATGTAGCCACCACTACAACACCACCTCACAGGGAAGCCCACTGAAAGGAAGGAATCCTGTGTATGCTGGGCAACTCAGTGTAGCCAATAGCATCATGGGAGTTGTAGTCACAGATATTGCCCACACTCACAATGCGCCCATCAACACCACCATGAACCATGCTCACATCACAGGGAGTGGAAAACAACTGACAAGATGGCTGACACTGGCTACTGCTGTGGGGAGCACAAGGCCCTGCTGGCAACTGTGCAACAACCAACAGCAGGACACCACTGACTGACATCCTGAAAGCCAACTCGCACTCCCTGCAATGGAAGCACGTTCCATGGTGGGATATCTGGCTGGGTGGGAAGGAGGACTGACAGCACTGACCATAGTTACCAGCTGCTTTTCTCACACACACCCTTAACACAAACTCCACACAACCCACCTGGGAGAATGCATTGCCTCACACTCTAATTAAATATCCCACAAAGAACCACCACCCTGGGTTATGCTGTGTGAAGCACAGGGGCACACATGGGACTTGTAGCCAAACTAACCCCAGGATAACACTGTCAGCCATCTTGTCAGCACAGGCACACAACCCCACAGGGAAGCAGAGTCAAAAGGAAGGAAGCATGGGCATGCTGGGAAGGGGGGTGGCGGCAATAGCATGATGGGAGTGGTAGTCACAGCCCAACATCCCCCACCCACATGGCCCAGCAAGCTCACACCCAAGCATGCACACCTCACAGGGAGTGAAAAGCCACTTCAAAGATGGCTGACACTGGTGCTCAGTTGTGGGGAGCACATGGCCCTGCTGGGAACTGGGCACCAACCAACAGCAGGACACCACTGTCAGCCATCTTGCCATTGCTGTCACACTCACACACAGTGAAGTCCACTCAAAAGGAAGGAAGTATGGGCATGCTGGGAAGGGCGATGTAGGCAATAGCATGATGGGAGTGGTAGTCACAGATATTGGTCACCCTCACAATTGTCCCATCAACACCACCCTGAACCATGCGCACATCACAGGGAGTGAAAAGCCACTTCAAAGATGTCTGACACTGGTGCTATGTTGTGGGGAGCACAAGGCCCTGCTGGGAACTGGGCACCAACCAACAGCAGGACACCACTGTCAGCCATCTTGCCATTGCTGTCACACTCACACACAGTGAAGTACACTCAAAAGGAAGGAAGTATGTGCATGCTGGGAAGGGGGGTGGAGGTAATAGCATGATGGGAGTGGCAGTCACAGATATTGGTCACCCCCCACAACTGTCCCATCAACACCACCCTGAACCATGCGCACATCACAGGGAGTGGAAAAGAACTGACAAGATGTCTGACACTGGGTACTGCTGTGGGGAGCACAAGGCCCTGCTGGCAACTGTGCACCAACCAACAGCAGGACACCACTGACTGACATCCTGAAAGACAACTTGCACTCCCTGCAATGGAAGCACGTTCCATGGTGGAATATCTGGCTGGGTGGGAAGGAGGACTGACAGCACTGACCATAGTTACCAGCAGCTCCACTCACACACACCCCTAACACAAACTCCACACAACTCACCTGGGAGAATGCATTGCCTCACACTCTAATCAAATATCCCACAAAGAACCACAACCCTGGGTCATGCTGTGTGAAGCACAGGGACACACATGGGACTTGTAGCCAAACTAACCCCAGGATAACACTGTCAGCCATCTTGTCAGCACAGGCACACAACCCCACAGGGAAGCAGAGTCAAAAGGAAGGAAGCATGGGCATGTTGGGAAGGGGGTTGGAGGCAATAGCATGATGGGAGTGGTAGTCACAGATATTGGTCACCCTCACAATTGTCCCATCAACACCACCCTGAACCATGCACACATCACAGGGAGTGAAAAGCCACTTCAAAGATGTCTGACACTGGTGCTATGTTGTGGGGAGCACAAGGCCCTGCTACGCGTTGAACTTCAATGGACCGATCGGTGTGCCCGGCCGGCCCATTGCATTTAATGTGTGCGGGTACGCGTTGTATCCCGGGTACGCGTTGAACTTCAATGGACCGATCGGTGTGCCCGGCCGGCCCATTGCATTCAATGTGTGCGGGTACACGTTGTATCCCGGGTACGCGTTGAACTTCAATGGACCGTTCGGTGTGCCCGGCCGGCCCATTGCATTCAATGTGTGCGGGTACGCGTTGTATCCCGGGTACGCGTTGAACTTCAATGGACCGATCGGTGTGCCCGGCCGGCCCATTGCATTCAATGTGTGCGGGTACGCGTTGTATCCCGGTTACGCGTTGAACTTCAATGGACCGATCGGTGTGCCCGGCCGGCCCATTGCATTCAATGTGTGCGGGTACGCGTTGTATCCCGGGTCATGCGTTGAACTTCAATGGACCGATCGGTGTGCCCGGCCGGCCCATTGCATTCAAGTACGCGTTGTAGAGCAATGGACCGATCGGTGCGCACACATTGGCTGGGGCCTGGCATGGCAACGGACGTGTTTTCGAAGCTCCAACGAGTCTGATGCAGTGAATTCAGTTGGCCAGCCACAACAATGTTGCAAAATCATGGGTGTCATGAAGTTGAAGATTTGAAGGATGCTGTGGGCGTGTATTAGTGCTGCTATTCCATGGTTTGGTCAGATTCAGAAGATGCAAACGACTCGGACCTATCACTTTGGACACATGGGACAGTATCTGCCTCTGCAGCACACATATAATGCTGGCTGTTCCCCTGAGAGCTCACTTGCCTGCACTACATGCTCCAGGACGACATCTGCCACTAACACTGCTGCTGTTTATGCATCCTCTGGCTCCTGCAATGGCACGTACTGTGGAGAGAGCCCCAGCCTTCAGCCTTGAGGAGAACCAGGCCCTGCTGGACAGCCTCCTTCCACAGTACAGCAAGCTGTATGGGAAACCAGGGGAGCAGGTGAGTGTGCTGTCCACTGCATCACTAATTGTGCATGTTGTCTGACTAGCAGGACTTTCAGTGTGCACACCACTGGCTAGCATGCCCACTGAGTAGTTGTCACACCCCAAAGTGTGTAGTTACATGCACTGAACTGGTACAGTGCAGTAACAGTGCATTCCAACTATGTTTACTTCCCATGCAATGATACCATGTAGTGACTGCTGGCAAACTGTTCATAGCCATTGTTGCACTGCCTGTGTACATCATATGCCCCTGTGATCGAGACATGTATATCCAACTGTGTGATGCACGTATATGTAGCATGTGTAGCAATGGCCTTTTCACTTTGTCATCCTCACAAGTTGATGCCCACCAGAAGCAGGACATCTGGCTGACCATCGCCCGGAAAGTAAGATCCGTGGGGGTCTACAGGCGCAGGATCCGCAACTGCCAAAAGAGGTGGCAGGACCTTCGTGGCTGGACCCGGAGGATCGCAAGGGTTCAGCTGAAGCTCTCGCCTCCTCGCAGGAGGGGCGGACACCGGACCCTGACCCCCCACATGCTCCGGATCCTGGTGGTGGTCTTCCCTGACCTGGATGGGCAGCTGAAGGACAGACAGCAGCAAGGAGGGGGTGAGTCCATAACTGCACTGTGCACTTTGTCTGACATGCTATGTGGCCTCCTCTGGCCTGGTTAAACTTCCACAGTACATCAGTCATGTGGTCCAGGACCCATGTCCCTCATTTGTGACATGCCCACTTCTCCTCTGATACGCATATGTGTGGCCCTTATAGTCAGGAAATTGTGTCATTTGGGGACTGTGTCATTGCATTTTGCTTTGCTCAAGGTGGGGGACAGCATTTGTTCCCGTGACTATGTTGTGCGATTCATGGGTGGGTCAATTGCTTACACAATGCCTACGTTCTGACATGTGACCTGGGTGTAACTTTGATATGTGGTCCGCTTGCTGCTCTGACTCACCACATGTCCCTGGGGAATTTGGCACACACCCATGCTGCTGGTGGGAACAATATTTGGGCCTCAGGAGTATGTGTATCCAGTGTGTCACACATGCTTAGCCACCTGCCTACTGTCCAGGACTCATCCCTCTTACAGGTGGAGCTGGACAGTCATGCCTACTCCAGGGCATACAATACACTCTGTACTCCCACTCCCGTGTATCATCTGGCATGTTGTGATCAGTGAAATGTACCCTCAGGTGTCTGCCTCTGTCTCATTGTGCTGTGTCTTCGTTGTCAGGACTACTGGTATGTTCACCGGTTAGGGCTCAGCATGCCATCTGAGATGTGACCATGATAGACGACGCTTCTGTGACTTATAGGTGTCTGATCACTTGACTGTGCACACAGGTGTTTGCGACTGTGACTTTCAGGCAGCTGTATTTTCATTCACAGCACACTGTGAGGTGCTCATGTTCAGAGAGTTGTGTTTCATGTCCCCCATATGTCCAGTTGGTATGACGTGGACAAATGGTAGTACAGATGAAGTGGTTTTGGGGGATGGACATGTGCACTTGTCAGTCACATTACTTGCATTCCCCATGCCCTCGGATTGTGACACAGTGCAGACTGTTGTTGGCTGGCTGCCATGGACATGTGACTTGAGACAGTAATGTATGACTTTGCACGCATTCCTGTGTCATGGCATTAAACTTCCTGGGACTGATCCTGCAGGGAGTGACATGTGCAACATGCACCCCATTGTGGCATTGACTATCCGGACATGGGTGCATCATGGTGTCTGGTGCTGGTATGCATCACATGCATTTCTAATTAGACTCTGGCCATCCCTTTATCCGGACACCTGCACTGACTCAGTGGCAAGAGATGTGATGTGTGCATGTTCACATACTTCACCGAGTTCCCTGCAAAGTCCAACAACTGTGTAGGTGGTGCATGTGTCCACACTGGGGTCTTACCATCAGACAGGCACCAGACAGATGGGTGCAAGGGCGGGAGGGGTGTGAGTCCCATGGTTGACCATCAGACTGAAAATTGGCTTCCCCGAATCTGTGTGAGGACTTCAGGCAATGTTCAACTAAGGATGCCAGGGCTTGCTCTGTAATGTGCTGTACTCACTGTGGTGTGTGCGGTCAGTGTAGGTGACTGATGTTTGTCTGTTTCCCTAATTGTTTGCAGATACATCCACGGCCACAGGAGGGGACAGCTCCACAGACCAGGAGGAGCAGCGGAGCCAGACTGGGTCAGCATCGGACGAGTGGTCAGAGGGACCCAGTGGCACGGAGGGCGAGGGGAGCCACACCGAGGAGTCCTCGGCAGCATCCACTGGGGTCCTCAGCAGCATCAGCTGGGGACCACAGCAGCTCGGAGGATGACTCCCTTGTGGAGGGGGGTCTCGGCAGCCACCAAAGGCCAGCTAGTCTGTCTGGCCCCGCCACCACCACCACCACCACCGCCCTCCCTTCGGCTCCCATTCCTGAGGTCCGTGGAGGCTCCCGTGCTCGGGAGCGTGTCTCCTTCATGCCAGGCACCGCACCCCCTGCCCCTGTGTCCCCTGCTGCCCTGAGTGAGGAGTCTGTGTACCTCCTTCGGCAGCTCCATGTAGGGCAGACAGCAATGCTGAGTGTCCTCCATGCACACACCACTCTGTTGACACAGCTGGTGTCGTTCATGGAGGAGCATCTCGGCGGGTATGTCTGCCCTACAGAGGAGCAATAGGTCCATGGACTCCTCCCTGACGGCAGCAGTGTCCCTCCTCCAACAGTCCCTCATCCCTCCCACCTCTGCCCCATCCACACTTCCTGCCCCCTACCTGTCCAAAGCACATGCACACCTGCACAGTCAGCCAAACACACAGACACGAGCAGCACAGACACACCCAAGAGTAAGGCAAGACGTGCACACAAGCATCCTCAGGGGACTGATACCACAGACACAGGGGATGGGGAACACACACACACACAGGCATCCACATTCACTCCGCAGTCCTCCAAATCCTCTCCCTCCAAGACCCCTTCCCTTACCTCGCCTGCTACCCCACCTACACAGCAGGTCTTCCTGTGTGACCTCGGCCTCTTCCCCACCATTCCTGCTGACCCAGCACACCAGGGGAAGAGGAAGTCCACCACACAGAGAGGAGTGCCCCTCACCCCCGGACACCCTCCCCCAGGCGCAGGCAGACACAGGAGCCCATTCGGAAGCCCCCGGAGCAGGAAGAGCAAGACCCCACCACCACCACCACGCAGCTCCAGTGCCCAGTCTCTCTCCTCCATCCCCCAGGCCACCACTGCACAGGTTCCCCCGCCACACCCTGCCCTAGGTTCCCCCACACACCGATACCGCATCCCCAGACTGCTTAGGCCCTCCCCCCCTGCCACTTGCTCTTCCACCCCCAACCCAGATGCTCTGCCTGTTAGTGGCACTGTTGTGGGGACCGGGTCCCCTCCCTCTGTCCTGCCCACCTCATCTGCCCACCCTTCCACTCCCTTGGAGTCATGCACTGCAGTGGAGTCCACAAGCACCATGTCAGACTCGGGCACTGCAGTGGGTACCCAGTCCACTACATCAGTCCAGCCCACTGCAGTGGTTGCGGCACCCACACCAACTGACTTGTGTACCACAGTGGTGCCGGCCCCCCCTGAGTCAGACACCTCCACTGCAGTTGCCGGTGACACTCCTGCACCCACCACCCCTTCACTGCCTCACTCTGCCATCCCCTGATCCTGTCCCTGCGGTGCCTGGCCTGCCCCTTGTATGCCCCTCCAAGGGTGATGTCCCCCAACCGTACCAGTGCAGGCAAGCAATGTGTGACCAGTTGTCAGTTCTCACCCCGTTGGTACTGTAACTTTGGACTGGCCATTGGCCTTAGTTTCTTTTGGACTTCCGTTTTTACCCTGACATTTGCTGAATAAAGCCTCTTTTTGTTTACTTTTGGGTTTTCTTTTGATGTACATGATGTGGATGAGTAGCATCCTGCATTTGCAGTTGTAATAGTGTTCACATCAGGACGATGAAGTGTTGCAGTGATGGACTCCATGTGGTCCATGGGATATGTGTCCTGTTGTATTCTGGATCTATGGCATCCTTTGCTACAGTCTGAGGGTGTGATGTTCAGCATTTGACACAGGGATGTCCTTTTTGCATTTGTAAATGAACATCTTTGTCTTACACTGATGCACATCTGGTGGGCTTACCACTGTTCAATGTTTCGATTTCCCTGACTGTGTGCCCAGCTCCACTGGACATGCAGTTTTGCACATCAAAGTCGAAGGACTCATCTGTGTATACAGTGCAACTTGCTTGACACGTGTTTGGTGTGTGTGCAGATGACTGACGTGACACCCCGTACCCAGGCTGATGTGAGCAGAGCCTTCTGTGTGTTGTGGTTGTTGACTCACTGACGGAGTGTTCTGCTGACATGTTTGGGTCGTGCACAGACAAGGTTTGGCACAGCGGACCTTCCACAGGAGTGGTGTGCCCTCATGGCAGTGTGTAATCTGGTGACATTGCGTGGGCCTGTGTTGTGTAAGCATGTCTGTGTGTGTTCCCTTCCCTTTTCCTACACAGGCTGTGTCCCTAGGGATGTTCCTGTTTGTGATGCTTGCTGAGTTGTTCTGTGTTCATCCAGCATCTTGGACCTGGTTTCTCTGTGATGTGGGTGCATGGCAAACTAATGTTCATGAGGTTGTCATCCCAGGTTGTCTTTGTTGTCAGTGCTGGGGATGTGGGCAAACGCAGATGGGACACATTCAGGATTCCCCTTGGCACTTGTTGTTTACACGAGTAATGTGATTTACAGTTTGTGTTAGCTTTCAGTGATTGTGACACGTTGTGTGTGTGACTGCTGCCACTCCTCAGGGTCAGAGATGCAATGTTGGTAGTTGTGTACGTATGTTCTTCGTGTGTCACCTTGGCTTCTTCATTGGTATGTGACTATGGCCAGGATCCCATTGATTGTGGTGGATTTCACATCATGCCCATGTACAGCATACTGTGCTGTGTGTCAGACATTGACAAGTCTTGTTGACTGGCCATGTGTGATGGGTTTCTGCACCTTGGTTCCCACCACCACCCCTGGTATTGTCAAGGGTGCATGTGCAATGTCACCAGTCCATGTGAGCTTCACTGCTGCACATTGGTGGAGGTCAGGGTGTGTGGTGTTGAGTGTGTGCAAAAGTGAGTTGTTGCACGTCCAGACCCCTACCTCCATTTTGGCATTGGCTGGCAGGCCGTGCTGATTGATTGGAGCTTGTGTAGGTGTGATGGTAGTTAGTTGCTCAGGACACATGGCTGGGGTTCACAGTGTGAACGACATCTAACATTGTCATCACAGTGGGATTATCATGCAGGCTAGTGTCAGCACAATATGGGGTCCCTGGGGGTAGTGCTGTGGTGGGTCTGTCTCTTGCTGTGTTAGTTGCTGTTCCTACAAGCTTGTGTGACGTGTGTAATTTGTGCTCCCTCTCATCTAACAATGCCTGATTGCCCACATAGGGGATTTGGATCCATGAGTTACTTTTGTGTGGCACTGTATGTGCATCTGTGTAATTGGTATTCAGGCCTCATCATGTGTGGTGTGGTTGCCTGGGGACACTGGCACCCCCCCCCTCACCTGTTGTGTTTGATGTGCAGTGTGGGTCTGCCTGTTTGTGTTTGTGCATCTGCACCACTGCATTGGCATATCTTTAGTGTGCCATTGGCTGTATGTTGTTTGGTGGGTTTCACCTGCTGTCCCTGGGACTCCTAGGTCATCAGTCAGCACAATGATCATTGTTTGTGTGTCCCATTGCTGCCATGGTATGTTATTTGTTCACCTCACATCTACAGTCTCCACAGGGTATCTACATTTGTGTGCCCATTGTTGCAAATATGTGGTTCTGCATTATGATGGTCACTTCTGTCATTGTGTCATTGATGGATGTTGATGGGTGATGTTTGTCTGCACATGGCCAAAGGTATGTCTTATTTGCACTGCACTGTTTGCCTCCCCCAATCTATGTTGCTATGGGACACAAGCACTACTTTGCCACTGATGTGTTTGTTGTTCTGTGACCAGGAATCATCCATGCAGTTTGGCAGTTGCAGCTTTTTCAATGTCAATACTTACATTTTGGTCACTGTGATGATGGGGGTTGGACCCCATTGCCACAATGTTCAAAATGTGCTTCAGCTATGGACCCCACACTTACCTTTTGGTCACTGTGATGATGGGGGTTGGACCCCATTGCCACAATGTTCAAAATGTGCTTCTGCTATGGACCCCCCACTTACCTTTTGGTCACTGTGATGATGGGGGTTTAGACCCCATTGCCACAATATTCAAAATGTGCTTCAGCTATGGACCCCACACTTACCTTTTGGTCACTGTGATGATGGGGGTTGGACCCCATTGCCACAGTGGTCATGGTCTGCTTGCATTGTGGGGTCACACACATTTATGTGTGACACATGTGATAGGGGGTCACATTGTATGTTCAAAGTCATGTTCAGTGTTGTAGGCATTTGACACAGTCTACACACGCTTGTCATGGTGTTGGGGGGGATGTCTTTTTGTTGCATTCCTTATGTTGGTGTGTGCTTGTTGTGTCATGCATTAGCCATCCTATGAGTGGGGGTGTTGTTGGTGGTAGGCATCCTGCCCCCCATGGGTAGGGGTGGTAGTAGTGGTAGGCATCTGGCACCCCCTGGGTAGAGGTGGTAGTAGTGACAGGCATCCAGCCCCCCATGGGTAGAGGTGGTAGTAGTGACAGGCATCCTGCCCCCCATGGGTAGAGGTGGTAGTAGTGGTAGGCATCCAGCCCCCATGGTTAGAGGTGGTAGTAGTGACAGGCATCCTGCCCCCCATGGGTAGAGGTGGTAGTAGTGGTAGGCATCTGGCACCCCTGAGTAGGGGTGGTAGTAGTGGTAGGCATCCAGCATCCCATGGGTAGAGGTGGTAGTAGTGGTGAGGCATCTGGCACCCCCTGGGTAGGGGTGGTAGTGGTGGTAGGCATCCAGCCCCCATGGGTAGAGGTGGTAGTAGTGACAGGCATCTGGCACCCCCTGAGTAGGGGTGGTAGTGGTGGTAGGCATCCAGCCCCCATGGGTAGAGGTGGTAGTAGTGACAGGCATCTGGCACCCCTGAGTAGGGGTGGTAGGCATCCAGCCCCCCATGGGTAGAGGTGGTAGTAGTGGTAGGCATCTGGCACCCCCTGGGTAGGGGTGGTAGTGGTGGTAGGCATCCAGCCCCCCATGGGTAGAGGTGGTAGTAGTGGTAGGCATCTGGCACCCCCTGGGTAGGGGTGGTAGTAGTGACAGGCATCCAGCCCCCATGGGTAGAGGTGGTAGTAGTGGTAGGCATCTGGCACCCCCTGGGTAGGGGTGGTAGTAGTGACAGGCATCCAGCCCCCATGGGTAGAGGTGGTAGTAGTGGTAGGCATCTGGCACACCCTGGGTAGGGGTGGTAGTAGTGACAGGCATCCAGCCCCCCATGGGTAGAGGTGGTAGTAGTGGTAGGCATCTGGCACCCCTGGGTAGGGGTGGTAGTAGTGGTAGGCATCCAGCCCCCATGGCTAGAGGTGGTAGTAGTGACAGGCATCTAGCACCCCCTGGGTAGGGGTGGTGTTAGTTGTTGGCATCCAGGCCCCTATGTGTATATGTGGCATTGGTGATGGCCATCGCGCCCCTATGGTGCTGCTGTTGCTGGTGTAAGTAATTTCTGTATCCCTCTGTGTGTGTGTGATATGTCGGGTACGTGTAGTTTGTTTTTGTGGTTGGTGTCTGACTTACCTTCTGCGCCGTACGCGTCCGTGCCTGTTCCGGTAATAGATGTAGAATATTGGTAGGATCGGCACGATGGGATTCATGGTTGGTTCGTCTAGTTCGTCTTTCTGTTTGCTTCGCCTCGTCCTCGTGGCTGGCGTGTTCGTCTCGTAGCCGTGGATCGTCTTGTGTCGCGAATCGGAGCTTATGTGCGCCTCTCCCGGATGCTTTGACGTGCCGCGCGGAGCGACGGGTTCGGCGCGTACGGAAAGCGCATCGTACTTGTCCGGCCGGACTGGGCTGCATTTTGGCTTCCGTGCGACTCGATTCTGCATTTACGGATCCGGCTCGGTCGGAGAACAGGACCTGGATTGGGTGAGTACGACTGGGTCGGAATCTGTGCAGTTGTGCGCATCGTACTTGCTCGTTCGGACGTATGTGCGAATCGGTCGGGAAACAGGCATTCGCCTGGCTTTTTTCCCGGCCGAATGGTATTAGGTGCGCCTCTGACCGGAATCGACCCCTCAGTCAGTGAGCGAGTCAGTCAGAGAGAGAGTGAGAGTCAGTCAGAGAGTCAGTCAGTCAGTGAGAGAGTCAGTCAGTCAGTTAGTCAGTCAGTGAGCACAGGTGGTGGAGGGCACAGAGAGAGGAGGTGGTGGAGGGCACAGAGAGAGGAGGTGGAGGGCACAGAGAGCGCAGGTGGTGGAGGGCACAGAGAGCCCAGGTGATGGAGGGCACAGAGCGCAGGTGGTGGAGGGCACAGAGCGCAGGTGGTGGAGGGCACAGAGCGCAGGTGTTGGAGGGCACAGAGCGAGGAGGTGTTGGAGGGCACAGAGAGGAGGTGGTGGAGGGCACAGAGAGGAGGTGGTGGAGGGCACAGAGAGAGGAGGTGGTGGAGGGCACAGAGAGGAGGTGGAGGGCACAGAGAGGAGGTGGAGGGCACAGAGAGGAGGTGGAGGGCACAGAGAGGAGGTGGTGGAGGGCAGAGAGGAGGTGGAGGGCAGAGAGGAGGTGGAAGGCAGAGAGGAGGTGGAGGGCACAGAGAGGAGGTGGAGGGCACAGAGGAGGTGGAGGGCATAGAGAGAGGAGGTGGAGGGCATAGAGAGAGGAGGTGGAGGGCATAGAGAGAGGAGGTGGAGGGCACAGAGAGAGTGGAGGTGGAGGGCACAGAGAGCGCAGGTGGTGGAGGGCACAGAGAGAGGAGGTGGTGGAGGGCACAGAGAGAGGAGGTGGAGGGCACAGAGAGAGGAGGTGGTAGAGGGTACAGAGAGAGGAGGTGATGGAGGGCACAGAGGGGAGGAGGTGGTGGAGGGCACAGAGAGGAGGTGGTGGAGGGCACAGAGAGAGGAGGTGGTGGAGGGCACAGAGAGGAGGTGGAGGGCACAGAGCGCAGGTGGTGGAGGGCACAGAGCGCAGGTGGTGGAGGGCACAGAGCGCAGAGGTCAGTGAGTGCGCTTTTTCACTGATGGCCTTGACGATCATGCTGTATTTTTGTTCAAAACAAAGTTTAGCTTCCTTTTTTTTCCGTCTTGTTGCCGATCGATAGTTGAGCTTCCCTCAAACCGCACCCCTTTCATGTTGCTTTCCTCAACCCACAAACTCATTGTTTCTTCCCGCTATTCTTATCCTTTGTAACGCTTCCTCCCACCTGGGCCTTCTGTGTAGCTCCTCCACACCCACACATCGAGAAATAAAAATGATTTGCGCTACTTATTTTTTTCTTTTTATTTAATGTTCCAACACGGTAAATGTAAAAAATAACTAGAGTCTTGTTTTATTTTGTAGGCTGTCGCATGTGTTGTGCATGCCTACAAAATGATGCGTCACATTACCATAGCGCCTTTTTTTCTTTTTTCTTTAGCCATACTGTACAGCTTCGGGGATGTTCTATAGCATAGTTAAACACCATTGGCAAAGCCAATAGGATCCAAAAGCTTAGACTGTTGCCTTTGTCAGTGCTTGTTGCGTAAGGGTTTGTCCGCTTTGATTGCAAGATGCTCGTTTAAACACACAGTCATTGATCTTTTGGTATTGTCCTTCAAAATGTCGGTGTGTTTGTGAGATTTTTAGCTAGTGGATAAAGGTAATGGAATAAGCACATCTAAGTCATAGTTAATCAATGGTATAAGTGGAGATGACTGATATGCCGGCCACAGGTGTATTAATAACATAGGAGAAAGAAAAGTTGCATAGTTATATAATAAAGAGCTAGGAATTATGTGGCATGTCAGTGTTATGGTCGGAAGTAGATAACTGCACAGTGTAACTGTGCCGTGTGAAGACTAAAGCGAATACCATTCTTCCATTCGCTCATCCAGCAGTAGCTGAATGACTACCAGTACAATGCTGTACCAATGTTTAATAGCAGAGGTAACTTCGTTCATTCAGAGAGCTGCACAAGTGCTTCAGTGCTAGCTGGAAACTGCCGCCCCCTTAGCAAGGTGGGGAAAGGGAGAATGGCTTTGCTGAACACCAGCTCAAAGGTGGAGCCTCTACGTTTCAAAGTAGAACAAGCGGTCTGCACTTTTCAAGCACTCGTGCTTGTGGCGGCATCCACCTTGCGGGAGTGAGCAGCGGCACGGCCACGCTAATTACAAACAAGGTGGATGCCGCCACAAGCACGAGTGCTTGAAAAGTGAAGACCGATTGCTAAAGGCCCTCTCCTAGAGCAGCGCATGCGCGCTGCCTAGGCAAGACCTAAAAAGGATAGGGCTGCGCTCGGAATGCCAAAGCGATCGGACAGCGAGAGTCCTTACCCAATAAATCTCAGTTGGAGCTTTGATGGTTAAGAGGTTCATAATGATGATGTGGGCAGCCTGCCAACAGGAAAGTGTTTCTGCTGACAGGATCCCACCTTTGGGGCTGGTACTTACAGGCAGCCTGAGCAAGAGGTGAGAAGCAGCAGGGACAAGTCTGAATACAGAAATTGCTACAAGAATCACATTTGCATTAATCCAGTACAAGACAATTTTTAGGCCTGTGGTTCGTCTATCAGGATACATCTTCGAGGTGGTCCACCTGTGGGAAAGCAAGGTAGATTCTGTAGTAAGTCTTCCTTGATATGGATAGGGACACATGAATGGTTTATTTTTAGGTATCTCTGGAGACCTGCTTCAGGATGCAAGCAGAAGGTCATGGCAGTAAGTTATAGTAGCACAGGATGAATAAAAAGGCAGTCGACTCTTGCCTTCCAAGCATTAGAAAGGGCAGTGCAATACAGTCACTCAATATACTACCAAGGTCCTTTCTAGGCCCTGGTGAAATTTCTGTGACACTCTGCATAATCTTGCAAAATGTTGTCAATTTCACATTACACTTGTTACGTGAAAATTCGTTAAATTATGCCATTACGTCACGTTAGCACAGGAACAATGTGAATGACCAGAACACGCGTGGGTGTTCATCATGGGAATTGTGTTTTTGTGTCATTTTTAGCTATAAAGGCTTCCTTGTGCCCAAAAAGGATGTGAGAATACATTTCATGCTAAAATATAATGCTAAATCCCGATTTGTATTTTGCTACATTTTTGAAGAATTTCACATATTTACGCATAAGCAAATTACCCATATTTCACAAAATCCAGTCCTTTCCTAATCAGGCTCCCTCAATGTCTGTGGTGGCAGGCAGAGGTTGGCAGGGGCTTACTTGGAGTAAGGCAGATTATCGAGTTACAAAGAAACCATATTCTTTACATGACAGTGTTAAGTAGAATGAGACACAGTTAATTACAGAAATGGTAAGATATAAAAGGACAGCTACAGAGATAGTGAAAGTGGAAGAGAAAGGAAGGGTAGCGTGGCAAGAGAGAAGAAAAAAGAACGAGAGCGAAAGTAGACAACGAGCAGAGGTAAAAAAGTAAGTGGGCGAGTAAAAGATGGTGCACAAAGAATTAGCACTAATCAACTGCTCAAGAGCTTGATTTATTCTATATATGAAACTAATGCAAGACATTAAAATAACCAAAGGGATCTCTGAATACTGACAATCTATAATGCAGCACCCAGTAGAGAATGGGTAGAGGATGGATGAGAGTGGAGAGCCAACATGGGCTCGGCTTCAAGTGACTAGGTCTCAGCTTATGTATTCCAGTGTGATCCTGAGCAACTCACTAGGTTGCTCTACCAGTGGCGGCTGTCACGGAATAGTGCGGGTGGAGCGGGGATTAGAAAAAAAAGAAAAATTCACCTACCTGTTGACCGCCGCCTCTACTCCGTCCTCTTCAGTCAACGCACGGAAGTACACAGGCTCCCAGACTCCCCTAAGCCAATCACAACGCTATTTCCAGCATGACAGCAGCTACATGATTGGTCTAAGCAGCCTAGTTCACTGCTCAGACAGGGACTGGGAGCCTGTGACTGTTCTCCGAGAAATGCTAAGTGCGCATGTCTGTTTGGCTGGCCAAACCGTCATGCACACTTAGAGAGTGCCTACCTCTCCTACTCCTGCTCTGGGCAGTCCAGCCCCACCCTGCCCACACATAAAATGAAAACAAACTGAGTCAGTATGGAAAAATAAAATCATAATAACATTGTGTTATTATCATTTTATTTTTCCTTTTTGCACTGCTCAGAGAGCAGTGGGGCGGAGCTCCTCCACCTTAGCGGAGGAGCCACAGCTGTGCTCTATGTATGTTCAGTCAGTCATGTAACAGTAATAGCGTTACCCGGGGAAAGGCCTTCTCTGAAGGCCTCAGGTTGTCAGGTCAGTGTGACCTCTGAGATGACTCTGATGCCTGAGTCTCTGGAATGTCTCTGCTATCTAAGGGGCCCGACGGCCTGATTCACAAAGGAAACTTGCACTTTCATGTAAGTTTAAGATTATTTCCTATTCATGACGGGATTTACGAGTAGAATATTTAGGCGCGCGAAGTCTGCGCACAAAAAGGACCTGTCTTTTTATGTGCGGAGATTCTGCACTTGTAAAGATAGTACTTGTAAATCCCTTTGTGGATAGCAAACATTTGTAAACTTACAAGAAAGCATATGTTTACCTTTGTGAATCCTGAACCTTTTAAGTTGTGAGCCACCTCATTGCTTTACTTTCAGAGGTCTTATCTGTATCCTCCATGCAGACCAAGAGATATATCTGCCATGTGCGAAGCCCGAGCTGTACGTTCTTAGTCATCTGAAGGATATCCTTGGTGTGTGGTGAGTGAGCCTGAAAGTTCAGTGTCTTACACCTAAGATCCTAGGCTGTTAGATCTGTGTAACCTGAGAGACATCTGTGCTAGCCAAGAACTACATCTGTGAGAGAGCTCTGCACTGTGAAGCCTAAGGACCTCATTTCGAGTTTGGCGGTGCGGGAGCAGGACCGCCCCGCTCTCACACCAAACCCGTATACGAACTGCCCACCAGATCAGGAGTTTTCTCCTGGGCTGGTGGGCAGTTCTTTGGTGTTCCCAGGGCGGTGCCTATAAAATAGGCACCACAATGAGAACATCAAAGGCAGTATCTGCTCGGCATGGACTGTTGCAGTCCATGCCGTGCAGGTACTAGGTGCATGCACACAGGGGGCACATTGTGCCCCCCCTGTGTGCATCCACATGGTGTAAGACACCAGGGGGCCCTGTAGGGCGCACCGCCATGAAAACCGTGGGAGAGAGGAAACTCTTAATATGCTTGGCAGGACCGTGGCAATCCCGCCAAGCATATTGCGGCCTCAGGACCGCCGCGCAACTGCCAGGTAACTGGCGGTTGCAGCGGTTGCGGTGGCCACAGGGTGACCTGCCTGCCCTAGTCATAATAGGGCGGTCGGAAGACCATCACTGTGAATCTGGCAGTGCGTGGACTGCCAGACTCATAATAAGGCCCCTAGTTTGTAAGTTGTGTGTAGCCAGAGGAATAACACTACTTGACCAGAACCAGAAAATCTGTGATGACCAACAGACAGCTCTCAACGCTCCTGTCAAAGCCCTTAATGTCTTCGTCACCAGAGGGATAGCTCTGCTGTCTAAACAACACCTGTAAGATCTGTGCAGTGAGAGATTATGTCTGCCGTTTGAAGCTCTAGTCTGTATATTTATGTTTTGTGTGAAGGATAACCTTGGTGTGTGAGGGTTGCAAGGCTTG
Organism: Calotriton arnoldi; assembly: GCA_963921515.1. Classification (NCBI taxonomy): domain Eukaryota; kingdom Metazoa; phylum Chordata; class Amphibia; order Caudata; family Salamandridae; genus Calotriton; species Calotriton arnoldi. The sequence goes on along the minus strand of CAWUFW010006722.1, from coordinate 485,456 downwards.
TTTAAACACGAGATATAGGCTATTTGTCTAAAATCTGATGACTGTACGACCGGTGTAAAACGAGGAATGGCTCAACTGTGTGAGGCCTGTAAAGTATTTGTCTCATGAGGAATTTTTCTATGTAGAAGCAAATTATGTATGTGCCTTTATGAGGGTTATGTGCCTGTTATTCACCGGCTGTAATGAGGGCAAACGTGCAAACTGAGAAGTAGTCTGCAGTGGCAGACTACTTCCATAGGGTGCAGACTCCATGTGAGTACTGTCTGCGTCTGTTGGGATCTGGAGGTTGAACATATAAAATCCACCACCTGGGGGCCAACTGTCTTATGTACCTTATTTACATGCCTACTTACTTTAAAGAATGTCTTTACTTGAATGTGCCTACCTCCAGTCATTCATCCAACAGCCACAAAAGGACTTCACCGCACAGCCTCTAACTAATACATTATGCTGTACTGGAAGCATCTTCAATAAAAAGCAAGAAGCTGTAGCCTGGAGTGCCAATACATAATTACACCAGTCTTTCTGTGTCAATAGCTGCTCAAAACTCATGGTCAGACATTAGAATACCATAGCAATAGATATTATTATACATATCAGAGGATAAAGTCAATTATATGGTCTTCCTCCAGTATTTGAGGCCACTGCTAATAATGTGATGCTCCACGTGCTAGACTGCTAAGGGTTTTGATCACATATGTCAGATTTCTGCTTATTGTCACCTCTTAAGGGTGATGACTAGTCCTCGAATGGGCCATGGTTGTTTACTGTTCTAGGATGCTGGTCGCTGTGCCAGGGATATTATTTAGGGCCGCGGGCAAGTGCAGATTATCTATTACCTTCAAGTTTCTGGGTTTCTAGTCTCGGTTTCAGACAGATTTATCAACTTGTTACAGACACTGTCATGATGCCAGTGTCCACATTGTCTTTAAAAGTCAAGTACACTCTGCACTGGCATTTGCCCCCTTCACTCTCAGCCTTTGACATACAATTGCCATGCTACTATACACATTTTTCTACAGCAAGTGAAGCTCTTGTATTATAGCTCCCTTAGCACCATCTGAAGTATTGTTGCCCCTCCACTATCCACAGAATCACAGGAGCATTGAAAGTATCCTTTTGCTAATCCAGTGTCCAGAACTCCTAGCAGCATGTAAAGCACTATTTCTATAACAGCCACATTCCTCCTGCAGTATTAAAAGCACAATTGCCATTCCAGTAACTGCCACCCTAGTACCATGTAAAGTAGCAACGCCATTCCACTACACACAACCGAGCAGCAAGTAAAGCACCAGTCAATAATCACTGACATTTCATTATGAAGAGCACCACACCAGCATCTAATCCACCATTGCTATTTCAGTATTGAGAGCTCCCAGCAGCATGCAACGCACCCTTAGCATTTCGGTGTCCCTTTGACCCCAAGAAACTTCCCGTGTTTGCACTGCTTTGAGAGGGACGCTCTCCCATGTCCACCACTTCTGCAAGCCCATTGCACCCATTGCGACTAGTTTGTCTCCCCCAGTGGGATCCCTGCCCTATGAAAGGACAAGCATGTTGTGGAGCCAAGTAATTTAAGACCCTCCACTGAACTACTGGTCACACTGGATATAGAATTGCTATATACCAATATCCCGTAATAAGGAGGCATTCATGTGATAACCGATCATCTGAATTGCAGACCAACCCCTGTACTGGTTCCAACTGATTTCATAATTTCCCTTCTAGAAATAGCCCTAACCAAAAACTATTTTCTCTTTGAGGGTAAATACTACAGTCAGCGCATGGGAGTGGTTTTTGCACCGAATTTTGCCATACTGTTTGTGACGACATGGAAACAAAATACACCTTAAACATTACCATTCCATTTGTACCTAAAATATGCCTATGGAAAAGATACATAGACAAATTTTTTTTGATCTGGTCTGGCAATGTAAGGTAATTGACAATTTTTTTGCGAATGGCTGAACAATTGCCAACCTGTCTTAAGATTCCCTCACCATCACAGTAACACCCAAATTGACTATCTGGATGTCACAGTAAAAACATCAGAGAACCAACTATACACAACCCTGTTCCGCACGCCCACTGAGAGGAACACATTGCTTCAATAGTCTAGCTCCCATCCAAGTGCCCTCAAAGATGGCCTCCCCTCTGGGCAATTCTTGCCCATTTTCCACAATTGCAAACTCAAGGAAGATTTTTACCGAAGCTGAGACACTTGCCAATAAACTGATGCAGCAAGGCTACCCAAAAAGGCTTGTAAAACGTTCACTAAAATGGGCTTGGTACTCACATAGGGAATTACTGCCACAATCTAAAGACATAAAAACTATGAATAAAATTACCTGTATTACCACCATTTGCCCCATCAGCAACAAATTGACTAAGAGTATTAACAAAACACTGGAACAGTTTATCCATGAACAATATATCATTAGAGCCACCTCTGTTCTCATTCAAACAAGGTCGCAACATCAGAGACAACCTTGTTAGGGCACACAAACCCAAATGACTTGACAATACTCTAGATTCTCTACTGAACCTTCCTCCACTACAGGGACACTACAAAACGTGGAAACTGCGTAGCCTGTAATTTGACCACCAACACGAAAATCTTCCAGCATGGAAACATTCATCAGGATCTCAACTTCTTTTCAAACTGTAACTCAAGTAATATCATTTACTGTATCTGTTGCCCTTGTAACCTGATCTACATTGCTCAAACAACACAGAAAGTGAAAGCAAGGATTTCCCAACACAAAAGCAGAATCCGATGCAAAGTCACCACAGCACCTCTGGTGAAACATTTCCTTCTACAAGGCCACACTGAGAAAGACTTCTCGTGGCAAGTGATTGACATCATCAAACCTCAACCCAGAGGGGGTGACACTCAACACCTGCTCAACAGATTGGAATGTAAATGGATTTTCGAATGCCAGTCAGTATCTAATGGACTAAACACACAAAATGAATTGAACAATATCTTCCCCTGAACTTCCCTACTTGATATAACACCTTGATGAACACTGAAGCATAATTTTTCTATGTGTGCTGGTCACTCTCTCTTTGTAGTCCAATCATTATTTATTGATTTGTGTCTTTATGTTACATTTTTGGTTCTTTTTGGGGTCAATTTAATTTTTTTAATCCTGCTCCTGTTTATTAAAATATTATTCAATTATGAGCTCCTGTTGCCCCTTTATTTATTATTTATTATTATTTTTTATTCTTTATTTAAATATTAATTACCATTTATCTGTTTCTATTATGTATTTGGGAGTTTCTACTGTGTTTTTCATACACTGAACAGTTCCTTGTGCATGTGTGGTTATTTGTCTCTATCAATATGAATATATTCACTATACCATCATGTCTAACATAATTCTGCACCCCAACACGCCCCTGTACCCCAGTACTCGGGCCCCCTTTCTCTGTGGCTAAGTGCCGCTTCATCCCTAACCCCCGGTGGCAGGTTGGTAAATCCCACTACCACTTTCTTTTCATTCAGCTTTAAGCCAATTTTAGGCTCCCTTGGGAGTCAGTGGTTATCATTGAACTGCTTTCCAATAGTGGAATCACTCATGTGCATGAGCCCTCGATGCCACACAGCTAAGTCAGCTGTGCAGCCTTCGCTGCTCTCGTTAACTAGCGGTTGCTTGCTACCTATCAGATGCGCAGCCTTGAGCAGGCGCACTGTCCGATTTCGAGTTTCCTTTAACACAGCCCGCCTTCTGGCGGGCAACACGCCTGGTCTTGCGTCCGCAAACCTGCAAAACTAGTCACTGTTTCCACCCTCTACTGGCACACCATTCACTGGCTTGCTCAACAGGATGCCTGGTCCCGAGCTTACGCAAACACAGGTGAGTCCTCTACTCCACTGGACCCAGGCTTTGGTTGGGGTCCCTAGGCCTCCCATTGATGTAGGAACCTTTCTTTTACACAGAAACTGCCTATGTAAGCCCTAATTGCTGCAGGCTCTCCCATTCACAGAGCACCTCGATTCACTGGATTACAATGGTACAGATCCATACCCACACAAGTCTCCATTGCTTCAGGCTCCCTCTGTCAGCGCATTGGTTCCCAGGGATTAACCACAGCTCAGTACTATTCAATAGGTGAGTCCTTTTCCACCTGGGAGATACGCTTTTTCTACGCTCATAGCGTGCTCATCCTCACAATTTTCTCTGTTTATTTAGGACCACTTTGGATGCCCCTGAATCACTCTCCCATCCTATAGACGGGTCCTTCCTGGCCAGGATTGACTCCTTCTACTTCTGTTGCCCCAGGCAAGTCCCCATTCCAATTAACTTGATATTAACTTGAACAGGCCCATTTGCGCTCTCCCTTGATTCCAATTTGTATGTTTTAATTCGAGATATCGGGTGCTCATGCCCCGTCCTGATGGTAACCCCACATTGCCAGAGGTAGAAACGTCATCGGCAATAGACCTATAGACTCCGTTCCCTATATTGCAACAAATAATTTAAAGGAGTCATATTTCTTTTTATGTGTGATGCACGTTTTTTTTGCCTTACTATTACTTATCACTGCACCTCTCTTCACTTAAGTGTGTGCACTGGATCTTCTTTACGTAAAATAAAAAATGTATATTAATGAAAAGGTATGCAATGATTGAACAAATTGCTATACAGTATTGATTTTCTGCCTTCTACTTTCTGGCCTTGGGCAATTGTTGTTGTTATGTCTCTAATGATTGAAAACATAATGTTCTTTTATTGTGATTAATGTCCCAGCGAACCACTGTTTTTTCTATATACATGGTTTATAATGACTGGGCATCGTGCATAGTCATGAAGGAGGGCAGTTTGCACTTTCAGCACCCCCATAAGAGGTGCCATCCATCAGATTGTGGTCATTACGGAGGACCAGTAAGTCGTAAGGACAGGGCACTTCCAGAGCAGATGAACGATGTCTTCTCCATTGAACCACATCTCCAGCCTGTTGCAGGAGGAAGTAGTGAACAATTATGAAGCCTTAGAGGTGTCCAGTGCCACCAATGCAGCACCTAATACAGAAAGGGGACATTATGCTACATGTGACAGTTCTGGGGCAGTATGCCACTTGGAGTATGTGGGAAATACAATGAAAAAAGAGGGTGCTTGTTGGCTTTTGGATTCAAATATTGGTGGGTGCTAGAGAGTGGTTTATTCCCTTTGAAAAATAGTTGCAAGCAGTTCACTGCACTTTGACAGACACTGGGCATATACAGTTGTTTGTGTGTTGTTGTCCTTTGATAGACACGGGGCAGATACAGTTGCTTTAGTGTTTGTGCACACTGACAGACACTGGGCAGATGAAAATAAGGCACAATGTGATTTTGAAATTTCAAATTTCTCTAATGCAATGGATGATGAATTCCCCTGAATCATACAGAACAGGTAATGCACACGAAGCACATATGATCAAGGGGTACATACAGGCAGAAACTGCAGTTTTGCATGAACAGTTGGTGCAGGTCCCAGTAGAAAATCCAGGGGTGGTGCTTGAGGTGCTTAGTTACTGTGTATCATGTAGACGCTCATTGTCCCATAAATTTACTAGACAGACACTTCAATTTCCTTACAGATGAAAAGGCTAAAATCTAGGAGGCAGAGGTGACAACAAAGAATTCTAAATTGGTGGCAATTACTAAGTTGGGACACCAGAAATATGGACACCTGGGAGAGAAAGACACTGACAGGTGGGCAGAGTATAAAGGGATGCATATTCCCCTAGACTTACTTAGAACTGTGATTCTTATTTGTCAGCATGCACAGCATAGACCAGTCCCACAGGAGGTGAGGGGTCAGTTGAAGAAAGGAAAATTACCAGCGCAGATAGGGCAGATGTACTCCCTTGGGCCCATGCCAAATGATCAAGGATGTACTTAATCAGCAGGGTATGGAGAGATAGTCAGGAAGGGGACTGCCCCAGCACTTCATTCTGAGCAAGGGGAAGGAGGGTTTGGCTCCACTACCAAGAACACTACAGAGGCCAAAGTGTGGGTAGAACTCTTGGATAATTCCCAAGAACCAGTGGAGAACAGTGCAGATGGACGGATAAAACTTTGTCATTAGACCCAAAACAGAAAAAGGAGAACATACGTTTTTTGAAAAATATTTTCTTTGCAAGAAGAGTGATGCTTGTTTCTTTTCTAGATCATACTGCGAAGTGTTGGTGTACCTGATGTCCCTGTCCTGCCTGAGGGTACCTGTGTCTGAGGGGGGCCGTGAGGGTGTGGGAGCCCCCAACCCTGAAGAGACCACCTGACAGCGAAGACTAACGCCTTGGCTGATGCTTTCCGCCCTTCGCTGAAACCAATAAGATGATATAGCACAAACTGTTTTTGAATGTGCTCAAATGAGACTGTACTGAACTGATTATGAAAATGAAAAATGATTATTCCAAGCGTACTTTTTAATAACAAATGTGAAACGATATGGCTTTAAATATAGCAGGAGGGCTGTGTACATTCACACAGTTGAAACTGATGATGGAGGGTATTTTTATTGAATCCAGCATTGCATATCCAGAGCGTTACAGGAGAAACTGTTCAGCTTGATGAAAACTATTTTAAGGTTCATATTATTATTTTAGATAGTAGTTATAAATTTGGCTGCTTCAATAGTAGAAGTTCCAGGATTAGCCATTTATAACACTAGAAGCAGTAATAAGTTAACATGTTTGATTCTGTTTGTATATTCATCCCACATTTATTTCTGTAGCTGAGTTATTATTGGATATACATTAATCATTTTAGATGGAACCCTTTTAGTAATGTGTGACTGTCAGGGCTGATCGTTTCCTAGCTAGGCAGAAGCGTTTTTCACCTGTTCAAGGTCATAAGGGGGTTCTAGTTGTCAGACAGGCTCCTATGAGCTGGAGCCAGTTGATTGCCAAATCGTTCCACAACACAGATTCTTCACGTAACTACAGCCGGAATTCCAACATGGCGGTTTAGCACTGAACGTAGTTAGCGTTCTAGTGTTCCGCTTTCTTGGTAGGCATTATTGATGGTTTGGCTCGCGCAGCTGAAGCGTGTTGCACTTCAACCGTCGTTCAACACTGAAGCAGCGTTTTTCTAGAGCTCTTCGTATTTTTTTCCTGACAGGAATTTGGCAAGTGTACCTTCGCTCGCATTTTTCCTGTATTGCCAAGTCATAGTGAATTCAGAGGTTAGTAGCGGTTCCCCTAACCGCCGTCGAGGGAGGACTCAGGTATTTTCTATTTGAGACTTGTGAGTATGTTCAGTCAGTGGATTTTCACAGCTGTTCTTATTGTCGCCTTAATCAGGAAATAACCAGTATTCCTGAAGCTACTAAGGCAATATAAATTCTGGATTATCAAGAGACAATTCCTCTATTTGTTTTTTCTTCGAGGAATAGCGATACAGTTTGTTTCTTTTCACTTTTTGAGTCAGGCAGTAACTAATTTCGAATTTCTGGAACTTAACAAAAGACACTAATGAGATACTAATTGCGCAGAACATTTAACAGTCAGAACTACAAGGCAGGCGCAAGAAACTCACTATTACTGGCAACTCTAACCCTACTCACATTAATCTGCTGCGATATCTCTACTTGTCTACAAGTAGGTATAAATATATATATTTCTATTACCAACTTATCCGGAGCAGCTCTTCCATGAGCATTCATCTAGTGGGAGAATTAAGAAGAAGGTGTTAGTGGCTCAGTACTGGCATATACCAACATATAAAGACTATTGCAATTTAAAGAGAGGAGCTAGTCCACAGAGTAACACAGGTATAAGAACTTAAGTGTATGTTAATATATATATTGTGACATATAATTGCTTAAGCTGTGTACGGAGTAATTGTGTGCTTGTAATTACAGGTGCTAGGAGACCAATTAGAGGAAAAGCTCCTGGTGGCACCGCTGTGGCAGTCTCTCTATCTTCCCATTCCCCTTTCCCCCTCCTTTCTGCGGACTGAGTGAAATCTGGCGCGCAGTGGGGTTGGGGAGTTGGGAAAATATCGTCCTTACAGTACTTCAGCCCTTCTGCTCCTGTGGATTCACAAGTTCAGGTACTAGTTCCCGACAGAGTCATGATTTTATAATATCACTGTTTTAATGTGTGCTTCATTTATATTTGGTCCTTTACCTAAAAGGTTGATTTTAGATATGTATGTTATGATAGTCAAGGGTCATGGGGTAGAATGTAGTGCTATAGGCACTCCCATGTATTGGGACCACATGATGACCTTTGGCTACCATTGCGTCAATTGACTTTATGTGTTTTAATTTACTCTAGCTTGAATGTATGTAATAATTTTTTCTGCACGTGCATTTTGTCTTGAGATTTCATTTCATGTCTCCTTAAAGCTACAGAGTGGGAGTGCTTCACAGAGTAGAACAGCCTTGCCAGGAACAGAACGTGTGGGATGTGCGTTTGAAAGCATGAGAGAGAGAAATATGTGGAATGTACTTCTCAGTCTCGTAGTGTAGTGTTATATGCAGTGGTGCCCAAATGTGCATTATGTTGTATATTGGGAAGTTTTATGAAGTTTTTACTATTGGCTTTGACAAGCCCTTAACTCCATCTTGAATTCTGACTCTGTCTAGCTTGAGCTCTGCGCACACACGCAGGCCCCCAGGTTACTCACGTTATCGTTATTTAGGTTATTCGCGTTCAAGATTGTTTTCTGTACTTTTAGAGATGTTTTCTACTTTCGGAAGTTTCACTGAGTTAAGGGGCTGGAACGTGTGGGAGCGCAAGAGAATATTTGGCCTGGGCGGTGAACTCCGCTCCGCTCGCGGAGTTTGCAGAGTTTTCCGCACTCTGCGTTATGCGAAGCTTGCGGAGTTCCGAAAAACTCCGCTTCGCGCAGCGGAGCAGAGTTTTTTTCCTCGCTCGCGTTCACCAACGTCAAGTTGGCAAGCGCGAGCGAGGAAAATCAACCTCCCGGCGAGATTTCTCAACGCGGGGGTCAGGTTTCTCATTGCGAGTGGTCGCGTATGCTCGCGACCTCTCGCGTTGAGAAACTGCCTGTTTGCGTTGAGAAAGCTGCCGCTCGAGTAAAAATCTACTCAAGCGGCAGAAAAGGAAAGCCTGCGCTGTGCATGGTGCCGTTCGCAATGATTGCACAGTGCGGACAAGCATCCGGCACTGTGCAATCACCGCGAACAGCATTTTTCTATTGAACTCCGCCGCTCGCGGAGCTCCGTGTAGTGCGGCGGAGTTTTTTGACCACTTTGCGGAGTTTCGCATAGCGCAACTCCGCGAACTCCGCCCAGGGTTAGAGAATATGTGAGATCTCCTTTTCCTTGGAAAGCTTGCATGGAACTCGGCCAGCACCGGTAAGTTTCCTTGCTGTAAAGGATGTCTTCTCATGCATTGAGAATATTATGAAACTGGGGCTTCTAGACTCGGAAGCTGGATTTGTCCTGAGGGACGCACGCGTCTACTCAGTGCTGCATTTCCAGGCTTGAGGAGTCTCTTGACCCCAGGACTGTGATTTGGAATTCCCCAGGCTTGTGTGGGCTAAGATGAAGCTATTTCAGCCTGTGAGTTATTGTTTTCTGATTATTGGTATTGCGATGTGTGAGTGGGCCTGTGTGCACATTCAGGTATTTAGTGGTTCTTGGCATTCATTTATATGTGTGTCATAATCATCTGATGAATTCTGTCTATGTATTTTATATATTTCCATGATTTCCTTTGATAGGGTTTATTTCCTATTTCTTGAAGTGGACGTCCAGTATTATTATCTTTATAATTACATGTGTGTGTTCTATTTCTCTTACATTTGCCATTATCACAATCTGCTTACTTGTAAGTGTGTTATTATTGCTTGCACATATATATATACATGTGTATGTTGTTTTCATTTGACATCTGGGAAAGCCTTTCTGTTAGAGAGTGTTGCACTAATAAAACCACACATTTTATTCTGAAAACTGTCTTTGATGTGCCTCATTTGGTGAGTGCTGTGAACACCCCCTTTCCAGGTGTTTTCTTGCTTTATGTGGGAGTGCCTCTGTTTGGGAGGGATCCATTTCTTCTATTTGGGAGTATAAAGCAAGACAGAGCGTCACCAGTATGTTATCCGCACATAGCAAGATCTTGTATTCCCCATTTGTTAGCGGAATCCCGTGAATATCGAGGGTATTATGGATCGCTATAGCCACAGGTTCTACTTTGATGATTAAAAGAAGAGGGAATAGGGGATACCCCTGTCTAGTACCTCTGTGGATGTGGAAGGCAGTGGAGGTGTGTCTATTACAAGTGACTGTGGCCATTGGGTGGGAGTACAGTTTCCGAATCCAGAACAGGAACACTGGGCCCATCCCACTCTGCTACAGGACCTGAACAAATAGCTCCATTCTACCGTATCAAAAGACTTTTCAGCAACTAGGGATACCGCCAGCTTTTCATCGTCATCATTGCAGACATTCCAGAGAATACGTGACAACATACGGAGGTGAGTTGCAGATTTTCGGTGGGGAACAAACCCAACTTGGTTGTTGTTTGTGAGAGATGGGATAACTCGTTTAAGTCTGTTTGCAAGGAGTTTAGCTAGCACCTTTGTGTCTACATTCAGTAATGATATTGACCAATAGCTAGGGCAATGCCTGGGATCCTTGCCTGGTTTAGGAAGGAGAATAATGGAAGCACCATTAATCTCTATAAGGGTGCAGTGAGGGGTGCGCCTTTGGTGTACACCTTGCAAAGCAGGGGAGCTAGACTGTCCTAGTACAGTTTATAATATTCAGCCAGGTTAACTGTATATGCCCTGGGCAGCACCATATGGTTGTCCATCTATCGCTTCAATGATTTCCTCTGAAGTGATTTCTGTCTCCAAGGCGTGTATCTGCTCTGTCGTGGGGTCGCATTGCTAGTAAGTAATTCTGTAACATCTTCAGGAGTACACGCAGTGCCTGAAGTATAAAGGGCTTTGTAGTAGGTCATGAAGAATCCCACAATGTCAGCAGGTGCATGAGGTTGTCCGTCATCTCACCGAACTGTCAGAGCATAGCACTCAGGAGCTCATGAGGACAAGTGCGTCTGTAAAGAGTAAGAGTCACTGCCAAGCGTCGGGCCATCCAGCATGTGTAAAGATGGGAGGGACGGTATGTGCAATTGCCAGGTGCATGGAGTGGTGTGTGAGGTCAGAAAGCATACAGACCTGTCTCTGCATGGCCTCGTGGGTGAGGGGTTGACCCTACGGGTGTAGTCATTTTCAGCAGGGAGCAAGAATTATCCCGCGGTTCTTTGTGGGAGAGGCGGTGTTTGAGACCCCCAGACCATCGTCTGGTGACCTCTTCCAGCCACTGTCTTTCATCCATGGTGATGCTTGACAGGTCGTTATGCCTAAGCAGGGGCTGGTTGCCCGTGGAGCCAGTGGCATTTTCTAAGTCCATACTAGTTGGTGAGATCTCGTCCAGCTATCCTTCGAGTTGTTCAGGATCATGAAATTCCAATGTATTGCTTTCATGGGTTAAGTCTGGATCCAGGAGCCCATAGCAGATGCCCAACTGTTTTGGTCAGGGGCGGAAATGCAAGAAGCACTTCCAGGCGGCCTGAGTTTTTGGTGAGAAATCCTGTAAAACAAATATCTTATGGCCCTCTGACAGGAAAGGTCCATTCTTTTTCACTGCCTGTATAATTGATCTGGCCTGTTGGTGTCACAGGAAACATACGATGATCTTCCTCAGACCATCGTTAAATGGCGGGCAGCATTGCCATATCCTGTGGGCCCTTTGGAACTTCAGTGGTGAATTAAAGTTGAGATTGGTGATAGCCGACAGAAAGCATGTGAGAAAGCCCAGAAAGGGCTGAGATCCGGTGGCTGTCTCGGCAGGACCAGTCCTCCGATTCCACAAGTTTCTTCTGGAGATACCAATGGTCCTGTTCCCAATCTATTGAGGCAGTCAGCTGGTTGTCGATTTGGTTGAGTCTGTATTCAGTAGCGGGCAGTCTAGAGTTCAAGGAAGCAATATCCTGATGGATGCTCTGTGTATCGGCTGAGGTTTTGGAGGTGGTTTCCTCTACCTTTGAGAGCATGGTCTTAAGCGTCGCAAGTTCCCTCAAGATGACGGCTAGCACTGAGTCCTGTTGTGGGTCAGCTTCTTTGCCAGTGTTTGTCTGCTTCCCCATCACCGCCTCCATGAACAGGTGCTGTCTTGAGGGTTTTAACATTTTGGAAGTTACATGAAGTCAGGGGTAGTGAGGCCGGAGTTTGCAAACTTGTGTTGTCATGGGCCAAGGAGTGGGGGGTTTGTGAGTCTCAATCAGGCCAGGCTGTGGAACTTGAATCCATTAAGTGCCCTTTCATTGTGATGATCCAAGTTTGCCTCCTGAGTTAAGAGTCAGAGGTAGGCAGAGGTGAAGCCCCCTGGAGTCGACCCCTCAGTGATGTGTAACCTTTAGATGGCCCTTGCTGCTTCTCCACCCTGGGGTCTGCTGTGTCCAGTCTTGTGCTATGAGGGGAAGGAATACGTTGCTCTGCCTTATAAGGGGCCCTTAGGGGTGTGCATCCAAAGTGGTGTGCCCACCCACAGGACTGTAAGCCTTTGGATGTTATGCACCCAGTGAGGAAGGCAAAGCATGGGCCGGTACCTGTGCTGGGGAGCCAAATGCACAGGCTCCTCTCTGAGCCTTCTCTGTCCGGGGTGTCAGTAGGCCGCAGTACTGCATGTGCAGGCCACACCTCTCTCCTCGGCGGCAGTCACTGTGATGGTGAGCCCATGGTCCAGAGGTGCTGCTGCTCCTTCGAGCACCATGGCTATTCAGTCTGGGAGGCAGGTCGTGGGAGCATTCGGTGGCAAGGACCCAGCTGAAGGGACGGCTGTGCCGGTATGTCGATGGTGCCTCCCTCCGCTCGCAAAGGCTCAGGCTGCTACACCACACTGTGCTACAAATCAGGCAGGCATTTCTAGTATCAGCAGATGGTGTCCCAGGAGGCCCAGGTAGGTTGGGTGTGATTTTTGTAAAGAATACAACTATGTCAATTCAGTTTATCCTTCCCATCATTTGTTTGGGCCATTTTTATTGTATTGGTAGACAGAGTTCTTCTAGCATCCAGGTACAATAAAGCATGAGTTTGTTTGTAGTTATAGCTTACAAATAAGGTGCAAGTACTTATCTAACACTAAACCCTACTAGGAGCTATTGATGTTTCCAGCTCAGCCTTCAGACACTCTCTCTCCCTTCCAACAAATTCTAGTGGAATCAGGGAGTGTGAACATTCTACACACAGACAAAATTATTTCCACGAGAACACTCGGCAAGGGCAGAGGACACACACGATATACACAACTCCCTTTCAACATATGAAAACAGGTAAGCCCAGAGATGAGTTACAGGCAGATAGAATGACAAACAAAGCTAAACCACCACTACTCGCGTATTCATTAAACAATCATCAAACACTAGTTTCCCAACCACAAACTTCCACACTCTCCATCACAACCATGCAGACCAAAAGGACAAAAAAGCAGTCATGGTAAACTCTCCAACCGTTCCACAAACCTCATGTCAAAACATAAACCACAAGACAACAAACAGTCATGAATTTCACAATCTCAGTTGACCAAGACCACGAAGCCTTGCTGCCACCTTGGACATGAAGGTTTGTACTACTCATTTTTGCACCTCAGTGTTTTGCCCACAGAAAACATTTCATGCACCAGAACACTTAACCATGGCAGAGGGCACATATTATTCTACAATTTTCTAGTTGACTTCCAACCTCTCGGGCTAGCAATATCCCCTTCCACAACTCTTCTTTGAATCCAGGTGATGAAATGGTCACGCAATATTGACTACTTAGTTTTGCATTAATTTAGACAATGTTTAACTCTTGCAAAGCACAAGGGATCGTGCAACGAGAATTTGTAACAATCCTCTTTCTGTACTTAAAACCTACTTGTAGTTACTTTAGTTGAACAGAAATCCAGACAACAAACTCATGTCACTCCATGGTTCAATCTGAGTTTGAAGCATATGAAACAGGTAAATCGTCAGCTAGTGGAGGAAACATCAGTGACCATCAGATCGCTTACACCACCACATTCATTTTGTTCAGGCATATAAAAATCAATTAGAGCAGCAAAAAACATACTGGTTGAGTTAATAGCCAAAGTCTAGATACCTTTCACAACTAATCAACTCAACTAATTCCCTCCACCGAGTGTTGTTGTTCTCTCTCCGGACTTGTAGAAAAGGGTCTTAATTGTTTCTTTATATAAAACAAAAAAATAAAACATAAAAGCAGACCAGGCATTTCCAGCTTAAATACAGACTGCACTTGTCTCTTCTTTCTTACAGAACAAAGCTTCGTTTTCCTTCTTTCCTTCCTTCATAGAGGTCTCATAACTTATTCTAGGGGCACTTAAACCTTCTAATGCGCCTGTACACCTGGGGTCACACAAAGCAATGCAGCATGTAAAGTTGCTGTGCCGCGTTGCTTGCAAGGAAGAGTGCAGAACAGCGTCATATCTACTAAGATGTAGGGCAGTTAACGCTCTCTCCCTGAATTGGTGTACTTTTGGCTGCCTTGTGCCATTGTGGCATCTCTGTGACATAGTTCGAGGGTGTCTGGGTTTTAGTCAGCATAGTTTTAGTGCAGTAACGGGTCCCTTCCTGTACAAAAACTATGGTTTCAGGCATTTTGCTCTTTGTGTGTGCGCTGTCGATTGCAGCACTCATGCAAAAAGGAAACGAGGAAAAATGAAAATATTTCTCCTCATTACACCTGCCACAGGGAGAGCAGGCTTTAGCTGCAAATACCTGTCTACAGTTCTTTGCAGATAGGGATTTGTGTCAAAACCCATGGGTGGTTGTATGGAAATGCCCCTTGACACAAAGTAACATAAGGCAGCGCATTGCGCTAGCTTGCGTTACTGTGGGTTACAATCCAATGCAAATTGCGACTTGTGTTGGCTCACAAGTACCAACACAACACTTTGCATTAAAAAAGTAAAACTATCCCGGCGCAAATCCTTGGCAAATCTGAGCCCTGGTTCCAGCATGTTATCGAGAGAATCCACCTCTTTTTGGCCCTACTAATGTGTCATGTAGTGAAATTCTCTTTTTTAGAAGGACACCTGTCTAACCAGCTATAGAATGGTGCCACCATCCGTGAGCAGAAAAAGCCTAATGCCCAAATATTATGGAGAAACTAGTGGTCTCTCAGCTTCAAGGTCACCTGGATTTCATTAATTCTCTTCCACTATAAGTCACTGATAAGCAGGTGGGCTATCTGTTAGCGATGTTGCACCTGCTTGCGGTCTTCAACATCATGGATCATCAGATTTTGTTGAATAAATTAACCTTGGTTGCAGCGGCAAGCCCAGTTTTTTTGAGATGTTTTGTCATTTTTTTTACACCTTTGCTCCCAAAGTTTCGTACTGGGTTCACTTCTTCTTCTTAAGCACTCATGGGCATGGGGCCAGTCTTGTGTGGATGATACACAAGCTTATAGTCAACTTTCACAGGATGTTTCCTTAGGCCCAGACAAAAATCATTGCAAACACATTGAAAACTAGATGCATGCAAAGCAATTGCAACTTCATGGTTCCAAGACTGAGGTCATCATGCTCAGCGTCAAATGTCGTGTCTGCTTCTGCTTTCTTCTCCTGCTTCACATTTTTGATCAGAAACTGTGACTACGTCAAAGGTTGCAAATCCAGGATTTTCTTTCGACAAAGGTAGGACAGTGAATTCCCAAGTGGGGCAAGTGGTAGGAAGCTGTTTTCATCAAATGAATGAACTTAAATTTCTCCTTCTTGTACTGTTGGGTTAACCAAAAGCCTTTGTGTTGGGAGCATCAGTAAATCCCACCCTAGACCACGGTACCTGAGAGTATGAGGGTTTACCTGCGTATCAACAGACCCATTTACATCAATCCCAAAACACAGGCACTGAACGCATGAAACTAGTCTGAAAAAATAACATGTTACTCAGACAAGAAAACTCTGGCTCCCAGTCAAGCATGACATCCAACTTACTTGTATGTTGGATATGTATTAAAGTGTGAACAATTTAGGTGGTTCCTATTTGACCAATCTGAATGCATTAAGCTGGCCATACAAAGAATTGTTATGTTATGCAGATTTGTAGAGCGCACTATCACCCGGGATAGTATCCTGGCTTATTTCGGTTATGGTGCCAGGAAATATGATGGCTTTGCATTTATTGAATTAAACTTAAATCCCAAACTGAAAAATCCTTCTTGGTGGCAGGCGTGGTGGTTTGCAATTTTTTTGCCGGAAACGTTTAGAATCCTTCTCCTTCCTTCTTTTGCTAGATTCAGAGCAGGACTAAGGATATACTTATTGTATGAGAACCTAGACAGGACCAGTGCAAGAGACCTTTGTTAGGCAGCATGAACAATAATCATGACTTGATGATGAAGATGAAGTAAAGCGCAATTGTCATCCTGCAGATCACCTTTGACCCAGCCAACATGAAGGACCTTAATTCCATGCCACTTTGACTCCACTGCCATGACACCCCCCCACCCCCACTCACACAAAATAGTGATCATATCATGAAAGTAGAGCACCCCTCCTGGGGCAGAACCAGTGCTTAATTTGAGCCTGTGATTTCCGCTGGTTGGCACAGTCACTTAATTGTCAACACCGGCACTTATGACACTCTGCCACATGGTGGCGCTGGTTGTCTAAATTGGAGATGAGCACAACAATAGTTGTTTATTAGTTCAGTATACATTAAAAATGACTAATACCTGTCACCCAAACCATTCTTATTGCTTTCGGGGACTGCAATAGCCTGAATTTTCACACTTGTAAGAGTGAGAGGGTTAGCAGTTGTGTTGGTTCGGTCATTGGCGGCGCTGACAGGGGCATTGGGTGGTGCAAGCTGCAGTGGCCCCCTGGCGGGGTCTCTGGCACTCATTTTATTGCAAATTAAGCACTGGACAGAACTGTCCTATGCACTGCAATGCTGACTGCCCTGAGAGACACAGAGGAGAGGGGAACAAGTGAGGCAGAAAGATATGGGAACTAGGAAGGGCTGTTCACCAGCCTGATCCCAAGCACTGGAGTGCATCCCGATCCTGCATTTCTGCAGCTGTCTGCGGGTACACTGCTCAAAACCTCAAATGCAGACTTGCGCCTTGGAGGTAGCAGTATACTGCAAAAGTAGCTTGCACTCCGACCTGGAACTACATGCTCCCAGTGGAACCAGGATGGGTTATGGAGAAGAGAGGAAGCAGGGAGTAGGCAGACTGCAGAGATGCTGGTACTGGCCGGATGCCTAGGCTGGACGCTGACTGAGGGATCGATGCTCCCACTATGTCTTCAGCATTCTGCAATTGTGCTCGCTTTGTACTAGTGCTGCCCCCAGTTTACCTCTGCCTGTTTACTTTAATTGTACTGATGGTGCTCTCTTTGTGCACTACTTCTTCATTCAGTGATCTGGGTGAATGCTCATTTTGTACTCAAAGTGTACTCATTGTGTACTAGTTGCAACAAGTAGTGTACTAGTGATCGGTCAAATCATTAGCACATATAAGCCTAATTTTCTAAGTCGACCTGCTATATGCATTTCATGCCAGGCAATTTTGGCTCCAAACAATTCAGATCTGTGATTGGATTGGATTGCATTGGATTGATTGATAAGGGGTGCAGGCCTCTGTTGTGGCCTATGTCTGAGAATGACACTATGTCTGGGGAGTGAGCTCTGATTTCTCTGTACTTTTCACGAGAAACAAGTATCAAATTACTTTCTCCATGTCTCTTATATCACTCCTCTCCGTGAGGAAGAGGATGTGTCCTAATGGCCAGAGCTGCTAACTTTAGAACTGGGGAACAAGGTTTGAGTCTCGGCGTCGATTCAACATCCTGTGATTCTGGGAAAATCACTCAATCTCCCCTTGCCTAAAAGAAAAAATGAATCTGACCTTGTGTAATGTAACTGGTGCTCATGTGGGCCCCCTGATAGAGCCAGCTATTTTCTGCAGAGTCATACAGTCTTGCCCTGATGACCTTGAATAATTCTTAAACAGATAGTTTTAAATACCATTATCCTTGAATTTATTCTTAATGTGGGTGATGTGTGAGAGTCTCTTAACGACATTTTGCAGAGAAATGTTATCTTTATGTTTCATGCAACATCCATAAAAATTTCTTTTAGATCAAAACAGGACCTCACATATGGGAAATGGGTGTCACAGAGATTATTTGCAGTAATATTAAATAGCTGCTGC
The DNA here is from genome assembly GCA_963921515.1 of Calotriton arnoldi. Classification (NCBI taxonomy): domain Eukaryota; kingdom Metazoa; phylum Chordata; class Amphibia; order Caudata; family Salamandridae; genus Calotriton; species Calotriton arnoldi. The sequence continues at coordinate 467,260 of CAWUFW010006722.1, read as the reverse complement.
TTTGGTATAATATTAAAAACACTGCTCACTATTCCTGAATATTAGATGTAAACACATTTAGAATTTGGACTAGTGTGCCTGTGCACTGTCTGTGACCTGGCCAAAGAGGGCATGAAATATCTGAAATTTGATCATCAATTTAAATCTGTTCCAAACAGGGGTTCCCAAAATATGTTTGGCCCAGGGCCCCCAAAATCCTTAAGATGCCCCTGCTGAGTTTGCACTATATAAAAGTGCAAAAATAATATTATTCATGTGACGACACAGCAGCACTAAAATGCATAATGTCAGACATATTTGCTGCTTTTGGGGCCCAAAAACAATATTCCCACTTCAAAGCACTGGTTCAATCAGTCCTCCACAATTTAGGAACGACTTTGGCGTCTCTAAAGCCCTGATTCTAAGCTGCATGTTAAGTGGGACATGGGATTAGATGTCTATTCATGCTGTGAAGGCTGGTGAAGTTTGAGAGTGGTAGGGCTGAGCTTCGCTTTTGAGGGATGGGACATGGGGGGGGGCGTTATGGGAGCGCGGCACTGCATTTTTTGGGAGGCCAATCACCATTTCCTGTCCAAATCTTATTAAGAAAAAGCGATAAAACGATGTTGTTTTAACTGCACCAAAGTTATGGCTCTATTCTACTGCCCATACAATAGCAAGGTTCAATGTTTCTAGGAGTCATTAGGCCCCATGACATTCATAGCTAAACACACATTCACCATGAACAAGGGGACCACCCGTCGCATAGAACCTGTTAATTTCCCTATATGTTACAACATATGTGGAACCTCACTGATGTTTACCTTTGCAACACTGCACTGAGAAGCAGTGGCGGCTCGCCGAGGGAGTGCTGCGGGGCGGCGCGGCGGGGGAGGGGAGGGGCAGGGTGGGGGGTTAGCGGACTAAGACATACGACGGACAGAACTCAGAGTAAGCCTTACTCTGAGTTCTGTCCGTCGTTTGTCCGAGTCCACTACCCCCCCCCACCCTGCCCCTCCCCGCCTCACCGACCGCAGCACTCCCTCGGCGAGCCGCCACTGCTGAGAAGTGCTTTTTGAAGTGAGAGTTTTTAAATATGAACCATTAGTGAACTAACTAAAAGGCAAGACAGTTGTCATGTACACCCTGTAAGTGGCCCACATTATTACAGAGCAAGTTCTGAGCAACATTAGCAATACCTTCGGATCGAATACTCGCAGTCGCTATATACAAATTGCAATTACTAGCTGATTTGTACAAAGTGAAAATTCAAAACATGGATAAATCAGGGCTTCCCACTTAAATTATGCGATCTTAGGCAAACATTATGTCTCACCAAATCTCTTTTTCTTCATTTTCGCGTATGAAAGCACTTTCAATCAAATATGTGCATTAAGAATGTCAGTTGTACAAAAACCATTAGGGCTGCCTTCAGGTTAAGTTCTCGCAGTCGCCATATAAAAACTACAGAGAACGGAGTAATGCACAAAGAGGTAAAAACCAAAGCCTTAACACAAGGAAAGACTAATATATTCTCAAGTAACTGCTGATTTGTAAAGTGAAACCAGAAAACTGTGGATAAATCGGGGCTTCCCAACTTAAATTGTGTGATCTTACGCACATTTTGTGTCACAACAACTCTTCAGAGTACAAAAACCATTACCATGAATATGATCAAAGTACTTTCAAATATGTGCCTTCAGAATGGCAGTTATACAAAAACCAATATTGATTGTACTTTCAATTAGGTGTGTGAATGCCAGTTGTACAAAAACCATTAGCTGTGTCTTTAGGTCAAGTTCTCGCAGTTGCTATTTAAAACTGCAGAGAAATGCATGAAGAGGTAAAAACCAAAGCGCACACAATTGCTGATCTAAACCTTTTCAGGGACAGATGGAGCCGTAAAATATAAACGACTCACCTCGTGATCCACAGGGCTGGGAGTCTGCAGGGTACCATTTGGACTCTGCAAGCTAGCGACGCAGGCCTAAGTCACAGACAACTGCAGTGTGCACCTGCACCACCTTCCCTCCATGCCGCCACCAGGTCAAGGCATCTGTTCTTTGCTGCCAGACAGTCCATCGCTGTGTAGTGCCATACACGTGTGATGCACCAATACACTGGAGCTAATGGTGTCCCTCTCAAAGTGCAGCACGGGAAGCAGACACCTCGAATCTGCGCAATGTGTCTTCAAGAATCCTGATGACAAACTGCGCAGACTCGATGTGTCAGCTTCCCGTCTGCCTGCAGCCTCTACCTCACCCTTTGCCAACTTGTCACAGGGGGGGACGAACCCCCATGACGAGTTGGAAATGTGTGGGGTAACCATGCTCTCCACTCCCTGAGTGATGTGAAAATCCAGCACTACAGGGCTTCAGCCTGAAGCGCCTGGAGCTATCTTTACCCCCACGTCTTCAGGGGATGGAAACCGGTCCTTTGGGCTATGTGTTTGCCAAGCTGATGACCTCACAGGCCTCAGGGCTGTGAGCTCGTCAGCCCGGCAAATGGTTCGCCCAGCATCACTCAGCATCATTGACTCGGGCTGAGTGGCAGACTGGCAGTGTGCAGTGCTTCTGGCCCCAGCAAGGAAAAAAAATAACGATGTATTTACGTGAGTGCAGCCTGTGTTTTTAAAAACCTTAACAACAACCTTTGTTTTTATTTTGGAGATGGTGATGGAGGCAAAAGTAAAGGGGACGGAGCCCGGACGCCCTGGACGTGAAACCGCCGCTGTATTCAAGCCCTGCAGTACTGAGTTTGGGCGGCTGTAATGTGTTTCCATGCACAGGAGGAATCTGTGTATGGGAATACACAGAGAGGCACCAGGTGCACATCAGAAATCAGTGAACTCAGAAAGAAGGCAGGGCGGTATCTTCCATGGTAGTACGGTTCTGGGAGAGGATATTCAAGTACAGACTGTTTGCTTCTGATGCCTTGAGACTCAAACTGCATCTCTCTGATGAAGCCCAAGAAGGTTGAAACACATCTATGCATGCTAGCTCGCTGATGCACAGGGCATGTGGAACGAAGTGCTTCTGTGGCCGGAGGCCAGACCCAATTGCATTAGGCTGGTCCTCACACAGATTAGCTAAAACAGTGATGGAAATGATGACGTCATTTAGAACATCCACACAGCAGCCAAAGCCAGCAGCATGATGTACACTTGCTTAAATGCAGGACAGTACACCGTCTGAGTGCTTGAAGAAATGTAGGTGTGAGTGGCTTGGCTGTGTGAAGGGGCAAAAGGGGTTTGCTTACAGGAGATGGGAAGATGTAAAGAGGAGTAAGGAACATATAGTGAGACATATATAAAGTATACAAAGGGTGAGAGATGGGTGGGTAGAAAGTGATCAAAGTCGAGAAACGAAAAAAGAGAGAGAAGCAAGAAAGACTGAGAAGAAAAAAGGAAAAGGGGAACATGTTTTTAGAAATCTAACTTTGAACATGATATTCTTCAAGACGGTGTAGAGTGGGAAGAAGTTTACAGCTGCCAAAGACAATGGCCATGCATGTGCACTCATGTGATAGGAAGTCTCAGAGGCTTGTGGCATCATTCATTATGTAGAGCTGTTTGACTAGTTAGCTTCAGGCGCTGGAATCAGAGAGACAGGCATGGATGGATTTACCACCTTCTAGAAATAGCCCACTGTCCAAGTGAGGCCGTGTGAATTCTTATTTAAAAAATACAGCAACACCCTTGGTGTGACCAGTCACCTTCAACAGTGACATGACACAACAGGCCAGTATCTTTGAAAGCTAAAACTTTGCATTGCACATGTACGAGGAACACACAAGCTTCACCTCAACCTAAAGAAGAGATCAGGCTGGGAACAGGCACGGACTGGCATTTGTGTTACTACTGACTCTGGTTTAGACCTAAATTTAGCATAGCTTAGCACTAGCACTCACATGATGCTAAGATTAGGTACACGCCAAAACGTCATACACATGGCAATAGAAATTAACTTTTGTGTTCAACAGCTACTTTGCGACAAAATTGTAAGAGATGCTGCTCAGAACAAACCCCCTGGTTATGTATCCAAAAAGGACCAAACGGGGAGGGTCCTGCTCAAAAGGACTTACATTTGATGCAAAGACAATCAAATAAAATTGCATGGCCATGCTTAACATGAAATACTAGGCTGAAAATAAACTAGGTGGAGACAATAGACAAGTGTTTTGTGGTATGATATTCCTAAACACAACAGGAGAAATCACACATTTTACACTGTGCATATCTGTTGCTTATTGTACTCCCAAGGTTTACCTCGAGAACTAGAGGTGGGCGAAGAATTCCGCTCTGCCGGCGGAGTTCGCGGAGTTTTGCCCACTCCGCGCGGAGTTCTGAAAAACTTTGCGGAGCGGAGTTATTTATCTTGAGCAGGTCCCCAACGTTAAGTTGGTGAGCACTCATGAAAAAAAATTGCATCCTAGACCTCCAAGTGAGATTTCTCAACGCGGGCGGTCGCGGCATGTCGCAACCGCTCATGTTGAGAAATCTGCCACTCACGTTGAGGAAGCTGCTGCTCGAGTAGAATGCCTACTTGAGCGACAGAAAGCAGCAGTGCCCTCTGGCGCAACAAGTAGTGCCATTTGCACTAATTTTACAGCGCAGGACAAACTCCCAGCGCTAAAAATCAGTGCGAGCAGCACAACTTAACAGACTCTGCTGCCGGTGGAACTCCACGGAACACGGGCGAGTTTTTCCAGCACTTTGCAGAGTTCTGCTGAGTAAAACTCCACCCAGGCCTAAGCTCTATGCAGGACACTGTAACCTCTTTCTTGTACTGCAGAATGTTTAGCGCCATGCTAGCCTGGCATATATTGTGCGAGTTCTACAGATACTCACAACTGTTTGTAGGTTTGAGTGCATATTTTACTCACTTGAACAATACAGCACTGCAATTTTTACGCATCTCTCTGTTGTCAGAATAATAGTAAATCTAGTCTTTAATATACCAAAGACCAAAATACTGCACATTGTTCTATTCGTCTGACATCTTTTCCTTTCAACTGACACTCTAGGTCACTTTAACAGAAGGAAAGAACCATGGGATGCTAATCATTTGTGACTTCTCCTTCATCCCCTGCCCAGTCAAGTAGAATAAGTGACCAAAAACAAATTTCCTCCTTGCTACATGGATTATCCCATACTACAGGAGGGCCACAAAATATTGCCGCTCCTAGTAGAGCTGATGTACCATGTGGAGCTCTGTAAGGACGGATGGGATGGGATTCACAGGTAGGAAATGTTATTTATGTTCAATTAATTAAAATCATTACATATATGCATCTTAAAAAAATAGGTAGTCAGATAAATAAGTAGTACAAAAGTGTGATATAGAAATGATTCCATCCAAGAAATCCTCCGAACTGCACAAAAAGCTAAAAACCGCATGATATGTCTGATACTCGACTTTGTCATTATCACCATGTAGCATGCACTATGAAGAGCGTGTGCAGCCTGATTGCAAACAAGTAACAAAGCAAAAGAAACACGCCTCAGTTCAAGACTGCGCCCAGTTCACACCTGGGCATCTCTTCAAGGTTTTCTAGCCCTGCCACAGGCTTCCCTTCAGGTTAGACACCGGCAGCCTTGGAACTGCACCACACAACAAGCAAACTTTGCATTATTGTGACAATTGACACTCCATTCATACCATCTATGACTGGAAAAATACTTCTGACATTTTGCTGAGCGTTAATGACCGTAGGGTAGATTTACTAAAAAGATATTGCAGCACAGCTACTGAAGTTGTTGCACTATAATGTGCCAGGGTAGAAAGTAGTGCAGACCTTTAGCTACTAGGATATGGCACTGTAGCTCTCTTCTCCAGTGCTGGCAAACAAACAGGTTGTCTAGGGCCACCTATACACCTTTGCAATAAAGTGCAAAGGTGTGTGGGTGATGTCAAGCATAGTTTTTGCACTTGAATGATACCCTTCCAGGTACAAAATGCTATACTCAGACTTTACAACTTTTCACACATTGGATGCATGCTGTACAGTGCAGCACACATGCAATGTGTGATGGGTTAAAAGAAATTAAACGATTTCTCCTACTTAATGCCTGCCTCGAGGAGACATTATTTTGGGGGCAAAGTCCTGTCTAACAATTTTAGTAGACAGAGCTTTGCATCAAAAACCATAGCTAGTAGCATGGGAAACCCCATGTACCACACATAGAACCTCCCCTCAAGGTAAAGTAGTGCAGAGCAGCACAAAGTGCTTTTTTGTGTTACATTAAGAGCTACTTTTCAGTGCAAATTAAAATGTATGCTGGAAAGTAAACACTTTATCAACTTTATGCACCACCTTTCTTGACTTTACATTTAAAGACCCATGCATCCACTAAGTTCTCCACAGGCCGATGTAATGTGTAAAACAGCCTCTCTACCTGAACACAAGTTTGACAAACTTTAAATGCACGACTGGGTCAACTTCTCTATCAACAAAGGTTTCTCTTATAATCTTCCTGATCCCAAAAGGAGTGGTCCCTCGTAGCACCACTCAGTGATCGCAGATGAAGCAAGGACCCGATTTATCAAAATAACATATTTCCACTGTATGCTTCATTTTTCTCTTGCAAAAGCACTTCTGAAGCAAAAGGATGCATCTATTAATTAATCTATTCACTGATACATAAATAATGGCTAGTGTACATTTTCGACCCTCCAATCTATGACTGAAATAGAATGCAACCTTAGCATGAATTCCTCTGGACAGGGTTGGCTGCTGTTAACCCAAGTGGGTTCATGCTTGGGCCAGCCATGTGCATTGTCGTCTATAGAGTTGATCCTCTGTTGGTTTAGGGCTTACAGGTGTTCACATTCCTGTATTAGCATCACTAAAGGTTACCTGAACCCCCTACACCTTCCTTGCCTCAGGGCTTCTCTGCTGGTCACCATGTTATTAAGCACTGTGCCCTCACACGCACTTCTGCATAACGCATTACGACAGTGTGCACTGCTGAACAAAAACGTGGAACCTGTGTTACTTACGACATCCCAATACACTCCTATCTATGGGTAATTTATAAAGCTAGGTCTCGCGAGGCCTGGTATGACACTTTCTAGCATTAAAGACGCCGACTCGTGGCCCACAAGCCTTCACACAGACCCAGCGAGCCTATCTTTGGGAAGGCGGTTGCCATAGCTCCCCCTGCCTTGTCAGGCCTTGTGCCCCCACCCATTCGGGCCCCTCTGACAGGTCATCACTGCCATTCCTCTTTAGTGTCATCGACTTTGATGGAAATGTTTTCCCCACAGAGTAATAGGATTCCTGCGCCGGTAGCTGCGATGATTAAAGGCCATTGTGTGCAATCTAATAAGCGGAGTGCGTGTAGCGGGGCGACGCTGCTCACGCGACGGTCCATCTGCGCGGGGACATCGATTCAGGGATGAGAGGGGACGTTTGTCTGCGTCTGTGCGTGTGTACGGAGTGCGGAAGAGCACGCGCTACGTCTCTTAAAAAGGCTCTCGCGCTCTTAGAACCCTGTGCAGCGAAGGCATGGATGGTCCCACCTTCAGCGGAAAGGGGCCGAGTTCACAAAGACATCTCTAAACACAGCTCACTCTGCTTCGGTGCACAAATTACTTGAATTACAAATACAAATTCACTTTTTAAACTCACAAAAGTTGAACGTTCAGTCCCAATTTTTGACATTAACCCTGCATGGTGTACTATGGGAAGAAATTTGGCTTCATAGGTGTTTCGGGTGACAATGCGGGCTAACCGACACGTCCCCGCAGGGGACCCTCATAAGAGGGCGGCCCCTTTAGTGCCACAGGATGGCACACTGGACAGCCTAGTGTCCGGTGACCCCTTCGGGGTCCCGTGTGTCACTTCCGGCCGAGGTGGGGGAAGGGGAGAGGTATATATGCCTCCCCCGCCCACCTGGCGGCCTCTTTGTCCCTCACCCTGACGCCGTTTAGATGTGGGACCTTCTGGAGCTGTCTACGGTGAGTGCGTTTCACCTCCGCACCCCCCCTCCTCCGGGGCATGGCTGCAAGGCCTGGCCATTGCCGTGGCAGCAGGCGTCATGTTGGGGTATGACAGCTCCCGGTTTGCAAAGGGCAGCGGGCCCCTCCCCTGGTCGTGGTCAGCATACTGCAGACCGGGGATGGGGCCTTAGGGGGTCGGAGGCTTCGCGCCAAGCCTTCTATTTTGGGCATACCCGACTCCGGGTCCCCGGCCCTCGCTGGCCAGTTGCTGCATGGGGGAAGGGGGAAAGGGGGGGCGTTGAGTGTCGCGAGGCCCCCCCCTCCTCCTCGGCTGTCGTGTGTGCAGGCCGTTATTAGGGCCCTCGCCCGCGGGGCCTGTTGTGTGTCTGGGTGGGGGGGCAGCGAGGGCCACCCCCCCCCCCCCTTCCGCGACTCGCTATGTTCAGGGGCCGCCCGCTCCGGAGGAACTATACAAAACGCCCCATAAGGTGGGCGAGTCAAACGCTCCTTGTTGGGCCTGTTGTTTGTATCGGGGGAAAGCAGCGAGCACCGCGTTGCTTCTCCCCCTTGCCTAGTTCTGGCGGCGGTCCCATGGTTCGGCCCGCGGGAGCTTGACCTTCGGGCGGCCTATTCCTGGTCCTTGGTGGATCTCTGGTATGCAATAGAGAAGCGCGTGTTGCGTCCTCACGCACACCAAGCAGTGCATGGGCTGCATCCCATTCGGACGGGGTAGGGTCAGTCCACGTTATCTTCGCGGGGGGGGCAGCGAGCACCAGGATACTACCCCTAGCTGAGCATTCGCTGGGTCCCGATCCACGGGGATTTGTGGCTGCGTGGTAGGGAGGGCAGCGAACACCAGGATGTAATCCCCCCTACACGGCTCACCAACGCGGAGTTCCGGCCGGGGCCTCTGCCTGCGGGGACTAGTGCTGCGTGTTGGGGGAGGAGGTGGGCATGCGACACAATGTTGCTCCCCACTGTTATGATTAATGCGGCACAGCCGGGGGCCGGGTGTGGCGTGGGGGGGGGGGTCGCGTTAGTGGCAGACCTCCACTGGTGCACCTGGTCATGCGCTACAGTTGGGCGACCCGCGGCGGCCCTGCTGTCGCCCGACAACCAAGCATGGCTTGGATTGTGCTACGTCCTCCCTGAGGGTGCACCTCGCAGAGTGCTGTGTGCATGTTTGCCGGCGCCGGGTGCAGACCGGCTGCGGTGTCCGGCCGATGTGACCCCTTCCACTACCCACAACCTAGGGGGAAGGAGTGTTGTGCGGTCAGGGAGCTTGTGCGGGGGCATTCAAAGTTAGTAGCTATGGGTTTGTGTCTTGGCAGTGGCGGAGGACATAGCGGGGGGGCCTAGACATACGTGGGTCAGAGGTCACGCCCCGTGGCTCCCTCTCCGTGGCGGAACACCCGGCTGCGACGGTAACAGGGCCGCGGCCCGTGTGGAACTAGCAAGCATTGTTTATACCAGCTGTCCTGACTTGAGGTTGAGAGGATGCTACTGGTTACTCGTATGTGGATGCAATGTAGGACACAGCTATACACAGGTTGGGCAGCACACCGGCCTAAGCCAGATCCTGAGCACATGTGTTTGCCATGCCCTCAATTACATTGCGAGGGGCTGGGCCCAAGCAGGCGGCGCAGGCACCATTCCCTCAGAGGGGATACCGCAGGGTAGGCCCTTCATAATAGGATTGGGCAGGAGGAGGCAGCGTGGTACTACATCAGCATGGCTGTAACTCTGATCCCCAGACAGCTTGTTTTCGAGGACCGCTGACACAAGCGGTAGGGAGGGATACCTTGAGTGTCCAGGGACTTATCCATCCCTCTTGGTCCCTGGCTAGGGAAGATGTGGCGCGATTTGCCGCCGCTTTCTTCGCCGCTCACCGGGATTTGGCGGGCAGGGTGGCACACGCCTCATACAATTAATAGGTGTATCATGTGCCTCACATACAGGCTATGGGACCACATTCATGTTCATTGTAGTAGCACAGATAAGGATTAGGAATGATTCTATTACCCTGAAAATAAACCAGGCTGTGCTAACATATTTCCAGCTTAGAATGCTCTATTGTGCACAGAGGCAGGGTTTTTACGGAGAGGGTGTAGGTCAGTTGCGGAGCGAGAGGTGCGAGCAAAGCTAAGGGTCGGGTACAATCACCCCATGGGTCACAAGTCTCATATCCTCAGCATGCTCCGCGACGAGCACAGGGGCACTGACGATCTGCGTGCGTTGGTTGGTTTCTGTGAATGGGTCGGGGGGCATTACACCCTGAATCTCCTCCCTTCGGTCTGGGAGATTTTACCTCCGGGGGTGAGCCTGTGTCCATGTAGGGAGTTGTTTGGGACCCGGAAAGTCCCTAGCACCCACAGGCCTTGAGGTTCGGTGTTGCTACAGGGTGCCACTGGTTTTGGCAGTTCAAGGGCCCGCGGCCTGTCAGGCGCGGCCCGACCCGTTCTTGGCTCCAGGGCCTATAGCTCTCAGCCGTGGGGGGTGCGGTCACCCAGCCGGACGTTCCGCCCTCCTATCCAACGTAGCAACAGCGGTTCTTTGGCAGCGGGGGGAACATTGGAACAGCGTGGTTGATGACCCGCAGCCCTGCCGGTTCACGGGCCTCTACCGGGGTTGCTGACAGGTGGTTCGGGGTCTGGAAACGGCGTTTGTTGCTGGCCGTGAGATGTATTTTCCCCTTGCACCTCCTCGGAGGTGGCTTGTCCCTGCTCATTTGGGCACCTCCCCCATCCCACATTACCATCTGGGTGCTGCGGCTCGCCTGCGGGGCAGCGCTATTGCATAGGCAGGGAGGGGGTGACATTGGGGCAGGGCACGGACGAGTGACACCTCGCAGTGTTGGATGCCGCTAGCCGGGCGCCCTGCATCCGTCTGTTCTGCCTTATCTTTTAGGCAGGCACAGGATTCACCTACAGTGAAGAGTCCTGCCTGTCCAAATCTTGGGCTGGGGTTTGGCCAGCTCTCCGGTATAGTAACACACCGGGGGAGCAGAGTGAGCAGTGCGGCCGAGGAGCTGCAGCTCCAGGGCCTGGTGTTCAGGGCAGGGGCACCTGGTCTTTGCATCGCTGCGCTTTGAGAGGGGCTGCCTCGCACGTCAGCAACACGATGCATTGGGGTTGGTTGCCAGGGAGGCCCCTTTTCACTCCCCCTGAGAATACACTTTGCAGGGCTTTTGTTTGAGCCTGGCTCAAACCTGTTTCAGGCTTTGTGCGGGGAAGTAGGAAACTGGTCCGGAGCGTAAACCTATCTACAAGGGACAGTACTCCGAGCAGCTCTGGAATTTTAGCACATAAGATAGTTCACTATTCTGACAGCCCAAAACCCTAAGTTTTCCACTCAAGGTATACCAGGAATATGCTGACACCTAGGCATGGGCAAAGTGGGACCTGGCCCAGGGCCCCAGCCTCCGAAGGGGCCGCCTAACAGCTTTTATATTTCCGTAGCAGATTGCTTCAATTACCGTTTGCCTCAATTGCACTTTAACGGGTGCGATGTACATAACCCCAGCTTAGTTTGCACCATTGTGCGGACAACATTAAGAATTATTTAGAATGTTTACACCAAAATAGGCCAATTGTGATAAGATGGGTGTCATCTTGTGGGGATTGCCCAAAATAAGGAGCTTCCCACCCACGTAGATGTCCAGACAAACGTGGGTAGTGAAGTAAACACGAAGTGGAGACCCATAATTCATAGGAATGTACAGGTATAAAATGCATCCCTGTAATGGATTAACATTGTGAGGTCATGGATGACTGTCATGCTCTGACCTACAGATCAGTATAAGTGTTATACAATCACGTGGGCGATGTGTGTGAAGATGATAGTTATTTTGCAGAGATATATTGTGTTGGTTCCACGCAACATCCATATTAAGATCTCTTAGACCAAAACAGGAGCTCCAAAATGAGATGGGCGGGGTTCACAGGAATTATTTGCAGTAATATTAGTGAGCTGCTGCTGTGTTTCAACGTTGAAAACAAGTCACTACCCCTGTATATTGATGCTTAACGGCATCCTGGTCTTTTGCATATTGCCCGTCTGGTGTTCCCCCAACTCCTCACCGTAGAGACACCTATGGGTCAGTACATGGTTCATTGCGTGGCCAGTTATTGTTTCTTTTCTTAGAGACACCCATTGCTAGGCCCCACGCTCCTATTTGCACTAGTCCTCGGAGAGGGTGGACCTTAGTGGGGTCTGTCACCGACATTATTCAGTCATTGGGTCCATGTTTAAGACACTTAGCACACCTGATACTATCTGGAGCCTTTGCTTACTTGGGAGTTTGCCGCCACGTCTTTGTGCCAGCTTCGGGCGTGGGTGCAAAGTAGTGGGCACATCATTCTTTGCCAAGCTGACCACGGACAGACTAGTAGTGGCTTGCGGGAACTGAAAGTCCACAGATACCACTAGGGCTTTCATCACCTACTTGTGTTGGCTGCTGGTGAATGTAAGGGATACCCATTTTCACTATAAATGTGAGCTTCCTGGGGGATGATTTGGTGTCATTTAAGTCAGCTTCTAGCAAGTTTGAAGGTCACAGATCGACGGTCCTTTTCACATGTCCTTTTGCCTCCTATATAGATAATCTCTCATGGGCGGGGCCCACTGCGGTAGTCAGCATGGGAATTGGAGGCAGGCCTTGGGTTCTCACCCAGCAGGAGCCGGAAGCAATGCGGGGAGACTTAGCCCATAGGTTTACACCTGCAGGTACAGTGGTTAGCCTCCCCTCCCCCTACAATTAGTGGAAGGGCGTACGGTTCCCCACATGTTGTCTATGCCTATGCAAGAGCTGATGGGATACCCTTTCCAAGCCCCTAATTGTAATTTTCCATGTTGGGCCGGTGACCACGTTTGTCATCGTGATCTATTAGTTTGGGGCAGCTACTTCGCACCGAGTGTTTGTCGGGCGCAATTAGTTTTCATCTATTGACTCCTGGGGTGTAGATCTCCTGTGTATTCACCACTAGGCTAGACGTAGGGACTGCATAGTGGATAGTGCGGGCCACCAGCCGTCCCCCGGGTAACGCTTGCAGGACACTGGCTACCAATAATTGATAGTGGTCTCGTTATCTAGTTTCAGTAACAGCACTTTTCAGGATTAGCATCTGACTGGGGAAAGCGTTTGGATGTGGTGTGGGAGGAGACCGCCCCTGCGGGGGTATGCTCCTACCTCTAATTGAGTCATGCTGACAGTTCACCCTACCGAAGTTCAGGGAGCAGTTAATGTAGGCATACTTTACAAGGTCAGGCAATGCAAGTCATGGCAAGCGCTTTGGCAGTCACTCTTCCCGGAAGGGCAGCGACTGCAGCTTTCAGGGCGGGCCTGGAGCGGAGCGCAGCGCATCATGCAGGGGGACGTTGGGTATCCCAATGTTTTAATGGTACTTCCGTTGGTGGCCACACAGTTATTAGTGTTATGACTCCCCAGACCTGCACAACATCACATATATTGGGCATTCAGGGCAAATGCATATGTTCCACCTACCCGGTAGAGGTATCCGCAAATCTCCAGCAATTTTAAACATTACTGGTCAAGAGCGGCGAGTAGTGGTTTGCAACAAGACACCTGCAGCAGTGATTGCCGCTATGCGGCAATCAGATGAAGGGAAAAAGGACTGGCAGGTCCCGCTGGGTGCTTGCCACATGGCCACTTACAGGTTGTTTATGGTGATTCCTAAGGGCATAGGAGGGGTCATGGCAAAATAAATCTGGACCGATTCACCTGCTGGGGGTGGTGATGGTGGTCCCTACCTCTTCTCACAGGATCACTCCCAGTCGGGTCTAGCTAACGATCATCGCAATTAGCATGTAGTACTGCAAGAATTCGAACAGGGTCAAACAGGAAGGGGACTGACTTGGGGAGGCACAAAGACAATTCCCCTAGGGTACTGGACCATGCAGCAACATTGCTTCATCACAGTGGTATCAACAATCCAGGGGATAACCAGGGTGTGCACCGGTACAGCCACGCATCATCAGTCATAACCCTTAGTAGGATGGGGATTGGAGTCTGTTCAGTCTGTCCCCCAGTTCTCACCATCCCCATGCCGGCTGCCTGGTATACAGACAGGTTTGGCATAGGGCCACTCACGCCAGGATTGGGTCAGAAGGAGGGTGACGCAGCAGCGATAGATCGCTGTCAGACGGGGAGGAACCTTCAGGCATTTGGAAAATTAAAGGGCAGGCTGTTGTGCGTATTTTCTGCAGGGGCCCACTAGCCAAAGCATGGCCCCTGTTTGACACACCGGGATACCACTAACATCCGCTGGCCAATGGGCCACATCGCTAGTTAACAGGCAGCCTGGCGGGTTGCGCTAGTTTGTCATGCTTATGAAGCAGAACACGGGGTCAGGTGCGATGCCATGGCATTTCTGGGCATTATTGGTCCCAGGCATGCGCTGGAACAGATGGCTGTAGAAGCTGCGGCACGGACTGGGGGGGGTGTTTCCCCTCCCAACAGTTTGGTCATACACCGGGGAGGCATGATTCCCTTTCCCGGGTAGGGGGGCACTGCGGCCAGTAGGTGTAAGTTAGGCAACCTATGGTGGGCATGGGTGTTATGATGGGCAGAGATAACCCCACTTGGAGTGTGGCGAGGGGCTCGGTCAGAGGTTGCCGGGGATTCCTCATGCAGGAGAGTTTACAGTGCCAGGCGCAGATACGATGAACAGAGGGGTTTGGTCCATCAGCCATGGCTTGCGGCACAGAACTGCGGCCCCAGGAACAAAGGTCTGGGTCATTGGCCATTCTGGAGTTGGGCTGGACTGTTCCCATGAGGCACAGGGTCAGACTGATTTGCATATGGCCATGTCTGAACTGGGGTGGTGGAGTGAGCTAAAGAATGATGATGGATTAAACCCAGATCAGTTGACTGGGGGTGAGTGTTTGATTGGCTCAAGCATTCCGTCCATCATCCCCTTTTGTATCGCGTTCTGGAGTCTTAGGCTGGCACTGTGGGCTGAACGCAGGAAGTGGAGGCATGGCCTTTTCAACACCGAGATATCTTGGCTGGGGCACCCAGGCATGCGATGGAATGGGTTGTTGGACAAACTCCAACAGAGTCTGGGGGGAGCACCCATCCTCCCAACATTCTAGTGTTACATCTGGGGGGGAATGACCTGACTGCCTTGGGGAAAAGGACATTGCTTCAAAACATGAAAACCACAATGTGCAAATTGAGCAACCAGCTGGGGACATGTGAATTTTGGTGGTCTGAGATCACCCCCAGGCTCCTATGGCATGGGGCTCGGTCAGGGGAGGCAATGGAGGCTGCGCGCAGGAGGGTGAATGGCGCTATGCAGTTCACCGAGCAGCAGGGAGTTGGCTTCATCAGACATGGGCTGCTGCACACTCATTCCACAGGGTGTTTCGAGGACGATGGGGTACACCCGTCCAGAGTAGGCATGGACCTGTTCTTGTTGGATTTGGGTGAGGCCTTAGAAACAGCAGGATGTTAGTAGGAATGCCGGCCTTGGTGGGGGCCCTGGCTGCGACGGTTGCCACACCCAGGGCTGTGGCGGAGTTACAGAGGCGATCCAGAGGCGGAAAGGTACTCAGGGGTACCCTCTTCAGGAGTACAAAGGGTGCTGAGGCCTAATATCCCCAGGAAGTCTGTGCGGTGGACCCTGGGGTGCGACGGCGCCCGTCTGTCCTACGGGCGGTTGGAAACCTGTACAACCGGGGGTCACTTGAACGCTCCGCCCCTCGTAGGGGGCGTGAGTATTAGGGTGGACCGATGGTTCACCGGAAGTGGGAGGGGCTATCCCCTCACCACAACCGCTAAGCACCGATAGGCTAAGGCCACGATGCAAGTTGGCCCATCAGGTGATAGGCCACGAGGGGCGGCTTGCCTTTGGATCGCCTGTAAGATAACCCCCCATGTTGGCATATTTGGTATGCTAATAAACCTGCAGCAATTTTCCCACCAAAAAGTTGTCTTGTCTGCTTATTTATGTTACATGTATGTTGCTGCGGGAGGGCTGGTGAGTGTGGCCGATATTGGCACTATGCGGGCTGACCGACACGTCCCCGCAGGGGACCCTCATAAGAGGGCGGCCCCTTTAGTGCCACAGGATGGCACACTGGACAGCCTAGTGTCTGGTGACCCCTTCGGGGTCCCGTGTGTCACTTCCGGCCGAGGTGGGGGAAGGGGAGAGGTATATATGCCTCCCCCGCCCATCTGGCGGCCTCTTTGTCCCTCACCCTGACGCCGTTTCCCTCCCTACCGCTTACCCGGCGTACTCAGGGTGGGGGGAAGGTTCTTCTAATCCTTTTTAGGTCGAGCCTCGAGTAGCGCGCAAGCGCTGCTAGGCGAGACTTTATGTTAGGGGGTTTCAAAAACTGACCAGAAGCTCGTGCGTCATGGCCTTTTTCCTGCGGTTACGCGCGCAGGGCCGACATCTGTTTCCCATTATCGTGCCCAGACGCGGGCGCGATAATTTGAAACACATGCCGGCCGTGCGGGGAAAAGGCCATAACGCACGAGCGTCTGGTCAGCTTTCGAAAGCCCAGGCTGCCGCGCTCGCTCGCTCCCGCTGCCGACGTCTCTGCTGTCCAGCGCTTCACTTGTTTGCTTGTTAATAATGTTGAAATGGATGCCCGCCTATTTAACAAACTGCACAGACGTGGCCCCAAGGCGACTTGCTAGACAGTCCATACACACTACACTATTATTGTCTCTGCAGGTTTCAAGTAAACAAATTGAATTTGATGACATGTTTGCTCCAGGCATGTGCCATGTGCCTTTCAATTGTGAGCCATGTGTATTTCATAATATTAAGCCTAATGGCGCATTATTGAAAAGTAAAGGCCGCTGCGGCTTTTGTGTACTCGTTTAAGAGTTTTGAAAGATTAATAAGGCTTTGCCCACTGTTTCTCGTGCATGGCCACGTTACATCTATTTTTACTGTGCAGGTTTGCTAAACACTCAGGTATCATTTTACTTGCTCATTGGAGCCTTGCTCCAATGAGCACCGCCAAACACCAAGAACGAGTTTGCCTCTCAAAGTAACACCAACGAAAGCAGGAAACCTGGCGTTTGTTCGTGTTTGCCTTTAAAGATGCAAGACTGTGGTAATACAGTACCGCAGACTTAAAACGACCTACGCCGCTCAGTTAGCTATCAGCGCTGCAAACCCATTTACCAAAGTCTCCTGTCAAACCGAGTGCCAGTTTGCCCGCCCCTCGCCGTGCCACGGTCATTTCAGTGGCACAATGCACGTGTGCCCTTACCTCTGCTGGAGATATCTGAAAAGCTTCGGCGATTTTTAAATATAATTCTTTGACGCTGGTGAAGCCCTCGATCCGGCCCGTAGGGCTCCCGTGCGCCAGCTGCGAGTGGAAGACCAGCTTGGCGGGGGTAGGCGGCAGGCCAGCAGCTCCGTTGGCAACTTGTTTGGCGGCACTCGTCCCGGGTGCACCCGCTCGGCCGCCGACCTCATCGCTGTCCACAAGCTTCGACCTCTCCTTTGACTTGGCTTTCTTCTTCCCCCTTATCCCCAGAGGCATTTTGTAGGTTAGCAAATAAATAATTCGTGGCTGAGTAGGTGACTTCCACGTCCCTCATGTAACGCTTTGTGTTTTTTACCTCCGTCTCTTTCTGCCCGAGTATCACCTGACGTTCCTTCCTCAGTTTCAGGGTCGACTTTGTTCCCTGATGTCACTGAGTCATTGCTTCTGTTCTACTGCATGTCCACCAGGTGACGGAGAAGCGCTTCCTGTTTCTGCTCTATTAGACCCAGTCCCCCAGCCCAACCCTTCACCTTGCAAATAATTCCCTATTCTGAAGGAAAGCCACGCCTTCTGCTTTCAATACCGCCAGCCGCGTTTACCTGACGGCTGTCTGCCCAGTGGACGCATTGGCTTTCAGGTGACACCTGTTAGCACAGCCAGCCACGCATCCTATTTTCCATGCCTAGCGTTATCTGCATCCAAACTCGGGCCGGAGTTTGTCATGAGCTGGGCCTCTTTCGAATAAAGCCTGTTTTTTTTCATTAGAAGAAATCCTGCTCTACAACTCTTAGCTTGGGGGATGCAGACACATTGCTGTTAATAAATAGTGCTGCCTTCATTTCAGTTTGCAGCCATTTACCAATTTTCGCTACTAGTGTAATTTTTTTCTCCTAAAATGTCAATACTGCCCACTCCAAATTTTTAAACCACACCTAGCGTGCAACATTTTTAAAGCATCCGTGGCTCACTATAATAATTTATCCATAAAATAATCTACTGAAATCCCCATTTTTAGTTTCTGTTATGCAAGCGATTGCAAACAATATTTTTCTTTAGGGGAGGCCTTACCTTTGGTGGCCTCTTATCTGCGAGATTCTCACACCACAACCTCTCTGATATGCTTAGATGTAGGCCACTAGATTCAAAATAAAAGAAGAGACATATTAACACTGAATTGCCAAAATAACGGTGTCACCACTGGGAGTGTATTTACTAAAGGAGGTGTGGCCTACGTTCTGACTTAGAGCCTAAGAAATGGAGGCATGTGTGCACATGATCTTGCTGTCGGCAGGCACTGGTGTGAACAGAACAGAGACACCACAGGAGGACTGAGCTCGTCCATTTGCCACACCATCTGGCTGGGCAGCTGATACATTTGGCAATGCCCTGCATCTTCGAGCTGAAATGCCCAGCCCTGATGTTGTTACCTGACGATCTCCAACCTGATGGTGTCTCAAACAACTAACACTATGGAAATGTGGAAGGACTAGCGGGTACTCCCAGGGTACAGGAGCAAGACGTGACATAAGGATCCAACATTATTCAATAGCCACAATCACGAGGAAACCAAATAAATATCAAACCTTCATTAAAATCTGAACTTTTTAATTTGTGTGACCTGTACTCTTTACTTTAACATCCCCATTCCTGTGTCACAATTGTTAACTGAATGCCTCCTATCAATCCTAAAACTTGAGTACTAAGGACTTTGGTTTCTCAAAGGGACACGTAGCTAACACTGCTTCCTCCATGCATTTACTCTCTCCTACCTAGTGTCAAAGTCCTAAGAAAATACAGGGGCATATTAGCAAGAAGAGGCGATAATCATCGCTAACCCTGCTTAGCGTGATTTTTTTTATCGCTGGAATATATCGCCACGCTAACGCTGTATTAGCAACGATTAGCGCTATGGCGATGAATATTCCAGCGGTAGCGGGGAAATGGGCCAACATCGCTGAAAAACCAGCGATGTTGCATGAAGAAGGGAGAACACCTTGCTGATACGACCCTGTGGTCGTATCAGCATAATCCACCCCCCATGTTAGGTATGGCTAACACCTGCTAATTGCAGGTGTTAAATAAATGGCGATGACCCGGTTAGCGCGACTTTTCACGTCGCTAACTGGGGCCATAGCCACCTTGCTAATAGGCGATAGGCCTGTTAGCGAGTGTTTCCCAGGTTTGTTCGTCGGGAACGCCCACTTTGCATGTCATTAGCGATAAATATCGCTGACATGCAAAGCGGTAAAAAACGAGGCGCTAATGCCCGCAAACTGTCGCTAACTGCTGTTAGAGACAGTTTGCTGATAGGGCGATATAAATATCGCCGCTTTAGCGGCAAAAAGTGCCGCTAAAGCGGCGATAGTGCCCTTGCTAATATGCCCCACAGTCTATGAATGGCACTCTATATGTGATCCTAGTGTAATCCTATTGACCACTGGATTGACCGCTCACTTGGACAAGGTTGTGGTTCTAAATTCAGAAAAGGCTTTGGGAGACTTTGCAGCACTATCATAATTTAACATGACAGAGGTCCTCAGTAGGTTTCGAAAGTGAACACCACCAATGGATCTTCATGATGCCTGATGCAAAGATCCTTTCAGTATTCAACTACATTTGACTTTCTTAAACCAACTGTCCCAGGGTTTGGTCAATTGTAGCCTCAACTCCCCATGACATTATCACAGAAATTCTGCAGCTTTTGGCTATTCCTCTCACTGAAAGCACACACAACATTCATATTTCAACTCCAGCCAAGAAAAAGATAACCACAATGTACACCTTCTAGGTGCGACAAACGAAAGGGTGGGCTGAGTGACTAGTCAAGTTAAAGATTTAGAGTTGACTGGGTGATGTGCAACAGGGCACGATGATAGGAGGGAACGATGTGACATGGTAGAGTACTGGGTGGTAAAAGTAGGTTGGTTGATGGGTCTGAGTGAGCTGAGATGTGTGATACAATGGGCAGCAAGATGTCTGATCAGCTATTTTAGGCTAGAGGTTTGAACGGGGTGGTAGAGAATGTGACAGATTTTTATGTTAAATATTACTGTAAATTAAGTGTAGATACTTATTTAATTGTTGAACAAAGAAACAAGCATTGGCATAGCCAATAGGTCTCGCCTTTGGGACCTTATAAGTGTTTAGCCATGCAACAGTTGTTGTTGCACCAAGGATATTGTGCTGCATAACTGAATACTTATAAGGTCCCAAAAGCGAGACCTATTGGCTATGCCAATGCTTGTTATTTGTGTTGCAGGCGGAGTTACAGGGCGATCCAGAGGCGGAAAGGTACTCAGGGGTACCCTCTTCAGGAGCACAAAGGGTGCTGAGGCCTAATATCCCCAGGAAGTCTGTGCGGTGGACCCTGGGGTGCGACGGCGCCCCGTCTGTCGTACGGGCGGTTGGAAACCGGTACAACCGGGGCTCGCTTGAACGCTCCGCCCCTCGTAGGGGGGGGCGTGAGTAATAGGGTGGACCGATGGTTCACCGGAAGTGGGAGGGGCTATCCCCTCACCACAACCGCTAAGCACCGATTGGCTAAGGCCACGATGCAAGTTGGCCCATCAGGTGGTAGGCCGCGAGGGGCGGCTTGCCTTTGGATCGCCTGTAAGATAACCCACCATGTTGGCATATTTGGTATGCTAATAAACCTGCAGCAATTTTCCCACCAAAAAGTTGTCTTGTCTGCTTATTTATGTTACATGTATGTTGCTGCGGGAGGGCTGGTGAGTGTGGCCGATATTGGCACTAAAACTATTAACAAAGGTAGGCATACATCTGTGAGTTGTGATCGGATTCTTTTAGAATCTAACCAAAATTCCCATTCACCTTTGTTTCCTTCATCCCAACCGACATTAAACATCTTGGGGCTAATTCTTAATCTTAACACAGTTAACACAGTAGTCACCTGCTGAATCTACACGTCCATTGATAGGTGAGGATACATCTCAGCCCATCACACTGTGTGTGATGTGTAAGTATAGGCAGATCCACAGAGCCTTCTGTCCCAAACAGTCGGGCAGGGCCGGCGCTAGGCATGGACAGTGTGGGCAGCTGCCCAAGCCCCCTGCCCACCCGACCAACATGGGGCCCGCACCTCTAAGACTGTGATGTAGCGCTGCGAGGCCCAAGACCTCGCAATGATGTGCAGGTCTGGAAATAATAAGTGAAGGCACGCACTTCCCTGGGCCTCGCCACACTGTGCCATTACTGCGAGGTACAGGGAAAGGCTGCCTCATCCCCTGGGCCTCACAGCTCTACACCATAAGTGCAATGCTCAGGGAACAAAGGACCTCTCCCAGGCTAATCACGGCCTGTAATTGGGGATTCAGTCTCGTGCTGTCCACACAAAGGCACTGCAGGACACCCCATATCCCGCACGTTTAACCCTTCAAATGACAAGCAACTCTCTTGTAGCCCTTGATGAGCTGTGAAAGAGATGCTTGTGGAAGGCAGACAGGGAAGCGTTGCAGCAAACCAGGGGTCCTGCACAAAGCAGCTTGAGTAGAGCCTTCAGCTACTAAGATGCAAACATACTTAAATGAGTATGTGAAACCTATTCCCAGGACCATTACTGAGAGTATGCCCTGTAAGGTTATTTCAAAGTGCAAGGCCTGAATGTGTCACGTCTATGCAATTTAGAGGGGCCTCGCACATGCCCTTTCTGCCCAGGGCCCGAAAAATCCTAGAACTGGCCCTGCAGTCGGGTGTGTGTGCATAGATAGATTTGGGCAGACAATCGTGCTCAAGAATCTGGGTGTGCACATAGTTTGCTCTTTGTAGTTGTCTCTCAAATTAAATGCATGTGTCTGCAGATGGATCTGTGTAGATAGCAGTCATTGTTTTTTTTAAAAAAACAGACTGTGTTTTATGCCTCTGCGTGTGTTTGTTAGAGCGTGTCTGACTAGCAACAGTTCAGTTAAGGCTAGATTGCATTTTCCATACTGAATACATTAACATGTTTTTTCTTGTAACTTTGGGGCCTGTTGAATAAAGTCCAACAGATATCAAATGGTCTCCTGAACATCACATGTCCTTCAATATGAGAACATTTCTCAAAGGATTCATAGTTTTACAGAAGTGTTTGAGGTCTCATTTGAGCATATTGGGTTCCGGAGTAGCGTTCTTCTCACCAAAAAGCTCTTCAGCACCTCATCAGGGGTAGCAAGCGCTATATAAATGCAAACCCTTCCCTCTTCTATCCCGCCACTATCCTTTTCAATCCAAATAACAGACTAACATGTTCATCACTCAAATGAATGTAATTTTTCACTATACTAATTCACCACTAATGCTTTTTGGGTTCCAGAGTAGCGTGCTACTCACCGAAAAAGTGCTTTGACGCCTCGTCAGGGGTAGTAAGCGCTATATAAACAATTACAATACAATACAATACATACATCATCAAATTCGCTAACCTTTTCCTAAAATACAATGCCACTTTCAGGTTTTCAAGAGTGCTCAATTTAAAGGTTTTTGAATCCTATTTCTTCATGTGTGAGGGTAGTTCCAGCTGCGTAATTATACATAATATAAGCATGTGAGAACGTCTTCCAAGAGAACAAACACACTTTTTAACATGTTTTCCAGTTAATGGGAAAACATTTTCCCAGTTCAGATACCCTTTCCTCTACATCAAAACTAATTTTGGAGATTCTCCTGCCCATTCCCATCCTTGAAAGGGATTTAGCCCTGCCATTTGGCATAAATACATTTATAACCGTTTCCAGGACACCTGGTGAATGCCCAAAAATAAGTAAATTATTGGTTGTTTGCAAATTTCCATGGCATTCCGACCCTGGAACACTCACTACGTTCCCATTAGAGCCATGTAGCTCCATTTAATATTAAACCTTACATATTATGAAAGCAGTTTGAAATGCAGGAAGAGAAATTTTCCAGCAATCCTCAATGTGCAATGGAATTTATTACTGTATGCTTATTCTCATCAAGAATGTATTTATTTTCTCTTTAAAGCGGCTCCTCTTTAGGCATGGCAACTGCTCCACAAAATAACTACATGAACACCTTGAGAAAAACACTGCCCTTCATTATGAATAGACTGGATTCAGACTAAGAAGAAGAATGCAAACCTCCGTAATAACTGTAAGAGGACATTTCCTCATCACCATAGAAGTACAGTATGTCTCATAATGCAGTGAACCATGCTATTCTTCTCAAGAGACTTCCTCAATCAATCAGTGATCTTATAAAGTGCAACTATTCACCTGTGAGGGTCTCAAGGCACTCAGGGGTGGGGTCTGTGGTTCAATCGAAGAGCCAGGTCTTGAGGACCTTCCTGAATTGCGGCAGCGATGGTGATTGTCTGTGGTGCAGATGCAGGGAGTTCCGGATCTTCGCAGCGAGGTAGGAGAAGGATCTTCCTCCAGCCATGGGCTTGCTGATCTATGGGATGGTGGTCAGGGCCCATTGGGCGGAGCGAAAATGACTGGTGGGTGTGTAGAAGGAGAGGTGGTGGTTGAGGTATGCAGGTCTGGCATTGTGGAGCCAGCGGCCAGTGTAGGTCTCTCAGGCGGCTGGTGATGTGGCTGCGGCGTGGGATGTTCAGGATGAGTGGCGGAGGCGTTCTGCAGTTTCTTTTGGAGTTTCTGGGTAGTACCAGCGTAGAGTGCGTTGCCGTAGTCAAGTCTGATGCTGATGAGTGCATGGGTGACTGTTTTCCTGGACTCGGTGGGGATCCACTTGAAGATCTTGTGAAGCAGGCTGATCTTGTGAAAGCAGGTGGAAGAAACAGCATTTATATAGCAGTTCAGTGAGAACGAGGAGTACAGGATGATGCTGAGGTTTCGTGCGTGGTCCATGGGTGTGGGGGGGGGTCCCGAACACTGCGGGCCACCAAGAGTCGCCCCAAGTGGAGGGGGAGGAGCCCAGGATGACGACTTTGGTCTTGTCTGAGTTAAGCTTGAATCGGCTGGGGGGCGTGGCCAAGCCGCAGACCGAGATGGCCGCGCGGCGTTGAAGCTCCGCCAGCCATCCGACGATAATCGCTGATTCCCCCGTATCCTGCGGTGCTGAGACAGCGGGAACGGGTTCGTGGGTCCCCGAAGAGGCGAGACGCAGCTGGAGACAACGTCCGGCGGCAGCGGAGTCGGCGCGGCGGTGCCGGGATGACCATCGCAGCAGCTGTAGCGGGAACAACAATGGCGGCCGAGGAGACGGCGGCGGAGGAATGAGGCGTCCGGCGGCTGTGGAGCGGCTTAGATTGCGGATCAGACCCGCTTGCCGGTGAGTGACCCGGGTGCCGGTTGGGTGTGCCCCTGCCCTCCCCTTGCGCCGATCCCGCGTGCGTGCATCCCGCGCCAGTCAGGCGGGTGCCGTACCTGTGCCTCTGCTTGGCCTGCCCGGCCCCCAGTTGAAGCCCGCATTACCGTGGGGGCTGGAACAGCGGTGCCGTGAGCACTGCACTGCGGAGGGGGTGGTACGTGTGGCTGCCTGTTTCCCCCGGTGCCTGGAGTCCCCGCCTGGCACTATCCCTCATCGAGCGGCCCTTCATGCTGAGGCCTCCACCACCGGCCTGTAGTGTCTGCTGTGATCCTGGGGATAGTCGCAGACAGCAGCGCGCCTGATTTGCCAGCGCTGACTGCAGAGGGTCAATGCACACCAGAGATCCCAGAACCCTGCCACTCTGGGCCTACATTACGCTGCGGAACGACGCCACTACGTGTTGGACACTTTAGGCCTTATCCTGGATCAGTGACTATGGGGCGCCATAGTGCTTATTAAACGCCACCAGCCCTTCTGCCTTTAGCTGAGGCAGCCCTGCTGGGCTGTGTTATGGCACTGGTGTCTTAGATTGGCAGATTTGGGGACCTGAGCGCTTCGCAGCCGATCTCTGCGGTGCCACGTAGTAGGTGTGGTACAGTTCTCGGCCCGGTGCTGGTGGCGCCCTTGGGAACACCCGCACGGCAAACGCACTGGACCGCCCAGCAAATATTCATTCCAGGCATGGGCCGCAAAGACCCGCGGCAGAGAACGCTTTCGTTTGATAAGCCCACAGAGACAACAACAGACGAGGGAGCCGACATGGCGGCAAGAGGCCAAATCCCTGGTCGCGAGGAGACGGCTGCGGCCCCCCCAGCTGCATGGCTGCAGGAGATGAGGGCAGGCTTCCGATCCCTTGAAACCGCTTTGACTCCCTTGATAAGACTCTTGAGGCGATGGGTGCCAAGATCCAGGCCCATGACCACCGGCTTGACGCAGCGGAGGCGAGGGTCTCCGACATTGAGGATGGCGCAGCGCAGTCGGCTAAACGGCTAGACAGGATGGAACGCATATTGAAAGAGGTGGCCATTAAAAATGAGGACTTAGAAGCGCGCAGCCGCCGAAATAATATCCGCGTCCTTGGCGTCCCGGAGTCCACAGCCATGGGTCGCCTAGACCTCTTCGTCGAAACCCTCCTTACGGACATGTTTGGCAGAGAATCTTTTACACCCGGATTTGTAGTGGAGAGGGCCCACCGCACCATGGGGCCACGACCCAATCCGGGCCTACCGCCTCGCCCACTTATAGCTCGGATTATGAACTTTCGAGACCGAGACACGGCCCTCCGCTTGGCAAGAGAGCGGGGGGACACCATCTGGCAGGGCTCAAAGATTGCTCTCTACCCGGACTTCACAGTCATGGTGCAAGACGCCAGGCGCAAATTCACAGGAGTGAAGGCCACTCTCCGTAACCTTGGCCTCAAGTATGGCATGCTCTACCCGGCCCGGCTCCGAGTTGAGGTGGGTGGCCGGGCGCGCATATTTGACTCTCCAAATGAGGTCCAAGAGTTCTGTCGCACTTACAAACGAAATAACGAACAAGCACACGACGACAGGGATGGCCCGTCTTCTACACACGGCAATGCCGACGCGAGTCAAGAACTGTTCTCTGGTTCTGGCGCTGGGTGACATTGTTGGGCTGATGTACTTGCTTTTGCATAATCTGCAGGGGGATTATCTACTATACTGCTTTAAGAATTTTTTCATAGTTGGATGGCTGTCGTGGCGTTGCCACTCCCCTAGGTTGATACCCTGGGTTTCTTCTTGATAGTTTTGAGGTACCTTTTTGAAATGTTGCCTGTTCCTGGTACAGTAACCTGGTACTTCGTTTATTGTTTTCAGTGTGGGTTTCTCCTTGCATTTCACGATGTGAGGTTGGGAGGGGGGAGGAGGTTGGGGGAGGGTTTCCATTTTTGCGATATTGATTGTCATATTTGCAGCTCACTGTTTTGGGTCAGTATTTCCAACACATTTCCTGATCAACTTAGATTCTCGACGATTCCCGAATGGCACGGCTAGGTTTGATAGATGGCCCCTCCAATTTATCCCTGCTGTCGTGGAATGTTAGAGGCCTCAATAATAATCAAAAACGGCGGCAGGTGGTGCATTATTTGATTAGACACAAGGTGGACGTGGCATTCCTCCAGGAGACGCACTTGCCAACCTCCGATCCTGCGCGCTTTGCCGCGAGTTGGGGGGCCCATAGATACTTTACGAATTTTAGTAATTATGCGAGAGGGACAGCGATTCTTATTCACAAGAGGGTCCCTTTTAGCTGTCAGTCATTCATCAATGATAAAGAGGGCCGTTATACCATTGTTACGGGGTCCATGATGGGTCACAGGGTCGCATTGGTGTGTGTGTATGCCCCTAACACTGACTCCCCGGAGTTTTTTCATTCATTACATGCACAGTTTTCTAAGCTTGAGATTAGCTGGATTATGATGGGTGAGACTTCAACCTACTTTTAAACACTACATTGGATAGTACCTCCACCTCTCCAAATTCGAAGCCTCGGGCGAGACGTGCGCTGCTTGAGTTATGCGAACAGTTTTCCCTGGTAGATATATGGCGCAGGCGCAATCCTACTCTCACCAACTACACGCATTACTCAGGGCAACACGACACCTGGACCAGAATCGATCTCTGGCTGATTTCCCCGGGGTATCCACTTGGTATAGGGCGTTGAATACATTCCCCAGGACGTACTTGGACCACTCCCCGGTGCAGCTGTGCCTCTGTGTCCCTCGACCGGAAGGATTTGAGAGACAGTGGCGCTTCCCTAGTCGTGCTCTTCTGGACGAGTTATTTCGTCACGAGGTCGAAGAGGCTATAGAGGATTACTTCACCCTTAACGCTGGCTCGGTGGATACCTGGTCGGTATTGTGGGAGGGGTTCAAGGCCTACATCCGCGGGGTGTGCATTTCCAAACATGCTGGGGTGCTCAGGTCTCTGCGCACAACACTGACGAGGCTCGAGAGCGAGCTCACAGCCCTGGATGGCGGGTCTCGCCAATCCTCCGCGGCCTCTCTGCAGGACAAAAGGCTGGCCCTCCTCCTGGAATATAGAGAGGCGGCGGATCGCGACATCCTTTACATGGGCAAATACCAAACGGCCCGTCGCTACGGCGAGGGAGACCGCCCGGGTCGTACACTGGCCCAAATATTACGGCCTCCTTACAGTAAGGCATACATCACCGAGATTCGGGCTGAGGACGGCAGTCTCCTCACATCCCCACAGACATTCTGAGCGAATTCAGGTCGTATTATACCACGCTCTATACCTCGAAACTGGACCATGACCCGACCGCCCTGGAGACTTATCTGTCTGAGATTGCCCTTGTGTACTTAGAGAAAGACATGCAGGGCTTTTTGGCTGAACCAATCACGGTAAATGAAATACGCGGCGCTATTAAAGAGCTCGCGGCTCCTCCGCGCCCGGCCTGGATGGCTTTACAGGGGAGTTTTATAAGGCCTACATGGACCTTCTGGCCCCGAAGCTGATCGAGGTATATGCGGAGGCCTTGGAACAACAGCTCCTGCCTCCCACACTAAGCGAAGCGGTTATCATCCTGCTCCCGAAGCCTGGTAAGGACCCATCCCTATGCGGATCCTACAGACCGCTCTCGTTACTAAACACTGATTATAAGATACTGGCAAAAATTATGGCTAATAGACTCTCACAGTTGATGGAGTTTATCATCTCCCCTGCACAGTCCGGTTTTGTTCCCCATCGCTCGACCTCTTTAAACTTGCGCACCTTGTTTGCGGTGCTCCATAGAATCAGTCCCAAAGTTCCAGCGGCGGCACTATTATTAGACACAGAGAAGGCTTTCGACACGTTAGAATGGCCCTTTTTTTTAGCTATTATGCGACGCATGGGCATGCCAACTGGCTTTATAGCCACCACGAGCTTGTTGTACAGTAGACCGACGGCACGGCTGCGCCTGAACGGAACCCTCTCTACCTCATTCCCACTCACGCGCGGTACCCGTCAGGGATGCCCGCTGTCACCCCTTTTGTTCATCTTGGCAATGGACCCCTTGATACGGCACTTTCAAGAACGACATCTGCAAAGGGGGCTACAATTCAAAACAGGTCCATTACTTGTGTCCTTATATGCTGACGACACCATACTATATGTCAGGGAGCCGCATTTAAATACAGCCCCCCTGCTTCGGGAGATTATCCGTTTTGGGCAGCATTCTGGCCTAGGCATCAACTGGCGTAAATCCATTATTTTTCCTTTAACAGCCAGCACGGCCCCTTGGTCCTGCGACTTTCCGCTGGAATGGTGCTCAGATTCCATTAAATATCTGGGAATCTATGTACACTTAGACACGTTGCAGATTATCCAACTTAATTATGGCCAGGCGGTCGTCAAATTAGAGGCCCAAGTGGAGCGGTGGCTGCGGCTTCCGTTGTCCATGGCAGGCAGGATCGCCATCATTAAGATGATGGTCTTGCCTAAATTTCTATATATTTTTAATAATATCCCCATCCCTCTCACAAATACCTTTTTTGCATCCTTGCGTTCTCTCCTTACCCGGCTGGTCTGGGGTGGCAGGCAACCACGGGTCCGTTGGAAGATACTTACCTTGCCGTACGAAAGGGGGGGATTCGGAGTGCCAGATCTCCATCTATATTATTTAGTGGCACAGTGTAGTTTTGCTTTTGCTTGGTATCACCCGGACGCTAGGATCCCGTTTCTGCGCCCTGAGTCCGACTTCGTTCACCCCGAGCAACTCGCGGCGGTACTACCGAGGGGTGAGCCGAAGGACCCCGTAGACATCCAGACGGTCTCGACCACCAGCTGGGCATGGAGCAGGCTACAGCGCTATACTGGGGCCCCCGCGTTATACACGTCGGCCCTCCCTATCCCTAATCCCCGCTGGCTTCCCATCACAGGGGAGAAGCTGGTACAAAACACGTTGTGCAAGTTTGACATCCTAAAAATCGGCGACCTGTTACCCGGGGGGGCATATCTTTTCGGCCACGGAGGAGACCCGCTTCCAAGGAGCCACGTTTATGGACAAATTTGTACTGAAACGTCTGTCCTCAGCGTTGCGTGCAACGGTTAAGGGCTTCCCGCTAGAGCCAGCCTCCTTCGCCCCATTAACTCTCCTTATAGAGAATGACACTGGAGTACACATTGTGTCCAAGCTTTATAAACTCTGCAATGCACAGGTTTCAGTCGCGGATGATAGGGTCCGGGCGGAGTGGGAGACTGATCTTGGTCAACCAATTACGGATGATCAGTGGACCTACTGTTGTTCAGCTACAGGAACTATCTCCCTGAACAGCCGACATAAGCTCATACATTACAAGTTCATGAGCAGACTCTATATGACACCGACTAAATTGCATAGAATCGACCCCAGTAGGCCGCACACCTGCTGGAAATGCGGAGCCCAACATGCAGATTTCGCCCACATGACATGGACCTGTCCCTGCCTTCGTCTGTACTGGAAGGCGATCTTCTCCACACTAGGGATCATTCTAGAGCTCACCATTGTCCCGATCCCGGAGGTGGCGCTTATGGGATACACGGCAAACTATCCTAGAGCAACCCGGAAGCTTGCGTCGCTCGGTCTACTACTGGCAAAGCGAGAGATAGCACTGCGGTGGGGCAGTAAAGTCTCACCTACGTTACAAGGCTGGTTGAATAGTCTAGCACACTGCAACATCAACAGTGAGATCTACTCTAGCACGCTGCCAGGCACAGCGCGTCCAACAGATATCTGGGGCCCATACAGGGACTATATTCGTACCCTTCACAGAAACACTGCTTCCCAATCTAATGCAGGAATAGTCCCTGAGGGTATAGGCTGAGGAGGGGGTCACACGCATGCGTAGACTCTAGTGAATGCCTTACAGCAATCAAATTGGAGGGGTTGACTGAAGATATGAATAGCATACCAAATGATGCAACCAAGTTCTCGGGGCTTGGCGTTGATACATGATCAGGATTGGTGCCTGTCACGAATTGCATGTTATATGAATACTGGCTATGTTATAACTCTCTGAATGCAAATGACAAAATGTATGAATAAAACTTGATAATCAATGTCAAATAAAGTTTAAAAAAGCTTGAATCGGCTGTCCTTCATCCAGGTGGCGACTGCCTTTATCCCGTTGTGGACATTGCTTTTGGCAGCTGTAGGTTCATCTGTGAGGGAGAGTATCAGCTGGGTGTTGTCGGCAATGGAGACGATGTTCCGTCCATGGCTTCTGACAATGGCTGCAAGTGGGGCCATGTAGATGTTGAAGAGGGTGGGACTCAGGGAGGATCCCTGAGGCACTCGGCAGCTGATCTCTTTGGGTTCTGAGCTGAATGGTGGAAGACTGACTCTCTGCATTTGGCCGGTGAGGAAAGAGTGGCTCCATTCTAGGGCTTTGTCGCAGATGCCGGCGTTGTGGAGTCTTGCACAGAGGGTGTGGTGGGAGACGGTGTCGAAGGTGGCTGAGAGGTCTAGGAGGATGAGGGCAGCAGTCTCTCCTCGGTGGAAATTGAGGTCGCCAAGGAGGATGTAGTCCATTGAGGTGAGAGCGTAGTGAGCGATGAAGTCGGTTATGGCTTCGCTGAAGGGGGACAGGATCCGGGAGGTCTGTAGATGAGGGTGCCTCGGAGGGTGGCGTTTGGGTTGGTCTGGATCTGGAAGTGGAGGGGCTCCATGTCGGGTGAGTGGTCGTTGGAGCTGGTTGTGGTGTAGGGTGTCTTTGTGTACGATGGCGATGTCTCCTCGCGGCCTGTTGACTCGGTACTTGTGGATGATTTTGTAGCCGTCGCGGATGGCAGTTGCGATGTCCGGGGCTGAGCCGGAGTTCATCCTGGTTTCTGTAAAGAATGCGACATCCGGGGAGATGGAGATGAGCAGGTCCCAGATCTCCACGGCGTGTCGTTTGAGGGAGCTGGTGTTGAGTAGGATGCATCTGAGGTGGTTGGTCCAGTTTTTGAGGGTCCTGCAGTCGGTGGGTCTGGTGTGCGGAGGCCGGCGAAGGTGCAGTTGCAGGTGCAGCAGGTGAACGGGCCTTGGGTGTTCTTCGGCAACGCGAGGTGGCAGGCGGTGGAATGACCGGTGTTTAGAGTGTAGAGGGCAATGGAGTCGCAGCGGTGGTTGGTCTGGGGACTAGAGTCCATGGCGCTGGGAGCAGTCGAGGTGCGGAAGGGCACAGATGGGCCTTCCTTCGGTGCGCCGTCGGCACATCCGCCATTAAATAGTGTTGGAGAGGGCTGGACAGCTTGGAAGCGGGAAAACGGCACTGGAGGGGGGCAGGGCCACGGGGGATGAGCAGCAGCAAGCGAAAGGGAAAAAAGGCACAATAAGGAGAAAGGAGAGAAAGTGACAAGAAAACAAAAAATGGCAAAAAAAGTGAAAAATTGAGCAGAGGAGCAGAAAAGGCACAAAGCAGAAGACAGAGGGAAGAGCAGCAGCAGAGCAAAAATGCTCCCCACTGGACCACCAGCGATGAGGCGCAGGCGGGTGCCTGCAGGTGGAGGAGGGCCTTGAACTACAGACTTGGAGGGGTCAGGGGGCAACAGCTACCAGCGGAGCTGTACCGCAAGGGAAGCAACTTACTGACAAGGTCACTTAAAGAATCTTCAGTGCAACTGCTGTTACCTTAAAATTGATCCACCTCTATTGGAGATGTACTTTGTTAGAAATGGGATTTCTGGTTGGCTAAGGCTTGCGCCAAAGCCAGGCAGAAACCACCACTCTAGTCAGGACACCCAAGATAACCCCTGCTCACCCCCTTGGTAGCTTGGCACGAGCAGTCAGGCTTATCCCAGAGGCAATGTGTAAAGCGTTTGCGCAACACACACACACAGCAGCAACACACTAGGCACACTACAAAAGGAACTCCACACAAGGTTATATAAAAGATAGCCTTTGTATTGTCATAAACACATTAGAAACATAATCACACATTTACACTGTGCCAACTGGCACGGGCAATATTCACAGGGGATTATATACAGGACCAGGCCAATCGGGCCACGGTCAGAACCATCAAAATGCAGGTAAGTAAATGCAAAACACAACCAGTAACTACTGGTACTATAATGTCCTAAGCATTATCACATTAGCATTAGACATAAACCCACATTAGGCCCAAACCTCATCAGCATAAACATATTACGCAATGGGCCTCACCAGCATAAACACATTATGCAATAACCTCATAAGCATAAACACCTTACGCAAATAGGTACTACCCCAAAACATCATAACATGACATTAGGCATAAACATATTAGGCCCAAACCTCATTAGCATAAACACAGTACGCATTAGGTATCACCAGCATAAACACATTGGCGTAGATACAATGGGCCTAAATCATTCTTTTGGCAACACTCCTAGTAATAGACACATTACGCAAATCGGTAGAGCCTGGCGCTCTACCAATGTCACCACAACTGCCCCCAGGCCAACTGGCCTTCTCAAAGGGCTTGAATGCCCTATGTCCCAAAATGTCAGGGCGGCTGCCAATGCAGCAGAAGAAAGTGCGCCAGGTACTGGCCTAAACGTTGCAGCTGCCCACTAAGTGCTGGGCAGCTGGGAGAATGAGCCCTGGCACCAGCGTGCCTCCGGGGTCCCCACTGGGACTCTACCAAAACAACTGGCCCCTAATGAGCACCAACAATGTGCCCCGATCGGCACCACTGTGCCTCCTGGACTGCCCACACACAATAATGACCCGAAAGGACTGAGCACGGGCACTGACGGTGCCCTCTGGAGTCCCCACGGGGACTCTACAAGCAAATGTGCCCCAAGTCCCACTCAGGGACCCTACTACAAACAAATGCGGCCAAAGTTACAGCTGCCCACTGCCAGGCGGGGCAGCTGTGAGTGTCCAAAAAGTGAAGCCCTCACTCACCGGGCTTCGTGGATACTCCTCCGGTCCTCCGGGCGTCGGCTTCCCGCTCCTGGGCTTCTCTTCACCTGGTCTCCCCTGTGGAGCCCGCGAGGCTCCGGACTTCCCGCTTCCGGCCGTGGCTCCGCCCCGAGTCAGGCAGCTCGCCTGGCTTCCGGGTCGCGCTGCTGCGGCCGGTGGCCTCTTTTGCTTTTTTTCCCCCGGGTCGCGGCGGTGATGCGGGGTGGGCACCCGCTTTTAAAAATCAAATAGCGGCCATGCGGGGTGGGCACCCGCTCCTCAACCACGCTGGGAAGCGGGGTGGGCACCCGCCTCCACGGTCCCGATGCGGGGTGGGCTCCCGCTCGGCCCTCACCATGCACAAAGCAGCAAAGACGCGGGGTGGGCACCCGCCGCCAAAACAGGTACACAGTGGGGTGGGCACCTGCAATTCAAGCATGCCACAAGCGGGGTGGGCTCCCGCTCCTTGGCAAAGTGAGGGGGGATCCCCACGTCGGGACTCCCTCTGTGCACACAGTGCAGCCCAGCGCTGCAAAGTCAAGCCAAAATGCTCCTCTTCCTTCTGAAGAACCAAAATAGAAAGCGCTCACAGGGCGCAAGAGGTCAAACAGTCCTTGGGAATCCAGGGGGCAATGCTGGGCCCAGGGAGGCAAGCCCTCATGGCGGTTCCTCCTGGGCCCCAGCTGCAGACAGCCCCCCAGCAAGTCAGGAACAGCCCAGCATCAGGGAAGAGAACCACTTCATGGGGTCACAGCCCCTATACTTATACTCAGGATTCCTTTGTCTGCAGTACAGGGCATGGGGGAACCAGATGCAACTGGTTCAGGGGGGAATTGGAGCACTTTGTTTTCCAAGCTCCTCTTCCCCTTTGTCAGGTGGGGGCTCAGTGATCAGACACACCACAGGGGGCGGAGCCAGCATTGTACAGGCTGGGCACAGTCCTATTCAGGGTCAGGGGATTACTCCTCCCACTACTCCCAGCACAGATGTCCCGTTCAGCCTAGTGCTGACTCACCCTGCCCCTCCTGGAGTCACCCACACCTCCCAGCCCCTGTCACTCACAAGCCAGACATGCAATTCACATCAGGCAGGCAGACACATAGCACACAGAAATGCCAACTTCTAAAAGTGGCATTTCTAAAATAGTTATAATAAATCTGCGCACACCGTTGCGTAGCATTTATTATCACTATTCCAAATATACCAAACTTGACCACGCTGCGCCTCTCATATCAGGAATTACCACTGAAACACTTATCAGGGAATCCCCACTGTCACTACCAGGACATGTCACACACTTAAGGTACATGTCCTATCTTTTACCTACAATGCACCCTGCCCATAGGGCTAGCTAGGGCCTACCTTAGGGGTGACTGACATGTAGTAAAAAGGGGGGTCACGGACATGGCACACACTTTAGGTGCCACGTCACAGCGGCAGTAACACTGCGCGCACAGGCCCTGCGATGGCAGAGGCCTGAGATAGGTTTGAAAGGCTACTTTGGTGGGTGGCGCAATCAGCGCTGCAAGCCCACCAGTAGCATTTAATTTACCAGCCGTGGGTATATGAGATACCACTTTACAAGGGACTGACAGGTAAATTAAATAGGCCAAACAGGTGTAGACCAATCTTACCATCTTTATCACCGAGAGCACACGCACTTTACACTGAACAGCAGTGCTAAAGTGCCCAGAGTCCTAAAACCACCAACACCATGTCAGAAAAATGGCTAGGAGAAAGGCAAAAATTTTAGGGATGACCCTGCAAAAAGGGCCAAGTCCAACATACTTGCTTCCATTGACGCAACTGGTTGCAGACAATTAAGTCCATTTTCAAATGTGCACATATGAATAAGCCGAGGCGGAGTTCATGGCGTTCTACTCCGTTGAACTCTGCGAAGTGCCAGAAAAACTCCACTGCGCTCCGCGGAGTTCTGCCAGTGGCGGAGTCTGTTAAGCTGCGCTGCTCGCACTGATTTTTAACGCCGGGAGTTTGCCCTGCGCTGTAAAATCAGCGCAAACGGCACTGCACATCACGCCAGAGGGCGCTGCTGCTTTCTACCGCTCGAGTAGACATTCTACTCGAGCTGCAGCTTCCTCAACGCGAATAGTAGATTTCTCAACGCGAGCGGTCGCAACCTGCCGCAACTTCCTGCGAGGAGAAATCTCACCAGGAGGAGGTCTAGCGCGTGATATTTCCCACGAGCGAACGCCAACTTATCATTGGTGAGCTGATCGAGAGAAAAAACTCTGCGTCGCGTCACTTTGCGGGGTTTTTCAGAACCCCGCACGGAGCGCGCATTGGGCATAACTCTGCGAACTCCACCGGCGAAGAGGAATTCTTCGTCCACCCCTACATATGAAACCAAATGTTCCTATCAATTCAGAGAACACTTAGGGCAGTCAACCAATATGACCAAATGTCTTGAACACACACATAATGGATGTAAATGGTTCTTTGCCTCAATGGATAAAAAAAGATCCTAAAATGTAGATGGAATCGCCCCAAGAGAGAACCCCTTTGCTTGGTCTATTCTCTCTTACACCATGAAAAGCTGCTCTAACAATGACTTCTCATTATCACTAAAGATTAACACAGAGTTTCTATCAAACCTTCCTGGAGAAGATGCTCCCTTTTCTCCCAATCTAACTTTGGTAATGTCACTTAATGAATGCAGTAATATCATATGCACTACTCATACCAACAAACTTGCAAATAGGCGACAGAGAGTTCAAATTGAGGCTACAGGACTTGGTCTTAGTCTGAAAAAAAGAGGCCATGTTGAAAATTGAGAAATCTCCTTACTGGCTCTACATAGAATCGAGAATTAAATTCAAAGGTGTACACACTACTCATAAGGCCTCCTTGGAAAAAGGTCAGACATAACTTCAAATAAATGGCACCTCTTTAAACCCCAATGAGATAAGTTTTCAACCAGACATCTACAACGAGATCCAGCTAAAATGGTTTAAATGGTTAAAAGGTGATGAAAGGTCACTCTGAAACCGCTGGGATGAACCCCACTATCCACGGTGAAGAAAACTCCTGTTCAGCTAAATTTAGCGCACACGAATGGGTAACAGCTGTAGAATGTCGGACAGGGATTTCTTCCAACCAGGTAGACAATGGAAGTGTAGCTAACAACATTACTGGAGTCAGCTGTACTGTTCACATTAACTACCCGTGTTGGCCAGAAGCGTGAATTGACCATAACGTGACACTGTTGCAAGGTGCAAGACTCTGTGAATAAATAAGTGAATGCATGATTGGAAGGAAAGAAAGGAAGAAAGAAAGAAAGAAAGAAAGAAAGAAAGAAAGAAAGAAAGAAAGAAAGAAAGAAAGACAGGAAGGAAGAAAGGAAGGAAGAAAGGAAGGAAGAAAGAAAGAAAGAAAGAAAAAAAGAATGAATGAATGAAAGAAAAAGAAAGAAAGAAACAAATAACTAAACAAATACTTTGTACCATCACCAAATTCTGTAGCTGTCCATGGTGGTGATTATAGCATGGGCAGAGGCTACATTTAGTTCCACTTTGGAATTCTATCTCATCGAACTGCCCTCCTCCCCCATAGACCCCAAATATGTTTATAGGTTTTCTTTCCTGATTAATTAGACTCCCCCCCTCTCCCACACAAAGCCTTTCTTCTCCCAGTAATGTCAAACAGGCCATTATATGTTTGCTTTTGTTTACCCTTTTATTTCCCTCTGCATGCCCGATCACTCCTGCTTTAAGAGTTTGAGGCCTGGATGTATTATTATCCCATTTAACGCTGCATTGGGTGATTTGAAACAAATATCCTGTTTCATGTGAGATATAAATTACATTTCCATATGATATTGTATAGCCATACCTGTAAGCAATTATATCACTTATGGGCTAATTGCATGCAGGCATGCCTCCAGAAGGCTGCTCCAATGTACTGGATGACAGGTTTAATAGTGAGGGGAGGTGACAAGTGCCAAGCAGACTCATTATTTTCACAGATAGGAACCAATATGAGCCAACATGGCACCAGAGTTCTTTTATGATGCAGTAGCCCCAAACATCTACCTGCGGTGTGGGGCAGAGACTTTGAGGTTTTCTTCAAGTATTTATACATTTTTCATTTCCTTCAAGATATCCTTTATAAGAGAATGCCTTCTGTACCAACTACAGTTGTTGACTTTTCGAGACACAACAATGACAATTGTACAAAAGTACTCTAACACAAAGATTAGTAACAGGAAAGTAAAAAAAAAAATCAATTGTTTGCTGCATTTACTTTTACGATGAAAATTTGCACATTGGAGTAAAATCTTTATTCACCTTCATCCAGAGCAACGTTTTTTGCAGCTACCAAGATCATTTTTACCGCATTGCAAGAACATTTTCGCTCGAATCGATCTCGCCCAGCTTAGCAAAAGTATGCGGTTTGATTAACTGTTAGTTTACTTTTCTATGCACAGCGTCATTATGCAGAAGTGGACTTCGAAGTACATCTTGTGTAGAACCATTTTGTTTATGTTAATATGGTAGATGAGGAGAGGAGAGGAGAGTAGAGGTGCGGGGCTGGGCCGTACTGGCCTACCGGGCACCAGGTGTTTCCATGGGCTGGCAGGGTGGAGGCCGGTTAGTATTCCAAGTTTTTTGCCCTGAACTACGCACTCAGGGCAGCACTTTCTGCCATTCAAAATTACTACTTTTCAACCATTCCTAAAAAAATACTTGGAGAATGTATAACTTTCCCCCAAATATTCCAGGACTGGATTTGGAATACTAAATAAGCCTCCTAGAATATCCCCAAATATTCTAGGACTGGAGTTAGAATTAGGCCTGGGCGGTAAATTCCGCTCCGCTCGCGGAATTTGCGGAATTTTGGCAATTCCGCGTTCCGCGGAGAACGCGGAACTGCCAAAAATTCCGCGATCCACGGCGTAGCGGAATTTTCTCCTTGTTCGCGCTTTCAAAATGCGTGTTCACGCACGCGGTAGCGACTTACCGGGATCCCTGCGTTCGCCGACGAGTTTTCCTATCCGGCCGCGCGATCCCGCGAGAGTGTGCGATCGCGAACACGTCATTCGGACGCGCCATCAGACATCCGCGTTCGCGAACAGGAAACACGCATCGCGAGCGGGCGGGACAAGTGAAACAAGTTGGCCGCGCCAATTGGCGACCACATGGGCAAGTTCGTGAGATACTTCCCCCTGAGCACGCAAACAGCGTCCCCGAACAGGAAAAACGCATCGCGAACGGGTGGAACAAGCAATTCTGCATGCTCGCAGAGATTGTTTACCCTTTCGCGGAACTTTGCGTAACGCGACTACGCAAATTCCGCCCACCCCTAGTTAGAATAGTAAGTTTGATCTTCCAGTGTCCGGCAAACCCACTGCTACCCTAAGGGCGCAGACCAGGGCAAGAAACACGAACGAGCAAGCTGGTTTCACTGCGGTGGGGGCCTGTCTCATGCTGGAAACCTCTCGCCCTGGTTCTTGCTTGCAGCGCTTCTAAATAAACAACGCAAAAAGAAATGGTTTTAAAGTATGCTTTAAAACCGTTTCCTTTTGCATTGTTTATCTAGAAGTGCTGCAAATAGGAATGCAGCCGTCCCACACAGCAGTGAAACTGGCTCCCACTCTGCCAGCCCATTGTAAAGCCTTTAGCCAATACCTCCCATGGAGTGGAGAGGAGATTAGAGGAGAAGAGAGGGGCGGGGTGAGGAGAGGAGGGAAGGGCATGGGAGGGGAGGGGAGGGGGGGAGGAGACAGGATGGTCTGCATTTATTTATTTATAAAACGCATGAGCACTCAAAAGTATCTTGGTGCTAAAGGTACCAAACGCAGGTTTGTTAGAAGAAGGCGGAAACTAAGAGTTTCTAGATTCTCACTATACTGCGCAAAGTTTGAAATGTGACAGATTCCCAAATGAAAGGCATTCCAGACTTGGGGACCTATGACTCTGAAGGACTTCCTGCTGCACCTGGTATGATCGAAATTTAGGAATCACAAGTGGATTTCAGCTCAGATAACAACAGTGTGGCACATTTAATGGCACCAGGTTGCAGGGGTCTGAGAGGTCCACCTCACCCCAAATAATGTTTTTTGTTTGTAAAAAATTAGGGGTTTTAGGACTCATGTTACTAGGACCCATGGCACCTTTACTAGGCCACTGTCCTGGGTGCATAGGAGGTGCACATCCACTAACTTGTGAGATTTTGCATTTAAAAAGATTTTTTGGGGCCCAATTCCACAGTGGCTGTCACACATTTACTCTTCTCAAGGGGGAGAAGTAAATCAGTCATTAGAGTGAAAATGGGCAGCAAAAACCTCCACAATTGTGTGGATTTAGAAGACTGGATTTTTCCGTGGAGAAAACATTCCCAACATGGAGATAATATAAAAAAAGAAGTGCAATTGTACTAATGCAAATATATTGTTCCATACCATCTTCATTTATATACTATGTACAGCTATGCTTGCAGAAATAGCTTAATATGATCATCAATGGACATTCACTAACTTTTTGCTGTAGTGTTCCAAGAAAGCTGCTACTGTCGGAGCACCCCAGGCATAATTCTAGTAAACTTCAGGGATACTAGGGGTGTGTTAAATTGCATTGTTTTCGAAAATTTCCTGAAATTCCATAAATATTTCACAAAATTAGAAGGAATTACGCTTTTACAGCGAAAACTGCTTTGCCAGGAACTTGCATGAAGGCTGTGTGCAGTGTAGCGGGCAGGGGGAATAGCCTAGGGGGTGTTGGGCACCCAAGGGGGTTTGGGCGGGCGGCCTGGCTAGAGGCTAGGCCTTGCAGCCAACACCCCTGCTGTGTACAGCAACAGTCTGTGCTCTCTGGGCTTTTAGGTGTGCTCAGAGGTTGGGTCCCTCGACGGGTTGGGCACAGGGCCTGGAAAGAGGCCGGGCCCAGCGGCCAACACCCCTCTGCACCTAACCATTGGCTGTCCACAGCAATGGGTTGGATGTCCTCTGAGGGTTGGACAGAGGGCCTGAGACCCATCTCCCAAAACCCCACCAGGCGTCCAACCCCCAGCAGGAGCCCAACACTGATGCCCACAGCCTTTGGCTGTACTAAGTGGTGGACTGGCAGCAGGGCCTTACCTCAGACATATAAGTGGACAGGATGGGCACACCCTGACCCCAGGGCTATGTGGAAGGTCCAAAAGGGACCCTCCCATATTTTTTTTAACAAAAAAGTATTTTAAGTCACATGTACCATGATACCAGCTTCTGGTACCGCGGTATCCAGCAAGGTTCCCCTGTGGTACCATGGCACAAGTACTGCATACAGACAAAAACAATAAAACATTAAAAAAAAATACTAGACCAGACCCTGCAGTCAATTGTCGATTTGCAGCTCGTAGGCCATGTGCAGAGGGTATTGGCCACCTGCAGTGGATTTGTGAAGATTCACACACCACTGTACATGGTTGAATGTTGTGCACATTACAACGCTGAATGCGTACACAGTGGGAAAAATGGCACGTGTGGGGTTTGGGTGCCTGGGGCATTGGGTGCAGGACCTGGCCTGAAGCCAGTCCCTGTTGCTTACACCCTGCTGCTCATGGCCAAATGCCATGTACAGAAGGATTTGAGTGCCCTTAGGGTGTTGGGCAGAGGAACTGGCCAGTGGCCAAGCCATGCAGCCAACACCCCTATTAGGCAGTGTGCAAGGGGCAATTGCACACCCACTCCCTGAAAAAACTTACTGCAAATGCATGAGAACAAAAGATATATACAGCTGTTGTTCCCAGTGCTTTTGTATAAATGTGTCTTCATGCAAATATTTGACTCAAGAACGCACTACAATATAGCACAAAATGACAGATTTGCATTTGGCATAATTACATGTAATTCCACGTAATTGTCAGAATTTTCATGGAATTACACAAAGGCAAATTACACTAATTTTGGACACTTCTACAAAAAAAAGGTTATAGTGATGTTATAGTGAAGATTTGAAATTAGATAAGAACTGCTGTTTAAAAAATGAAAAGCACTGAAATTTGCTATTTATAGGTTAGCAAACGAACTATAACTTGCGCCCCCATTATGTATTGCTTATGACTTCACATAGTATATCACTCAAGACATGTTAAATGACATTGTTGATGACATTTCAAATGACATCATTGGTGACATCACTGATGACATCTTAAGTTACATCATCCATGGTACTGCTATTCAAACTACTCAGAAACCCTTACATCATTTTAAAATATAAAATTGTTATTAAAGGGCCTATAGTCCTGTATAGCATAGAATTGCTGTGTCTATACGTATGGGTGCATAGAACCGAAATAGCATAATCCTTGGAGGCATATGGAGCCATGCTTGTTGAAAATTATATGGTGAACATTTTACAAATCAGTAACATTTAGGTGGAAAAAGTACTGTATATTCAACAAATTAAAAAGGCTGAGCACACCAAAGTTGGGTTCCAGAGGCATTTTTCAAAGTAGGTTGTGGCCTAAAGCTAAAGCTTGTTGCAAAAAAACTCGAAGAAAAACCAAAGCTTCTGTTGACAATAGATTATCCACCAGTGGATGTCTGCGCATGTGTCCAAGTTAAATAGTTGTAATACAGCACTATAGAAAAATTCAGTGTAACATGGGTTTTTATAAGGTGTTGATATTTATTTCCAGAAGTTTGTGGAAGATTTTGAGGCATTGCAGATTGTGCAATAATGTAGAATGTAGGGGTGATCCACTTAGAGGTGGGTTAACCCACACTCGAGTTGTAAGCTTGGCTCCAAGGTTGTAGGCCATTGTGCTCATCTCAGGAATGTGTGTTCTGTATTTTACCAAACTGCGGAGGGTTGTCAATAGAGCCTGGCAGAAGGTGTTCTTTCATTGGCAAATGCATACCTGTCCACCTCTTGTGGGTCATGTGACGTCTTTAAGAGGGTGATCCCGTTGAGGTGAATAGAATAAAAATTCTCTTTTGGAGGGGTTTCAAGGCTGAAGAAGTGGTTGACTCATTAAAGTCTATGGAAGCTTTTTGTTTGTTTGGTCGGTGAATATGATGAGATCATAAACAGTGTAAGATTGATGCCCCAAATCACAGTTAACTCAGTAAATTGTGACTGGTGAATCTCAGTGTTTTCTTCACTTTTTAAACATTAGTTCTTATCTCATTTCAGCACCTAGTTATAACTTCACTTTTAAACAAGTATTGGCAAAGCCATTAGGTCTTGCCTATGCAAGAGCAATTGGCTTTGCCAATTGTTTTAGCCATGTTGTACACTAGCGTGGCTGCTGTTCAGAATGGTTAAAAGAGGAGAGTGACATGGAGTGGAGTGTTGTAAAGTGGAGTAGAGTGGAGTGCTGTGGAGTGGTGTAGAGTGCTGTAGAGTGCTGTAGAGTAGAGTTGAGTGTCATGGAGTGAAGTGGAGTGTCATGAGGTGGAGTTTTGTGGAGTGTCGTGGAGGGAATAGAGTGTCGTAGAGTGGAAGGGTGCGGAGTAGAGTACAGTTGAATGGTGTAGAGTCGAGTAGAGTGTCAGAGTGGAGTAGAGCATTATAGAGTGGAGTAGCATAAAGTGTCATGAAGTGATGTAGAGAAGAGTGGAGAGCAGAGAGGGTGCTGCATAGAGTGGAATAGAGTATTGTAAAGTAGAGTGACGTAGAGTGGAGTATATTGTCCTAGAGAGGAGTGGCATTGAGTGGAGTAGTGTAGGTGAGTGGAATGGCATACAGTGGAGTAGAGTGCTGTAGAGTGGAGTGGCATAGAGTAGAGTGGAGTGGCATAGAGTGAAGTGGAATGGTGTAGAGAAGAGGAGTGGAGTGGAGTAGAGTGGAGTAGTGTGTCATAGAATAGAGTGGAGTAAAGTGGCATGAAGTGTCAAAGAAGGATTTGTGTAGAGTGTCGTAGAGTGGAGTAGTGTTGTAGGGTGAAGCAGAGTGTTGTAGAGTGGAGTGGCATAGAGTGGAGTAGAGTGTCCTAGAGTGAAGTGGTGTAAAGTACAGTGGTGCAGAGTAGATTCGGGTTGAGTACAACGGCGTAGAGTGCATTGCTTTTGAATAAAGTGGTGTAGAGTGCATTGATGAAGAGTGCAGTGACATAGAGTAGAGTGGTGCAAAGTATATTGCAGTGGTGTTGAGTGCAGTGGCGTAGAGTTGATTGTTTCAGCATAGAGTGAAGAGTCGCAGAGCGGAGTTGTTCAGGGTAGAGTGGTGTGGTGCACAGTAGAGTGTAGAGGTGTAGAGTTGGGCGGCATAGAGTGCAATGGCATAGAGTGGTGTAGAGAGCAGTGGTGTGCAGTGCAGTGGTGCAAAATAGATTATAGTGGCATGGAGCGATGCAGAGTGTAGTGGTGTCGAGTGCATTGGCATAGAATGCTGTAGAGTTGAGTGGTGCAGAATATAGGGCAGTGGCATAGAGTGCATCAGCATAGATTGCAGTGGCATAGAGAGCAGTGCATTAGAGTGCATTGGTGTTGAGTAGAGTGGTGCAGAGTAATGTGGTGCAGAGAGTAGAGTGGTGCAGAGAGCAGTGGTGCAAGGTAGAATAGAGTGGTGCAGAGTGCAGTGATCTAGAGACCAATGATATAGAGTGGTGTAGTGTGCAGTGGCATAGCATGCATTGGCATAGAGTGCAGTGGTGAAGAGTGGAGTGGTGTTGAGTTCAGTGGCAGAGAGTGCAGTCTTGCTGAGTAGCGTGGCATAGAGTGCAGTGGCATAGAGTAGAGTGGTGCAGTGTAGAGTGGTGCAGAGAGCAGTGGTGTAGAGTACAGTGGTACAGAGTAGAATAGAGT
Organism: Calotriton arnoldi; assembly: GCA_963921515.1. NCBI lineage: Eukaryota > Metazoa > Chordata > Amphibia > Caudata > Salamandridae > Calotriton > Calotriton arnoldi. The sequence goes on along the minus strand of CAWUFW010006722.1, from coordinate 423,181 downwards.
GGCATATCATGCAGTGGTGTAGTGTGCAGTGGCATAGATTGAAGTGTTGCAGAGTAGAGTATTGTGGCATAGAGTGCAGTGGTGCAGAGCAGTTGGCATAAAGTGCAGTGGCATAGAGTGCATTGGTTTTGAGAAAAAGTGGTGTTGAGTGCATTGGTGTAGAGTGCAGTAGTTTAGACTAGACTGGCATAGAGGGCAATGGCTTAGAGTAGAGTTGTGCAAAGTAGAGTGCAGTGGCGTAAAGTGTTAAAGAGTAGAGTATAGCGGCATAGAGTGTGGTGGAGCAGATAGTTGGCTTGGAGTGCAGTGGCATAGAGTGCATTAGTTTTGAGTAAAGTGGTGTAGAGTGTATTGGTGTAGAGTGCAGTAATGCAGAGTAGAGTGCAGTGGCACACAGTAGAATGGAGTGGCGCACAGTAAAGTGGAGTGGTGCAGAGTTGAGTGGCACTGAGTGGAGTGGTGCTGAATGCAGTGGCACAGAGTGTAGTGGCTGAGTGCAGTGGAGTGGTGCTGAATGCAGTGGCACAGAGTGTAGTGGCACTGAGTGCAGTGGTGTAGAATAGATTGTTTCAGAGTAGAGTGGAGTGGTGCACAGTAAAGTACAGTGGAAGCGAGTAGAATGGTGTTGAGTGCAGAGTAGATTATAGTGGCATAGAGTGTACTTGCATGGAGGGGAGTGGTACACAGTAGAGTGCATTGGCGTAGAGTGCAGTGGCATAGAGTGTAAACAGGCCAATAAATCTTGTTCTTATCTTGTCACATTTGCAGTGCATTCAAAGACAGAGGTCAAATGCCATGTTCTGTCCTCCAAGGAGCTTGGTGTTTACTTTTCTTTCTCTGACTTTAAAGTGAGAAGATTTAAGTGGCAATCATGCTGGGTACACTGGGTGTGCATGAGGAAGGCTGCAAGATGCTATTAATTGTTCTCACACGCAACAAAATGTAAATGTTTGTAAATTAACTGTGCATATATTTTTAGAACACAATACATCAGAATTAGAAAAACACAAATGAAGGACACTTTTGGTAATACTGAGGTGTGGTAGAAGCAATTTTAATACGATCAAAACAAATCAATACACTACGTGATGACATTTCCACACATTATTATTTATGGGCTGTATACTTTGATCAGCTAAACTGTATGTCTGTGCAAATGTAATGGTCATTTCACTTGAAGATGTGTTGTTTGCAATGGCAGTGCCCTACCACACCATGAGTATTCCACTTTACCCCACTCCACTCTACTCTGTACCACTCCACACTACACCACTCCACGCCACTTCACACTGCATCACTGCACTCTACCCTGCACCACTCCACTCTATGCCACTTCACTCTATGCCTTTCTACTCTACACCACTCTACTCTAAGCCAATGCACTCTACCCCACACTACTCTACTATGCACCACTGCACTCTTTGCCACTGCACTCTACACCCCTCCACTCTATGCCACTTCACTCTATGCCTTTCTACTCTACACCACTCTACTCTAAGCCAATGCACTCTACCCCACACTACTCTACTATGCACCACTGCACTCTTTGCCACTGCACTCTACACCACTCCACTCTATGCCACTTCACTCTATGCCACTCTACTCTGCAACACTACAATACAATACAATAAATAGGGTTGGGCAATGGAAGGGACAAACTCAAGCTGGGCAGCCTAAAATAAATAGATTCAGCAAATACAAAGCAAGCAAATGTGAGTTACAAACCACAAAGCCAATGGTAAGCAAGAGCAGAATGCATTCAGAGGGAAGCTTTCTGAATGTCCCCAAGATGTGGTTAGCAAATCAGACAGCTGCACTGTCTGGTAGGCTTCAATCTAAAAACCCTAAAAATTAACTAAAAAAACAAAGATTAAAGTGAGGTTATAATTAGGCATGGTAAAAATATCTTACTTTACAATATGAAAATCCTCAGAAATTCACTGAAAGTACCAAAGGTTAAAGCAATGTTATAATTAGGTGAAAATGTAAGTTCAAATGTAACATTTTAAACTTAAAAAAACACGGAAATTCACCAGTTATAGTTAAATGAAGTAACTATAACTTGTGCACTTGCTATGCACTGCTTGTGACCTCACAGATGACTTAACATATTACAGCACACATCACATGTTCTATTATATCATTGATAACATCACTGATGACATATGATGTTACCCCATTATTACATTACTGTGGATGGCGAGTGCTCAAGTTATAGTTGCTTCATTTAACTGTAACTGGTAAAATTTCTAGAAATTTCAAAAAACGCAAATTTGTGAATTACGTAAATTTAGTTGACTTTATGAAAATTTTACCCAGGTGTAGTGAAGACCAGAAATCTGTAAATCTAAAGGCAAACATAAAAGCAAACCAGCAGGTGTATGTTTGGTATTTTTTATGTAAATCAGGAGCTCTGTGTTGATCCTGAAACTCTTCATCGCTCTCTGCCCGCATGTGATGAAAGCCCTGATACAGATTGTTCAGCGGAGCAGGCAATATTAGTGATGTATCAGTTCTGCTGGAGGGCACCTCCTCTGATCTCCCTCTGCCCTTCAGCTCTCCTTCCCAAGGAGACTGAAGCTATCAGCTCTGGACCTACCTGGGGCTTGCGCATCCATATTCATGATGTTCCCTCTGATCAAAAGTTCTTCATCGACTCCTTGATCCAGCAGCGCAACATGACCTGCAGATTACAGCGCTGCTTCGAAAATGGGGCAACCAGCCTGTCTGCAAAATTATTGCTTGATTTGCTTTCCTAAATGAACACATCAGCAATGCATGACTCCCACGTCATTTGAGTAAGAGGCTGTGATGCATGAAAAGCAAAGGGAGATATCTCCTGCCAATCATGACCCTTAGTGGGATGAGGTCAGGTCCTTTGTGCAGGGAAATGAGGCTATGCTAACTTAAAAATATTCACTGTGTGAGAAGGGGGCGGGGCGTTATGCTGAGAACTGCCTGAGAGGCATTACTGCCTCATCCCTCCACCAAACTCTACCCCTCGCCAAAAAAACCCAAAAGATTGCTAACACTGCCTTCCATGTCATGGGTTGTTTTCACATCCATTAATGGACATCCGCTGCTTAAAGCTTCCAAAGACAAGTTGAAAACTCACTGATTGAAGGGGTTTCCAGCTCAACTTCCCTCTCACCATGTGCTATCCGCTCTTCACGGTCGACAGTGTTAAGGGAACCGACATCATGTGAAACATGATGGCATTGTGTGCGGTGGCAGTTCCAGCACTAACAATGCGCGGTGTTGGACATAGCACCCAGTTTAGTGCGCCTTAGAGGCATGTGTTGTGAGGGGGATACTAAAGGATGCAGGGACTCCCAAGGCTCCTTCTCGTTGGTCAACAGGGGACTAAGTGTCTGTGTTGTTATTCTCACTTACTCTTGCTTTTTCTTGAATCAACATGTATGTAAACAGGACCTGCACATCTACTAGGAGATGCCCAAGAGTGAAGTCACATTGAGATGTGGTTGCAGTCTGTCTAATATTTTTTTAGATAAAGGATTTAATTTTGACCCAGTGATGTTCCTACTGCTTGTCATAGAAGGAGTTACCTCAAACCAAACCTGGATAAATATTATTGCATCAAATTCAGGCTTTGCACTGAGAGACCCAATTATGTATTTGGTTGGGGGAAGAACCACCATCAGTGTGAGGGAGTGCCTAATGCAGAATTAGTCAAATGTTATAACAAATCTTCTGGCTGTACTAAAAAACATGACTAAATTAAATCTAAAAATGACCCTTTCTGGCTTCATATTTAAAAATGAAAAGGCCCTCAAGATTGTATAACCTGGCTCTTTTCATTTGATTTTTGTGAGTTTTTGATGATTGTATACAAAATTGGTGTAAATGAAATATTTTGGCCATCTACTTACTATAAACTCAGCAAAAAGCATATCCTAGACACCCTGATATACAGATGCCTAAGCAGGGGTGTCGAGCACGCTTCCATGGCGGTCCAAGCCACTGGACAATCAACCCACCGACATCTGCTGTGCACAATGACCAATACACACCTGTTCTTGCACCATAATCCTATCAACCGTTTAGGCTGCCTATTGTGATGTAAAACTGCCTCGCTAAGGCGTACTGGACTTGGTGGCTGTAATCATGGCCACCCTGCCCTGGCTCCAGGCGGTCAGATCTTGAACACTGTAAACACAACTCAAGAGAGGATGTAGCCTTACGGCTAGAGCGGTTGACTTCGAAGCAGGGGAACCGGGTTCGAGTCTCGGCAACGACACTCAACATCCTGTGATTCTGGGCAAATCACTTAATCTCCCCGTGCCTAACAAAAATGAATGTGTCCTTCTGTAACAAAACTGGTACTCATGTAAAGCGCTCTGATACCCGATGTCTCGTATCTAGTTCACGCTATATAAAACTAAAAAAAAACTAAAAAACCTTTGCACGTCAATGTAGACTGGACACGGTCTATGGGACTAAAACCAAACAGCCTGGCAATAATGAAACATCGCTTATTAATGCTGGGTGTACTGATTCCATGCTCCAGTAATTAAAAGTAATTAAAGGTAATTGCATCTTTGCCGTGTGCCTGATACAAGAAAACATAAACGTAAACAAACTTTTTTTTTTTTAATAATTCTTTTTATTGAAATATGCATCGGTTCAGGTAAACAATACAGAGGACACAGATATTGAATAAATAGTAACAGCGTACAGAGGAGGAGGATTACATTTCGACATAAGAGGGGAACATCACGGGGTAAGGGGGACATTTGGTTCAGGACAAATAGGAGGCATACAGATATCTCCACGATAGCTATTCCAAGGGGTCCAAATGCGTGCCCATTTTTTAGGGCATCCCCTGGCGACAAAGACCGTCTTCGCCCTAAACATACACCAGTCGAGGTCCCTCTCCCAGGCCTCCAGCGTGGGTGGTTTAACCGCTCCCCATAATTGTGCGATGTTTCTCTTGACTATCATGTATCCCAGGGTAGCCCATTGTGTCTGGTGAGTGTTCAGGTCTGTGGGCTCCCATATGTTAAGGAGGCAACGCCTCACCTCCGGTGAAAGGCGAGTGCGCAGCACAGCAAATATTACCTTGTGTACCTCGTGCCAGAAAGAGCTGACGAACTTACATTCCCATATAATGTGTAGAAAGGTTCCCAGTTGACCACAGCCTCTCCTACATTCCCCTTTGTCGTTATCCCCATATGGATCAAGCGTGGCCCGGTGATGTAGACACGGTGAAGGATTTTTAGCTGTACCAATCTAAGGTGCGCCGGTATGGCGACCACTCTAGGGGAGGACACCGCAAACGAACTATTAAAGTAAGATTTTTTTATTACTTCACTGTATGGTAGCGACTGTCATCAGCATAATTATACAAAATTATATTCAGTTGAACTATTGGGAGTTCATGGCTGCTATAGCCTTGCCATTGTAGTGTCAAATGGTAATATTTCTCACTCTGGTGGTCTATGCTTACATGAGCATTGTTCACAATTGTGAAATGCTGAAGAGACTGTTTTGTAAGTTTCGTGAGGGATGACACGTCAGAGTTATATTATAGTCCTATGTCGGATTCTTAGCCAGGTCTGCTTCTGCTGTTAATACCTTGTAAGATATTAGGGGCCATATTTATCCAAAATTAACGCAGCGCAGCAAGTCACCTTGCTGTGGTGAGCTGTGTCACAGGGAAAGGGCAGGAATGCACCGTATTTATCACAATACAGTGCATTGCAGCCTTTTCCCAGCACCGGTGCACAATGTGCTGCCTAGCATCAATGCAGGCACTCTTGCACCATGATGCAAGGGTGCCTGAGTTGCAAGCCGGATTGTTTTTGTGTAGGAACGGGAAGCTTCCTGCTCAAAAACAATCCCCTAAGGCATTTTCCTCTTTCTGCAGCATACATAGAAAGAGGAAAAAACAAGGAGAAATAAACATTGTTCTCCTCGTTACGCCTCACCTGGGCAGGTGTAGCAGTTTTGGAGCATTCCCATGTCTACCAGTTATGGTAAATCCGGGAATGTGTCAAAAACATGGGTTTTGCATGGGAACTCCCAAGCACTACCCATGGAACACCTCCCTGAGGCAGAGTAATGCAACGCAGCAATTTGTGCTGTGTTGCGTTACTCTGGATTTTTCAAGCCACTCAGGGCCACGCAAGGTGGCATTGCATTGCATGATAAATTGCATCTCAATGGTTGTGTTGCTTTTGCACCTCGTTGCGTGGTGCAAAAACGATGCAACCCTTGATAAATATGGCACTAAATGTGGACCAGTTCCTGCTCACAATACAAGATAGCGGGCTCATTGATTAGCCAGTGGTTAATTTGTAAAAGAAGGAGTGTAGGTGCTTGAAACTCTACTCAGAAGCCTACGACTGGCACAATGAAATGTCTGTGCACCGAATACGAAGGCTGCACAGTCTGGAATCCACATCATGCCTCGTAAATTGCCAACCAGAATCTTCCTGCACATTTATCTCACTCTTGTAGGTTCCTGCTTTCACCCATTTGTGACGGTTTTTAATTTTTCTCTTCCTCCTTTTTTGCCCTTTGTGTGTTTGCCTTCACTTGCTGTGGGGAAATGTCTGATGAGGAAAAATAAGTGCCCATCCCTAAAAGTTTGGGCCGGGTGGACCCCACTGGGAACCACTGGCTCAAATAAACATTGGACTAACCATAAAGGGAGTAGAACGTCCTAATCCATCCCAAACTCAAATGCACTAGTTTAGTTCTCAGTTGCATATTTGGAGAGTGACCCGTGAGGACCTGATGGCAAATCTGAACCTGCTGCCCAGAGTCTGAAGTCAGGTAACCATTACCAGTTTTTTCTTAGTTTGTTTCCAAATGCATTTTTCTCATTTGATGGAAATCTTGTGTGTAGTGTTTCACTTGCCTCATGTTTGATGCATGTTTTTGAATGCTTTTATCTGCACCTGTCTTGTGTTTTAGGGCATTCCACGCCTTGTTTCGAGAGTCCTCAATGTTTCAACTTTGATGAGCCCAGAATTTTCCCAGGCTTTGCCTCCACTGACCGTCCTTGGATTGGTTTACACAGCCAGTTGCCTAGCCTGATGTCCACCCTCACGCTTCCACATCCCAGAGCTCCCATCCTGGATCAGGCTGGAAAAGATACAGCCATCTCCTTTGGCGTCCTCCGTGTTTGGGCATTTAAGGACCCAAAAGGGCCTAGGGACAGTATACACTTTGTCTTGATCTTGCCTCCTATCCGAGCCACCTTTAAATATCTTCTCTCCTTTGGCTCAGCTAACCTACTAATTATTTTCCTTCCACAGTGTAGTAATTAACTCCAGGTAGCCGTGATGTACTTCAGGTAAATTTATTGGTTGTAGTTACAGATTATTGAATTCATATGATGCAGCCCCACCAGGAGCAGTCTGCCTGCTCCTCAGCCCATACTCTAACTGTCACACTCAAGTATCCAGGCACCCAAACATTCCATTCATATCCATCACACCAACGTTCCATGCATCACATTCACACTGGCTGAGCAGGTAGGGAGGAAGTAACAGAAAGTAACCAGATAAATATAATACAGGTTACAACATACCTTCCCTTCTTCCACAAAACAAAATAGAAACCGCAAAGAAGAAAAAGGTCCAAACAAGGATAACCCCAGTAAATAGAAAAATGGAAAAGTAGAGAAAAAGCAAGAAGAAAGTGAACCCAAACGTGAAAAGATCATAGCAAAGATACCAAAAAAATCAAGCGTGAGCAAGGAGGAAAATACACCAGAGAAAAGCAAGAGTAAGTGCAAGAGAATATGAAATAGAAGGTTAAGACACAAGTGCAAGAGAAATGGAAAGAAAATTCTGAGAAAATATACAAGAGATGTATATTTGTACAGATAAACAATATAGAGAAGATGCGTAGACAAATATACATAATATATCACCCACCCATCATCCTCGTATACAAATTTTTAATAAAAATAGTAGAAATGGGTGAAGGACACCCAAATGAACTTTCCCAAAAACACAAGTGAATAAATGGACCAGAAACAACATGGAACATCTACACATAACACCAACCAAAGAAAATAGTTAAGGGAAAGAAAGGAAAAAAATGTTTTTTTTACTGCAAACCATACAGCCACAGAGGCCTAGGGACAGACAACCACGAGTGTGGCATGCAGTAAAAATGATTTACCAAACAACAAACGTGAAGCACAGGAAGAATTAAACTCCATTAGCAAACAAAAGTAAGCATGTACCACAGTGTGAACAAAACAAAGGCACACATTAGACTAAAACCCATTAGAACCCAACATGGGGTTAGAAACGTAAACAGAGCAACAGAAAACATGGGACTCATACCCATTAGCAATATAACACATGGGACTACTACCCATTAGAACCCCTAAGTGGTGGTTATAACATGAACAAAACAATTGAATACATGGGACTCGTACCCATTAGAAATAGAAAAACGGGGACGTGGCCAAGCATCGAACCGTGATGGCCGCCTAACGTAACAGCTCCGTGAACCCTGCATCCCCCACGCCTATCCGCCACCCTGATCCGCCTTCCCTGTGGCGAAAACGCACACCGGAGGTCCGACGGAGACGACTCCTGCTACCCCCGACCTTGGCGGACGCCTGTACCCAGAGATACGAGGGCCGATCGGAGGAGGCCTGCTAGCCGCGCTGAAGCCCGGGAACACAGTGCTGTCGGACGCCGCGGCTGGGGTGGGGCGGCACCGCCCACTCCCTGCGGGAGCCCCGAGCCTGGACGGCGGCGCTGGGATCACTTCTCCTCGGGAGCGGCGAACGCCGAAATATGGACGAGCACAGCTGGGATTGAGGGGATAAGCCCGCAGCAGCCCGGAATCTCAACGGAGGCTGAGACCGGAACGGAGGGCCTGGGCGCCATTGATCTGTGGTGACAAAACAGCGCTTGGTGACGCGTGTCTGGAAAAGCGGTAAGGTGCCCGGGGGCCCTGGGTCTAGACTTGGAGTGGAGCCGGGGGGGGGGGCCCTCCCCTCTCGCTGGGATATCCTCGCTCCAGTTAGAGCACTGAAGCAACATACTCTGAGGCGGCGCCTCCCTATCCACGCTGGGGCAAAGTGACCGGGCAGCAAATACCGAGGCCTAGGTGCCCTCTGGAGAGGAGCAGATCCTCAACTGTGGTGAATAAACCTGTCTGCCCTATCACTGGTGACTGCAGGTCCTCATAATCGCCTGAGCAGCAGAGTGGGTGTTTAGTCCCTGTCCTGGACAATAATACATCAGCGCCCCAACACCGTCCATCGCACAGAAGATTGGGTGCTTGGGGGACACTCAGTCGCACCCCCCCCCTTCTCTCTATTTGATCTGCTGGGCGAGCACCCCATCAGCCGACTGCCCCCGACGACCGGGAAGGAGCAATTCTTCCCCTCCGTATCCGCCCCGTCGAATTCGGGTGAGCCTGTGTTCTACAGAGGGGGCCCACGAGGAGAGACATAGTCACAATGGACAGAAATAAGTCCACAGGATCGAAGGGGCCTAAAACAACACAATCCAACAAACTGGATCGATACACTTTGCCCAAAGACATGCTGCAGAGCTGCCAATCCAGAGGCGCCTCCCTGGGCGACCAGGGAGACGTGGACCAGGAGTTGTCACTAAAGGATGTCATGGACGCTATCGCAAGTGTTAAAACCTCCCTTGAGCACAAAATGGACACTATTGCAATTGACGTGAATCTGATTAGAGCGGACCTCACCAAACTTAATGAGAAAGTCAAGCAGGTGGAAATCACCACAACCAGTTTGACGGGAGACGTCACACAGCTCCAAGGGGAGGTCGTAGATCTACAAAACTTCCGCAAATTCACCAAACTGAAGTTGGATGACTATGAAGGGCGCCTTCAACGCAATAATTTACGCATTTTGGGAGTTCCGGAGCGGGCTGAGGGGCAGTCCCCGGACCTCTTTGTTGAAGACCTTATCCTAAAGCACCTACAACCCAAAGGCCTCAGCAAATTCTTCGTCATTGAGGAGGGCCCACAGGCTACCGGGGGGTGCCCGAAGCCCGGGGCCCCTCCATGCCCGATGCTGGCGAGAGTATTGAACTACCGGGATAGAGACGTTATTCTCCAGAACGCCAGGACGGGGGCTCCTCTCCACTATGAGAACGCAGACATCACCTTCTTTCCGGACTTCACACAGAGGGTGCAAAAGCAGAGACGCACCTTTCTTGTGGTGAAGAGGGAGCTCAGAGAGAGATGCCTGAAGTACTCTATGTTGTTTCGAGCACGTATTCGGGTCGAGGCGGAGGGGAGAACCTGGTTCTTTGAGCATCCGAAGGAAGCAGCAGACTGGATCGAGAACAGGAAGGCCCGGAGCCCCCAAGATCGTTGCTCTAGGGATGAAGCGACATTGCAGCCTACCGGATGAGGGTACCGGGACGACAATCGAGGCCATTTTGGACACTCAGGGCCCATAGTGGGGCTGGGTCATGTAATGGGCGGCCACTCTGTCGCTGACCAGGGGGATCTTTACCATGACTGTTGCGTCTCAAGACTTTGGTGTGTGGTTTTCCCTTGGGATTATACAAATTAATTTGGAAGGGGGGCAGAGGAACGGCGTGCTGCACCCCTATTTTCCTCTACTTTTAGTTTTTCGCTAGGGCGACAGGCACTCTGCCAGTTTAAAATGGGCAGTTTCACGCCCAGAGTGCAGGGCAGCAGGGTGGGGGGTTGTTGGGAGGGGGAATTTTTGTTGTGATTTTTGCATCGGCACGAGGTATGGTTTCCTTCACAGAGGTTGTAACGACTTTTTTAGTACTTCATGGCTACGCAGTGGGACAAAAGTATTAAAGTATTGAGCTGGAATGTCAACGGGCTGGGGGACAAGATTAAACACAGGGTGGTCCTTCAATATATTAAGAGGCACGCCCCGGATATAGTCATGATACAAGAAACACACCTCGTCGGCAATACATGTAAGGCAATGCACAGATGGGGATACACTATGATCGAACACGCAGGGTTCACGTCCAGCTCAAGGGGAGTTGGTATCATGATGAAAACTTCCTTCCCCCTTGCAGTAAGCGCCACTTGGGAAGACGATCGGGGTAGATACATAGGGATAACGGGCACGTGGGAGGGGCACTCCATCACACTTATGTCAATCTACGTACCATCGGGCCTGCAAAACACCACATTTAGGGATCTTGGCACCATTATGCTCTCAGTACCAGACGGACTAGTGGTCCTTGGGGGAGATTTTAACTCAGTGGTTTCGGGTGAGATTGACCGGCACACCCCCCCTCCCCCCCTCCCCCGGGAGGTGGGGTCACCTTCTCGCTGGCTACCGGATTTCCTCGAGGCCATGCGGCTGGTGGATGGGTGGCGGACATATCACCCAGACAAGGTGCAACATACCTTCCACTCGGGGGCACACAGCAGCCTCTCCCGTTTAGATTACTTCCTGGTCCCCACATCCCAGGCCACCCACATCCACGAAATTAAACACTTAGCCAAAGGTATCTCTGATCATTCTCCAATATGGGTTCACCTAGTTCTCAACCAGGTAAGGGTGGGGAGGTTGGCCCCTATTAACCCATGGTATCTTAGAGACCCTAAAATCGGAAAAGAACTTATTAAAGCTGTAGATAACTATTTTACAGATAACGAGGGAACTGTGGCCTCCTCTCAGACATTATGGGAGGTCTTTAAGACAGTGATCCGAGGCCAAGCTTTATCCTTAATCTCCGGTGCAAAGAAAGAAAAACAAAAAGATATCTCCGATATTGAGAATGAGATAAATCGACTAGAGAGTGCACTGGAATCCGGGATCACACCAGAAAAACTCCACTTCCTGAGCCTCAGACAGCACGAATACAGGGCGTTAGTGACTGATAAGGCCAAAATGTTGGGAAGAGACAAACTGAGAAGGATGTATGACCTCGGGGATAAGGCTGGAAAATTAATAGCCTGGCTCTATAAAAAAGAGTGGGCAAGCAGACTGGTCCCTGAACTCCGTGATGGAGGTGATACTCCTCTCACGGACCCGCAAGCAATAGCGGACAAGTTCGCCGATCATTTCAGTGCTGTCTACACTGCCGTTGCACCTTATACTGTAGACGACTCCCGTGAATTGTTGAAAGATATCAGACTTCCCAAGCTCTCGACGGAGGAATTTAACTTTCTGGAGAGGGCAATATCAAATGACGAGATAGCGAAAGCCATCCGAACTCTAAACTCGGGAAAAGCCTCCGGGCCTAATGGTCTTCCCATTGAGCTATATAAACTTAGACCCGATAAACTGGCTCCATATCTAAAGTTCATGTTTGAAGAATCCAGGGAAGAGGGGACACTCCCTAGAGATCAAAGGATCGCCTCCATCGTTACTATTCACAAGGAAGGGAAACCTAAAACTGATTGTGCTTCTTGCAGACCAATATCTCTATTGAACGCCAAACCTAAAATTCTGGCCAAGCTCTTGGCCAACCGGCTGATCACGGTAATTGGAAACCTAGTCCACCCAGATCAATCCGGCTTCATGCCACACCGGAACACAGCCTTAAACCTGCGCAGAGTCCATGGGGTGCTGAGTAGAGTTGCCACGATCCAAGAGCCAACCATAATAGTTTCCCTGGATGCGACCATGGCATTCGACACTATCGAATGGCCCTATCTCTGGGCAGTGCTGGGAAAAATGGAGTTTGGCCCGAACTTTATCCAATGGGTACAGCTTGTATACAATGAGCCTTTGGCACAGGTGGTGGTGAATAACCAAAAATCGGTCACATTCACACTCAGCCGCGGGACACGCCAGGGGTGCCCGCTGTCGCCACTCCTGTTCGCCTTAGCCCTGGAGCCACTGGTGGCATGGGTGCGTAGAGACACAGTCATAAGGGGACTGCGCTGGTCCTCGGAGTGGGAGGACCGCATCTCACTTTATGCGGACGACATCCTACTTTACCTGGCCTCCCCAAGAAGGTCCTTGCAGGCAGTCTTGAATATCTTAGCAATGTTTGGTAGATATTCAGGCTTCTCCATTAACTGGAGTAAGTCCCTGTTGTTCGCCCTCACGGGGGATCCGCCTCCGCCACTGAAGGATTGCCCTATACAAATTAACACAGTGGGCTTTAAATACTTAGGCATTTTCCTCGCCCTAGACCCATCCCTCCGCTACGCCTGTAATTTACTCCCGCCCCTGTCCAGGCTTAGGAGTGACATAAATAGCTGGAAGTCTCTTCCCCTCTCGTTATTGGGCAAAGCGGCCCTCTTTAAAATGATGTCCTTGCCCCGTTTTCTTTACGCCCTACAGAACTCCCTGGATCCTGTCCCGATGTCTTACTTTAAAGAGGTAGAGAGCCTCTAAAGGGACTTGCTGTGGGATGGGCAGCCGCAAACTGCCCTAAACAAGCTTACGTTAAATTGGTATGACGGGGGCATTAGCCTCCCGGATATTAAAAAATATTATTGGGCAGCACACTTAGCTGCCATTAACCACGGCACCTACGGTCGACCAGACGACCCTGGCTATGCCATGGACAGATGGCTCCTCCCCGGGGGAACTATAACAGAGCTCTTTACTCCAAACCTAAACGTACCAGATTGACTGGCCCCACCAAACACTCAGTTCATGTATGGCATGCCGCCACCAAATGCCTTGGCTGGGATCACCGGCTGACATTGGCGACTCCTTTATGGGACTCCGAACAGCTGGGTAACCTGTGGAAATCAAAAGGGTTTGACAAGTGGGACCTTATCGGAATCTCGCACATCAAAGACCTTTGGGATAAGAACAACATTAAATCCTTTGCCACTTTGCAACAGCAATTTGATCTAGCAGACACGGAACACTTTCGCTACACACAAGCCCGACATGCATTACGATCCTTCCTGCCGCAGGGTACCACACTTCCCGAGTCTTCCCCATTGGAGGATAGGACACTAGACGCCCACCTTCCTGAAAAAGCTATCTCCTTGATATACAAAAAGTTGATAAATAACATGGAAAATCCTCTCCAAACACTGCGGGATAGATGGGTGGGGGATGGTATTGAGATGGATGATGAAGAATGGCAGGAGGCAATATCTTCCCCCAGAGTGGTTGCCATCCCAGCGCGACTCAGATTGGTGCAGTTAAAAATCCTTCACAGAATATACATGACTGGACCCAGGCTGGTGCAGATGGGAAGAGCTGACGGGGGAGTGTAGAAGGGGTTGCGGCCAATTGGGAACATTCATGCACATTATATGGGAATGTGACCTCATACGTCCTTATTGGCAGAAGGTACACGATATTCTCAATGCCATACTGACTTCACACCTTCACCCTGAAGCCCGCAGGTGCCTCCTTAATGTGTGGGAGCCTACAGACTTGAATGTTTCTCTGACGAACTGGGTCACTCTAGGTTTAACACTTGCAAAAAGGAATATAGCGCAGCTCTGGGGTGCATCCCACCCACCTACGGTGGAGGCCTGGGAAAAAGACCTCGACTGGTGCATGCACAGGGAGAAGACAGTATACGTGGCCAGGGGTTGCCCCAAAAAATGGACTCGCATATGGAGCCTGTGGAACTCCTATCGTGGCGATATATGCCAACCGCCTTGTAATATTGACTATGACGATGCCCTTTCCCTGTAGACCTCCCCTATAATGTAAGATTGTCCTTAGCTCTCACTTATGGCCTCCATGATGTATGATTTTGGCAACTTCCTCTGTAACGAATTTCTGATGCCGATGTATGTTAATAAAAAGATTTATAAAAAAAAAAAAAAAATAGAAAAACATGGGACTCGTACCCATTAGAACCCCTATGTGGAGGTTAGACTGTGAACAAAACAATTGAATACATGGGACTCGTACCTATTAGAACCCCTATGTGGAGGTTAGAGTGCGAACAAAACAATTGAATGCATGGGACTCGTACCCATTAGAATAGAAAAACATGGGACTCGTACCCATTAGAACCCCTATGTGGAAGTTAGAGTGAACAAAACAATTGAATACATGGGACTCGTACCCAATAGAATAGAAAACATGGGACTCGTACCCATTAGAACCCCTATGTGGAGGTTAGAGTGAACAAAACAATTGAATACATGGGACTAGTACCCATTAGAAACTGTGTAAGAGGGACTGACACCCACTACATAGTGTATAGATGTAAATAGCACCCATTACAAACAATGAACTGTAACTATGTACTTCAGGTAAATTTATTGGTTGTAGTTACAGGTTATTGAGTTCATGTGATGCAGCCCCACCAGGAGCAGTCTGCCTGCTGCTCAGCCCATAATCCAACTGTCACACTCAAGTATCCAGGCACACAAACATTCCATTCATATCCATCACACCAACGTTCCATGCATCACATTCACACTGGCTGAGCAGTTAGGAAGGAAGTAACAGAAAGTAAACAGATATATATAATACAGGTTACAACACACAGCATTACACTAATGCCAGCACAATCACTCGAGAGCATCAGATACCCACTGTAAAGATTTGCCGGTTCTCTTCTGAGATGACATTTCAGGGCACCTACCCAGCTTCCTGTATCTAATGCTTAGTTAGAGTTTGCCCCTCTTGCTCCTGAGTGGAGCTTACTGAGCGTTCATCATGGCTGCATATAATCAGTACATTCCTGGAGTTTACAATTATGTTGCTTCTCACTGGACTCGTTTCTGCATCAACCATGGCTGCCTGTATCCGTTGCTTACATGATTTGCTGTTCTGTCGCTCCTGCGTCTACTCTACTGAGCAGCTACCGTTGCTTCCTCTATTCACTGCATGGCTGGGATTTTCAGCTCTTTCAATCCTGGGTACTCTAAAGTATCTGCCTTGACTGTTGTGGGGGCTTTTTTCTCACTGAAACACATAATAGTAGTCAATACATCAATTTACAGCCAGGTCTTTTACACATAAGAGTTAATGCTTCACTTCTACCACAGAACTTAATGCTGAACATACAAAGCTCAGATGGGGGAAATATGATGAACAATAGTCAAGGTAATGACTGTGGTGGCGGTGCTTAATTTGTAAAATAATATGTGCCGGGCCCTTGTCAGGAGGCCACTGCAGCTAGCACCACCCATTGCCCATGACAGCGCTGCCAATGACAGTACCAAAACAAATACTACCCATCACACTCCTCCAAGTGTGACCATTCAGACTAATCCAGGTCCCCAAAGCTATAAGAATAGCTTGGGCGACACCTATTAGTAATTAGTAATATTTAAGGTATATTGAACTAACAAAAAACTGTTGTTGTGTGCATCTCTAAATTAGACAAACATGCCACCATGTGGCAGACTATCAGAAGTATAGATGTTGACAATTAAGTTCCGGTGCCGAGCACTGGAAACCACTGGCTCAAATTAACTTTATGATGGGGTCTCAGGGCTGCCATAAGCGAGCTGCTACCCAATTGAAAGGCATTTTAGTAAAAACACAGCTAGGGAAATTTAGGACTAAGGGCCCAATTACGATGGCGTATGGAAAAGCCCTCCGACCGCCATGGGATTTGGGAAAAATCCCCCTGCATGAGCCGCTGCATTTCCGTTGGCCAAATTACGACGCAATGTACGCAAAATCATACCGCGGCGGACGGATGTCACAAAAGACCGTCCACCACGGTCGGAAAAGCTGCAAATCTGACCGCGGCGGACGGGGAAAGCTGTACAATGGCCTGAAAAGGCCGCACCTGCCGCGGCATAACCGCACTGCGAATTACGATGAGAATGCGGAGCTGACGGACCGAGCACTGCGTCCGACCGCCGCGCACGCACATAGGCCAAATGAATGGCGGACGGAACCAACTTCACAACTATGCCCGAAGTGTGCCTGTACTCCCTGCTGCCCTCAATCACAACACACACGCCACAATGATACACCCCAACTTGCTCCTGGTAAGGAAAGCCATGCGCAGCATGGAAGAGACAACTGGAGGTCATCACTCATGTGGACACACCCACATACCACAGTATAAAACCAACCCCTTCCTGGACCAGCATCCTTTGCACACCACAAGCCGAGACAGTGAGACAGGACACCATTGACTCACACTGCACAACATCACACCCACCTATCTACACACAACACCACTTTCACCCACACACCTCACACACTTCACATATCTCCACCACTACCTTGCACCCTGCATCCCTCATTCATTTGCACCATGCCCCCCAAGACAATGCCCAAATCCACAGACTCACAGTTGAAAGTGATGGTAGATGAAACAATCAGGGTAGAACCACATTTGTTTGGGCACCTGGTCCAACACATCCCACTTGCGCGTAAGAATCAGATGTGGGCAAGGATCCACAGCAAAGTTAATGCCGTAGGGACCACCCTACGCACTGTGCGTGACATCAGGAAGCGGTGGGGCGACCTCAAGGGCCGGGTCAAGCATCGGGCACAGAGGAATCAGGCGTCGTCCCAGAGAACTGGTGGCGGCCCTCCCATTCCACCACTAACCTACACCGAATAGGAGGAGAAGGTGCCTGCCATAATGCATCCAGAGAGTCTCACAGGAATCGAGGGGGGAGTGGAGGCTGGTAAGTACGAACAAATGTCTCCCATCACACTGCAATGTACTGTTGTGCACAACAAGTGAGCCTCAATCTCCAGCCCACATCAAACTCATGTGGAATGCATGCTATCAATATGAATGGATCACAAGGCGAGCATTTCCTCACCCAGCTTCACCTCACAGGTAGGTAGTCAGCTCATGCACCCTGGCCTCCCTCCCAATCAGCATGGCCCACCCTCCCCTCCCCACACCCATGTGTCAGCTAACTCCGTCGACAGTGCCTCCTAACAGGTAGGTAGCCATCTCACTGGGGAGGGGGTCGTTGAGCCCTGTCAGCAGGGCCACAAGGCCCTCCGTCTTCCCTCACAGACAGCATGGAGCCAAATGACCCGCACATCCCACACCTGGTAGCCAACTCTGGAAACCCCCATAAGTTGTAGGCAGTGCACATACAGCCAATACCTTCAAGAGGCCACATGATTCACAGTGTCGGTGATGAAGTCACATGTAACCGCAAAGCAAAATACAAGAATGCGATCAAAAAAAGCCAATGTGCAAGTCCCATTGCCTCAAAGCAGAAAGACTCGGGTCAACACAACACATGCATGGAAACCCTATAAAACCTCACAAACCACAGGAGGCAAGTACAAAAAGCATTACACAAATCATGAAGTTGCGGCATAGTAGGCAGATAATCATTGAGAAGACACAAATGTACAAGCATAGACTGAATCGGATGAGCAACAAGTTTGTACCAGAGGACATGTCCTTGGAAATACAATATCTGTACATATGATTTTGTTGCTTCAGCCATGACACATAGCTAACGAGCAATGTATGTACCTCCACATCACGTTCGACTGCTGACAAACTGTTATGAATGCATAGTAATGCCAAGCTAAAAAGCAAGGCCATCTCAAATGAAATGGGCCAAACATGAACATCAAAGTTGTGCTGTGTACTGAACATGCTGACAATGTAACCTCTCTTCAACAGGTGACTCGCCAGCAACAGCAGGCGCCCATGCCATGGACGAGCACAGCCAGTGCCCCCCCCCCAGGAAGGTGAACCCTCGGATGCAGACTCCCTGGTCTTTTCGGAGGAGGAGGACCGACCTGGCCCCTCCGGCGTGCCCAGGACAGCTCAGTCCCTGGCCCTCACTGTCCCCACCACCACCACCACGACTCCCACAACAGCTGCACCGCCAACGCAGACCCCTGCAGCAACGACCTGTGTGGCAGCCACCTCCACCATCACCACCGCTGCCTCCAACACTGTCCCTTTGCCAGCAGTTGTGAATACCACCAGGCAGACCGGGGATGCTGGGGACGGTGTGCGGTGGCAGCGCCTGGCACCGCCACAGGTCCGTGGCAGCAGAGCAGGTGGGAGGCCAACTGGGAGTCAGCCACAGGAGGACAATGAGACTGCGGCCCTGGACACCGTGCTAACTGTCCTTGGTGCATACCAGCAGAACCAGGGACAGATGGGCCAGGGTCATGAGGAACTGCGGGAACTCCGCCGCTGCAGAGCTCCATGGACACTCGCTTTGGACAACATGTGGGACATGTATGCGGCTCAAATTGCTGCCAACCCCCCCCCGTGGCCAGCCGGATGATAGTCACACCACCACAGCAGCGGCCACAGGGAGGGGTGAGTCACATCACGGTGAATCCTCAGACACCTCTGAGCATGCAGCAGGTTCCCCCCCGGCCAAACGGCAGAGGGGGTGTCCGAAAAAGACCCCGGGAGGATCACATGGCACAGCATCGTGCCATACCAGTTCTCGGAGCAACCACTGATGTCACCACTGTAACACAGAGCATTGACTTTGTTGTAAATACCAAACCACATTGCCACAAGGATGGGAGTGTTCGTTTGGACTTTGGAACTCTACCATTGTGTGTTCCACCCTAACTATCCGTGTACCATCAATTTCTACTTCACCCCTCACCTGTCACACATCACAAAATAAATACAACTCACAACAGTATGCCTTCGTGTCAAGAGCATTCTCATCACAGTAAGTAGCATGTTGACTCACATTGCAATGTATCCGAATATGTAAAAGCGAAAATCCATTGAGAGAGTGGAGGAACCTGGAAAGACACAAGGAAACAACAGTGCGTTGCCATATTATGAAATAACTGCAGAAGCACACCACGAGGCAACACTGTACAATATGCAATGCAGACAACACCGGCAATCACCATCAACATGGACAGCAGGGGGACTGGAGCACACGACTGCACCTCCCAACACAGTTTAGCCCTTAGCGTCCTGGTGAATGCAGTTCAGTTGAAAAGCTTTCTTCTGTTACCGTTGTCGTGTGTCACCAAGGTTGGTGCAGCTCAGTACTGTGAATCTCTAGACACATGTGTGTCGCGTTATCCTCCCACATCAGTAGGGGTAAGATACATTGTGATCGGTGTCTGCTGAGGAAGCTGCCACAATCTACTCGGGTCTCTGTACCTCTCCCTGCCCAACTCAATTGAAACACCTCAGTCACATGACAAGTAAGCATCATGACAGAACTGCATTTACCAGAATGCCGAGGGGTGAACTGTGCTGGGAGGTGAAGCAGTGTGCTCCCATCCCCCTAAGAACATCATCATGGACATGACGGGAGTTGTCACAGATCACACAGCGCAGAACAATGAAATCCTTAGCAGTGTGCCCACAAGAGCCAGCATCACAACACATCCTGTCATGTGGACGATGGTGACATTGTCGCATTCACACACTCAAGTACTGTTGCCCAGGGATTATCTAGTGACATGTACGATCTTTGCATGTTTACCCACATGTACACCAGTCCCTGACAACATACCCACGCTAAATCTGTTTTACAACCAAAGTTATCTTCTCCTGAATGGGCACAAGTGCTGCGGTCACAGGGCAGGCATCGCGTATATAGAAACTGTTGCACGCCGTGTTCCTTGCTGTAGCAATGTTATCCTTACTCCCCCATTTGTAATTGTGGATAGTCATTTGTAGCCTCACATTCCCACAGCGAAAGCGGACTTCAATAAGTGTGCAGGCACAATGGGCTTCTGTTTCAACAAGTAGTCGCTCCCATATCAGCCCTGAGACCTTCGAATTCCAAGTGCCTTGACCGTCCCACGCGATTCAGTCACTGCTGAACACGGCACTCCTACTTTTTTGCCGGGGGACTGACACAAAAATCATCTAAAGGCTCTGATACTGAAGGCCGTTGCACACTTTTTAAAACTTGTGGGCTCTGGCATTGTCCCTTCGTAACATGCTATTTCTGGAGTTCCTCCAATTTTCAGACTGCATTTAGCGTTTGATATCACTACTTGTGGCTGTACAGCTGAGCGCTTGTCCTAGGAGTGCTCTCACGCCATGTCTGCCCGTCCTGTGGTCCAGGCGAACCCCGGTCAGTCGCAACTGTACCGTGACCGCATGCAGCTTGTCTTTGGATGTGTTCCATTAGCTGTGCTACGCATCAGTTATAGGCTAACCTTCCGCTATGCCTATTTCACCTGCGTGCAACCCGTGTTCTACTGCTGAAGATGCCCCTTTCAGTGGTCCATGGATGTCTGCCTTTCCAACACATCCCTTGCTGCCCTGGATCATGAGCTGTGGGTGAGTCCTTTGGTGGTCCACAACCAGGACTGCTCCAGTGATACACGTTTGTGGGATGCCTTTCAATGTGTCAGACAGGCTGCTAGCTGCGCCTGTGCGTTTGCGCAAAGACTCCTGTGCCATGCCTACATCAAACCTCTCCCAGGTTGCCATGGAATGCTCCTTTCATCCTCGTGGTGCGAGGAGCACATCTGTTCCTTCATACTGCTGGATTGGATGGCGGTCCTTTTTGCTGAAGATGATTTGGATCGTCTTTTGGAAGTGATTGCCTTCGAAGCTGCCTGTGCCTTCTTGGATTCGTAACTACTCAACAGCAACAGGAACTGTTGGTGACTAATTCAATATTCTTTTGCCTTTTTCACGCCTACTGACAGGAATTGTCATTCAGCTCTCTGACTTTTGGCCTGTCTGCATCTGCTTTGACTCTGCTGACCTCTACGCTCTGTTTCGCTTGATTCCACAGACCTGAGCAAGGGGAGGCTGTCAGCTGACCGTCATGGACATTGGCGACTGGCATGTGCCCGGCCTCCATCATGCAGCTGTAGCGCACGAAAATGCATGACGTAGTCGTTTTGCAAGTACATTAGTATTTGTCTGTCACATGAGAAGTGTCTGCAGAGCTTGATCTCTGCACGGTCCAGGAGTACTGCCTGAACATTCTGTCCGTGGTCGGAGGACATTGTCCATTGTCATTCTGTTCTGGTCAGGCCCTAGCACCCCGACTCAACAGAGTGTCACAGCTGCTAGAGGACATGGGTGCCTTTTAGATGTCATGGGGAGGTGGGCTAGTTGCCCCACACTTGGAGAGTGACCCATCCAGTGATGAGAGCGACACAGCACATGGGATGTACATTTCACCATGTACAGGCTGAGGAATGGGTCAGCTGACAAAGCCCATAGACCTGCAACATCTCATTCAAATCCTCTCAGCAAGGGGTGGGAGGGATATGCTCGTGGGTCTTCGTCCAGAGGGATTCTGGTGAAAACTTATAAAAAAACAGATAGCGATACTCAGACCACTCTGCAAAATAAAAAAGCCATAGGAAACTACAAGTGTGGCACTTGCTCTATTTTCCCAAATTGCATAGAGGGTAAAAACCTGAATTTTAATGACAAAACCCTGACTGCAAGGACACTCAATAACTGTCGGAGTAAAAACATAATCTACCTGCTTATCTGCCCATGTGGCCTCGGTTACGTGGGGGAGACGAGTAGGGAATTGCGCATCAGGCTCCTGGAGCATAGGTCGGCATTGAAAAATAAGAAAGAAAATGCACCTCTAACAGATCACTACACAGAAAAAAATCATCAGTGTAACCAGTTCAAGTGGTTTATACTGGAAAAAACAAGCGTAAGTAGGAGAGGAGGAAACCCAGATGGCATTAGGAAGATGAGGGAACAATGGTATATGTGCCACCTAGATACCATTGATAGAGGTCTGAATACCCGAGAAGACTGGATGAAACTGGTGGCCAATCAGTAGATAAGTCAGTATTAGCAATGAAGTGACATCTTTAGCAATACAGAATAATAAAAATGACTTTTCCAGCCAATTATATTTTAGGCAGTTTTACTCAGGATAAGGGTGGGAACCAGTTCCCCTTTAGCTTACAAAGAATATGTACAGGATAGTTCACTTTTGTGGGAGATATGAGGCAATAGAAACATTTAATTTTAGATTGATTGTCTATAATATAAATATGAACTAAAAATTAAACTAATTCATTTCTATGGTATACTACTAGTTAATATATTATGGGGAATACTAGGACAAAACGTTTAAATACTTTGTTTTCGATTTTCTAACGTTACGTTGATGCTTTACATCGACTTAAGATGATTAAAAATCAACAGTCAGATTGGGGAGTTAACTTCCGGGTCATCGAAGGCAGAGCAGAGCATGGTTCTATGCTTAAATCTGAGTGCGTCCGGTTCAAAAGAGGCAGCACGTAAAATAAAAAACATTTTTCTTGTTTATCATTGCCCTTTGAATGTTAGAACATCTCTCGGGCGAAGGGGATATCCCACCTTTCGAACTAGGACTATAAACATATAGCTGTTGCCAAATGACGGGTCCAGGGTTTACTTCATGTTGCGTATTAGAACTATAACGCACAGTTGGTGCTAATGGGCGGAGTCGAAGGGTAGCCAATCAGGCAACAGTAAGAGGGATATTTAAAATGAGACTGAGCGAGTGATTTAATGTTGGCGTTTTGAGGACGTGAGGACGAATCACCGCTACACAGGAGTCTCTTATACGGTAAAGACGAAGGGATGCTCCATTAAGGGAGCCCGTTGTTTGGTTTAGCTTCATTTTAGTTTCAGACTGCTAACAATTGAGGGCTCTGTTTCTGTTTGTGTTTTTTAGCCAATTTGTGACAGGAACAACGAGAGATAACTGTTTTTAGGCGAAATTCATTCCAAATACAGAATACCAGGAGTAGAACAGCGGCAAGCAAATTGCGTTTTACGGTAGGGCAGGCCATTTATTTATTTATATACTTAACAGGACCAAAAATATATATAAAACTCCTTTTCTCCTGGTAGCAGTGGGATTTATGGCAGTCTTTTATTTATAGATCCGGATCTAAGGACCTTATAATAGCGGACTTCGATTTCTTGACGAATGCAATTTTGTAATCAACGAAAGTTGGAGAACACAATTAAAGACTTGGACAGGTAAACATTTAGATTAGTTAAGCAAGGTAAAGATAACAATAAAATATCTATATGTTTAAATTAGAGAATAGATAGGATTAATATGAGTCCCTTATTCTTAGATTCAAGTCCTGTGAACACTTAGAAAACATTTTGTGTGGACGTGCAGTACCGGAGAGAAAAACGGGGTTGGCCAAGTAACTAATCAGCAGAATCCAACCGTTGTGTTTATGAGGTGAGAATAAGATCACGCTGACATCGACAATTTGACTTATTCCCGCAATAATATGTCTAGATATTAATTGTTGACATATATTTTGTATATATATACTATATAGCCCCCTCGAAGCAAGGGACAAGAATATACCCATGTAATCTAATGGACCAAGGCTCCAATGACATGAAATAAGGTAAAACTAAGAAAAATTAAAAAAATCTCTTTTCCTCCTCTTACTATAACTGCTTGGCCAAGGGGTGGGATAGGGATTATCTTTATTTCGCTGTACTAGATAAGGAGGTCCATTGATTAATAAGAGGTATTTTTCATAATAAGCCCATTTGATAGAATGTGTACGGTGGGACAAAAGGTGCACAAAATTTCATTGCCAATATAAATCCCGTTTCTTTTAATAGTATGAAGTGATTTGATAATTTGTTTACAGTAGTAGGTATGACAATTGGAAGGTTGAACTGTAAGGAATGTAGTATAGAGTATGGTCAATGTGAGATTAATCAATTGCCTAACAATATGAAAACTAACATACTGTATTTGCCCATAGGATCAAAATTTAATGGCAACCAATCAGTGCCTAAAAAGAGAGACGTATAATTGGTCTTGATAAAGATGGGATATTAAATTGAACCATTGAAACGCGTCGACGCTGCACTCTTCACAATCCGTTGGAATAGCTTACCCTATAGATATAAGACGATAAGATTGTACTTAGGACTAGCTTTTAACTTGTTGAACCCGGATGTGTTACTCAACGACAAAACTTACTGTCTGTATTTGTCTCTCTGTCAATTGTGTGTTGTTGGTACATCCAACTGAGGCATAGGCTTCTTCTTTTTAGTACTGAAATCAGAGGTGAATGTTATTGTGATTATTGTCTTTTAGTAAAAATAGGTTTTTTTTAAATGTTTGTGAAACACATATGCTAATGATATATGAATTTGTTTTTTAGTGTAACACACAAATATTTCTATGTGGTTTTTAATTCTCATGATTGTTGGGTTTTAATAAAACATATTTTTAATATATACTTTACATCTGGTTTGTTTATATTTAGTATTGTATATGTTCTAACACATGGGCTTTATCTCTGTTGCTGGGAACTTAGAAACCTGGTACAAAATTCAATTGTTTACCAAGGGAATTTTCTCTCTACCTACACGCGCTTGCATACATACCCCTGAGTGAGTGGGAGAGCTAGTGAGGCACTATAGCAATTGGGTCCTGTGCTAATGGGTGCTTCTGGGTGCTCAGTCCCTGCCTGCCCGAGTTCTCTAATCCCGCGCATAGTCCTGTATGTGTACAAAATGCCAGCAACAATTCTCAAAGTTTGTTAGACAACAGCAAGGCACGCAGACACGGTCATAGTCGCTCATTGTTAACTTGCACTTAATGGAAGTAGTTGACGATGAGCTGTTGTCGCTGGTCAAGGCCTTCTTCTTCACCACTGTCATCGTCAATGGGCATGTGTGGGTTGAGAGCGGGGGACTGCTGCTGTTCATTGTCGTCCAGAATCAGGGGGATCTTTCTGCGCATGGCCAGGTTGTGTAGCATGCAGCAGGCGACTACCATCTAGCATACCTTCTGTGGTGAGTATATAGGTGCACCACCAGTCTGGTCCAGGCACCTAAGTCTTGACTTCAGCAGTCCAAAAGTGCGCTCCTACACACGACGTGTCCTCCCATGTGCATCATTGTATTGTACTTTCCCTGGCGTTGTTGGATACCGTAGTGGGGACATCAACCACGGACGATTGGGATACCCAGAGTTACCTAATTGTGAGACAGACAGGCAAACAGTGTGATCTGAATGTGTGGGGAGTGCAGCATGTCACACATACATCACAGTCATTGACACAGGCCACTCACCAACAAGCCAGGCCCACTCGGGGTGCTGGTTGGCCATCAATTGGGGTATGGTGCTGTTCCGCAAGATGTGGGAGTCATGTGCTGACACAGGATACTTTGCACACACGTGTGAGATGATCTGATCCGCCTGGCATACCACTTGCACGTTGATGGAGTGGTAGTGTTTGCGGGTCCAATAGATGTGTTCACTTGCCTGTGGTGGAACAAGGGCAATGAGGGTACCATCAATGTCTCCCACAACATGTGGAATGACTCCCAGGTCATAGGACTCTCCCTTCACAGCTGGCAATACATCCATCCTCGGGAAGTGGACATGACTGTCCTTGTAAGGCATCAATGCTGACAGGACGTCACGCAACTCCATGCAGAACATGGGCTGTGCCATCCCACCGGCGCGGGCCACAGTGTACTGGAACGACCCAGTAGCGAAGCAATGCAGTGCAGCCATGACCTTCCCTGTAGCAGACAATGCAGCCGGATATATTCTTTTGGGGTTCAAATGGGGCTCCAACTGGGCACATAGGTTTCGTAGTGTGCGCCGATCCAAACAGAATTTCCGGATGGTTTCGAAGTCCTCCATCGTCGTCAGGTTGGGGACAGGTCGAAAGATGGGTGGTCTCCTCCTACGTATGTCACAACATACACAAGCATGGGCTGAGTTATAGATGAGATGTGGTGCACAGCTTACCCAGAGACTCACACAACCACAACATTGACAGGACTCATGGTCACGTGAAATGCACAAGTGACCTGCATTCAGACGTTGTTTTTCTTCACTCACTCGACATACTGACACTACGACATCCAAAGAGGTCGATGTGTGTGGCATATAGTACACTGCTACATCAAGGATGTGCTGCCCTGTGGTTAGATGGCACAGCACTTGTGTTTCACAGCATCAGTGCTGAGATGTGATGGAGCAGGGTAAATGTAAAAACTTTAACCTCCTAATATTTTCGTACAATATTAATAAACATGTTCGTTTAAGTAAATAACCAACAATGTATGTTAAGGGTTAATGGTAACACGCAATTCTGTGTGCAAATTAATTGACTTATAATTGTTTACGTGTCTAATATAACATAATATTTGCGTACTAATTAAATAATAAATGCATGATTTGTGCTTTTAAATAAAACGCGTGGTTGCAAAATAAAGCGATGGTAAGTAAGGGACAGCTTTATATGTTGCTTCTGCTAGGTAATACCTAATTGGGGTACGTAGAAAGACGGGAGGGAAACGAAAGGGTTCATATTTCTTTGTTTTAATAACATTTTGTTTATCTTTGAAAATAGTGCGCTTAGGCCTGCCGAGCAGCAATATAAAATGGCCGCGAGTTGCTAGAGTACGCATGAGCGGGAGACCATGTGATAGAGGAGAGAGGCTGTGGAAAAGGGATGATCACGTTCTGATGCCGAGAGGCTAAGATGAAAGTATGGTCAAGGCTGTTGTGACCCTTCTGAGCAGATGTGTGCCAAGATGATCAGCAAGAAGCGTGAGAAGCCTGACTGAATCAATAGACGGAATTGTATTACACAAAATGTAACAGAAAAAGATACTATTTGGACTGATCGAAACGGATGAGCAAGTGCATGAACTGTGGGAAACGATGCTTGCATGGACATTCCACACAGAACTGGTTAAGACCAGGAAGTTTGATTAAAATGTATATGGACCTGGGTCTTTGACCAATGAGAATGAATCGCGCCATGTGAGAAGAAACATTTTATGCTGTAAGCTAGAATTAGGGTATAAGAAGACCTACTCTTGGTGGGAGGGGTTAGAATGCTGCGAGGAATGCTGGAGAATAGAATGCTGTTCGAATGCTGTGGGAGATGCTGCAGAAGTTAGATGCTGCGTGAGTTAGATGCTGTAGATTGGAGAAGTTGCGGTTGCTGATGCTGACGAGCTGATGCTGCTGCTGTTATTTTCCTTTTCCAGTTGAGTATAAAGATGCTGCTTTAGGAGAACTTTTAATTGATAGATTTTTATTAGAATTATTAGGCTTTCCCTAGATAGATAGATAGATTGATCTATAGAGTTCTTATTATGATAACCTCATTTTTCCGTCTAATAAAAGTGCCTTGCAATTTCAAACTATTCTTATATTGATGATAAATGCAATGATCTGAATAATAAGCTTAACCTCATTTTTCCTGCATTTAAAACTTTATATAAACTTTATTATTCTTTAAACAAATGACTCAGTGATTCTTTAGCTCAATGATTAATAATGAAATGTTAAAGAGTTTATTGTGATTGAGCTGGTCTTAATCACCATCAACTGATTCCTACTAGTTGGTCCATCGACCAATGAGCGGAATACCTTAAAAACAAATGAGAAATATTATGTAATTATAAAAGAGGTATCCCGTCTCCTTCCAGCGAATCGTTTTTCTCCTAGGTTCATGATGGAGGGAATCCAGGGAACAAATGAGTAAGTGAATGTATATGCGGTGTTATGGGCCCCACCGTCATATGGATATAGTGTGTGTGTTAGAGAAATAATTGCACCTGGATGACCAAAGCATAATAGGAGAATTATTTTTATTGTTAGCGCTGGATCAGATTTCTTGGTAGCAGAGTTATGGTTTCTATAGATTAGTTTGGTGATTATTGATTATTGATTATTGATAAGTTCATGTCTAACACTTTTTGTTGAGTCGCGTTATGTTATATGTAAGTTTTCACGCTTCCGGGAAGTAGGAAGTGGAACACGTGTGGCAAGAGAAGTCACATGGAATTTTACACTGTCTGAGTTCATTTTTGGTAATAACACAGGTTGTGTTATGATAGGGACATTTTGCGTATAAAAGGTGTTTAAGTGAAATAGTGATCGGTTTTCTTGTGAAACTCTGGCCTTAATTCTCAGGAGCAGTATAGTCTTCACATGTGTTTTATCCCCAGAGAAACGGGTTTACTGATTGCTTGAAAGAAGGGTAAGGTAGGGGGAAGTGCTACTTTATCGGCGAAACTGAAAATTCTGTGGTAGGGTAGAGGTAAGCGCTGCCTACTGGAAAATACAGAATTCTTGTGTAAATGGTCAAAGCTATCTTTTCGGTTTAGCGAATCAGAGAATGGAAATGTGGATAAAATGTTGTAACTAACAAAAATTGTTGGAAAAGAAATTGCCGATAAATTTTGTAAAGGAGGGGTCAAGAGCAGAAGTGACGTAGACAAGAGTCGCGCTGAGATTGGACAGTGCGATAGTCACATGAGAACAGGAGCAGGACTGACGTAGACAAAAGCCGCGCTGTGATTGGACAGTGCGCCGTAGACAGAAATCGCTGTGATTGGAGTGTTGGTGTGAGTCGCGCTAGTATTGGTTGGAATAACGCATAGGGAACAGTGTTGAATTGCGGATTGTTTAAGGAGAAAAAAGGTTGTGAATCATGTCGTACTATGAGTATGGAAAAGAGAAAACGTCTTGGATGTCGAAAGTTAAGAACTTCTTTAAGAAGGACAAAAAGGTAGTGACTAGAGAGGGACAAATAATTCCTCCGCCGAAATCACCAGCTTCACATATGATGCTGAAATATGGATATCATACATGCATATGGTTAGAAAATTGGACAAAATATACCAAGAATGATGGAGCATTGGCTTTCCCTGAGAATGGTTCATTTAATGTAGCTGTACTACGGAACTTGAGAGAAAAGATGGTAATGTTAGAACCTAGACCTAGACCGACACAGTTTGAAGCTTTAACGGAATGGGAAGATGAGATGTATGAACGAGAGAGATCCAGAGGATTAAAGAATCATGAGTTTTTGCCTGGAAGGTTGTGGGGAATAAATCATGAGGACAGAGTAAAGCGTTGGAGATATGCTAACATGACAGGAGGTTTGTTTCCAGCTTTTGCAGTTGAGGAAGAAGCAAAGAGAAAGTGTACCGAGAAAAAGAAACATGTAGTGGTAGAAAAGTATGTGTATGGTGGTAGTGAAACAGATGACGAATTGCTGGAAGATATTTTAAACAGAAACCCACCTCCATACCAACAGACTTCTGCGGTGGTGACACCTAATGCACCGCCAATGGAAACTGGGAGGAATAAAAAACCCGAACGAAGAAATGAAATAAATAGGTCACAAGAAACATTTAAAACTTCACAAAATGAAGAGATAGAAAGTGACAATGCAACTGAATTAGCAAAAACGACAAAAGAATTGACTGAGAAAATAAGAGAATTGACAAAGAATATGGAAGCTGTAACTGTACCAGTAACAATAGGTCCAGTAATGCCAATTTTTGAGAATCAGAAAATTAATGAACATTCCTTAGTGATTCCCATGAATTCACATTTGCAAAGAAAAAGAGAAGGGATGGAACTGAATAATGAAGGGGCACACAATTTGGCTAGTACGTATAGACCAAGCCCACCTACAAATTTGACGATAAATGAGAATGAGATTAGGAGAATGCCTATGGTGACAGAGTCCGCATCAGGAACACCAGAAAGAAGCAGTGATTGGATAGAATTAAATAGTACGCCTGTAGGTCCGACTCCAGAAGAGTTAAACGAATGGATGAAAGCGCTAAAAGCAAAAGAACCAGAAGAAAAACCATTAGATGTAATTAGGTTAAAAATAGATATGGAAGAGTTGATTTTGGGAACAATTGGAACAGAAAAACTAAAAAATTATCACGATGATGAGATTATGTTTTTGTGCAAGAGTCTTACTTGGAGAGCCAGAAATTTACATGACAAATTGGAAGAGATTGCAAGTGAACTAGGAGTAGAATTTGTGAAAGTGAGGGCGTTGCAGAAACCGTACAGAGTAGATTTTTGTGAGAAAGACATAGAGAATTTGAACACATCAGGAAGACTGACCCAAATAAAAGAGCTGATTGTTTTATTGAGAAAATGGGGTGATGTGGATAGATGGAAAAATAGATGGTCAAAGAGGAATGAGAAAACAACAGATAAAGCATCTTTGGCTTTTGCGGTGACAGATAGGGAACCAGTTGCTAGGGAATACCCGATGAGAGAAACACCAGGTGGTAGTTATGTGCATGTTCCGTGGACCAGACAGGATATACTGTCATTTACAAATGACTTCCCCAAATTGAGAGAGAAACCAGTAGAATGGTACAGACAAGTGGAGAAATTTGTTAAGGTGTCAAAAGTGCTGTGGATAGATCTAGATGGATTGTTTGATATAGTAGTGCCAGCTGATTTGTGGACAGAATGTAAGATTACCATTGATTGGCCAACTGTAGAATATCCAAGGGATGCTAAAACAGGAGCGCCAGGTCCAGAGGTGATGAGGAAGTATGACCAAGTAGTTACCTTTTTGAAAAATAAGATTCCACCAAAAGAAACAGATTGGGTAAAAATAGACAGAACAACGCAGGAAAGCAAAGAGTCAGTGCACGCCTACTATGAGAGATTGTTGTTGGTTTTCAAACAGTACAGTGGTTATGAGACACTAAGTGAGAAGGACATGAGTCATTTTGTATATAGGTTTGTGTATGGATTAAAACCAGAGATAAGTGAAATGATTAAGCAGCACTTGATTGGTTGGCAGAATAGCACAGTGGACGAAGTTTTGAGATATGCTAAGTATTGTAGTGATGAAATTGAGAGTAAACAGCGTAAATTGAAAGAAAAGGCTATGTGGGCACAGGTGAAAGTTGCAGAGAAGCAGGAAGCTCAATTGAGTAATACTAGTAGTGAAACAGGACAGTTTAAATCCCGACCTAATATAGGTAAAGGAAAAGGACAAATGAGCATAGATGAGGCAAAGAAAAAGTGGCCATGCCACAACTGCAGAAAGCTAGGACATTGGAGAAACGAGTGTAAATTTCCTCCAAAACCTAATGTGGAAAATCAATCATTAAATTCACAGGTGCAGAGTGAGGTAGTTACTCAACAAGGTCAGGTGCCACAACCACCACTTCCCAAGAGTGTTAACCAACAGAAATACAGTGCAGAAACAGGATTCTACGGAGGAGAACAGGTAACACAGTTGCCGCGTGCAGCTGTAATTTCTCAATATTGGTTACGACGGGATGAGGATGACACGGATGAAAGTTCCTGATGGTGCCTAAGAGAGAGGGAAGAGTGCGTGCTTGGCACAACTCTAGAGGTAGATCAGTCTGGTCCATTTGTGGATGGAGAAGTGAATGGTGCAAATGTAACATTCCTTGTTGACACTGGAGCTACCCGTTCTACTGTTAGGTCAGTGGAAATTCCAAACCTTCCTCTCTCAGGTGAACATATCCAAGTGGTTGGAGTTTCCAATCAGCAAATTAAAACGCCTCTTACTAAATTAGTAAAGGTAAGAATTGGTCCATTTAGTGAAATGCACCGATTTGTGGTATGTGATTGTAGTCCCGTGAACCTTTTAGGACGCGATTTGTTGTGCAAAATGAACTGCACAATTTATTGTACCCCAGACGGAATTGCATTTCAGACTCCAGATGAGGATGTGCTGTATAAAATGACAATGGTGAATTTAGAACCAGAAGTAAATGGTTTGTTTCCTGTATTTGATGCAGAGAAAATCCCAATTGAATTGAAAAGGACAGTGAAAGAAGAAGTGTGGGACTTTACAGGAGAAGATGTAGGATTAATGAAAGGAGTAGATCCCGTTAAAATAACAGTGAAAGAAGGAACGAGTTACCCAAATACGCCCCAGTATAAATTGACTCCAGAAATAATTGAAGGAATAACGCCAGTAATAAATAAAATGATTGAACAAGGGATTCTAAAAGAAATCATGAGCAGTCCATGTAATTCGCCAATAATGGGACAGAAAAAGCCAAACGGAACATATAGAATCGTACAGGATTTAAGGAAGGTAAACAAAATTGTTGTGCCTTGTTGCCCAATAGTACCGAACCCTGCTGTGATTCTATACCAGATTCCACGTGAAGCAGAATGGTACACAGTAATTGATTTATGTCATGCATTTTTCTCTATTCCATTGCATCCAGATAGCCAGCCATTATTTGCGTTTAGGTTTGGAGAGCGTATTTTGGCATGGTGCCGAATTCCTCAAGGGTACACAGAAAGTCCCTCAATCTTTAATCAGATCCTAAAGAAATCATTGGAAGATCTAAGAATGCCAGAAAAGTCAGTAATGGTTCAGTATATTGATGACCTACTGGTGGCATCAAAAACAAAAGAAGCATGTGTCAATGATACAATTGCTTTGCTGAATCATTTAGCAAAAAGAGGACATAAAGTGTCCCCTTCAAAATTGCAGTTTTGTCAACAAGAAGTCCAGTATTTAGGGCATAAAATCGAGAAAGGAGTGCGAAAGGTAACGACTGAAAGAATAAAAATGATTCAAGGAATGAGAGCTCCAATGACACAAAGAGAGGTAAGAATGTTTTTGGGAATGGTTGGATATTGTCGACAATGGATAAGCGGTTTTTCACTGATTGCTAAACCATTGCAGAAACTTACAAAGAAGGATGTTAAAGATCCTTTTGAAATGAATGATGAAGAAATGAAAGCATTCAGAGAGTTGAAAAAGAAATTGTGTGAGGCCCCAGCATTGGGAATGCCTGACTATGAGAAAGATTTTGAGCTGTATTGCAGTGAAAGAGATGGATGTGCATTTTCAGTTTTGGTACAGAGACATGGAACTATGAAAAGACCTATTGCATATTTTTCAGCTGTTTTAGACCCTGTAGCGAAAGCGTTGCCTGGATGTTTGAAAGCAGTTGCTGCTACTTGTGTGAGTCTGGAACAGAGTGAAGGCATAGTGATGGGGTATCCATTGAGAGTGTATGTTCCCCATTCCGTGGAAATTCTTTTGACAAGAACGAAAACCCAATACATGACACATAGTCGGCTGACTAGGTATGAAAAGGTAATTTTGAGTGCAGATAATGTGACTATTGACAGATGTATGAATGTGAATCCTTCAACATCATTGCCAGATGAAGAGAGTGTGATTGAAATGGATGAAGTAGATCACGATTGTCTGAATGTGCTCGAATACTGTACAAAACCAAGGTCTGACATACGAGATGAGCCTTTGAAAGAATCAGATTATGTTCTGTTTGTGGATGGCTCATGTTTGAGAACGAGTGTTGGAGTTCTAAGTGCAGCATATGCAGTTTGCACAGTAGCAACTGTATTGGAAGCATCTTGTCTGAAAGGTGTAAGGTCTGCCCAAGTCGCAGAATTAGTAGCTTTGATTCAAGCATGTAAGTTGGGAAGAAATGTAAGGGTTACGATTGTGACAGATAGCCAGTACGGCTTTGGGGTCGTGCATGATTTTGGTCAGATTTGGTCACAAAGGGGTTTTTTGACGTCTGCAGGGACGCCCATCAGAAATGGAGATTTTGTGAAAAAGCTGCTTGAGGCGATACAGCTGCCTAAACAAATCGCTGTAGTGAAGTGCAATGCACATAAAAATGGGGAAGACTACATAACTGTTGGTAATAAATATGCTGACGAAATGGCACAGTACTGTGCAAAGAATGTGGTTTCTTTGAATAAATGTCAGGAAAGAGAGCATATTTCTTGTCCTTTGCTTTTTACTAACTCTATTGAAACATGGGATGAGGTGAGACAGTTACAAGAAGCTGCAGAGGATGAGGAAAAAGATACCTGGATAAAAGCAGGATGTAGAAAACATGAAGAGACTGATGTTTGGGTTTACAGGGATGAGAGACCAGTTATGCCTGATAGCATGATTTCTGACATGGCACGGATGTACCATGGACAAGCCCATATTGGGAGAGATTCAATGATCAGACTATTTAGACAAACATGGTATAATCCAAAATTCAGAGCCATAGCTGAGAGTCTTTGTCAGAGATGTCTTATTTGTCAACAGTTAAATCCAGGAAGGAAAACAGTAGTGAGTCTAGGAAGAATAGAACGAGAAGGGGGTCCTTTCACTAGAATGCAAATGGATTTTATTGAAATGCCACCTTGCAACAGATTGAGGTATGTCCTAGTGGTCGTCTGTTTGTTTTCCCGTTGGGTGGAGGCATACCCAACAAGAAGGAATGATAGTATTACGGTAGCAAAACTTATGCTGCGAGAATTCATTCCGAGGTATGGTTTTCCAGTCACGATTGAAACAGATAGAGGAACACATTTCCAAAATGAATTAGTTAAACTGATTTGTGAAGCACTTAGTATTAAACAGAAACTGCATTGTGCATACAGACCAGAGGCTTCTGGAATAGTAGAGCAAGTGAATGGAACAATCAAGAACAGGTTAGGAAAAATGTGTCAAGCTACAGGACTCAAATGGCCAGATGCTTTGCCATTAGTTCTGATGACAATCAGAAGTATTCCGGAAAGGAAAACTGGACTCAGTCCACATGAAATAATCATGGGACGAGCAATGAGACAAGCACAAGTACCTGTCAACAAGCTACTGACTATAACTGATGATCTAGTGCTGGATTATTGCAAAGGATTGGCTGATGTGGTGCGTTCTGTGTTTCATCAGGTTGGACCGGATGCGACCACTCTTGAAAGAAAACCAGCTCACGACTTGAATCCAGGAGATTGGGTTCGAATAAAAGTCCACCGGAGAAGAAACTGTTTGGTTCCTCGCTGGGACGAACCACGACAAGTGATCCTGGTGACGACCACTGCAGTCAAGTGTGCAGGAGTGAAACACTGGGTACATGCCAGTCACACCATCAGAGTTCCAGAACCTAAAGATCGACATGTGAGTCGGCATCTGGAAATATCAGATAACAGTTCAGCATCAGAAAGAGAAGAAGAAACAAACAGGGTGCCAGAATCAGAAGATCGACCTGTAAGTCGACATCTGGAAAACCCAATTACAAGTGCAACGATAGAAGAAGAAGAGGAAATAGAAGAAATAGCTGAAGTTCCAGAATTTGAAGATCGACCTGTAAGTCGACATCTGGAAATATCTGACACCAGTTCAGAATCTGATACAGAACATTCGGAGTGTGAAGAAATCCTCAAAAGAAATTGGAATTTTGAAAGCATAAGAGAAGAAACTGAGCCAGAAGATAGTGACAGTGAGCAACTAAGTACAAGTTGTGGTAAAATTCCTTCGGAGATAATATTAATAGATGAAGAAGGGAGAGTTTCAAACGAAAAGCTAGAAAAATCGGAAAAACCCCGAGGAGCAGTAGGGACAGATAGTCAAACACAAGAACAGGGAATTTTAGAAGCAGATAGAGAGACTGACACAAATTCGGAAGAACCTCGAGGAGGGACAGAAATAGGTGAACGAAGGAAGATAAGAAAAGAACCACAAGTAGAAGAAAATGAAATTATAAGTTTCAAAATAAGAGGAAATAACGAAAGAATTGAAACAGAGTCTGAAGAAAGTGGAGAAGAAAGAAATGAAAAACTAGAAACAAGAAAAAGAAATTGGAAAACAGAAAGAGAGGAAAAAGGAAGTGAAGCAAAAAGGCCAAGAAAAGGAGACAATTGGCCCAACGAAGTAAGAAAATTAAGATACAGAATCATAAGGTTGGATGGGAAAAGTGCTGAACAAGTGAATGAAATAACAAGTCAAAAAGAGCAAGAAAAACAAGGTGGAAAACACTTGCAGAAAACGAAAAGAATAAAGAAAGTAAATCAAAAGTATAGATCGCCTGAATGGTTGTATCGTGCTTTGACTAGTCACAAAGAAGAAAAGAACACTCACGAAAACCCAGAACAAAGAAACCTGATGGGAGAAAGTGAAGTGCAACAAACCTGATGCAACCAACCTGAAGAAGTTTAGATAGTTTTACCGGATTTGACAAAACACTGAACTGACGAAGTTACCGGATGTGACAAAGAAAGAATTCTGAGAAAGAATTAAAAGAAAGTACCAAGCAAAGACAAAACATTGGAAGTACAGAGTGGCAAGCAAGTCATTTCTGAGGTGTAGTGACACAATTTTCTAGAAAACAAATGAATAAGGTTATAAAACAAAATGGAGAATACTAGAGATAGAAAATGTAAATGTGAATTTTTAAGTAGATGGTGCAAGATGTGCTGTTTTTGTACAGGATTATTAATAACAGTATGGGTGGTTTTAGCAATCACTATTCCAATTAGTTTAGCTGTAGTAGAAATGTCTAATAACACTGAGCAAGAAAAAGGAACTAACAAACAAGAACCAGTTATTTTAAAGAGTAGTGCAGAATTACACAAGGACAAATCAATAACAGATTTTTCAAAAAATGTTTTTACTAAATTATTATATGAGTATGTAGAAACAATGGATGTAAGACATTGCTATGTTTGTATGCAGTTGCCTGCATCTGTAGCAGAGGGTGTGACTTATCATCACCTCCCTTTGACATATGGAATAACATGTAGTGTTTTAGCAAGTTTATTTTATAAAACAGGTAGATTAGAATATTATTACACTGACATAAATAAGATTTTTGCAAAAGTGTCCGTAGTTCACGAGCTTAACAAAATAAAAGAGGGAAAAACGTTTGGTGAATATTTTTTAGAAGATAAAATTTTAACATTAGATAGTATAATTAGGTACAACCTTACCTGTGAGTTAAAGAAGGAAGAAAAGGTATTTTTAGAGATGGTTGAAGAGAGAAGAGTGAAATTTCAAAGAAAAGTGATAGAAGAGATAAAAACACCTCTTTGGGCGTTTGAAGAAGACAATCATGACAAGAAAAAGACAAATGCAGCTATGACTCTGGATTGGCCTCAACAGGGAAGGTTGTGCATTAGAAGAAATAAGACAAGATATGACAATTATTTTGTGGGTTCCAGTAATTGCCATGACAATTACCAAATTTTAGGTGGATGGGGATTCAAAGGGGGAAAGGATCCAATATTTCCAGTTATTTATTATATTTGCGGAAATAGGACTTATTATAGGTTACCGGACCATTGGTATGGGTCATGTTACTTAGGCCTGGTCTTTCCAAAGATTTTTCATATGGATAGAAAAGAAAAAGGAACACACAAAATGATAAATACCTTTACACGTAGAAAAAGGGAAAGTTTTTCAGAAATAGTAGGTGACATTTTTGGTGCATTGATACCAGCAGTGGGAATATCTTTGAATGCATTTAGAATTCGGAAATTATCCACAGTGGTAGATCGTTTATCTACAGATACTGCTGGAGGGTTCTTGATGGTAAATACCGAGATGGTTGCCATGAGAGCTATGGTGATGCAAAATCGTCTTGCCCTTGACATTCTTTTGGCAAAAGAGGGCGGAGTCTGTGGAATGCTGAAAGTCCAACATTGTTGCACTTACATTCCAGATAAGAGCGAAAATATACAGAAGTATATAATGAATATTACAAATTTGCACAAAGAACTTGTTCCACTGGAGGTTGAAAGTGCTTGGGGAGAACTTGGTAAAGGGTTTTCTTCTGTAATAAATTGGTTAACAAGAATGAGTGGATTAATAATAGGGAAAGTTATAATAATAGCAACCGTGATAATAATAATAATATTAGTACTGAAGCTTGCAATAACATGTATAAAGAGAAGAAGAAGGCAGAATAAGATAGAAAAAGAAAACATGATAAACAAGGAAAGAGAGAGAGAAATGGGTGAAATAGAATTAGAAGAAATAAAAGAGAACATGTACAAGAAAACGAAGAAACAAGTTGAAAGGGATACAGTTGTGTAAACTAACAAAAGCAAACGGATAAAAGATATATGCTGTCTGAGAAAATTGTATAACTTGGTTTTTGTGGTGATATTAAAAATCACCAAAGGGGGAGTTGATGGAGCAGGGTAAATGTAAAAATTTTAACCTCCTAATATTTTCGTACAATATTAATAAACATGTTCGTTTAAGTAAATAACCAACAATGTATGTTAAGGGTTAATGGTAACACGCAATTCTGTGTGCAAATTAATTGACTTATAATTGTTTACGTGTCTAATATAACATAATATTTGCGTACTAATGAAATTATAAATGCATTATTTGTGCTTTTAAATAAAACGTGTGGTTGCAAAATAAAGCGATGGTAAGTAAGGGACAGCTTTATATGTTGCTTCTGCTAGGTAATACCTAATTGGGGTACGTAGAAAGACGGGAGGGAAACGAAAGGGTTCATATTTCTTTGTTTTAATAACATTTTGTTTATCTTTGAAAATAGCGCGCTTAGGCCTGCCGAGCAGCAATATAAAATGGCCGCGAGTTGCTAGAGTACGCATGAGCGGGAGACCATGTGATAGAGGAGAGAGGCTGTGGAAAAGGGATGAGCACGTGCTGATGCCGAGAGGCTAAGATGAAAGTATGGTCAAGGCTGTTGTGACCCTTCTGAGCAGATGTGTGCCAAGATGATCAGCAAGAAGCGTGAGAAGCCTGACTGAATCAATAGACGGAACTGTATTACACAAAATGTAACAGAAAAAGATACTATTTGGACTGATCGAAACGGATGAGCAAGTGCATGAACTGTGGGAAACGATGCTTGCATGGACATTCCACACGGAACTGGTTAAGACCAGGAAGTTTGATTAAAATGTATATGGACCTGAGTCTTTGACCAATGAGAATGAATCGCGCCATGTAAGAAGAAACATTTTATGCTGTAAGCTAGAATTAGGGTATAAGAAGACCTACTCTTGGTGGGAGGGTTTAGAATGCTGCGAGGAATGCTGGAGAATAGAATGCTGTTCGAATGCTGTGGGAGATGCTGCAGAAGTTAGATGGTGCGTGAGTTAGATGCTGTAGATGGGAGAAGTTGCGGTTGCTGATGCTGACGAGCTGATGCTGCTGCTGTTATTTTCCTTTTCCAGTTGAGTATAAAGATGCTGCTTTAGGAGAACTTTTAATTGATAGATTTTTATTAAAATTATTAGGCTTTCCCTAGATAGATAGATAGATTGATCTATAGAGTTCTTATTATGATAACCTCATTTTTCCGTCTAATAAAAGTGCCTTGCAATTTCAAACTATTCTTATATTGATGATAAATGCAATGATCTGAATAATAAGCTTAACCTCATTTTTCCTGCATTTAAAACTTTATATAAACTTTATTATTCTTTAAACAAATGACTCAGTGATTCTTTAGCTCAATGATTAATAATGAAATGTTAAAGAGTTTATTGTGATTGAGCTGGTCTTAATCACCATCAACTGATTCCTACTAGTTGGTCCATCGACCAATGAGCGGAATACCTTAAAAACAAATGAGAAATATGGATGTATGATTAAACAACTACCATTTAAACAACGAGTGTCTAAACCACGAAGGCTAAACAACTACCAAAGCCCAACCACTACATATTGTACAACGACTTACTAAACTACGAAAATTAATGTATTCCCATATAACCCGAATCTACCACTAAGTTCAAAACCACAGCAAGATTGAAACATGAAAAACATGTATTTAAATTAATCAACACTTCTATTGAAAACTATTTATAGTAAAGAAACTTTAAATTTACTATCAAATAATCATTTTTAATAAATACAAACTTACAAAGAGACAGTTTTGTACGTTAAAAAAACTAATATAAGTTCATCATCTTTTTTTCTCACAGAAATTTAATTTTTTTTAAAACTGATTCCATAACATATTTTCATTTTTTTAAAGAATTGACTCAAATAAAACATAAAAAAATATGTCCAACCACCCTTTTCTGACCACTTCAACTGTGAAATTAAAAATGATATTTAATTAAATTAATTTTGAACTGTGAACAGTCGCATCGAGCACAGTTCAGAATCACATCATTAACAAACAAACCTACAGTGCCATCTACTGGCCTAACGATGTTAATTTTTTCAAAGTCTATTATAACGACATTTACTAAAATAAGTAAATGTATAAATCAATTCATTTTTTTATATTTCTTACTTTTTTATTTAATTATTGACACTTACCTCTGGTTTAGGAAGTCGTGGTTCAGATATAGTAGTTGTTAAGGAGGTCGTGGTTCAGGTACAGGTCGTTGTTTGCGACTCGTTGTTAAGCCCACTCGTTGTTAGGGATTCGTTATTAAGGTCGTTTCCCGAGAAATATTATGTCATTATAAAAGAGGTATCCCGTCTCCTTCCAGCGAATCGTTTTTCTCCTAGGTTCCTGACGGAGGGAATACAGGGAACAAATGAGTAAGTGAATGTATATGCGGTGTTATGGGCCCCACCGTCATATGGATATAGTGTGTGTGTTAGAGAAATAATTGCACCTGGATGACCAAAGCATAATAGGAGAATTATTTTTATTGTTAGCGCTGGATCAGATGCATGTAGGTGCTGTCACTGCACGGCCGTAAGCTTTAGTCCCACAATACACAACAACATTACGGGATGAGGGCAGTGAGTGTCATCTGGACAACGCAACATGGATATACAGCACGATGGACAGACACATGTGGACATTATGGAGTCAGTCCTGCATGAGTGTGTGAGGAATTTGCGTAACAGACATTGCAAAGTTCACCTGAATGAGGCACAAATGCACATGGATTGTGTATACATGCCCAAATGGCTGACAATGGCCGATGATGTCGGTCAGAGCTATGTTTGTTTGTTCCACATGTGCACTCCTATGACGTGTGTGGGAACATTTCCAGGCAATGGCAGCTAGGCACACTGCACGCCACAGCAGTACGTGTGTTGGGAGTGCTAGGGATTACAAGTATGTCTGATTTGCAGTCAATGGACACCTCTGATTGTCTGCCTACATCACTGGCCCTTCACAATACGACCCCTGGCCAAGAGACGCCAGTCAGATGTCAA
The DNA here is from genome assembly GCA_963921515.1 of Calotriton arnoldi. Lineage (NCBI taxonomy): Eukaryota > Metazoa > Chordata > Amphibia > Caudata > Salamandridae > Calotriton > Calotriton arnoldi. The sequence goes on along the minus strand of CAWUFW010006722.1, from coordinate 381,693 downwards.
GGGATATTCAAGCGATGTTCACAGGTTGGATGTTTCATTACACAACATTGGTACAGTGCGAGAGACCTTTGTCCTTTTTGACTCCTTCCCTCATTTCAGTCCATGCTGGCCACGAGGCATGACAATGTATGTAATTTCACTCTCCTTTTCTTGGACATACCATGGGGTCGATTCCGATCTCGGCCGGTAGGGCTCCGAATCGGATTCGGCTTTACCGGATCCGATTCGGACGCCCTGTTTCCGACCGAGTCGGACGTGCGTCCGGGCGAGCGAGTACGATGCGAACGTACGCGAAATCGCCGACCGACTCGTTCGCGGGACCCAACCGCTCCGACCGACTCGCACGGACACGACTCGCACCGCGCAATGGAGACGTTCCCCGGCCGGGTAAGTACGATGCGCGCCGCGAGCAGTCCGACCGACTCGCGCCATCCGGCTCGAAAGAGCAGTCGGAGCCGCACTTTGGGGGTCCGTGTCGGACCCCCCTGTACGCCTAGCCGCGCGAGTCGCACACAGGGGAGACCCATGGGTCCCCCCTACCTGTGCGTGTACGGCACGACCCGCTTCGACGCGTACCCGCTATAGGGGGCGCCCTTGTTCGCCTCGCACCCATTGAGTCAATGGGAGCCCGCGTACGTGTTGTACGACCGGCTCCCATTGACTTCAATGGGAGTCCGACCGAATCGAGTCCGATAGCATGCGAACGCATCGTACTCGTTCGGTCGGACTGCTAGGGTCCGATTCGGTCGGAAATCTCTCCGGGTCCGGCTCGGTCGGAGAGATTTCCTGCCCGAATCGGAATCGGCCCCCATGTGTGTGAAGACTTGACTCAGAGGTCACACTCTCTCATACCTTCACAGTGTAGTGACCAGCTGGTCACTGTTCTAGGTGTTCTGATGTACCAGCCACTCCCAGAGTGCTGGCTTACCCCCCACCCCACAGCCACCCAGCACAAGCGTCACTGGACATGTGACCCTGCCAAACAAAAGGGGCCTGATGCACGTGCCCTGGGCCAGTTCTCCTATACATGTACGGTGTCTGTGTGGTTACTTTATATGCATGGGGGCCTCGTGCCCCACAACATTACACATGGGGTGCACCAATCACTTTGGGCAAATGAGTTGTGATGTGTGATGTAATTCGCAGGGCACCAATGCAAATGCAGTATGTGTTCGCATGCGCGGCAGCTGGCATCCGCAGCGATGACACGCATTGGCCCCAATTGAATGATGCAGGGTTGCGGTCGCAGCTTCCAGGCCGCCGTGTTGTGGCAGTCACTATGCGAATGAGCCATCAGCCAATGGGAGCCTTCGGCGTACATATTTTGATATTGCGGTGTGCGCACTCTGCACCTGCGGGGCTCGGCATTGGCCCCAATTGCCTTCAGGGGCACCGAGGGTCACTCATGGGGAGTGGGTGGGCCTCGCACTTTGCATTTGGCAGGTTGCCACATTCATCGTGGTGCCGCCATGCTTGCTGGGAGTTGTAGTTGTTCAGGGGTTGCATGCGTGGAGATGTTTGGTACGTACCTCTGCTGTTGAGCGCGGCGGCGTCTTGTCTGCCGGAAGTGCAGCAGGTAGTGCAGCGGGAAGGCCTGTTGCGCAGGATCCATGGTGGCTCCGGTGGTTTAGATGGGTTCTGTATCGGCTCTTCCTCTCCGTTGTTGTGTTTCCGCCATCCGCAACGTGGTGGTTTTTATGCGGCGGTGGGAATGGCTGTTTGCCACATCGTAATCAGGTTGGCGGACGGAACGTGTTTCCGCACGCCGGTCTTGCTCTGTTGGCTCCATCCGCCACTCTTGCGTACGCAATAAACGTGCGGAGCCTGTAAGACCACGGCGAACGGAAAATGGCCTCTGTTGGACCATTGTAATTCGGTGGTCGCAATGACCGCACCTGGAGCGGGAAGATGAACGTTTTCCGCCACCAGTGCGGATGGGCTTCAGTCCGTCATCGTAATGAGCCCCTAAGTGTCCTCTATGGGTAATGAGGGGTTATGGTTCTCACTTTCCATCTCCCCAACTCTAGTTAGGGTTAGATTCATGGCAGTACATACAATGGTCCTGAAGTACAAATGACCTCAGAAGTGCTTGGAGAAGCCTCGAAATTGACATTATTTTTTGGGGCTGTCTCCAACCTCCATCTTAAATACTAATTCACAGCAGGAAATCAAAATGTATTCCTGGGTGGACACAGCCACATGTAGCCCACACACATCCTGTATGTACTGTACCGTACATTTATAAGTTTACACACACAGACACACGTTATAAATTACTCCCATGGACTGAGTGAAGACCTCGTTCGCAGGGGACTGTCAAATCCATTTAAAATCCCAGTACAGGCCTGTAGGCAATTATCCATAGCAAATGATAGGTAAAAAGCCATGTCCTGTCACTATAATCTGTTACGGCTATTATTGTCAGACCACTACAACCAGCTGAGCACTCGATAGTCAGTTGAGTGAAGGAACTGCACATGGTATTCCCATCCAGACCCTATAGCCCAGCTCTGGCTAGTATTCCATTCCCCAGGGAGCCCTCCTCAGTACACATGCATGATTGCTGTGCATGCAGAGTCAATAAAACATCAACAGCAACATGCTGTGGGACACTGAAGAATGCAGCAGCTCTTCCATCAAATCATCTGTCTATCTGAGCAGGCATCTCCAATGAGTAGCTCGTGAGCTAAAAGTATCTCTCCAGCTACCTGTAAGTAGCTCTCCTATGTGCAGCTCATCCTACTAAATTAGAGGCCATTGCTTGGATGAATTAAGATATGTATTCCAAAACTGAAAAGTGCGTATTCAAGATGAAAATGTGTGTATTTTCAGAGCTCATAGGATGATGTCTGGAGAAAAATGGTTGAATGTCCAAAACATATCTACAATGCAAGTTTATAAAACATTTCTTGCATTACTAATGGCAACCCTGCCTGATGCACTGAGGTAATCAACTATGGCAGTCTTGCATACTGTTGTCTACACAACGCTAATAATATCAGTAGCTCAAAATAATTTATTTATCATAAGAAGCTTTTCTTACAGAAAACGTTGGAGAACCCTGATCTAGAGTGTACCTGGAATAGCCATTTTGTCACTCCTGGGTGGAGGTTATGAAGCATCTACCTTTGCTTCCCAGCCCAGTGGCCAGAAGCTTCAGAGGAGACTCTATAGATCATGTACCATGACCAGGGATGAGCTATGCCCCTCTCTTATCTTACGTCACTGTGGCTCATATAATGGGCACAAGAGAGTGCCACCTCTTGCTTCTGTGCGAACCTTGTACTGTAGAGAATTTTTCCAAAGCTACCTTAAAAGAATACATTCCTGTAGCTTCACCCTCTCTTGGTGCTGTGCACAGACCTTAGCAAGCAAATACTGTGAACTGCCTGACATCATTAATTGTAAATGAAATGCACTGAGTGTGACCTGGAGAGCAGGAAATTAGACCACATTGCCCACGATATCTAAGTTTTCACATTTGTTTGTCTCCTCATCAGTGGTCGAAGTGAGGGGGATCCGAGGGGCACAACGGGCCAATACTTTTTTAATTTAAGAAAAACAGTTCTCCTACTTTTTGTGAAAAGACAACCATCCCAGGACAGTTAATTCTGAGAGTTGAAATGCTTCAGGTGAAGTGTAAGGCAGGGAGTCTCCTGTGTGGCAAAACTGAGGGAGGGACAGACAGCTAAACAAGCCTTCTTGCCAGGGTACCTGCTGCCCTGAAAGAAATGTAAATGTGCGCAACTTGACAATCTGCAAGTGTAAAGAGTGCTTAGAAATAGGTATCGGCTTTAATTGATGGAATCACTCGAAGCTTCCTTATGACAAATGTATTCTTTTTGAGAGGTATGTAAGGGAGCTACCAGATAGGCTGCGAAGTGCGCGCTTTAAAGACAGTTATATTTAAAAAATCGCACCACTTACGTCTTGATATTACTAAATTTATATTTTGGAAGCACTTTTTTTATCATTTTAACCTTTTTTCACATTTTCTATCAGCCTATCTTATACTACCTAATAGTGTGTGCAATGCAAGTTTAAATTTAAATACATGTACACAGTTCTTTCTCTCACAGACTGGGACCTTGCAGCCCTAAACATACACAAGTCACTATTCTCCACTGCACCAGCCAGGATTCAAATCTGTGGCTCTTTTGGTGCAGTTCATTAACTAATATAGGTGTACGATAGTTCATTTCCCATTTAAACTTGCGTTATTTTATATGTTGTTACCTGAAGGTGAAAGACCAAAAAAGTTACAGAATATTTTGTATTTTTAGCCACGCTCCTCCCCCATTGCGCAGCATCACAGTTTCCATACTTTTTAATGCACTTCGACCACTGCTCCTCTTTTTCTAGTTGTTCTGTCTCATTGTGGGCCTGGTTGTGACCTTGGGCTAGGCTGGATGCAATCACTGCACATCTTTTGAGCTGCCCTCTGTTCCTTCTGGGGGAGTTCATTTTTTCATGTTATATTTTGAGCAATTCCCCTTTAGCAGAGATTGCGCCTGCAAGGTTTAAAAAAGCAGTTGTCATCCTGCGGCACAGCTCAAAAAGTCATCAGGGAACCTGTCCATGTTTTCGAATTTCCGTCTCATTTCCTTATTGCCAGCCACTGTGAAAATTTTGAAAAAGCAGCCACCCGGCAGCTGCCTGCTATTTTAAGCCTGCGGAACTCTTGGGACCTGGCCATCAGGCTATGGGCCACTCCTGGCACGGAGTCTTTCCCGGTTGCTGTCTTGGGCGACCTCTGCTATGCTCTGGATGTCATCGTTCTTGAGGTTCTGCGACTGCTTTACCTATCAGGGACTTTCACAGGTGAGGCCGGCACAGGTAAGAGTGATGGAATGGTGGAGCGGGGTGTAGGTGGGGCGGGGAGGGGGGGTGAAGTCTACAGACGAAGGAATAGGTAAAATTAAATGAAAAAATCAATAAAACCACTTACCTTGCGCTTGTCGCATCGCTGAGTCTGCGATGCGGCAAGAGCAAGGGAAGTGTTTTTTTTTCCTTTACTTTAATTGTACCTATCTCGTTGTCTGTCAACTTCACCCCCCCACCCTGCACTGCCCCCGCCCCACCGCTCTTACCTGTGCTGGCCGTGCCTGGACTTTCAACACAATCAGCCATTCCCTCCTACGCCTGGATACTTCTTTTCCATATTTATGTCAACTTTGAAAAACTCAAATTCAACAAGATTTAGGAAGTGATAGTCTTACCATGTCAGCTTCATTAGAGTGCAGTAACCTCTTTTTCTTAACGCTATTCAAAAATTTTATTTAAAAGCATCAACTGGCCAAAGAAGCAGCTGCACTCCTCCATCTATGGCACAGACGTAAACAAAAAGTGATGGGTGGAATGCTTGAATCAATCTCAGCCACTGGTAATTACTCATGGCTGCATTCCAGTCCACCATTTTTTTACCCACCCTGCCACCTCAGATAAGACCCAGCCACATGCAAATCAGTTGTGGTCCAGGTCCAGTAGGAACAGTCCAGCCTGAACTGCCAAGCCAGGTCCTCTCCACAAGCAACCCAAGGCTGTTTTCACCCTAGTAGGGGCTCTTCAGTCAAGTGCAGCTTGGTTCCAGTGGCACAGTGAGCACGGGACAGAAGTCTGGGCATTCCTGTTGCACTGAGGGCACCACACTGAAGTAAACTAAAATAAAGTCATCCACTGGTAATTACTCAGGTCTGCATCCCATTCATCGTTGTTTTGCCCATCATTCCACCTCCAATTCAGTCAGGTGCTGCTTGGTTCCAGTTGGACAGTGTGCACGTGACCTAAGTCTGGCCAAACACATTGCTCTTATGGTGCCGCACTGAAGTAAACCAAAAAATTAATGTCTGAAATGCTTGACTTAATCTCGGGGCCGCATCCCAGCCCATCTATTTTTGCCAACCATTCCATCTCAGATTAGACACCAATGCACAGAAATCAGCTTTTGTCCTGCTCTAATAGGAAAAGCCCATCTTAAACTGCCAAGCAAGGTACTCTCTGAGCCAGAACACAAGCAACACTCACACAGAACCCACGTGTCACACTTAGGGCATTGCACTGAAGGAAAAAAGTGATGGGTGGAATGCTTGAATTAACCTTAGCCACTGCATCCCAGTCCATAATTGTTTTGCCCATCATGCCACCTCAGATTAAATCCGTCATAGACAAATGACGCTTGGTCTTACTCCAACATGAACAGGCCAACCTGAACTGACAAGCCAGGTCCTCTCTGAACTGCAACACAAGCAATCCAAGACAAGTTTCGCCTTAGCTGGGGCTCTTCAATCGTGTGCACCTTGGTTCCAGTGGCACAGTGAGGATGGGTCCCACCTCTGAGCATACCTCTCACACTCAGGGCATGGCACTGAAGTAAACAAAAAAAGTGATGTGTGCAGTGCTTGAATTAATCTCAGCCGTAGTTGATTACATAGGGGCATATCCCTGTCCATTGTTTTTTTTTTGCCCACCATGCCTCCTCGGATTAGATCCAGCCATATGCCTTGGTCCTGCTCCAATAAGAGCAACCCTGCTCGAATTGCGAAGCCAGGCCTTCTCTGAACCGAAGGACTAGCAACTCAAAATCGACTTCTTGGTTTGAGGAATATTTTCTCACATGCTTACATTTCATTGGCTGCAGATGGTTAAACGTTTGCAGGCACGACCTCCAATAGGTTGTTTGCATCTGAATGTTTCCAATGCACTGCCAGCGACCTCATATTTTGATGAGTGAACGATTCAGAAATGAGTCCACATTAAGGGGTACACTGCCTGTGTCATTAATATTAATTCTCTGCATGCCTTCTAGCGCAGAATACTTCCATCTCTGAATTCAGTTACACAATGTGCCTGCATTGCACCTTTGTCTATTCAAAATACCACAAATGGGTCATATTGTCATGGGACAACATCACGTGTAGAAAATAGCAGTTTATGCACCACTGGCAGGGCCTCCTCATACCTGAACACGTTGTAAGCTGTCAGAAATTGACACAGTCCGTTTATTCATGGCAAATGAGGAACAGGGGCGCGTGCAAAGCATTTGGACAAACACTTTTGAATCACAATGAGGGAATGTCCTTTTCAATCTCCGCCCCTCATGACGTGCAGGGGATCACAATGCACTCATTGTGATTCACAAAGGGAATTACGGTTTTCAGTGTTCGTTTGTGCATTGCGAATTGGTACCTTGCGTTCACAAAGACAGATGGCCTTGCTGTTTGTCTCTATCTGGCCTCATATTCTGTAGCTTTATGCTTGCACTTTAACTGCTCATCAGATCAGTGGCCCGTCTTTTATTCAGATAAGGGCCCACAGTCTTAGCCAGGCATGGTTCTCACACTCAACGTGTAGCTCCCCTCCTCCAAAAGCATCATGGAAAATGCGGGTCAATCCGCTCGTGTTTCTCAGATTTCAATAGTTTTTGTAGTTTAGATTCACCTTCTGTGCCGTAGAGCTCATGACACGTGTTTCATAGTTCTTGGCGTTCATCAGAGATGTTTCCTGATGTTTAAGGGAGCTTACATGCTTTTCACATAGCTGTAGTGAAACACTAAACCCACGTTAGGTGCATCCACCTGGCTTAGACAAACAACTGACACACCCTTCCTCAGAAAACAGTGGTGTCGGCACCAGTTATGTCTAAGTTGGACTACTGTAACGTGCTCCTGGTTGGTATAAATAAGGCACTTCTGGTTAAACTGCAGGTTCTCCAAAACTCTGCGGCCCAGCTGCTTTTTGGCATATCTAAACACACTTCAGCCAAGCAGGCCCTCGATGCTCTACACTGGCTACCTGTGGAAAAACGAATCAATTTCAAGGCCTTGTGCATCGCCTTTAAGGCGCTACATAATCATGGCCCTAACTATCTGACAGATGGTTTCCAATGGTATACTCCATCTCTAAATCTTCGGTCCTCTTCTCATAAACTGGTGGAGGTGCCTAAACCCCGACTCCAGAAATGGGGCGGTAAAAGCTTTATAAACATCACAACCAGATTGTGGAATCGTCTGCCCACAAAGCTCAAAAACTCGCCCGACCTGCTCTCCTTTAGGAAAGGCTCAAAGACCTGGTTATATACCCTATAGTTTCTCTAATCTAGACCCCGAGCCTTCAATTGAAACCTCAGTGAGTTCATGTGGTTAGTTGCCAAGCGCCTAGATGCCTTAGGGTATTAGTTGCGCTATATAAATAAATAAATTTAACAATGCCACAGGTGTGGTTCATACACTGAACATGCTTCCCCGTCCTCAAAAAGCATATGGTCGATGGAATTTAATCAGTTCATTTTACTCACATTCCAATAGTCATGCTGATGTGAGTCACCTCCTGGCTCAGACTGACCTCTGCCTTGCTTAGAAGAAGCCTTTAAACAATTCACATGCACTGTTCTCACACTGAAAATGTCGCACCAGACCTCCCAAGGTAGTTCAATTGGGTTATTTTCCTCACTTTCAATAGTTTGCTTAGTCCAGTACTTTCCCAGCTTGGGCTGGGAATCTCTTGGTTCGCGATTCATGATTCTCAGCACTTGTCAGCGAGGAGTATTTCCGTTCTTTAGTGGGGTGCTTACAAGCCGCCTCAAGTTTGGGGGTGTCACTCAGAGATCGCCAAATAATTTGCCTCTCTTTTGCTCAGAAGGAGCTATTTAAATATTTCACAAGTGTGGTTCGCACACTGAACATGTTGCACCAGTTCTCCAGTGTAATTATGGTAGTTGAAATGCATTCAGTTTAATGTATTCACTTTTTCTGTGTTTTCACAGTCACGTGCTTGCACAGGCAGTGCTGGGCAACCCCTGGTACCTTCTTGATGATTCTAGTCACTCTTCAGAGAAGAGTATTCCTATAATTTGGGGGTGATTACACGCTACTTAAGTAAGTTGGGTGATCAGAGCCTCGGGCATTATTTGGCTGACACGTTTCGTCCTGCTACAGTGAATGGCATCATCATCAGGCTCTTAGATGCTACAGGTACTACTAGGCCCAATCTTGTGTTGTATGTATATAGATGTCAAAAATGATATCATCAATATCACCAGTGACGTTAGATATCACATCATCTTTGACATCATCGATGAACGTCAATAAACAGTTGTTTTTTTCCACATCTGTTTTCCCACAGTATAAAAGCGCCTTGGTCATGCATGTGCCCATTCTAGGGACACCTAGATGTTGATATTGGTTCTGCAGTTATTCAGCTACAATGAATGCCTACCAGGAGATATTATATTTTTAGTGAATAGATATAGGGCAGTCTTCATTTTCTTTGCAAACTGAATATCTCGGAAATGGCATGCCCTCTAGGCGCCAGAGATTGAAGAAATGGATGTAGAGCATTGTTTTTAGCCACTTCCTGTGTCCAAAGCCCCCCAAACACCATTCACAGGAGGCTCTGGTAACATGGAACTAAACGTAAGGCATCACCTTTGGCCGCACCCACAGTGTGCGTTACAAAATGTTCTCTTGTAAGAATAGTACCAGAATTTCCCATTAGCACAGTGTTCAGTGTTCTTTTTATATATTGTTGATGATATACTTTGGACCCTGACTCCTTCAGCCATAGGCAGCGACCTGTGGCTGAAAAGCATCAGGTCTTCAGCCATTCACTATTCTCCTTCCCAGGGCCCCGGTGCCAGGGCCGGCTTTAGCGCTGGTGGCGCCCTGTGCAACAATGTCTGTTGGCGCCCACCCTATGACCACCTCTGCCATGGATTCCTCACTAGCACCCTTTAACAGTGCCCCTCAAGTCTCCATATCCACTGTCTCTCAGATTCATTTAGTTCTATAGCACCACTCATACCAGTTTAAGGTGTCAGAGCACTTTACATCACACATACATTGCACAGAGACAATCATAGGTGTGTAAATCAGTGTATAGGAAATGTTACATCAGACAGGACTACAAGGTGTAGTGTAGGAGTAACATGTCATCAATACTGGTACGCAATATAGTTTAAGAGTCCTTATTCTGAAAAAGCACAAATTCAGAATTTAAAATGTAACACCATTGTTAGGGGTTCTCTTTAATAACAAGAATTGTTTTCCACCCAAATGAACCCTTTTGGCAAGATTAGGATAGTGAAAGACTGGGCAAAAAAAACATATAGCTCTAACATATACCTTGCAGTTTACACACAGCTCTTTGATGACAGTTAATAGCTCAAGTTCTATATTACGATTTTGACTTACAAACGACAAGTAACAAAAGGAGCTCTCTTGCAGAAGCAGTGACCCACTAACCTATTTACATCATATGCACTTTGTTATCTGCATAGTACACGTTTTTAGCAGCAGGCATTTTAACCCTCTGTGCCACCTAGGATAAGTCAAAACGTCCACTAGACAAACCTCCGGCCTCTTTCCAGGAACATGATAAATCACCGGAGTTATCTTGACGTTTTAATTGATGCCTACAACAATTGCTGGAGGCCAGGAACGCGCCAGCAGGTTGGTGCTTTTAAAATGATAATATTACTTCTAAAAATGACGCCCCCACCCCAAGTCAGCGCCCGGTGCGGTGGCACCGATCGCACCGCCCTAGAGCCGGCCCTGCCCGGTGCCCTCTGAATCCACGTCTGGAGAGCGATGTGGGTTCTATACACAGGACATATCCTTTGGCTACTCCCTGTGCCCAGACCTACTTCTGCCAGAATCCACTGCACATCGCCATTTTCCACCACACTGGACTGTATGTGCAAGGTGTGGCTTTCGGACTAATCCTTTGCCAAGTCCCACTACTGTCAGTGTCCATTTCAACACTGTGAACTTCATATTCTTTTTTTAACCCCCTTCCCCATGTAGTGTGTGTAAGGAATAAAGAGGACCACATCCCGCACTTGAAAAAAATATTCAGGGGCATATCATCAAAGAACAGCGTTAAATATCGCTGAGCGGGCTTAGCGCGGATTTGCTTAACGCCGGCTATCGCCGGATTTGATCGCCGAGATATCGCGTTATTTACAACGCATATCTCCACGGCGATATTAAATCCGGCGATAGCGGCGAAATCCGCGAACATCGCTGGAAATCCAGCGCAACAACGGAAGCGATAAGGTATTCCTTGCAAATAGGGAGATGTGGATTCAGCCATAGAATCCACCTCCCATCATATGTATAGCTAAGTCTGCTTTTTTGCAGACGTCAGCTTTCGGCGATATCCGCGGTTAGCGCGGATTTTAACGTCGGTATTGGTGTCCTGGGCCAGCTTGTTGATAGGGAGAAGTGCTGTTAGCCATGATTCCCGTGTTGTGTTTGAAGGAAACGCCCACTTTGCATCTCATTAGAGATGCAAAGCGAGGCGTCGGTAAAAAGGCTGCTAACATGCGCTAATGCATGTTAGCACTGCCTTGTAAATAGGGCGAAAACATTATCTCCGCTTTTTTGGCTTTTAAAGCCAAAAAAGCGGAGATAAGGCCCTTGATAATATACCCCTATGTTTGTATCCACTGTTGGATCCACGGATAAAAAAGTACCTGCAGATATCCATTGGCCACCAATTGTGATGTGCTGAAACCATGGAAGTTTGTGTATCCAGTGCGGAAAACATGTTTGTAGATATTTGCAGATGCTGCCCTCAGCGCTCAAAAAATAGAATTTTAATGTGACATTTTCAGACCAAAGGTGAGGGGCCACAGATTTGGTGGAGCAGCCCAAGATCCCTAAATCCAAGTTAAACATCACAAGCCTCATCTGCATCTGCACGCCTTATTTGAGATCTGTGGTTAAAAAAATAATAGGATGCTCACAAGCGATGAAATTGTGCCTGACAGAAGGAAAACTAGGCACAAGACTTTGCTGTAGGCCAGGCCCTGAACTTACAGACCACTGCACAGAGGTTGCAGGGGTACAGCGGCTGGGAGCGGCAAGTGGTATACGGCTAAACCAGGTGTCCAAAGTCCACTGTGCATCACAGAAATTGATTCATAGAGCATAGTAGGCCAAGGGACGATGGTGCAGTAAACTGTATGTCCTTAATAATTCTTTAATAGTTTTCTTTCTCTTTCTTTCAACTATTGGAAAGAGTGTCAGTGAAGAACTGACCCAAAGAGCAACACTGAAACAACAATATTGAGCTTAACAGAGAAGCAAGACAACTAATACACTGGATGGAAAAAATCATATAAAATAGAGTTTGAATGGAGCAGGAAGGGAATGGAAACATGTTTTTGGTTATTTTCTTCACTTATGTTCATGTATTATTTTATGCCTTTTTAAGACTATGGGACAATCAGCTGCTAGGAGGAGTTTGGCAGTCAGATTCTAGAAGACACAATGTAATAAGATTCAATAAAGGTCACTGTCCAGTAAGAGCTATATCTTTAAAAGAATATAGTTCTTTCTTTATACCTACCAATTGCAAAAGAGTAAGATATACACAAACAAAGTCTTACCAACTTCTGGGCTCAAGATATCACCTGCATCTCATTCATTCCTCGGCTGTAGCAAGTCGTTACAATGCAGAAGAATATGGGAGTCTATAGCATTTTTTTGTTTTGGAAGAATGCTTTAGAATACAGTAGAGGGGAGTGGTGTAAGAAGCAAGCCATTTTGTCTTTAGGAATGTGGGTTAAGAAGCTTCACATAACCTTTTAAAAGCAATGAGAATCTAAAGGACAAGGGCGTGCTTAGGGGTGGAGATTTTGAGTGCTTTGAAATTTCCAGATGTGGAGTCTCGGTTTTTCCCCTAGGGACTTTGCAATTCTTTTTTGACTAAACACGAAACAAAGGAATTAAACAAATTGCCCAGTGTGCTATAATTTTTCTGCCCCTTGTTTCACAATGTCCCTGCGTGCAAGATGGACAACCCAGCTGGTTCGAGTTCAAGAAGGTGAAATGTGCCTAGAACAAAATACCACACAAACGTGAACTTAGAATCTTAAACACAAACAGTGAGAATCAACAAAACTAGCTCCAAAGTAAATGTTTCAGCGAGCTGCCAAGGGAGCCACTGAGAACAGTGACATGGAGCACTTAATACAGTTCAAGTGATGAGCATTTTAAGTTGTTTTCAAAGTCAGTTTTTCTTCTGGGGACTGCTGGGGCTGGCAAAGATTTCAGGACATGTTTCAGAAGAGGGGAGGGTGGAAATAATACAGAGACCAAAATTAGTCTATATCCCATCCACACTTCTTTCTGTCTCATTTAGAAGTCGGAGGTCACCACTGCCTGCTCTGCTGTGAGGATAATCCATGAACAGACCCACCTCTGGTGGGAAAGGCATCATAGGTGCAGCCCTAGTTAGGTCAGCCTCTCTGATCCCATTTCCACCGGTGTTCATTCTGTGCTGGACCGCCACATAGAGCGTGCCAGACCAGACGAAGGCCAAAAATGTTATTCTAAGCCGACATGCTGGGAAAAAACGAGCCTGCAAGGGGGTTTTCTTTGGTTGTGTCTGAAGTAAAAACCCTTACTTTGATCGCGTTCCTTCAGAAAAAGCAGAAGTACATACAGATCTGCAATGTCACAATTACAACTTGAACCAGTCATAATTACTTTGTTCCTCTTGAAGTTGCTACCATTTAAGGCCAAATGTTACTTCCAGCTCAGTGGCAAACATTAGGTGACCCCTTATTTCAATCACTATAGTTTCCCCTAGTGAGTCTGTGCTGTGTTCATGTCTGGCCATAGTTTAAATATTGAGGTAATGGGGTCACCAGCAATTCCTGTGGTACCCACAGGTTTATCCAGTTCCCCCCAAAATATAGCAATAACAATTTATTGGTGTACCTTTAGACATTGGAATAGAGTAAAGAAATGGTTCAAACAGACTTGGAAACAAGACTCTGAGAATAGCTGTTGAGTCTCCTTTTTTGATTTCCAGGGGAAAGGATACTACTCCTAGTATCCACAGTGCCACCCTTCACGGAACAGTACAAGTGAAAAGTGTCAGGTGTCTTCGTAAGAGTAGTCTTGTTAGGAGGAAAAAGCCACAAGAGGTGGAAAAGCTCTTTGGTAAACTTGTAGCACTTGATTGTAGATGAAGAATAAAATTAATTGGAGTGATTCTCAAAACATTAAACACCTCATGATATCAGGGAAGAGAAACGTGCCAAGCAAGAATATCCAGAAAAAGAATCTAGTAAAAGTTCCAACTGCTAGAAGCAAGATAAGGCACACAAATTGTAGCAAGGATCTCAAAGAATGTGTTGAAAAATAAAGGAACACATGCATTGCAAAGCATCAATCACTTGGGAATGCCTCCTTATATATATGATTCAAACAGTAACCAACTTCACAGGAAAATACTATCATTCATCATGGATAATGAACCTCAGATAGCATCCTACGAAAAGACTACCATCATAAAAAGGACAGTTTATAAGGCTTGTCCACTGCCTTTTCCAGAAACTCATGGCCTTTGTTTGGCAAATTATGAAGAAACTCACACACTTAGAAGGGGGGAGAGACAAAATTCCCCTACTCCGACCTCCCCTATCAAATGACTATAACACACATGAAGGAGTAGGGAAATGAAATGCAAAGGTGGCATGTGCTTAGTGAAAAAATACTGCTCTCACTCACAAAGTTGTGACATGCTTCATCATTGGGCTTGCTTCAATACACCCCTGCGCAGACCAACGCCTGGGGTGGACCAAAAGGGAGGGGAAAACAATCAAACATAAAAGTTGGGATCACCGAAGAAAAGTGCAGTAAAGGTTAAAACTAGCTCGGAAGTGTCCCCTCTCGAAATTTTATTCCTGGGCCCACCGGCTAGGTCTAAAAATGTGAAGGATGGTGGTGATAGGAGAATATAAAGGTTTCCTTCACCCCTCCTTACTACCAAAGTGTCTACATGTTTCTGCCGTCTGATACGTGCCCACAGTGTTGGGTCACACCAGCATTCATCAGGACCCTTCGGATCCCAAAGTGTGTTAACCTCTGAACCTGGATACGGTATCCTTGGAATGTGTTACTTCCAAGCAGAGGGCTCCCCTATATAACACACACTCGGTAATCGAGTTTCATATACTACAACGCTTAAACTAGCGAGATGTTGGGAGTAACCCCCCTGTAGTCAAACTTTCATCAAGGTGGGTGCACTTCATGGAAAGTATCCAGGTCTCGCCATGTAGGTAGCTACGTTTTGAGTGTGGAGTCCAGCATCTGCTGCCACACAGCATGAGGAGCACTCCCTCTGCTGAATGCATGCATTCAGTGGTAAGCTCTCAGAACTTCTCTCAGCACAGATGTGACACCTGATGACCAGGACTGTACAGTGGAATACTAGCAAAGGCTATAGGGAAGATCTTGGTGGACGGGTTACTCCGTCACAACGGTGATGGATATCCCTTCCACCGAAATATAAATCTCTCAGGATATAATGGGATTTATATTTCGGCAGACGAGATATCCGCCACCATTGTGACGGAGTAACCTGTCCACCAAGGTCTAAATTAGGCTCTTAGGCTGAAAAGAAATAGCCCATATGTGCCTTTATGGCATGTTACAACCATAAAACAATGCCAACCTAACACAGGCATGGACTGCCAATGTCGCATACTCAACTATCTAAATGTTTAGATGTTGTTTTCTTCTGTCAATGTCAGGTGGGCTTCCAGGATTTCCTGACTCCTGGATAGTTTACTTCACTGTGATATCTCTGCAGAGGACTTCAGTCCTTAGTAAACAAGTCCTGCACTTTAAAATTCCCTGAAGCTTCAACCAACAGCTCCTCTCCCAGAATTGAGCATAATGTCATGGCAGCTGCGGTGCTGTAGGCCAGATCCTAGAAAGGTTATTGCAGCATTTGCTGAATTAGTACTGGTCAGAGCCTTTTACTGAGTTGAGTGTTAGAACACCTTCTTCTGAGTCTCCTTTTTGCAGAGAGTTCTTTGGAATGAGGCGTCTGGGCTACCTCCATTCATATCTGAAACTGCAAGGAGGAGTTTGTTGTGTAGTCTCTTATGCACCACCCCAATACATGGAAGCCAGAATGACCTTCATCTGTTGAAGAGAACCATCATCTTGTGTGCCAAGCAATATGTCATCTCACCAGACATCATTTATTCTACACACATTCTCCATGCACATCACAAATAAATGCAACCACAAACCACATCTCATTGAGAAGTGAGAAATCCTAACTATGTGAGACCGCATGGGCTTACCAACTCAATCAGAGGACATCTTTCTATTGGGACGTTAAAAAGGCATGTGGCATCTCATATCAATCGGCTGGAGCGGCATTATCCAAACAGCTTGGTAATATGGCATTGGTCATCCTCCCCTATGGTTCAAGGCACTTTGGGTGAATAAAGAATATGGAGAAAAAATCTGATACGATTATTTATCCTTTTCCAAACCACTGAAAATGTATCCATTTGGGAAGGGTAACTCGTAAAGGGATTGTCTGTAATGTGCACATGATCCAGGTTATGGTGGATCACTTTAAATCCCATGAAAGTTTAGACCCTGATGCAGAGTAAGATTACACACCCTGTTGTTCTTAACAATGTGAATGTCTGGGGTTAGTTACAGATAAGATTGGACTCATGGTCAGGGTACAATTTTAGGGCATCTTTCACCTTCTGATTATTCCCAGCCTCAATCACACTATTTCCTGTGTTCTGCTGGTTTGATGTTTGTGGAAAAAGAGGTACAGCTGGACTAGATGAACCTCATCGTGCACAAACATAGTAAATATATTATATATCAAAAGAGAAAATCATTCTAGCCCGGTAATGTTACTGTGGCTTGATGATCAAACCATTGAGAACAAGGAGGTGATGGCTATCGCCCCATCTCTATTTATGGAAGGTATACAATAGATTTTTGTTTGATGTTTTCCCCACCAATTGGCTACTCTAGACCCTAGTTCTCCAAGACTAGGACTTTTGCAAGGTTTGTTTGAGGGTGACTCGTACCATTCATTGATGATCACTGGTCTAGTAATTCACAGTGCCAGTATGAGGGGCTAATACCGAAGGGGCTTGGCCTGTATACATGTCATGAAGAAAGCCACAGCGATGTTGAAACTGGTACTCTTGTGGGAGAGAATTTAGATTAGATCAGATCAGATTAGATTAGATTAGATTAGATTAGATTAGATGAGGCTACTCTACACCTTTGTTTTCCAAGATGAGCACATTTACTAGGTTAGTTTCAAGGTGACTCTTATCCTTCATTGAAGGTTCAGGTAACTAGTAATTCAAAGTACCGATATGATGTTCTAGTACTGAAAGGACTTGGTTTGTGTACTTGCTTTGGGTGACGCCTCAGCCATGTGGAGTCTGACACTCTTCTGGGAGGGCAATTAGATCATTGGTGAAGTTACTCAGAAAGTCTCAAGATTCCAGGTCAACAGGCAGAAAAATGACATGGTAGACCACAATAGATAACATGGACACTGAATATTATAGTGTGGTTTACTTGAGGGACTTCTATCCCATCACACCCTGACCGATCAAAATCTACGCAATGTATTACCAATAAATTACATTGCTGATGACATCACTGACAAATATGACTACCATTTTCAGGAGTGGGTTTCGTGACTTTTTAAAACAAATTGACTGACAAATAATAGCGGCTGAAACAAAGTTTTTTTTGTTTGTTTTGTTTTCTTTAAATCCGCTGTCTTTCTCTCAAGCCTATGGCTGCTGATCCGGTAGGCAACTTTATTGCTTTTTATGAACTGTGACACCATCGAGCTCTTTTGATGTAAATCATTGAAAAGTAAATGAAATTCCAAACCAGTGCTACTGACCCTACAGCTTACTGCAAGCAAAATAAGCGATATTTCCCATAAAAATATTCTTCTTCCCAAGTAAATAAGGTTTTGTGTCAAAATAAACAATGTTGCATGTGAAAAATGCAATTCTGACTGTCAAAATGGCTTTGGCACGTAAAAAAAAAAAAACTATGCTGACCGTCAAAATAAACAGTGCTGCGCCCCTAAATGAACCATACTGCCTGTGGAAAACACCATGCAGAGTATCAAAATGAGCTGTTTAGCTTCACAAAATTAACCTTGATACTGGTGCAAAAACCAACACATTATCCTATGTGCATAAATACAAAAACTATACCCTTCAAAAATAGACAGTGATGCCAACCAGCAAAGGAAAACCTCGGTTAAAGTTGGTTCGAATTAAATATTTCTGCTATAGAGTTGGAATGCAAAAGGTATTGGTATATGAAAGTAGTTTCTTGAAGTTTTTTTTAAAGCTTAGCAAACTTCTCACACTCTACAAAGAATGAAACACAACACTCGTATACTGTATATAACTCTGTTTAAAATTGTGCATTAGGTACGCCTTGCATACTAAATGCACGAGAGATACCAAGTCAATGTATTATCCATACGATTTCTAACCTCGAGGTGAGCATTGCTAAGGTAGCACTTACAGCTCACAATTTCCAAAAGACTTTTTTTTTTGCTCAAACAGGTTTCCTGTGAGTGAAAGTTACTCTACCAGCATCAGTGTAAAGAAAACAGAAATGACTAGTGATACCCATAGGCAATGAATAGGGGATTGTGCAAGATTACAAACCTCTACAAAATGCCACCTTCTTTGCAAAGATTATTTCCCATCCCATGTGTTCACGCAAACCAGGAAAAGAGCTATAATTTGATGTTGTCTGTTTATCACAAGGTGAAGATATATTTGGTCTAAGTGTGTAGTTGTGGAGTTAAGAAAAGTAAGTATGTACTTACCTTCTTGTACTTATCTTGATAATACATAGTTGTAGTAGACACAGGGCACCAGTATTGCCCCTGGACAATATTTAAAATATTGTGATATCACACTCTGATAAACATGTGAGGGTGACGCATGTTTATGCTAATTTCATTTTATGTTAATTTCTTTAAGCTCTTAACCTTTTCTTGCTTATGATACGTCTTTACACTCCATTAATCTTATGTTAAAGCCTGTAGGCTAATCCCCTCCATCCTCTTTTGCTTATGTTTCCGTCTTTGCACTCAAAAGACCTCCTTTATCCTTAAGTAAATGTATGTGTATTCCCCAAGGTTCATTAATGTATGTATGCTCCTTCTTCCTCCTTAATTCTTATATTAATGTCTTATGATCCTTCTCCCTCATTTATTCTTGGATTGAGAATACTAATCTCATTTTTTATCTTAATATATTTTTACTGTTTTACCCCCTTTATCCTTAAGTTAATGAATTATCCGCAAATTCATTACTTCTTAATGTCTTTTGCTCCTTCTTTCCTTTATGCTTTTGGATGACTCTCCCTCCCTTATAATTATGTTGATTTCATTTTCCACCTTTATGCTTATCAATGCCTTTATGTCCCATCTCCGTTGTTTTTGTTAATGTCTCTATGATCCCCCACCCTCATTCTTGCTTCTGTTAATACCACTTGATCCTTCTCCCACCTTTGTCCTTATGTGAATGTCTAATGATCCTTCACTTTCTTTCATAGATATTTAAACATCTCTATGCTTCTTCACCCTCTGTTATGCTTATTTTATTGAATTTTTGGTCCTTCTCCCTCATGCATGGTTTAATGAATTTAAGCTCATTCCTTTATGTTTTATGTTAATATCTTCCACCTGGGGGTGGGCCACTGTGTGGGCTGGGAGCACGGTCCACGGACTCACACAGCTGTGGAGGGATGGACCCACCGGTATCATGGGCGGCGGAGGCGTGCACGTGCCGCGCTCTGAATGTGCTTCTGAGCTTCTCCATTGGGCTGGCAGATATGTATCTTATCTATTACTGCTGAACATATGCAACCGTGTAGATAGTTTTAAACAGAGTGAAAATCAATTACAGCATTAAAATATTATATATATATAAATATATATATATATATAAATATATATATATATATATATATATATATATATATATATATATATATCTTTATGGTCCTTCACCATACTTTATGTTTATGTTAATGGCTTTAGACTTTATGCTTATTTTAAAATCTTTATGCCCCTCCACCCACCTCAATGCTTATGTTGAAGTCTTTTTCTTCCTCCTCTCTCTTTAGTGCTCAGTGTTAATATACTTATATTTCTTCTTCCTATTTGTATGACTATGCTAATTTCTATGCTCACTCTTTACCTCTTCTTCCTATGCTAATATTTGTATGCACCTTCCCCTTATGTTTGTGTCTTTAGCTTCTTTCATGCTTACTTAAATGTGTACGTGCCTTATCCTCATTTATGCTCTTTTTAAAGTCTCTTGTGTCCTTGACCAAAGTCCCCTATGGTTAGCTCCACTGTTATGCTTCTTTACCTAAATGCTTCCTTCTGTTTTCTTATGTTGCTTTACATCCATTTGACCTTTTCCTTCTCTTTATTTTTGCATCCCTCCCCGTATCATTCTTTAACTAGCAATATCTAATTTCTCATTATTATTGATTATATTCTCAATGTTAGCTCTTTTGTCCTTCTTTGTACTCTCTTCATCGCCTTCATATGCCTTTCCCCTTTTTGTATTCCTCCTTCATCATTGTTTCACTGTGCCTCGTATGTTAATTTGCTCTCCATAAGCTTACTTTGTCCCACATTTCTTGCTTCTGCTTCTTCATGTTGTTAATTTTAGTACCTCCAAACTTAGTTTCTCAACTTTCCCTCCCACCTTCCCTGCTCACACTTTTCTTCTTTTTGCTTACACCTTGTCCAGGATTTGCATTCATCATTGTTTCTCACTTAAGAATTCCCCATGGTGCATACTGGGGTGTATTGATATGTGAGACGGTCTTGTGGCACCACGTGACCCATCAATCAGACAGCTTATAGGTCGAGGATTTACTGGCAGGTCCACCTCATCTGGATTCATGTCTCCTGCCAGGTGCGCTGTAACCTTCATCGCTGCCCCGCGAAGGTGTTGAGCAATCACTGATCGGACTTCACAATCAAGTCCTTTGTAATACGTTCTGTCGATTAGGAGCAGTCTGTGCGCGCGCGCCCCACACGGGGTTAGCCGCATTATAATAAGATTCCACGATTTCCATTACTCTCTCATTTCTCCTCTATGTTTCCTTTCCATCAGTGCTGGTTAGTTAAGGTTTACAGGAGGCTCCAGCACGTCTGCCGCAGTATGCGTCCTCCGGCGTGCCTGCTTGCTGACATCACAGTAGTGTTTACAGAGTTAGGAAGGCAAACACTGCCTGTTCTCCAGTTATTCTTACGTTAACCTCAGCA
Organism: Calotriton arnoldi; assembly: GCA_963921515.1. Lineage (NCBI taxonomy): Eukaryota > Metazoa > Chordata > Amphibia > Caudata > Salamandridae > Calotriton > Calotriton arnoldi. The sequence continues at coordinate 360,573 of CAWUFW010006722.1, read as the reverse complement.
AGATACAGCCCCAAATCACCCACAGAGCTACAACTCAAGAGAGTGGTTTAGCATTCACTGGGAATGGTAAAAGAATACTCTCTACCCGAGCGGTCATTCCTCCAGAGAGTCCAAAATTGAGTGACCTAGGCAGGTGCTGTGTCCCATCCTGTTGGGCCATTCTTAATTCCCCTACATATAGGTGATTTTCGGATTCACTAATATATTACGCCACGCTATAAGAGTTCAGCAGGGTATAGGGGACCCTCTGGTCCTCAAGAACGCTGTTTGACTGGAAGGCAAGTAGAGTTAGGACAGAAACATTTCAACATTTACATTAGCGTGGGGGGGGGGGGGTGGTTCTCAGTATCCAGTGACCCCATCCCCTTTTGTCTTTTTATTCTATTATAAGTGAGATTACAATGGCTAAAGTCAATAAAATGTTACTATTAGGGAACGTATGAGACCATATACATCTACAATCACTCGCATGAAGAGCTCATAATGAGCCCTTATAGCAATAAGGCTTATCGCAGGTGAGCACCGACCTGGATGAAGAAGCAGGACACGGTCTGATGTTACGAGAATGTTATAGCGATCTTGATGCTTGCAGCATGCACCACTAATTCCAATTACCAATACACCGCTGCTATTACTATGTCAATAGAGCAGGGTGAAACCCTATGGGAGAGAGGGGCAGACAGGAACCTCGTGTGCTTCGGGGGAATCTTCAGTAGTAGAATGGAGGTTTATAAGAAAAGAAACAAGCATTTGCAATGCAATCGGTCTGGCATTTGTGAGAGAGCTATTGGCATTGTAAATTACAATGTCTTTCCTGCAGACGAGTTCCAGGTAGCCTTCTCTGGCTAAGCCACCCTCTCTTTCTTACATAAAACAAGGTGTTGCTGTGCTGTTTGTCAAATCCTAAATGATGGTTGTGAGCTCAGAGTAAAACATGGGAGCAAAACTCTTTTCAGATGCATGCTTGTCACGGCAGTAACGTAGCACTCACTGACACAAGCGCAGATTGCCAGCACTATAAGTAACTCTGATAACACTATTCCAACTCATCCTTCTCAGAGGACAAAAAACTGTGAGGAATAGAATTGCCACCGGAACGTGACACTTGATGGTAGCGCCTAGAGGTGGGTGGTTCTGCAGTACAGATTGTCATTCAGTGTGCTACTTTAAACATCCAGTCAGGTTCCCGACAGATATCAGTAGCTGACGGTTATTTCCGAGGCCCTATAAAGGGTGTAAGTTTCTGTTGTAAATAGAAGTCCATTAGCCGAGGTGTATAAAAGAAGGTAGATTTATTCAAGCTTAGTTCCAGGTTAAGTTTCTTGTAATAAGGTAGAAGAAGGTAAGTATGAGAAAGCCCCACCAGGAGCAGGCTCCCTGCTGCTCAGCCTGCACACTCCAACTGACACTCAGATCCACCACAGGCACCCATGCATTCCACGACACTATCAAACATCCAGCATTCCAAACATCATCAAACATCCAGCATTCCAAACATCATCAAGCATCCAGCATTCCACGACATCATCAAACATCCAGCATTCCAAACATCATCAAACATCCAGCATTCCAAACATCATCAAGCATCCAGCATTCCACGACATTATCAAACATCCAGCATTCCACGACATCATCAAACATCCAGCATTCCACGACATCATCAAACATCCAGCATTCCACGACATCATCAAGCATCCAGCATTCCACGACATTATCAAACATCCAGCATTCCAAACATCATCAAGCACACCAGCACTCATCCTGGCTGAGCAGTAGGGAAGACGTAGCTAAAGAAGAGGAATGGTAACAAGTAAGTTATAACACATCCCCCTTCCTTGGGAAACTAAAAGCATAAGTAATGCAAATAAATGGAAACATCACTAAATACATTACATTCACAAAACTAAGAATATGCATGCACGATCACAAAACTAAGAATGTGCATGCACAAAATGAATGATTAACCCATCCCCCTCCCTTAGGGAAAAATAAAATAAGCATTGCGAGGAGAAGGCTTAAAATAGCACCAAGCCTATGCCTCTGAGCTAATACCAATCATCACTAGACAGCCCGGTAATGGGGTAAACACAAACAAAAAAAATAGTATTGGGGCACTCACCACCCCACAACACAGTATTGGGCACTCACCACCCGCCAGACCATACTGGGGCACTCATCACCCCACAACCTGAAGGTAATATGGTACTCACCACCCTTCAAAACAGAACTGGGGCACTCACCACCCCACAACCTCAACGTAAAATTGAACACACCACCCTTGAACCAACCCTGGTGGGCCAGGAGCAGCCTCCCTGCTGCTCAGCCTGCACACTCCAACTGACACTCAGATCCACCACAGGCACCCATGCATTCCACGACACCATCAAACATCCAGCATTCCACGACATTATCAAACATCCAGCATTCCAAACATCATCAAGCACACCAGCACTCATCCTGGCTGAGCAGTAGGGAAGACGTAGCTAAAGAAGAGGAATGGTAACAAGTAAGTTATAACAATTTCAGATACACAGTTAGAGGTGACTAGCAAGCCAGTGCGTGAGGAAAAAAAATGCCCCCACTTCACACCTCCTCTGGCTGCTATATGAATTATAAAATACAGCAATAATGAAAGTTCAGTGTGTTTCTCAGGTATATGAGCCCTGGTCACACTGCTCCTGCTGCACTTATGAAAGCCACTTTCCAACACAATACCACACTTTGAATCTCAGCTCCCCAAGTTCACCACACTTTGTGGTCCTGTAAACATCCCATTTCTCCATGTTCGAAATTGCCATTATCTGACAACATCTAGAGAGCTTAGAAGCCCCACTTGAAATGAGCGGACTATGGTATCTGTAGATTAAATTTGTTTTTAGGGCTGCAGGAGTTTATGATTCTTGCTTTAAGTGGTGAAATACACATTAGAGAGGGGTGCTGTCAGAACGGGTCGCTGGGGCGAGTGGTAGGCAGACTTGAGGCACTAGTGTAAACTTTGAAATTTTATGTAAACTGGGCTAACGAACCCCCCGTCATCCGGGAAGAGTTCGAAGGAGCAGGAGGCTAACATTCTGATTGCATCATTCGTCTGAAGGGAGGGCAGTATTGTGCTTGTGTGTGTTAGGGGATGGGGAACAATATCCGCTGCCACGACAGGGCAAGGCAGTAACCAAAAGTCGTCTAACCTGGGTGGAGGGAGGCTCGGTCTAGAACAAGATCTTGGGACACAGATGTAAAATAAAATATGAACAAGTTAACAACCAGAAGAGTGGTAAAAAATTAACCAGCAGCTAATCAACTTTGCCAATATAGAACCAAATAGAAAAAATATGAAGATATTTTGCTTACACTTCCATCATTTTATTTGATCGCTTGGGAACCGGATTTGAGTATGCAAGTCGTTCTCCCTGTGCCTACGAAAACAAGCCTCCGATTTTCCGAGAAGGCATTTAGAAAGAAAAGCAGCAGAGAGGATGTTGCGTAACATGTGGAGTGGCCGACTTAGGAAAGGGAACCGGGTTCGAGTCTCCCCGTCGTGCCCACCAAAAAAACAAACCAAAGCAGACAGAAAAAGTAAAAGGGCCAGTCGCCAGTGGCGAGAACAACCCATGGGAAAGAGGGACAAATGTGAGCAATTAGCCACAGAAAGGCAAGGAATTTTAAAAAGCACACACAGGAACAAATGTCAAGCGAGGGGCGTGCTACCAGCCACTCAGAGAAGATACATCTTGTCTCCAGAGCCAGACCTAAAAAGGAGAATTAAACAGTTTGCCAAATTGTGATCTGACTGTAATGTCAATATGGCCTAAGGTGAGCTGCAGACAACTATGTCTCCCACACTTGCTTTTGTCACGTTCAAGGAATTTTCTGCACATCCAGATCATAAACACATAGAATAGAACAAGATGTTTCCTGGAATAAAAGTGTTGAAACCAATGACTAGGCTCATTTCCAAAAACATAAAATCATAAAGTTTCCAGTATCTAACTGCACTTACTAACTCTAACTAGAACTTAATAAATCAAGTGGAAATTCTGAACCATCAGAAAAAAATCCTTCAGACATTGAATGTTTGCTCTGTAGTGATTAGAAATCCTTCACTCAGCAGAAGAAACAGGAATTTTTCGAGACACAACAGAAACTCCACAGAGACAGTTTGCCAGTATGTATGTAGTGTCACAATACTATACCGTAAACTGATTTGCTCTTTTCAGACATTTCCATACTTTTCTGGAGGTTTCTTCTTCTGCAATTTCCTGGCTTAATGTTGGAAGACTCAGCATGGTGGGAACTGTAGTTCCAAATGCTCCTGAGATGCAACCCATCACCAGAGAGCACAGCCTCCTGGGCACTGTAGCTACGGGAATTAGAGACAGCGTGCCAAGATCTGCGGCTCCGACTAGCCCACACTAAACCAAATCACCACCTTTCTGCCAAAGACCAACGAGGCCTACTCAATGCCAAGTCCACAACATTGAGGTAGGTACCTGACAGCAGACTAGAGTGGATGAGGCATATCAGCACTCTTTTATGGAATAATCATGTAGTTTTTCCAGTGCAATAGCCCTTGCTGCTCTGATGACAGTTACTATGCACAAGAGTATCACAGTCCTTGGTGAAGAATTGCCAGATTTGGGAGGGAGTGCTATGCCACTCTTACAAACCCTCTCTCTCCCCTCTTTTTGCATCATCCTCCAGCAATGCCATGGACTAACACTTGGCAAGCAGATCATCTACAGAGGACAAATTGTTAATTGCAACCATTCCTAAATTTGCATACATTGAAGATTTTTCAGCCTGCATTGCCCCATCCATATTGTGAGAATTTCTGAAAGACCTGAATGAATGGAAATTTAAGTGTGGGGTGTGTAGCCAGATTTTGCCTTACTTCAGAAAGCTGTACATGACCAAGCCCTTGGTAGCTCGGTTAAGGTGCAGAACCCTTTTGTCGATGAACGCAGAAAGGCATGCCACTGAAAACTAGAATCAACAAACAGTGTTTAAGAGCTTGAGATCAAAAGTGTGTGGTCCCAAACTATGTATGGAGCAAGCTAACCTTAGCACTAAAAGGACTCAAACATCAGGTTTTTTTCAACCCTCAAAAACCCATACCCTGGATAACTAGGACAGGTCAGTATTTCTAAGTAAAATGAACAAGCGGAACATTAGCATGCCGAAGATAAACAGTCAATTAGAACGGATACTAACTTCTACTTGCCACCCAAACGAAGGCCAGTGAGTGAAAAGTCAAAGAGACTCAAGTTCTATTGAAGTCCAAGAGCTTCCAACACTTTCTAGAATGAGGCAATGGGCTGACTGGACTTGGAAAGTAAACAGCACACCCAGTCACCCACACACAACGTTGACCTGCCCCACGTGAGAGGCTAAAGAGAGACGAATGCTGGAATCCACCTTGATACTAACTTACATCTAACTCCCAACCAGGGCCCTGAAGCACGGGGACCAGGACAGCGCCTCCTTGTTGACAGAAGCGCCTCCTCATTGTCGATAATGGCCATGTCAAAGTGAGCTTAATAAGATTTCAGAAAAGAAACTGATAGATTGAGGCATGCAATATTAATATTCTGAGACCCAGGCGATAGTCTCATTTATATGGATATTGATTTTTCAAGCTTATGCAAAAGTTGAAAGAATGCAGGTTGGCAGATAGGAAGCTCGGCTGGCATGCTGAGCACTGTCATTGCGAAAAATGGATTTCAAGAATCATGAGGCGGAAACTACAACTAATGATGGGGCTGAGAAACAAGCATACTGGTTGCTTATTCTCATACAGAAAGGCCCTGTGAAGGGCCAGGGTCAGTGCTTAATTTGAGCTGGTGGTTGGAGGTGAGGCCTGCAGACACTCTTTGTTGGGAACTAGGACATATTTTTATTCATCAGACTTTACCCCACAACAATAGAGGAAAAAGGCAGTAAAGAGAGAAAGAAGGAGGATGATTAAAGATGGAAAAAATAGTTACAAAGGTGGCAATCAGTGATGAAAAAGCATCTGCAAGAGTGAGATAAAGGGGTATGGAGTGTGCATTGCTTGATAGAAGAGGCATGAGGTGAAATCACAACTACACATCCTTGGTGTCCGGCAGCTTTTCAGAAACCTTTGCACGTATTCTTCTACAAATTAAGCACTGTCCAGGGTGCCCCTTGAAACTTCACACTCAGGCTTGAGCTAGTAGATCATAAGATGCTCTGACAAGCAAGTTCCATTGACATGGGCAGACATGCCCACATACGTTGCCAGGACAGGTGGGTCCAACTGAGCTGGAGTTGATTTAGTCAAGCAAAGTGCATCTGATAGACAAGGTCGTTCCTCGTTCAAGGAGTCATGTATAAAGCCCCTTGAAGGCTAGTAGAGCAGAGGACAGATTGAGGCATGTGTTGGGTGTTCTGATGTCTTTGAGATGACAGTAGGACTGGACACATTCAGATTCGTTTTACTCCCTTGGAACGGGTTTTGTGTGAGTACATCTTTACCTGGGATGGGAAGTGAGTATTCTAGGCAGAGATTCCCTGAATTGTTTGAGAACACCTACAAATAAACTTATTTGTTTGTAATCACAAATTTTCCATCCACGCCATTTGGGTTGTAAATCAGTGGCAGCTGGTGATCTTTGAAAGTGTTGGGACGCAATACATGCTCTGCAAGCCAGGGGCGCATAGGAGGTTCTCACCACAAAAACATTTTGAAAAAAAGGGGTGAAACACTGTTGGACTTGGCCCTTTTTGCAGGGTCATCCCTGAACTTTTTGCCTTCCTCCTAGTCTTTTTTCTGACCTGGTGTTGGTGGTTTTAGGACTCTGGGCACTTTATCACTACTGTCCAGTGTAAAGTGCGTGTGCTCTCTATGGTAAAACGTGGTAAGATTGGTCTACACCTGTTTGGCGTATTTAATTTACCTATCAGTCCCCAGTAATGTGGTATCTCATATACCCGGGGCCAGTAAATTAAATGCTAATGGTGGGCTTGCAGCGCTACTTGCGCCACCCACCAAAGTAGCCTTTCAAACCTGTCTCAGGCCTCTGCCATTGCAGGGCCTGCGCGCGCAGTTTACTGCCGCTGTGACGTGGTACCTAAAGTGGTTGCCACGTCTGTGACTCTCCTTTTACTACATATCAGTCACCCCTAAGGTAGGCCCTAGCTATCCCTATGGGCAGGGTGCAATGTAGGTAAAAGGTAGGACATGTGCCTTAACTATGTGGCATGTCCTGGTAGTGACAAACAGCCATTTTGGTTTCTCACTACTGTGAGGCTGCCCTCTCATACTAATGCATTGGGGATTCCCTGATAAGTATTTCAGTGGGAATTCCTGATCTGAGAGGAGTAGCGTGATCAAGTTTGGTATGTTTGGAATAGTGGTAATAAATGCTGCATAATGTTGTGCGCAGATTTATTATCACTATTTTAGAAATGCCACTTTTAGAAGTGGGCATTTCTGTGTGCTGTGTCTTTGTGCCTGCCTGATGTGTATTGCATGTCTGGCTCTGGAGTGGCTGGGGAGGAGCTGGGTGAGTCTGCGCTAGGCTGAATAGGCCCATCTGCATTTGGAGTGGTGGGAGGAGTAGCACCTGGGCCTGAATAGGACAGGGCCTGCCTCACACAATGCTGGCTCCGCCCCCCCTGTGGTGTGTCTGGGGCCAGGACCTACACTGCCAAAGGAGGGTGTTGTACACATGTGTAGGTGCCCCCAGAACTGGTTTGGACCGGGCGCAGAGCCCTGCGCAGGGGGAGAACAAAGACCATGGCACTATAAATATTGGGGCTGTGACCCCATGTGTGCTGTTGGTGCTTACTTGGACCAGGAGAGAAGACTGCGTGGGACCAGGAGCAACCGCCATGGAACTGGGCTGCAGGAAGTGCTGGCCTGCTGCCTTTTTTGGGCTAGGGGGGAACTACCACTCTGCTTAAAAGGAATCCTTGTGCTGGCCTCCTTGGGGACACTTTGATGGTGTGCCCCTGTGGTCCCCCATGACTTTGTGGCTTGCCCTACATTATTGGTGACAGCGCGTGGGGAGCGCTGTTTTTCTCCCCTTCTTTAAGGCCAAGCGCGGGTTGGAGTGCTTTTACGGTGAGGCACCGGCGTGTACTGTTGGCAAGTGCGGAGTGGAGCGCCACGTGTAGCCTGAAGGGCACTCCCTCCCCGGATTCATTGCAGTAAGCGAGAGGCGCTGTGCCTCTCAAGTACAAAGCGTGTGGTGGGTGCTTCTGAATTTCATTACCAGGAAGCCCGAGAAGAGGGCTCCAACCTCAACCGTGACAGTCGCCATGGCAAGGAAACTGGAAATCGACGGAGGTTCCGCTCCGTGATCCCCAGAGTGCCGGAAGTCAGGCGAAGTTTGCGCCTGGTTGTGGGCAGAGTACACTGACGTAGAAGGCCACATAGAGGCGAAGCCGCTCGAGCAAGACTGGAGAAGCCCCAGGCTTTGCCGGGCAATGGCCCCAGAGCCGGAAGAGAAAGGCGGGGCCAGCGCCGGAGGAGAAGTCCATGAGGCCGCAGCGTGCACGGCAGGAACCGAGGGGAGTCGCTGAGGAGTCCGGAGGTGAGCCTGGACTCCCGAGGCTGTGGGGAAGTGAGCAGAGTGACATAGGTGGTGTGGGAACTGGCGGAGGCTGCCTGTTCCCGGTATTAGTCTGCGGGCCGCCGGGTGTGTAGGCCAGCAGGAGGAGCTCTGCTGCACACAGGTGAGCTGGGAGCAACGACGGCACCGCGGGCTGGAGGGCCGCTCCCCGAGCAAAGTTGCAGGCGGGAGACACAAGGGAGTCCTCTCGCCGATGTGTGAGTGCACTGCCCCGACTTTGGCAGTGAGGGGGCTCCCACCGTTTTTGGGTTGTGCGGGTGCCTCGCCCACTGAGTGTGAACTTACCGGGGGGAAGGCGAGTGAGGGCCAAGTAGTCCACGGGCATTACCGCAGTCCTGGGTGAAGGTGGGCAGAAGGCCCAGAAACCTGCCAGGAAGGAAGCAGGATATTGAGCAGCAGCTCAGAGAAGGGTACAGTGAAGGTGTCACCCACGAGTGATTACAATATGTGCCCACTAATGATGTTTGCTACGTGCACTGCTGTTGGTGTTCATGCCATACTGTACTAAGTTCTTGCCTAATGTGTACCCTCTATAAGTGTTCATGATATGGCACAGTGGGTGTGAGTTAGGCCTAATGCTGTGGTGCACTGTTGCTGATGCTTTGGCCTAATATGTTTATGCCTAAATGTGTGGTGCTCAGAGCACCTTGTCCAGTAGTTACTGGTTGGGCTTTACTACATCTGTGATGACAATGGCCCGGTTGGCCTAGGGATTTATGACTTATGTTATCCCCCGATGTGATTAGGCTTTGGGGTTACAATGCCAAGGTTGGTACCCTGCGCATCACTATGGTGATTGTACTGATAGGTGCACTCTGATAAGTGTTTACTATGGTGCACTGCAAACGATGTCTTGTATGAGGTTCTATGCTAAGTGCAATGTTATCAGTAGTTACTGGTTGTTTCCTCTAACTGTGAGATATGTTGGTTATGACAGTGGCCCGATTGGCCCTGTAATGTATATAATCTCCTGTAAAGTAATACCTAGTGCCAGGTGGCACAGTGTATATATGTGATTGCATTCTAATGTGTTTTATGAGTAATACAAAGGCTATTTTTTATATAACCTTGTGTGGAGTTTCTTTTGTGGTGTGCCTAGTGAGTCGCTGCTGTGTGAGAGTGTTGCGACCCCTGACCTTGACCTTGACTGGTAGGTCGCTCCCCCACCACACAGCTCCGTCTGTGTGCCCTGCTGCTGCCCCTGATTGTGCTCGTTTTTTTTCCTTCTGTGCCCCCTTGCTGCCCTGATTGTGCTCGTTTTTTTTTCCTTTCTGTACCCCCTTGCTGCCCTGATTGTGCTCGTTTTTTCCCTTCTGTGCCCCCTTGCTGCCCTGATTGTGCTCGTTTTTTCCTTTCTGTGCCCCCTTGCTGCCCTGATTGTGCTCGTTTTTTCCTTTCTGTGCCCCCTTGCTGCCCTGATTGTGCTCGTTTTTTTTTCCTTTCTGTGCCCCCTTGCTGCCCTGATTGTGCTCGTTTTTTCCTTTCTGTGCCCCCTTGCTGCCCTGATTGTGCTCGTTTTTTTTCCTTTCTGTGCCCCTTGCTGCCCTGATTGTGCTCGTTTTTTCCTTTCTGTGCCCCCTTGCTGCCCTGATTGTGCTCGTTTTTTCCTTTCTGTGCCCCCTTGCTGCCCTGATTGTGCTCGCTTTTTCCTTTCCGTGCCTGTTTCCCGCCGCTGCGCCCCTGCGGCCCCGCCCCCACACTGCCCATTCGCTGCCCCATTCCCTGCGCCTCCCTCCCACCTCCCCATTTATGGCGGCCGCTGCGTGGTGAAGAGAGCGACCCCTGACCTTGACTGGTAGGTCGCTCCCCCACAACACAGCTCCGTCTGTGTGCCCTGCTGCTGCCCCTGATTGTGCTCGTTTTTTCCTTTCTGTGCCCCCTTGCTGCCCTGATTGTGCTCGTTTTTTTCCTTTCTGTGCCCCCTTGCTGCCCTGATTGTGCTCGTTTTTTCCTTTCTGTGCCCCCTTGCTGCCCTGATTGTGCTCGTTTTTTTCCTTTCTGTGCCCCTTGCTGCCCTGATTGTGCTCGTTTTTTCCTTTCTGTGCCCCCTTGCTGCCCTGATTGTGCTCGTTTTTTCCTTTCTGTGCCCCCTTGCTGCCCTGATTGTGCTCGCTTTTTTTCCCTTTCTGTGCCCCCTTGCTGCCTTGATTGTGCTCGTTTTTTCCTTTCTGTGCCCCCTTGCTGCCCTGATTGTGCTCGTTTTTTCCTTTCTGTGCCCCCTTGCTGCCCTGATTGTGCTCGCTTTTTTCCCTTTCTGTGCCCCCTTGCTGCCCTGATTGTGCTCGTTTTTTCCTTTCTGTGCCCCCTTGCTGCCCTGATTGTGCTCGTTTTTTCCTTTCCGTGCCTGTTTCCCGCCGCTGCGGCCCCGCCCCCTCACTGCCCATTCCCTGCTCCTCCCTCCCACCTCCCCATTTATGGCGGCTGCTGTGCGGCCGCGCAGCGGACGTGCGCAGCGGGTGCGCTGCTGGCGCGCCGAAGGCGCGCCTAAGGCAAGCCCGTCTGCGTCCGTCCGCGCCGGGACCGCGCCCAGCGCCAGAACCCCTGGTCCGGGCATCCCCCGTGCCCGCCACATCAACAGATGCCGATACGACGCCAGCACCCTCCACGCACTCAACCCCGGAAAAGATCACGCCTGCTACCGGGCCACCCCGAAGCGCACCCAAGGGCCCTTCACCTGCCGGAACTGCAGCTTCGCCAGCACCCGCCCCGCCAAACCACCGCCCAGGAAAGAACCCAACTACCTCAGATGCATCCTCCTCAACACCCGCTCCGCCCGCAAACACGCCATCGAACTCTGGGACCTTCTCGACTCAACCTCCCCAGACGTCGCATTCCTGACGGAGACCTGGCTGAATCCCGCTTCAGCCCCCGACATCGCCATTGCCATCCCGGACGGCTACAAGATCACCCGCAGGGACCGCACCAACGGAGTCGGAGGAGGCATCGCCATCGCCCACAGGAACACCCTCAGAGTCTCAACCAACACCGACGACACCCTCAGCACCGCCGAACACATGCACTTCCAGATCCACACCGATCCCAACACCACCCTCAGAGGAACCCTCATCTACAGACCCCCCGGACCCCGACCACAGTTCAGCGATTCTATCGCTAACTTCGACAGCACACACGCCATCGCCTCCACGGACTACATCCTCCTCGGGGACCTGAACTTCCACCTCGAGAACAACAAGGACACCAACTCCACCACCCTGATCGACAACCTCGCCACCCTCGGACTCAGACAGCTCGTGACTACACCCACCCACGCCGCCGGCCACACGCTAGACTCCATCTTTTCCGCAAGCCCACACGTCTCCTTCAACCACACCTCCGAACCCCACTGGACTGACCACCACTGCATCCACTTCACCTACAGGAAGCCCACCACGCACCACCGCACCAAACAAATGCCTCGCCGCTGCTGGAGCAGAGTCACCGAAGACCAGCTAACCACAACCCTCGCCCTGAGCCCACCCGCCGAACCCTCCGACCCCGACACCGCCGCCCGCAACCTCAGACAGTGGATCGACGACTGCGCCAACACCCTCGCCCCGCTCAAGAATCCGCCCAACAGTCACACCAGCAAGAAAGCCACCTGGTTCACCGAAGACCTCCAGGCCTCCAAACGAACATGCCGAAAACTGGAGAAGATCTGGCTCCACGAACGGACAGCGGACAGCTACGCCGCCCACAAGAGCGCCACCCGCAGTCACCATCACCTCATCAGATCCGCCAAAAGGGCCTCACTCAAAGACCGCCTAGACAACAACGCACACAACAGCAAAGAGCTCTTCAACATCGTGAAGGAACTCTCCAACCCCAGCTCCAACACCAACGACATCCCGCCGTCGCGAGACCTGTGCGACTCACTGGCCACCTTCTTCCACCGCAAAATCGCCGACATCCACGACAGCTTCAACACCACGACCGCCCCGGCAACCACCGAGACCACTGCCCCCACAACCACCAACCGCCTGCTCTCCTGGACCAACATCAACGACGAGGACACCAGCGAGATCATGAACACCATCCACTCCGGCTCACCGCTAGACCCGTGCCCTCACCACGTCTTCAACAAAGCCAGTACAGCCATCGCGCCCCATCTCCGGAAAATAATCAACATCTCCTTCGAGACAGCAACCTTCCCGGAAAGCTGGAAGCACGCCGAGATCACCGCCTTACTCAAGAAACCCAAGGCAGACCCCAAGGACCTCAAGAACTTCCGACCCATCTCTCTGCTCCCGTTCCCCGCGAAGGTCACCGAGAAAATCGTCAACAAACAACTGACCTGCTACCTCGAGGAGAACAACATCCTGGACAATTCCCAGTCCGGCTTCCGCAGCAACCACAGCACCGAAACCGCCCTCATCGCCGCCACCGATGACATCAGGACCCTGCTAGACAACGGAGAAACAGCAGCCCTCATCCTCCTGGACCTATCAGCCGCCTTCGACACGGTCTGCCACCACACACTACGAAAACGCCTTCACGACGCCGGGATCCAAGAGAAGGCCCTGGACTGGACCACATCCTTCCTCTCCGGCAGAACACAAAGTGTCCGCCTCGCCCCCTTCCGATCCAAGGCCACCAAGATCATCTGCGGCGTACCCCAAGGCTCCTCCCTCAGCCCAACGCTGTTCAACATCTACATAGCACCCCTCGCCCACGTCGTCCGACAGCACAACCTCAACATCATCTCCTACGCCGACGACACCCAGCTGATCCTCTCCCTCACCAAAGACCCTCACACTGCCAAAGCCCACCTCCACGAAGGAATGAAGGCCGTCGCCGAATGGATGAGGACCAGCCGCCTGAAGCTGAACTCAGACAAGACGGAGGTCCTCATCCTTGGTTCCAACCCTTCAGCCTGGGACGACTCCTGGTGGCCGACATCACTGGGAACAGCCCCGACACCCACCGACCACGCACGCAACCTAGGAGTCATCCTCGACCCCACCCTCTCCATGACTAAGCAGGTCAACGCCGTTTCCTCATCCTGCTTCAACACTCTCCGAATGCTCCGCAGGATCTTCAAGTGGATCCCCACCGAAACAAGAAAAACAGTCACCCAGGCCCTCGTCACCAGCAGGCTGGACTACGGAAACGCCCTCTACGCAGGAACGACGGCTAAGCTCCTGAGACGGCTGCAACGCATCCAGAACGCCTCTGCACGTCTTATCCTCGACATCCCCCGACGCAGCCACATCACACCCCACCTGAGAGACCTGCACTGGCTCCCTGTCAACAAGAGGATAACCTTCAAGCTCCTCACCCACGCACACAAAGCACTCCACAACTCCGGACCAGCCTACCTCAACAGACGACTCAGCTTCTACACCCCCACCTGCCAGCTCCGCTCCACCACCCTCGCCCTCGCCACAGTCCCCCGCATCCGGAAAACGACCGCCGGCGGCAGATCCTTCTCCCACCTCGCCGCCAAGACCTGGAACACCCTCCCCACCAACCTTCGGCAGACCCAAGACCTACTGGCCTTCAGAAGACTCCTCAAGACCTGGCTCTTCGATCAGTAGCAGCACCACCCCCCTCTTCCCCCAGCGCCTTGAGACCCTCGCGGGTATGTAGTGTGCTTTATAAGTGACATGATTGATTGATTGCACAAACGCTTTACACATTGCCTCTGGAATAAGCCTGTCTGCTCGTGCCAAGCTACCAAGGGGGTGAGCAGGGGCTATCTTCAGCGTGTAACTCCCTTGCTCTGACTAGAGTGGTGGTTTCTGCCTGGCTTAGGCGCATGTCCCAGCCAACCAGAAATCCCATTTCTAACAAACACTGTTTTATAGCAGATTTTTTAAAAACAAAATTTCTAAAAAGCTGTATGAGATTAAATAGTATGCATTAAATATTCAAGTACTATCATGCTGTGCCAAGCCAAGAAAGCCTGCCACTCCTGAGGAGTTCACACTAAAGTATACAAAAAGTGATGGATGGAATGCCTAAATTAATCTCAGCCACTGGTAATTACTCAGTGTTGCATCCCAGTCCATCATTATTTTACACACCATGCCACCTCAGTTTGGACCCAGCTATATGCAAATTAGTCTTGACTCTGCTCCCCATGGGAACAGTCCAGCCCGAACTGCCAGGTCAGGTCCTCCCTGAACCAGTACACAAGCAAACCAGGACGGGTTTCACCCTGATTAGGGCTCATCAGCCAGGTATAGCTTTATTCCAGTGACACAGTGTGCATGGGACCCATGTGTGGGCTTTCCCGTCCCACTTAAGCAGACACATTAAAGTATACAAAAAAATGATGGATAGAATGCTTGAATTAATCTCAGCCACTGGTAATTACTGGGAGCCTCATCCTTGCCTGTCATTATTTTGCACACCATGCCTCCTCAGTTTGTTCCCAGCCATCGGCAAATCAGTCTTGACCTTTCTGCACTGGGACCAGTCCAGCCCAAACTGCCACACCAGGTCCTCCTTGAACCGTAACTCAAGCAACACAGGACTCGTTTCATCCTCGTTAGGACTTATCAGCCAGGTATCTCCAGGAGTTTACATCATGTTTTAAAATGTGCAGCAGGTTTAATTATTATGGGGCCGATTCACAGAGCTAATCTGAGATAAAATCCTAAACTTACTACTTTTGGTATTCACAAAAGGCGTTTAGTAGTAGTAAAGTTAGGATTCCTAACTTTACTACTACTGGGGGTACAAAACACTACAAATGGACACCACACCAGTTTAGAAAAATAAGTAATCTTTATCTAAACCAAAACAAGACCAAACGACAAAAGTCCACAATACAGTAATAAAAATATGACTTTCAGATGGTAGAAATAGTTTAGTTCAAAGCAAATTGCAGATGCAACACTTTTCACACAAAGTAGCTGGGATGCGTCACGCAAACAAACAAAACGGGCTGCAGGGAAGGTGATGCGTCGGTTCCTTACACTCAGGGAATGTGATGCGTCGGTTCCTTGCTCCGGGGGAGGTGATGCGTCGGTTCCTTACAGCTGCGCAGGGGAGGTGATGCGTCGGTTTCTTACTGCGTGGGGAGGTGATGCGCCAGTTCCTTACTGCGTCCCCCAACGATGCGACAAACTTGGCGCCTCGATGCGATGCGACGATCCGGGACAATGCGTGAATTCTTCTAACTCCCAGCGGAAAACAGTCTCTAGAGGTCCAAAACAACAGCAGGCACCTCTTTGCAGGTCAGAACTCCCAGCAAGGGTGTTCAGGGGAGCTGGTGGTGAAGTCTTTGTGTCCCTGAGACATCAGAACAGGAGGCAAGCTCAGTTTCAAGCCCTTGGAGATCTTCCTCAAGCAGGGGACACAGCAAACAGCAAAGTCCTTTTCTCCTTTCCTTGGCAGCAAGTAGCCACTGCAGGCCAACCCCAGACAGCAAACAGCACAGGGGCAGTATTCCTCCTCAGCTTCTCCGGCTCTTCTCCTTGGCAAAGGTTCCTCTTGATTCCCAGAAGTGATCTAAAAGTCTGGGGTCTGGGCCCCTCTTTTTATACCCAAAAATCCTTTGTTCTCTGAAGGCAGAGAGTGTCTGTACCCAGCCAAAACCAGTTCTGTGGGGTACTTTGCAAGTGCAAAACAACCTCCACTGTCACTGTGAGCCCTGGCTCCAGAAACACCACAGGGGGCGGAGCCATCATTGTGGAAGCCAGGCACAGCCCTATTCAGGTGCTACTCCTCCCAGCACTCCAAATGCAGAC
Organism: Calotriton arnoldi; assembly: GCA_963921515.1. NCBI lineage: Eukaryota > Metazoa > Chordata > Amphibia > Caudata > Salamandridae > Calotriton > Calotriton arnoldi. Next base: position 344,285 of record CAWUFW010006722.1, on the reverse strand, counting down.
CAGGCCTATTCAGCCCAGCCCTGACTCATCAGGCTCTCTGGAGCCACTGCTCCTCCCCAGCCCCTGACACTCCAAAGCCAGACATGCAATACACAAACCTAGCAGAGTCACCCTGGATGGCTAATCAAGAAAATACCTACTTTCTAAAAGTGGTATTTTCAAACACAGAATGTAAAAATCACCCTCACTAAAAGATGCATTTTAACATTCTGAGTTCAGACATATCAAACTTTATTTCTCTACCTTGTTCCCAGGGGCAGTTATGTTTATAAGATGTTATAAACAAACTCCCCATTCTGTCCCATGAGAGCAGGTAGCCTTGCAATAGTGAAAAACGAAATTGGCAGTATTTCACTATCAGGACATGCCACACACATCAGGGCATGTCCTACCTTTCAAATACAATGCACCCTGCGCACAGGGGTACCTTGGGCCTACCATAGGGGTGACTAACATGTAAGAAAAGGGAAGGTTTAGGGACTGGCAAGTGTGTGCACTTGCCAAGTCAACATGGCAGTACCAGACTGCACACAGGCTCTGCAATGGCAGGCCAGAGTTTACATTTACAGGCTGCTTATGTGGGTGGAACAATCAGTCCTGCAGTCCACTAGCAACATTTGATTTACAGGCCCTGGGCACACACAGTGCACTGTACTAGGGTCTGACTAGTAAATCAAATATGCCAATCATGGAATCACCAATCCATAACAACAATTTACAAAGGGAGCACATGCACCTTGGCACTGAACAGCAGTGGCAAAGTGCCCAAAGCATCTAGACCAGCAAAACAAAGTCCAACACACAGCAAAAACACAGGAGGCACAAGGCAAAAATACAGGGGTGTTGGAAGCCGGAGTCCCCGTCACGCGCCACTGTCACAAATGCGCGACCCGGGACTCCTCCCTCAACGTTAGGCCAAGTTAGGACACCGTTTGAGATAGCCCTGCTCACCTCACCCCCTTAGTAGATTGGCACGAGCAGCCAGGCCTATCTCCAAGGCACAAGTGTACAGTATGTGCAACCACGCCCACAGCAACCCACTGGTGACACCACAAATGGACTCCACACGAGTTTGATAAAAACGAGTATAAACTTTATATAAAAAGATATACAATCAGACCACACGATACAAAAGCCAACGTATAATAAAGGGTAATATTCGTTCCGGCTGGCTGGTAGGTTCAAATCCCAACCACCGCTTTCAAAATGCTATGCTGGTCGTAATGCTAGAATCACACACGTTGCAATGGACAAACAATAGTGCGCTGCGTAACGATACAATCCTGTGCTGGGCAAAGGAGAAATAATACAATGCGCAACGATACACCCCGGTACCTGCAATGGGAGAAATAATGCAATGCGTACCGCTACAATCATGTACTGCGCAATGAAGGAATAATGCAATGCGTCACACCCCAATCACGTACTTTGCAATGAAGAAATAATGCAATGAGCCCCGCTACAATCATGTACTTTGCAATCAAGGAATAATGCAATGCGTAGCTACAATCATGTACTTTGCAATGAAGAAATAAAGCAATGTGGGCCGCTACAACCTTTTACTTTGCAAGGGAGAAATAATGCAATGCGTAGCACTACAATCTTGTACTTCGTTATGCAGAAATGTCAGGCGTCATACGACAGTCCGGCAGTTCGTTAGCAGCAATATTGACAATGTGTATTACGACAGTCAGCCTCTTCGATAACAGTTGCCCCGCACACGTATCAACGATGACATAAAGTCCAGCTTCTCACCCTGGCCCCAGTACTGCCACTCCTTTGGCCAGTATGGGCCCCGATTTGAGCCGAAGCAAAGGCTCAATTCGCCAGAAGGACTGAGAGGCCGAGAGAGTGTCCCTCCGAGCCCCCACACCCGCCCAGGCAGTGATCCACGTTACCTGGGGGCGCGACCCCACTCTCCTCTCCTCCTTCAGCGAACTGGGCCTTCCGTGTAGAACTTTCTGAATGGGCCTCAGTGGCTCGGCCTGGCAGCTCAGCTCCTCCGGGGCTGCCGGTCCGGGCCGCGACTGTTAGGAAGGTCTCAGGCGGCCGCAGGGTACACGTACCCCACACCCCTGAGATTACGTTACTCCGGGTGCACGTTCACCACAGCACCCTCCGGGTCTCTTCTGGCACGAAGCCACACACACAACGCTGATGGGTCTTCACGTCGACTCCGAGTGCACGTTCACCAGGCACTCCTTCCCGCGGTCTCAGTTGGCACCAAGACACACACACCGCATTGCAGAGACTCACTTTCTTCCGGTGCACACGATGATCAGCCGATCACCTCCACAGTCCCAGGTTGCACCAAAGCACGCACACTGCTTCACTGAGACTTACTCCAACTCCGGTGCTCCGATATCCAGGCGCTCTTCACCAACGCCTTCGGCCGCACCCCGACACACTCACCGTGTCCGAGCCTCACTTCTCCTCCGGTGCACTCGATGACCAGGCGCTCTTCACCAGCGCCTCCGGTGCACCCCGACACGCACCCTGCGCGTCCGAGACTCACTCCACTTCCGATGCACACATTGACCAGGCGCTCCTCACCAACGCCTCCTGTGCACCAAGACACGCACCACGCGCGTCCGAGACTCACTTCACCTCCGATGCACCCGCTGACCAGGCGCTTTTCACCAACGCCTGCGGTGCACCACAACACGCACCCTGCGCGTCCGAGTCTCACGTCACCTCCGATGCACACACTGACCAGGCGCTCTTCACCATCGCCTGCGGTGCACCACGACACGCACCCTGAGCGTCCGAGACTCACTTCACCTTCGGTGCACATGTTGACCAGGCGCTCTTCACCAACGCCCCCTGTGCACCACGACACGCACCCAGCGCGTCCGAGTCTCGCTTCTCCTCCGTGTGTCCAAGATCACAGGGAACACCTTCCGAGGGTCTAAAGCTGCCACAACACGCGCCCACCGCGTCGCTTAAAACTTCCCCGGAAACTTTTATGTTCCTGTGTTTCCAAACAGGGAGCCAGCTCACCTCGGGCCCTTGGGGTAACAAGACACAGCAGAAAGCACAGTCTTCTTCAAGCAGGGGGACCCAGCGCACACAGCACAGTCCCAACAGCCTCTTCCTTGGTTAAAACAGCAAACTGCAGACCAGCCCCAGATCACGAAGCAAGGGTTGGTCCTTCCCAGCAGTCTCTTCAGTTGTTCCTTCCTTAGCAGAGGTTCCTCTTGACCACGAAATGGGTCCAAGCCTTTTCAGTCTCAATCCATTTCTATTCCAACGTTCAGGGGTCTCAGCTCTCATAGTTATACCCCTAAATGTCTTTGAAGTTCGTTGTGCTCAGGGGTCCCTGACCCCTGCCTAAATCAGTTCTGGGAGTCTCCCTCCCAGTGTCACCTTTCTCCCTTTGATACTGGGGGTCTGGATCCTTAATCACTCAGCAGGAGATGGGTCAATTGTTTTATAGCTTGCAACCCAGGCCTCTTCACCTCCCGGGGTTTCTCCTCGCATACTCTTCAGATGCAGGTCAGCCTGGTGCCATCTCAACCCCTCCGTGGGTCAAGACCTCCCCCGGCTCCTCTCCCCTCTCAGATCCAGACAGTCAATCCACATTCAGCAGAGACACACAGAAATGCTTAAAGCACAAAACTCAGCCACTTTCTAAAAGAGTGGTTTCTGAACCCACAGTGACAAAACCACTTTTACAGAAAGATGTGTTATGACGCTGTGAGTTCATACATACTAAACTTCACCTCTCCATTTTAAACTTATGGGAAACTAGGCTAACAAACACAATACCCAGCCTCCCCCATTCTGTCCTATAAGCAGAATGGCCTTTCACCAGTGAAAAACGAAATGAAGTGTTTTTCACTGTCAGGACATAGCACACACCTCAGTATATGTCCTGCCTTTTACTTACACGGCACCCTGCCCAGGAGTTACCTGGGACCTACCACAGGGGTGCCCACTGTGTACGCAAAAGGGAAAGTAAGGCCTGACAAGTGGTTGCACTTGTCAGGACAACATGCTAACTTAGCAAACTGCGCGCAGGCCCTACACTGCAGGCCTGAGTTCCCTTCTCCGCGCACCTTTGCATTACTAGCCCTGGCACACACAGTGCCCATCAATAGGGACTTTACTAGTAAGGCAACATACCAATCATGGCCAACCAATTACCATTACACTTTACACAGGGAACACTTGTACTTTGACACTGATCAGCAGTGGCAAAGTACCCAAAGCATCTAAATTGGCAACTCTATGTCAGGAAAACGGTCTAGGGGGAAAGCAAAAAGTTTAGGGAACTTTAGCCAAAAAGGCCAAGTCCTACAAGGGGAAACCCATGCCAATGGTGCCAGGTCTAACACGTGTCCCCTCCAGCTGAAATGTGGGGAGAACTACCCACCCTCTTCGGAGTTCTCTTCACTAAGGTGGAAAAATCTGGAAAGACCATCAGCATTGGCGTGTTCTGTACCAGGACGGTGTTCCACCGTGAAGTCCATCCCCTGTAGGGAAATGGACCACCTCAACAACTTGGGATTCTCACCCCTCATCTGCATCAACCATCTGAGGGGCCTGTGGTCTGAAGTGAGTCCCAAACAAGTAGGGCCTCAGCTTCTTCAGTGCCCAGACCACAGCAAATGCCTCACGCTCAATCGCACTCCACCTCTGTTCCCGTGGACGTAACCTCCTACTAATGAAGGCTACAGGTTGGTCTAGGCCCTCCTCATTTAGCTGTGAGAGCACCGCTCCCACACCATGCTCTGAAGCATCTGTCTGCACAATGTATTCCCTTGAGAAGTTGGGCCCCTGAAGCACGGGCACCGTGCACATGGCAGATTTCAGGGCATCAAAAGCCTTCTGGCAGGCATCAGTCCATTTCACCTTCCTGGGCTGCTTCCTGGAAGTCAGCTCTGTCAAGGGGGCAACAATGGAGCCATAACCCTTGACGCATCTCTTGTAATACCCGGTGAGTCCTAAGAAGGCTCTCACCCAGTCGCGGCTCGCAATTCTCGCGGGTAGCGGGGTAGGGGGGGGTCGCACGGGGGTTATCACGCGGGGTTTACCGCGAATGGGGGGTAAAATAAAAATAAAAATAAAACTTACCTGACCGGTCCCGCGCCGCCTCTGCTCCTGGGCCTGGTCCGCGTTTTCCTGCTCCTGAACAGGAACAGGCATGCTCCCTCCCCTCCTGTAAGCCAATCACAACGCTGCAATGGCAGCGTTGTGATTGGTGCGGAGTCCCGGACAGTGCCCAGCCGGGCACCTGTAGGGAGGCCATTTTCTCGATGTAGGTTGAATGCAGCCTACATAGAGAAAATGTAGAGTGCGCATGACTGCTTTGGTCGGCCCCAGGGCCGACCAAACAGTCAGGGTACTCAGAGTGGTGCAAGCCACTCCTCCCCGGCCCGCCCACCCGCCCCAACCAGGCATATCCTCCCGCCCGCCCCCAATCAGGCATACCCCTGCCTTCTGCTTTCTCGCAGCGCGAGAAGCAGAAAATAAAATGGTATTTAAAATACCATTTTATTTTCTGCTTCTCGCACTGCGAGAAAGCAGTGGGGCGGCGCTCCTCCGCCCTAATGGAGGAGCCGCTCCTCTCTCATCTCTGTCTGGGTCTTGGGGGGTTCCCAAGCCAGAATGGTATCAATCTTGGGCTGTAGGGGTGCCACCTGGCCGCTCCCCACCTGGTGTCCCAAGTACACCACAGATCCCTGCCCGATCTGGGACTTACTAGCCTTGATCGCTAGGCCTGCCCTCTGCAGAGCCTTCAACACTTCCCAGAAGTGGTGCAGATGTTCCTCCCAAGTGGCACTGAACACTGCGATGTCATCCAGGTAGGCGGCACTGAAATTCTCCAGTCCAGCCAACACCTTGTTGACCAACCTCCGAAAGGTGGCAGGGGCATTCTTCAACCCAAAGGGCATCACCCGGAATTGGTAGTGCCCCTCTGGTGTTGAGAATGCTGACCTCTCCTTTGCCCCATCAGTTAAGGCAATCTGCCAGTACCCAGACGTTAAGTCAAACCTACTGAGGTACCGGGCAGCTCCCAACCAATCAATGAGCTCATCAGCTCTGGGGATGGGGTGCCCATCAGTCCTGGTGACCGAATTGAGCCCTCGGTAGTCCACACAGAACCGGAGTTCTGGCATGGCACCGGGTGCGGCAGCCTTTGGGACCAAGACCACTGGGCTGGCCCAAGGGCTGTTTGAGGGCTCAATCACCCCTAGCACTAACATCTTGGAGACCTCCTCCTTGATGCAAGCCTTGACCCTGTCAGTCACTCTGTAAATCTTGTGCTTCACAGGAGGACTGTCCCCGGTGTCAACATCATGGACACACCACTGAGTGACACCCGGGGTCAGGGAGAACAGAGCAGCAAACTGCCCCAACAGTTGGCGGCAGTCGCTCTGCTGTTCAGGAGTCAGGGCGGGTGAGAGTGTTACACCGTCCACTGACCCATTGTGTTCCTTCGCAGACAGGAGGTCAGGAAGGGGCTCAGTCTCCTCCTCCATTCCAGCATCTGTCGCTAGGCGCATGCCCACTTCGGACCTCTCCAAGTGGGGCTTAAGGTGGTTCACATGCAGGACCCGCAATGGGTTCCTTGGAGACTGCAAGTCCACCAAGTAGGTGACGTTACTCTTGCGCTCCACCACCTCAAATGGTCCGGTCCACTTGTCCTGGAGCGCACAGGGCTCCACGGGGGCCATGACCCACACTTTCTGTCCAGGCTGAAACTCGATCAGAGTGGCATTCTGATCATACCAATGTTTCATCTCCTCCTGGCTGGCTTCCAGATTCGCCTGAGCGAGTTGCCTCAAGCGCTTAGTCTGGTTTCTGAAGGCCAGCATGTAGCTATATACATCATGGGGAGGTTTACTGAGAGCTTTCTCCCAGCCTTCTTTTACCAGACTTAGAGGTCCTCTTACAGGATGCCCATGCAGGAGCTCAAAGGGACTGAACCCTAAGGACTTCTGCGGTACCTCTCTGTAAGCAAACAAAAGGCATGGTAAGAGGACGTCCCACTTACGCCTCATGGGTTCACCAAGACCCATAATCATGCCCTTCAGGGTCCGGTTGAATCACTTAACCAGCCCATTACCTTGGGGGTGGTAAGGAGTGGTGAACTTGTAGGTAACACCGCACTCCTGCCACAGGGACTTCATATACTTAGATATGAAGTTACCCCGGTCGGACACCACCTCTCTGGGGAACCCCACATGGGAGAAAATCCCCTTCAACGCACGACCCACCACAGGGGCCATCACAGTCTGGAGAGGGATGGCTTCCGGGTACCGGGTGGCATGGTCCACCAAGACCAGGATGAACCTGTTGCCCATGGCAGTCTTGGGATCCAGAGGCCCCACAATATCAATACCCACCCTCTCAAAGGGGGTGCTGCCCAAAGGGAAAGGTTGGAGAGGAGCCTTACACTTCCTCCCACTCTTACCACTTGTCTGGCAAGTCTGGCAAGACCTACAATGAGTATCAGAACACTTAACCATTTGGGGCCAGTAAAAGTGGGTGACAAGCCTTTCAAAGGTCTTGTCTTGCCCCAAATGTCCTGCCAAAGGCACATCATGAGCCAGACCCAATAGGAAGGCTCTGAATCGCTGGGGTACCACCAGCACACGGGCTGACCCAGGCTCATCAACCTTAGGCTCGCTATACAGGAGACTATTCTCCCAGTAAATCCAATGTGATCCAGACTGATCACCTGCTGCCTGGTTTGCAGCCTGTTGCCGCAAACCAACAAGAGAAGGGCATTTCTGCTGCTCCTGGTAGAATTCCTCCCTGGAGGGGCCTCCTTCCTGCTGCCAATGGGTCAGCTCAGGTAGGTCCCCCAGTTCAGCCACTTGTTCCCCTGTAGGCTCCAGGGCATCCCCCTCAGGGTCTGCCTCCTCCTGGACCATGGGAACTTCAGGGGCTGGTTTCCCTCGCCCCCTGCCTCTTCTCTTTCTGGCAGGCACCTGGGCCACTCTTTCAGGCTCCAGGTCCTCTTGAATGCCCTTACCAGCTGCCATCGACCGAGTGGTCACACACGCCCACTCAGGCAGACCCAACATCTCTAAATAAGACCTCCGCTCCACCTTTGCCCAAGGGGAGCTCTCCAAATTATTGCCTAGCAGACAGTCAACAGGCTTGGCTGGCCTCACAGCTACTTTCAAAGTACCTGAGACCCCCCCCCCACATCAGGGCATGTCCTACCTTTCACATACAATGCACCCTGCCCACAGGGGTACCTTGGGCCTACCATAGGGGTGACTAACATGTAAGAAAAGGGAAGGTTTAGGGACTGGCAAGTGTGTGCACTTGCCAAGTTGACATGGCAGTACCAGACTGCACACAGGCTCTGCAATGGCAGGCCAGAGTTTACATTTACAGGCTGCTTATGTGGGTGGCACAATCAGTGCTGCAGTCCACTAGCAGCATTTGATTTACAGGCCCTGGGCACACACAGTGCACTGTACAGGGTCTGACTAGTAAATCAAATATGCCAATCATGGAATCACCAATCCATAACAACAATTTACAAAGGGAGCCCTTGCACTTTGGCATTGAACAGCAGTGGCAAAGTGCCCAAAGCATCTAGACCAGCAAAACGAAGTCCAACACACAGCAAAAACACAACAGGCACAAGGCAAAAATACAGGGTAAACCCACGCCAATGGTGCCAGGTCTAACATAAATGAAATAGTTAAATCCATGACGACAGCAGCTCCCATGTGTGATTGTTTGGTCATAGGTGGGGCGGGGGGGGGTGCGCTCCAGTCATGTACCACCTTCATTAGGTGACAAATGTTCGGAGCATAAAGGCGGTCTTGATGCAGGTTTTCATGATGTAGGAGGGCAGCAGAAACTGGTGTGGAGTCAGGCGAATGGGAAGAGTTGCGAATGTGTTTCAGGATGGCAGCTGCTGATTGGCTTATGAAGGTGTGGGACCCGAAAGGGTTGTAGATCCAGAGCTACCAGTTGAATGGGCTGGAGTGGATTATGTGGTATAGCCCATCAGCTAAGAGCAGCTGCTGGGGCTGATGATTGGTAATGGGAGAGAGATGGGCACATACTAGAGGCTCTCTGCTTGGGACTTTAGGTGAAAGGCTGAGTAGAAGCCCCAGGGTGAAGAGCCGGATGGCAATTCAGAGAAGTGATCAGTCTGGATTACCAAATAGTATCTCAGCGGTGAGGGATTCCGACACAATTTATTGCTGGTTGGCTGGTACCTGCTGCGTTATAGACCTGCAAATTGATGAAGTTCGTAATCGCGGGCCGGTCAGCAAGGGTGTTTGTTAGGCTCACTTAGTTCACCTACAGCTTCTGAGACTCAGAGGGAAGAAGTTCTGCTGAGTCTGATGTGTCTGGGCTCTGAGGATGGACTTCTGAGATGGGTGTTTCTGCAGGAGAGAGGGAGAAGATGTGACTCTGGAGACTTGACAGAACCGATGGGCAATCCAGCTGCAACATGCTGAGGCTAGGGAACCACCACAGACCCTGCCATACTACCAACATCTTGAGATCTGAGAAAAAGAAGAAAGTGTTAATACACTATCCATGACATGCTTACTACCACCAAAAAGAGATTTTAAAAGCTTTTGAGACTTCTCGATCTACTATGGCAGCAGCTTGAGGAATGGAGTTAAAATGTGTGTTACATGCCTGTCGAAAAAATGCACCAGTTAAAATATTACAATAGATAGATCATTCATTTTTGGCAGAGATGCAACCCTGGATCTCATCTGGTGCTGTAGAGGAAGATGAGTAAGGAGCAGGGGCCTGCAGATAAAGGGAGACCCTTACTGGCTACAATTATTCTATGAACTACTCTACAATAAAGGGCCTGCATTTGTGTTTGTATTTGTTGTGGTATTTGTAGAGCACACGATCACCAAAACTTCCTGACACTGAAACTCGTACTGCTGTTGCCTGTGATGTGCTGGTTCTGAGTGAAGGAAGCTTGACATGTTGCTTCATACACTAAGGGGCATATTCACAAGGAGCTATCGCCGAATTAACGGCACTTTATCGCAGCCAAAGTTGTGATACATTTACCCCCCCATTCACAAGCCGGTGTAAACAGCCCACAGCACCAGTTTACCCGCGATAGCAGCCGCAAAAAATATCGCCACAGAGGACCCTCGCAAATATCGCTAATGAGATGCAGAATAGGCGTTCCCGTGACAAAAGCCGAGACAACAACACACCTCAACATTCACAACGACCAGCCACATCCGCGATAAAAACACAAAACAGGCGTTAAGGCGCGTTAGCACCAGGAAATCTACACCTGCTCTGACCTGGTGTAAAGTCGGACGGCAGCCAGCACCACAAAAGGGAGCACAGCCCAGGGCCACATCCGAAGGACAACAGATGCCATGGAGCCACACATCATGCGGCCCGGACACCCAAGAGGGCCACAACACCCACCTCCACCACCCCAGGACCCCATCCCACACCCGGAACACCCCCCCCGGACCAACAGAGACGCAGCGCAGACAAAGACAGCGGAACCCCAGGAAACGTACCAGCCGCACAGACCCAACATCTGACAATGTCACCGTCCACTACAGGCTGAAAGGGACAACCAACCTACGCATCCTGACCATCATCGCCTAACAGGCCTACGGCAACAACACAGCGGACAACCAACATCCCACCCCACACAAAGCTGATGGGGTGGCTGCACCTGTTGGCCCCTGGGACCCCCCATCCAACACCCGCCAGAGTCGGAGGAGTCTCACAGCCAGCCACATCCAAGTCCCCCACACCTGTCCTGGACATCACCATCACCCTGGAACCCAAGTCCCCATACGCACAACACAATGCGTAGGATCCGCTGGAGACCAAGCAAGGACCATACGCCATAGCAGGATGCACGCACGTGTTGGGAGCAATACACAGCACACATGTACTACCTGTGCCCCCTGGTGACACAGCACACAATCACCGCAACAGGAAGCACACGTCTCACACCAATGTGCAGGCAACAACAGAACACCGTGGAACACCCAACAATGTTGCCTTCAAATACACAGCCAGTGTGCATGATACCTTTATCCTCCGACAGTCCATCATCAACCAGCGTTCCCAGGATGCCAACAAGGGAAATGTACAGCCCCTTGGCAATATACAGATGAACACCCCACACACCTCAACTCCACAACCATGCAACTCACAACTCTGGCAATGCACACGTCACAAAATCACATACAACAGGCACAACAATATGCCCACCCACCAGACACATGCAAAAACAACAATTGATGGACAGAATGCAGAACAATGTCATACATTCACCCCAGTACAGAGATCTGGGCCTAAATCCATCATTTTTTTGCTCACCATGCCATTCCAGTTTGAACCCAGCCATATGCAAATCAGGCTTGACCCTGTGCCTCATGGGAACAGTCCAGCCCGAACTGCCAAGCCAGGTCCTCCCTGGACTGGAAACAAGCATCCTAGGACCGGTTTCGGGGTTTCACCCCTCTTCAGCCAGGATTGCTTGATTCCAGTGGCATGGAGAGCACGGGACCCACGTCTGGGCATACCCGTACCACTCGGGGTGACAAATGCAAAAACAACAGTTGATGGACAGAATGCAGAACAATGTCATACATTCACCCCAGTACAGAGATCTGGGCCTAAATCCATCATTTTTTTGCTCACGTTGCCATTCCAGTTTGAACCCAGCCATATGCAAATCAGTCTTGACCCTGTGCCTCATGGGAACAGTCCAGCCCGAACTGCCAAGCCAGGTCCTCCCTGGACTGGAAACAAGCATCCTAGGACCGGTTTCGGGGTTTCACCCCTCTTCAGCCAGGATAACTTGATTCCAGTGGCATGGAGAGCACGGGACCCACGTCTGGGCATACCCGTACCACTCGGGGTGACAAATGCAAAAACAACAGTTGATGGACAGAATGCAGAACAATGTCATACATTCACCCCAGTACAGAGATCTGGGCCTAAATCCATCATTTTTTTGCTCACCATGCCATTCCAGTTTGAACCCAGCCATATGCAAATCAGTCTTGACCCTGTGCCTCATGGGAACAGTCCAGCCCAAACTGCCAAGCCAGGTCCTCCCTGGACTGGAAACAAGCATCCTAGGACCGGTTTCGGGGTTTCACCCCTCTTCAGCCAGGATAGCTTGATTCCAGGGGCATGGAGAGCACGGGACCCACGTCTGGGCATACCCGTACCACTCGGGGTGACAAATGCAAAAACAACAGTTGATGGACAGAATGCAGAACAATGTCATACATTCACCCCAGTACAGAGATCTGGGCCTAAATCCATCATTTTTTTTGCTCACCATGCCATTCCAGTTTGAACCCAGCCATATGCAAATCAGTCTTGACCCTGTGCCTCATGGGAACAGTCCAGCCCGAACTGCCAAGCCAGGTCCTCCCTGGACTGTAAACAAGCATCCTAGGACCGGTTTCGGGGTTTCACCCCTCTTCAGCCAGGATAGCTTGATTCCAGTGGCATGGAGAGCACAGGGTCAAGACTGATTTGCATATGGCCAGGTCTAAACTGGGGTGGCATGGTGAGCAAAAGAATGATGGATTTAACCCAGATCTCTTGACTGGGGGTGAATGTTTTGATTTGTTCTGCATTCCGTCCATCAATTGTGTGTCTTTTGCTTTCTCGCCCCAAGTGCGCCAGGTATGCCCAGACGTGGGTCCTGGGCTCACTGTGCCACTGGAATCAAGCTATCCTGGCTGAAGAGCGGTGAAACCCCGAAACCGGTCCTAGGATGCTTGTTTCCGGTCCAGGGAGGACCTGGCTTGGCAGTTCGGGCTGGACAGTTCCCATGAGGCACAGGGTGAAGACTGATTTACATATGGCCAGGTCTAAACTGGGGTGGCATGGTGAGCAAAAGAATGATGGATTTAACCCAGATCTCTTGACTGGGGGTGAATGTTTTGATTTGTTCTGCATTCCGTTCATCAATTGTGTGTCTTTTGCTTTCTCACTCACCAGACACGACAGAACAACTTACAATGTTCACATGGGCAAGCCCTGAAAATGAGCCAGCAACGGCATGGCACCTCAGCCACATAATAGCCGAATGTGGGGAGAGGTGGCAACCAGGCATGTGTGAAGGATGCAGTAGAAACATGATTGGGCAAGTACACAATGCCAACAGTGCCGGAGATGTGCTGGACACCTCGCAGTATGCAGAACACACCCATATCCATGGCGACAAACACTGCTTGTGTATGGAGTGTAGTGGACAGTGGACGCCACCATGTCACCCCAGCCAGTGGGGGACCTCGCGGAAATGTTGCCTGTTACGCCCCCCCCCAAGCGTCAGCGGAGTGTGATGGCCCGGCGTAAGCCACACCAGCGTAGGGGTGTGAATAAAAATCACCTAGGCCTGGGCGTGGTCCTCTTCCGGAAAGACCCACATCTCTGCCAGGGCGGCGCCTCCCACCTCACCACGAGGCCGACGCCATCCTCGTGAGCGGAGTTGCCCGAGTTGCCGGGCGCCTGCCGGACCCCGGCACGCTGGACCACGAACCCGTCAGGCCAGCCCCTGTGCAGCCAGGCCACACTGATCACCTTCCGACACCGGCATGTGTCAAGGAGGGCCCACCACGTGCCGGCGCAAGTCACAAGCCCGAGTCCAGAGACCTTGGCAGCCACCTCAGACCATCACAGCCTCCACAACACCGGCCCGCTTTATTCCTTTTTCGTTGACGTACTCCACTGCCGCCCCCAGCCTACTCTTCGGACCAGTAGGTCCCACATGTGGAACTGTGTCTTGAGTCATGAATGGCAGTGACCCCATATCTGGGCCAGCGGCCACAGCACCAGACCCCCCACGATCAGTTAGGCATAGTTCCATATGGGCATCTTGCGACACGTGGTGCCACTAACCCTGTTCAACGCCAGCCGGCTACACGTGGTGCCACTAACCCTGTTCAACGCCAGCCGGCTACACGTAGTGCCACTGAACCTGAACTACGCAGGCCGGTGGGGCCATCCAACCTATCCCGGCGACACTCGGTGAATGGGCCGTGCTGACCGCTGCCTCAGGCCTACACCACGGTCAGGTAGGTCACACATTTGGAACTGAGTCTTGATTACACCATGGCAGTGACCGGATGTCTACTGCAGGGGTGATATCACTAAACTCCCTGCTCTCAGTGAAGCAAACGAATGCAGCACAAGCAGACGACACGTGTCTGTGGGCCCATGCTGACCACTGCCTCCGGCCTACACTGCGGTCCAGTAGCTCACAGAGTCTTGATTTGGCAATGTTGGAGTTCACATCTGTGTACCGGCATCATCGCAGACTGCATCCCCTCACACCACCTGTGCCACTAAGTTTGTTCCCCGACATTCATGGACACTCACTGGTCGTACATTGGTGGCGTTTGAGTCTGTGGACTAGGGGCTAGTTTTCATCCTCATGTAGCTGATCCCGAATTGTTGGTGCAAACGAGGGTTGCGCTTTCCACTCCTCCATTTGCTGCTTCCAGATGACATGAGACCTTCCGCATCATGCCCTGGAGGACACCTTCCACTGTCCCCCGGAACCCTCCGCAACATACACCTCGGACATTGATGGGGACCCGCTCAGGTCGCATGGCCCATCTGACTGCACTGCATGTCACCGTCCGGTGGCTGGGTGCCTGTGCCGGCCGCAGTGCATCCGGGGCCACTAACTCTGTGCTGGTCAGGTCTGGGACACCATCTTCTGAGACATTGAATAGCCTCTGTAGCGATGGTCTTGGGGTCATCAACGCCATGTGTCTGTGGCCCTGTGCTGTCTGCATTCTCCGGCCTCACCTGCGGGCCACCAGGGCCCGCACATAGCATCGAGTCTTGACCGGCCCGGACGTCGCATCACCGCAGGGGGCACACGCCACCACCGCAAGGACCACCTCCAACAGCCATCTGCCAGAGTCGAAAGGGTGGTCCTGACAGACCTACGGAGTTGCTCAGACCTGTCGTGGATGCCATCATCGGCCTTCTACCCTGCTCGGCACTCCAGGTGCCAGTGACTCAGTGCACCGCAAGCCATTGTCCGTTACTGATCGAGTTTTGTGCTGTTGTGAGGTTGCGCAGCAATGTCCCCTCATGCAGTGGGGAAGACCTGGGACTATGATGAGGAAGTTGGTGCAGGTGTAACACACCCCACTGCATCTGCATCAGGACTAACCCCAAGGGACACAAACAATCCTAGCAATTTCCTCACATGAGCGCGCTCTTCTCTAGTGCCCCTACCTCAGTGCACTGCAACTCACGGAACCTCCTGACTGAATATTGGGTGACCTCTGTCCTTACTCCGGATCCCTCCATGTTGCTCTGCATTTGACTCTGTTATGCTGGTTTTTTCTGTTTCCATTACACTGGTGTCCAGTGTTCAGGTTGTTGCCAGCACCAAGCACTCCGTGCGGGCTGGCTTATACTCACCCCACACACATCCAGCACAGGCGTCACTGTACATGTGACCCTGCCAATAAAGGGGCCGGGCACACGTGCCCGTAGCCAGTTCAACATGATATGTGCATGTGTCTCTGTGGAGGTGTGGGTCTCCTTTATGCGGTGTGGGGGGTCCCTGAAGAGTATTGGACACCCACGTATGTGTTCTAGTTCGCATTCCATGGGTTTGGCAACACCCTCACCTGTTGGGCCACCTCCTTTTGGCGTTCTGCCACCTGGCATTGGGGTGCCATGTGTGGGTGGGTGCAGCCGTGCTTGCGGGTGCTTCATGCTGTGTGGTCTGTTGCAGGGGCTGGGTTCTCCTCTGAGTAGCTTGTCTGCCCTGGTCCTGGTGGTGGGTTGTGTGGGATGTCCATGGGCTGTTGTAGGGCGTCGGTGTCTGGGCTGTGGTGTTCGTCTCGGCCAACACTCATGGGTTGTCTGTTCTGACCTGCTGGAGGTGTTGTTTGTCCCTCTGCATTGTGAAGGGGAGGTGCATGTTGGCATTGTGTTGGCGCCGTGTTCTTGTCGACATGCAGACTGTGTGACAATGCAGATTGTGACTGTTTGGGCAGTGGTGGCTATTTGAGTTGGGACAGTGTACATTTGGCCTACATGGCTGATGTGGGGTTGTAGGGGTAGATGTGCATCTCACAGTTCCCTGCTCTGTCCGATGTGATTGTTCTGTTTCTGTACCTGGGTGGACCCAGTTGTGTCCCCTGTTCTGCAGTGTGGGTGTTGCACTTTGTGCCATATTGTCATGGAATGTGCTGTGATTGCTATGTGTGTGTGCTGCAGTGTGCCACGGGGATGGGGGACATGTCCCTGTGTAATTGTGGGTGTGCAGTGTGTTACACCTCATTGTGCATGTGTGGCATTGTGCCCATCATCCCCTGTCCCCCCAGTCCCTGTTGGATCCTCACCCTGTTGTTGTTGTGTCAGGTCCTGTCGGGCTGTGTACGTACTCCCTACTCCTTGCACCGTCTCCACACTGATGACTGTGGCCTGGGTTTCCTCCAGCTCCTCCTGTGGCGCTGGACTGCCACCTCCTGTCGCCGTTGCTGCCTTCTTGTTGGCAGCGGGTTTGTACCTGGTTTAGGTTGTCAGGTCCTGCCGGCGCCTCTTGGCCTCCTGGATTGGCCTCCTGGGCACTCCGACTGCATTCCAGGTGGTCGGCTTGTGGGTCAGTTGCTGGTAGTGTTCTGTCTCCTCCTTGACACTGGTCTTGTTTTCCTGTGGTCAGCACCCCTTCTTCCTCTCCCTTTTCTCCTTGGCCTTCCCCGAGCCAGTTGTTCCTTGCTGGTGGTCTGTGGGGGTTGTGGGGTTCGTGTTGCCCTCTGCGCTGGGTCAGGGTGTATCCATGTTGCTTCGTGCTTTGGCTTGTTTCTGGTGTGTTGTGTCTGTGGTTTTTATGGTGCAATTTCCCGCCAGACGCGTGGGATTTGCATGCCTGTGGCTGGTTTTCGCAAATTTTTGTACCGCGATTGGCCTCATCGCATGATTTCTCGCGTTCACGTTTCGCATTATTTCGCTGTGGTGTTGATTTTCACGCTGACATTTGACGCGTTAGCTGGTGACTATCGCATGGTACCGCCTTGTTGTGAATTCCACATTGACACAGGGTTATTTTCCCGCAATGGGCTGCGATAATGAAAGTTGCGTTACGCTACTCTTGCGGTAGTTATCACACGTTCTTGTGAATATACCCCTAAGTGTGTAGCCTTGAAGTTAAGCTCTGACTGTCACTGCTTGTGCTGTACTGATTCTGTTTGTGTGAGGGAAGCATGCTCTTCTTTTCGCCATGTTGCACATATTGAGATGCGGGAAAAAAGTTCTTGCTGTTGGTGCATATGTTGTAGCTGTTGCACCTGTGTGAGGGAAGCTTGCCCTGCTGCTGTCCATGCTGAAATCCCTTGCAATGCAAGGACGCCCCTAATGCTGCTGCACGTGATGCTAGTCCTGTCTGTGCGTGCTGGGGACGCCCACTCTGCTGCTAATGCTACAACTGTTTACTGTGTGAGTAAGTAAGTACATTTATTGACCGTTCAATTATTTAAAATCTTTACAGTAAAATGAGCTTAAAAATCGGTGCCCCCTACCTTTAATCCCCTTCCCTTGAACCCTCGAGTCTCTTAGCAGCGTAAGTCTCACTATTATGTAATTTCACATTTTGTTAATGATTCCTTCCTTTCCAGTGAGCAGGCAACTGTTTACTGTGTGCAGGGAGCTCATACTGACGCTGCCTATGCAGCACATACTGTGTGAGGAAGGCTTTACCTGCCGCTGCCTCTGGTCTGTCAGTGCAATGTGTGAAGGACGTTTGTTATGTTGCTCCTGGTGCTACTCCTGTTCTGTGTGTGAGGGAAGTTTGCAGGGGCTGCACCTCTTACATATGCCAGTGATGCTTATGCACCTTCCGTGAGCCATTATTACTTCAAATAATGGAAGTGTTTCAACCCTATAATTTTAAACTGCACATTCTTCCTATCCAAGGCATGAGCAATTGCGTTCCATTTTGAATGGTCATAGGATAACAATAAACTATAACAAGCATTGGTAAAGTAAATATGCCTGCTGTTTTGCATCTGCAAAAAGAAAAATATGCTTTTTGCCATTGCTGACAAGTAAAGAAAAAAGTATAATGCTACAGCTGCCCATCTTGATGATGTCTACGTGTGCAGACGTCACTACCTATGCACACATACGGCATCACATGGCCACCATTCTTTTTTTATGTACCATTCCAAGTTGGCAGATGTGTGTGAATTGTTTTTTTAAGAAAGGAACAGCCCAGCAGCAAATTGTAGCCACCTCCTAAAAAAACCGAGATGCTAAAATAAAATAGGATGCTGGGGAGGGGGCCTGGACAGTAACAGGGGACTGAGAACGTAGCGAGGTCAAGGGTAAACGCCATAGAGGAGCTGGGCCGGTGAGGAAGAAAGGGGTTCGATCAGAAAAGCCTACCCAGACAGGTAGGGACGGAGAAGCAGTGCAAGAGGTTGGGTGTGGGATTGAAAAATAAATTAAAAACAGCCAACTGAGATGAGTGGGAAAGCAATGCACGAGCTTGGGGGGATGAAGTGAGTAACAAGGTGAGCATTGGGAGAGAATTTGTGTGGGAAAGCAGCACTTGAGGGAAAGAGGAAGAAAACATGTGCACTCCCTAATATTAAAAGAGAACATTGCTGTTCCCTAAATGTGAGCAGTGCAGGAATGCACGTCACCCAATCAAAAGGATGGTAAACAGAAGCTATGCTCCGGGATGGACAAAAACAAACAGAGGGAAGAAATCCACTCAATAAGAGGCAAGGAAGGAATAGTGACAAGAAAGTCGGCCAATGGTAAGCGATGGGCTGGCCCAAGCCCATCAAAAGTATAGTTATTGATCACCACAGGTGATCGACAATATGCAGTTAAAAGCTGTCTGTAGGTGAGACTTAAAAACACATTTGCCAATACTGAGCATTGAATTGTATTTCTTTCTATTCTAATGAACACAACTGAAAGAGAAAAAAATACATTCCATGGGTTTCTGAAGCAGTCGATTTCGGTGAGATTTGGGAGGATCGACGAGTGTAGACATTAATAGACAGAAACAAAGCTGAGATAGAGAACAAAGCCAATCACGTCTTGCTGTGATAATCCCACAGACTGCTCCTGGGTGCTCAGTACACAAGTCCCAGAGATGATCGATTCCATCAGAGGGTCATCGGCCGATCAATAATGCACTCCAGCCCAGCTGTCCGCTCGAGATTAATATCACCACGACTCTGGACTTCTGAAGAGAAGGACAGAGCAAATTGCATGTAATGAAACAAGGGATTTAGGGAACTATTAGGCATTGGCCCTTGGGGACCAGAGTGATTAGAAGGGTCACTGAATGTCCCTTCGTTAAAGTGGTGGCTCTCATTAATTTGGAAACATATTGCCTATTTGACGTTTGACACCAAAAAACACATCATTTCGCTGGCAGTGAATACAGTACACGTTACACCATGGGCTAAGCAAGCTAATCAAATGAAAATGCCCTGCTGTCATGTAGCAATCAATGCTGGGTCTAAGCCTCTTTCTAAGCAGTCTCAGCTTTTGTAAAAAGAGAATCTACAGACTGTAGTGGTGGTGGCGCCCGGTGTGACAATGTTTTTTGGCTCCTCCCCCCATGACCTCCTTCTCCACGGATTCCCTCACTATCCCCATCCAACAGTGCCCCTCGTCTCTCCATAACTCCTCTCTCACATGCATTTCTTTTGTTCTATAGTGCTACTCATACCAGTGTAGGGTGTCAGAGCACTTTACATCACACACACATTACACAGAGACAATGAGTCATACGTGTGTAAATCAGTCTATAGGAAATGTTACATACAACAAAGAGGATTACAAGGTGTAGAAATCGCATGTCATCCACACTAGTAGGCAGTATATATTCAGAGCGTTTGTTCTAGAGAAGCACAAACTCAGGATTTAAAGCATAGCACAGTGGTTGGGGCTGGCTTTACTAGTAAGAATGTACTTGTACCCACACTAACCCTTTTTAGCAATATTAGGATAATGAAAGACTAGGGGAAAAAAACAATGTTCTAACCTATAACATGTAGTTTGCATGCAGGTCTTTGACGACACTTCATAGGTCACTATGCTATATTAGGATTGTAACTTATGAATTGAAAGTAACAAAAGGATCTCTGTGATAAAAGCAGTAACCTACTGAGATATCCCAAAAAATACAGTTCTCTGATATGCATGGTGCTCGTTCTTTGCAGCAGGTGTATTAACCCTCAGCACTACTTTATGATAAGGTAAAACTGCTCTAGACCAAACTCCAATCCCTCTCCAGCATGTGCATTAATCACCAGAGTTATCTTGACATTTTTATTGGTGCCTGAAAACTGCTGGACACACAAGGAACTCTGCAGCAGGTTCTTTTAAACCCATAAATTATTTCTAAAGCTCATCGCTAGTTGCAGCTACACTGGTCACACTGCCCTAAAGCCGTCCTGCCTACAGAGATTTATAGTGACTGCACTGTGTCATAAAATTGTCTTAAGTGAAGAAGTTAAGACTGCGATCTTGTCTTCTGGTTCCACAATCAACATTTACACTAAGCATGAGCAGACAGTGCTTGATTTGCTCTAAAAATAAGTTCCAGCACCTAGAGTTTTTCTTCGGAGCCCAGCACTGCCACTGCAAAATGACAGGGCTACAAAATGCCAAGGACGCCTTGCCCTGATCCCATCTCACCCACCCTATTTTTGTTTCTCTTCCTCATTAATTCTCTCTTTCTGTCTTTCTCTATCGTTGTATGGGTCACAGTCTATGATAAATGAAAGTCCCACAGCAAATTGAAAAACCTTTAAAGTGGGGTTTGGCCAATCAAATGGTAAAGCTAGTTATCTTTAAAACCTGTAGAATTATGAAGGTCTAGTGACCTGCACACAGGCTGCACTGCACAGTAGCCGTCTGGAGTTGAATCTCCAATGCAAACTCAGTGATTCTCAAGGCTTAATTCGATACCAGGCAACCCAGAGCCTAATATACAAAGGGGCCTATTACGATGACAGACACTGTAAACCGCCCGTAATACATGCTCCCATAAAGAAATAGGTTTGTGTGTAAAACCCTGCACCCTGTGGCAGGCACCCCATAGTGCCTGCCACACAGTGCAGTGATTAACAGGGGGGCGACCTAGGTAGACCCTCGGCCACCAACACCAGGCCACGGAGGCAAGGGGGCCCTGCTAGTGGCCCCCAAAGTCGCTTTCTGAGAGCCTTTCCGTGTCGGAAAGGCCGGCACAGAAAGGCTGTCGGAAACCGACATCGTAATCCCGATGGCAGAACCGTCGTCCATAGGGGAATACGGTGCGTGTCCGACCGGCCGGAAGACTCAGAGAGCTGGCCGAAACCGTGTCAGAATGACCGACCAGTTTATGCTCCGACCGCTGACATCGTAATTCGGCGGCCGGACCACAAACCGACCGTGTTGGTAGGAAAGCCTCCCACTGCGGTCGGAAAGCTTCCGATTAGCGGTCGGAGGCTTTCAGACCGACATCGTAATCGGCTCCAAAATGTGGAAATCCAAATAGGGTAGATCCGCTTTCTCGGAGAGTCCATGACCCCACACTTATCTCACTGTCCCACTGAAAAAAACTTTGGAGCATTTTTACGAAAACTCAATCAACAAATTTCACAGCTGTACGGCAGTGTGTGTCAGCAGGCACAGCCTCAAGCCTGAGTTGCACCGAGTACGCGTTATGATTACCTAGGGTTGGATGCAGTGGAGAGTTTTGCTTTCTCGACTCTCATGAGATAACTTGCAGTGCCAGCTTCTTGGGGCCAGATGTACGTAGAATACCGTTTGCGATTTCCTAATTGCGAATTTTAGCGATTCACAATTAGGAAATTGCAAATGGCGGTGTACAAATGTGTGTCACACACGTTTAGCGATTCCTAATGGGATCACAATAGACCTACCTCATTAATAAATATGAGGTAGGTCGCAATTTGCGCCCCATTGGGAATTGCTAACAACACAGGGATGGTGGCCTGCTGGGAACAGCAGATCAACATGTCTGTGATTGCTTTACAATAAAGCAAATTTTATTTGAAATGCAGCCTGTTTTCCTTTAAGGAAAAGAGAATACGTTTCAAACATAAACATAAAAAGCTTTCTTTTTATTTTTTAAGAGCAGGCAATGGTCCGTGGGACCACTGCCTGCTGTGAAAAAATGTTTGTACTACCATTCACAAAGGGGATAGGGGCCCTTCGGGACCCCTTCTCATTTGAAAAGGGTTACCACCAACTTGAAATTCGAGGTAAAATGCGAATGTTTTGCGATTACATTTCGGTCGCAAAACATTCTTACATACTGCTGCAATTCAGTATTAGAAAGAGACGCCCTAAACATGCCCCTTCCTAACTCCGAATTGCAAACCCTATTTGTGATTTGGTAATAGGATACCGAATCGCAAATAGGGTTTGGTACATCAGAAAATTCTTTTTTCTGGTCGCACATGGCCCGATTCTGAGATTTGGGCCATTTGTGAGCAGAAAAAAGCTTGTTACATCTGGTCCTTGGTTCCATACTCTGCCTGACAGTGGATCTAGCAGTTTTCAGAGAAGTTTAAAATTCCAAGCTACTTCTCGAAGGAAGATACTCTGCCTGGTCTTTATGATTCACACACCACCTTCCTCTAGTCAATATCTTCCATGTAGAGTAGCATGCAAGGAATATTTAATAGGACAGGCATTAAACCAGGCAGCACAGTGTCGTCCCAGTGAAAGTAGGATGTAGAAAGCCCTTCTTCTTGTTTTCTCTTGTCCATGGTTCAGGTCGTGATGGTGAGGAGCCCCAAACTCTAATTCTATTGTCGGCACCTGACCAAGGAGTGTGCTCCAAGATACATTGTGCTGCCAGGGTACCATTAGCTTCAAATAAGGTTGTCAGGACATTCTATGTTGGCAAGCAGGGGCGGCTCCTCTATTTGAGCGGAGGAGCATTGTCCCACAAGCCCCAGAGCTGAAAAATAAAATGGTAATCAAGTTTATTGATTTCCATTTCATTTTACAGCAACCTGTCCCAAACTAAGTTTCAGGATGAGGCGGGGCCAGTGCTGCCGAGTGGCAGCAGCAGGGATCTGTGCGCTTTAAAATGTGCATGTCTCTTTGGCTGGCCATCTTGGGACAGCCAGCTAGACATGTGCATTTTAAAGTTCTCTAACCCAGCTGTCTTAGACAGCTGGATTGGAGAAAGTGCAGGCCTCCAGTGCTCTTAGGAGCACTGAGAGAACCTGCTCTATCCAATCCTGGTGCTGCTCTCATGCTGTGAAAGCAGCGCCAGGATTGGTTAGTGCAGTTTCCTGGTCTGGAGCTTCCAGGAGGAGAGTAGACACTCGAGGGAGGACAATGTTGCGTGGCAAGTTAGAAAGGTAAGTCAATTTATTCATTCATTTATTTTTCTGTGCCTCCCCACCCCACAACCCTCGGTACAAGCCAGCCGCCACTGCACTCATGTGATTTCTAATGATAGCATAAGGTTACAGACTAGGACTAACATGAAACCGGAACTGTTATTTCAAAGGGCGGTAATTTAGAGTCGTGCAGCAGGTCATACTAACTGACTGTATGTTGACACATGTTTAGGGAGACACTGAGCACCAGTTCATAAGCACTGAAGGGCTAAAAGGCTTGCTGATGTCTGATGACAGTGCCTGCTCCCCCTGAACAGCAAGGGCACAAGAGCAGAATCCCACCTTATCCCATGGCACCAAGAAAGCAGGGTACAGTGGTAGGTATCCTTTCCTAAGCCACTATCGCCACTGGGAGCTTAGGCGAGGAGACCTACACACAACTAGGGAGGATGTGATGAACCCCAGGAGCCATCAGGTGTTGGACCTTCGATCACACCCCTGCCGTTGCTAAACGCTACACATGGATATGTTCCAATTCTGAGTGCGATCGACGCTGTGCGTTTGGTATCATCGGTATGATTTCAAGTATACATAGCGATATCAAAATCACAGGGGGTGGGAATATGACCTTAATATTATTATTATAACAAGATTGTTCATGAATTGAGTTCCGTGAGTCGATAAGTCTACATAGCCTCAAACAAGGACATGATTTATCTTGTTTTCTTTAAAAGTGCAAACTGAGAGGACTATTAATGAATAGAAGAAAAGGCTACAATGGTAAGTTTGCTTAAGTAAAGACTCTAAGACTCTCTATTGATAATGGAAAATGAGATTTCCAGTTCAAAAATGTAAAAGAATGGTACAACATCAACTACTGTTTGGTTGGTGGATCACGTCAGCTTAGATGGGCTGATGTACTGGTCAATACTCTGGGATTGTTGAATTAATGTAAACAGAGGGACTTAGAACCAGGAGGAGTTTAGCTTAGTATGATTTCAAGAGACAAAGTCCCTCATTCCGAGTTGTATGGTACTGGGAACATGGTAATTCTACCATTACATTACCATGCAGTAAATCTATCCTAGTACTGTGCAAGTACAACTTAAACCCGGTGGATTGTGGAATTACTGTGTGGGACTCATTTCTCCAGTCATAAAACCACACAGAATTCCCAATTCCATGGGATTTAATACACACATTTACCAGTGGCTTGAAGCAGGTGGTAAATTAATGTGGGAACCTCTGTGTGGGTAGGCGGTGAGCAAGGGAAATTTATGGAGTGAAGGGAAAGGCAAGATTTTTTTCTAGTATGGGTGATGTATAGGAAAAAATAAGGCTTAGCAGTTATTGTAGCCAGAAATTCCTGTGATTTCACTGTGTGGAATTACTGCATGGTAAAACTGGGTCTGGTTCTCCCACACCTTGAAAAAATGGGCCTGGAAAAACTAACCCACTTGGAATCAGCCAGAGTGGAATTCCTTGAGTTAATTCCACTCTGCCAGGCTCATAAGGCCATAGAGTGGAGAGAATAATTGATCAATGTCAATTCTATATTTTTGCTTTATTTAATATATTCTAAAATATTGTTCCCTGCTGAAGGAATGGTCTATCCTTAAATATATAGGGGTGTTCCTATGATTCATGAAAAAAAATGTCACACTTGCCGAAACCTAAGAAAGTTACGATGAACAGAAAAAGGCTGAAATAAATTCAGTTTTGAAGAGAGTCTATTCTTCAAACCGTGTGCAACTGAAATTCAATGAAAGCCACTGTGACAAATGGGCTAAATACATTTCTTTTAAATACATCCTCCTCTAGCCTAATTCTAGAATTTGCAGTGGGATAGTGACCCCATTTGTGTGTTCATATCTAGGTTAAGGGTCTGAACACCTCTATGAACCTTGTATTTTGGCCCACCAGCATAAATTCCTATCTACCTCTTCCATATTCCATGGATGACTCCACTTAAAACTCCCTCAAAAGCAGCATCTGAGCCCCACATTTATTTAGCGGAGTGAAATGGTTAGTGTGAAAATTATTCAGCAATGGCAACATCCACAAGAGGGCAGCAGTCATACCTGCCCAGATAATTATGAATGAAAACTGATTAAAAAGCAAAGTGAAAGGCCTTGAAAAAGAATGTTCAAAAGCTCTGGAGGTCAGAGGTTCAGGGAGTGGCTTAAAACACCTTTGGCATTCTCAAACCAGCTGCCTGTCACACCACCATGTATGTAATTCATGTCCAGGACCACCATCCTCAGGCAAGACAGAAAACCAGGGTCTTCTGATCCATACAAATAGCTCCAGGTGAGACCCTAGAATCAGACCCATCACTCTAGACAAGACCCTCAGAGCACCACACATCCATCTTGGTCCTCAAGAGAGAGCAGAATGAGCCAGTGCAGTACTTCAGCAGAAGAGGTGGAGGACAGAGCTGTGGCTGAAGTTCTCGATCCCCTGTGGAGTCTTCCAGGGTTACATTCTCAGACTCTACATGGAGCCCTCTGGAGCTACTCACAGAAAGCAACAAAATTAGCAAATATTCTACAACACGCAACTATAGCTGAAAGTCTCCCTTACTGCAAACATCCAATGCCTCTGACATAGCCCCCACCTCATCTAGGCCTGAAGCTTAACCCCAAGAAAACAGAGCTCCTGCCAGTCACTAAGAATAATGAGCAGCACCTAATCCAAACCTGGCTCAAGGGCATGAAAATGGACAGACCAGAGCCACAAATTTCACCCAGTTCACTCTGCTAGTATTTTACAGACCCAGAAGCATGGCAAAGGGCACTTTGCTAACCTCGCTGATGTATTCTAGGACTGGGCAAAATTTTAATTACACCAGAGTAATTGGAGTAACTTTAGTAATTACCCATTACTCTTGTGATTTTTTAATTGAAATTACATGATTTGGGGCAAAATCCTACCACAGCAGCACAGGAGCACAGGAACAATGAACTAAGAGAGAGCGAGTGGCTGCTGCTGTTTGTGTTCTGTAGCCTTTAGCGCTATTTTATTAGCGCAAAATGAATCCTCAGGCCCATTTTGGATGGTAGGGTTCATTTTCCACTAAGAAAACAGAACTGAATGCTTCTCAGACAATTACTAGAATTATGAGAAAATTTGCTGTAATTATGAGTAAATACGCTAGAGAGAACTACGCTTGTTACGCCCACCCTTAATGCCTTCAAATCACAGACAGGGAAAAGTTATTCCAACTTCGGAAAATCTTTCTGTGAAAGAATATGAAAGATATCATTGTACATAAGCCATGTCCTGTCACCTACTCTCTATGAAAAATCAGAGTTCACAGCATTTTGTTTTGCCAAGTTCCTCTGTCAGAATTTCTACAGACCCTGCATTTCAAACATAAACAGCACCGAAAATACACTGGGCACCAGTAACATAGACTCAGCAACCTAGAGTTTCACATGATGGATCAGGTGGCTGTGCATGCTAAAACCCCCAAACCCATTCCTTGTACACTGTCCAATATTTTGGAGTATATCTTGCTAATGTAATACCCAACAATATTGGAATACAACAGTGCTTACTCTGTGCTAGGAGTTTCAGTTGGCAGGCACCAGCACTCATATATAGGAACCGGGACTTATTTTTTCATTATAAGACTTTGGGCCTGATTTAAAGATTAGCGGATGGGGTACTCCATATGATGGATATCCAGTCTGCCTTATTACAAGCGCCGTAGCATATAATGTACTTCTAATTATGCTTACGGGATACCTGGTACTTTTGTGATAGAATAATCCATCTGCTAAACTCTAAATCAGGCCCTGTGTCTCAGAACAAGAAAGAAAAGCAGAGAGGGAGAAAGAATGAGAAAGAAAAAGATAAAAATCCTGTCTGGGTGTAATTTATGTTTGTGAGGGATGGTCTCCATGCATTGGAGACGGGATACTTGTTGCACATAAGCCAATATTCCATGGACAGGATAGGGGGCGCTTATTGCACTCAAGCCAACATCTCAGTATCCTATTTCATGCTGGTCCAAGGGATAGTATGAACTGTCCACTGAAGAGAGACCTTCCTCCATCAAATCTGAAAAAAGATGTCTACTAGCCAATTCAGTCATAAAATATTCAAATAGCAAAAGGCACAATCCCAGGCACCGGTTGATTTGCCTTGCTGCTGCTCTTGCAGCACCTGTAGTGTATGAGATGAAAACTTGCCGTGCTGCTGTCCCTTTTGCACCTGTAGTGTATTATTAGACTATCCTGTTTTAGGTTTAAACCTATAATAACTGATAAAACCCCACAGAAAGGGAAATAGCCCTCACCGGTGTAAACATATAAACACTGAAAAAACACCTACACAACCACAAACTAAATGCCATTCAAAGAAAGAAAAAGCAGAGTGAAAGAGTAACTTTTATTTCTTCCTGAAGGGGCCAATACAATGTAACTTTGTTATACATGGTAGCAGCAAGAAAGACGGGGCTAACAGTATTCTGCTTAAGTTTTGTTGTTTAGGGATGTCACAAAAAGATTGTTTCTTATCCCTTTTTCTTTTTTCAGTTTTGTGGTCTTTGGTCTAAAGATGCAGGGTTTAAAAGTATGTTTTAGGTCTTATTTAATTATTTTATAAATCAGGAAATATCAAAATCATATTTGATATTTTGGCTATGTTTGATTCTTTCACCGATAGGTAAAATGGCTGATTTGATAAGAATCTTTCCCAATATGTACCATCACATTTACCTAAAGACAAAGAAAGGGTGTAACGCTTTGATACATCAGCTCCATTTCCTAGCGAGTCAGTATAGAAAGTAGGTGAATTGCCAAACACCACAGTCTTTAAACATTCAATGCAAGGTGTAGTGACAGGTATATGTGAAAAGAATACTGTCACCAAGCATGTGGGATAGTGGTGAAAACATGACACCAGACCTTTTGAAAACATGGAATGCAGTGTCACTTGGAATGCTGCTGCAAAAATTTCTAACCAGTTCAACAAAGATAGGAGTGATATTGTTTGTATTTGCAGAGATTCAGCTACTTATATGAAAAGGTTGTGTGATGGCCTGTCAAAATGTATACCTGAGCTGAAGTGCTTCCCTGTAAGAGATCCTTGCCACTTGCTAAATAGTATGCTGAAAGCATCTTTACAATCTTCAGAGTTAATGAAGAATGCTATTGATTTTGTAGTCTATTCTGGTGCACTGTTTCGTTATGCGTGGGAACTAAAACGCAAATATTTCTCATTTTGTGCTTTGTGTGGCATCAAAGAAAGAGTCATCACAATTGTGTCATTTAGCCGGTGGTTCTCAGTCCTAGAGGCTGTGAATGCTATATTATCCATGTGGCGACCATTTACAGAATTTTGGCTTAGTGATGATGCCAAAGGCAAGAACTGTGAGGATTTTCAGTCACATATTGATAGCGATATGAAAAAAAGTACACTCTACTGCATTCTTAGAATTTACAGGAAAACATGACTTCTGTAGTGGACATATAATCAAAAAACTAGAGTCTGAAAGCACCCTTGTCTACCAAGTGTTCTGCCTAATTGGTGTAGATGTGAAACATCTCCTTGAGAGTAGCCTGGGCGACACTTTTAGTGACTTTGGCACTGCAACATGTTACATGTTGGAATGCTTGCCACTTGGTAAGCAAAGAAATGTTGAGGAGCAATTCAGGAAATTTTATTTTATAATCCATGAGAAATGGCTTGCAATGATACATAGAAATGTTCCTTCACCAACTATGGCATTTGAAGTCAATGAAGCCTCACTGTGGTACTCTGCACAAGTTCTAGATCCCTTCCGTAAAGGGGAATTTTCTCTGGACTTTGAAAAGTACTGCTTCATTTTAGACCGCTTCAATAACTCTGAGGGCATATGTGGCCAGTTCAACGCATATGTTGCAAAACCTGTCCCAAAGAATCATAATCTTCAGGCCCACAAGTTTTGGCAAGGAAAGCTATCTCAGAGGCCATAGTTAGCAAATTAGCAAATTATGTACTGGCTGTTTTGGCATTGCCCATCTCAAGTGCCAATGTTGAGAGGACATTTTCACAGATAAAAGTTTACATAGGAAGGAAAGAGCAAGCGCGCATGACCAAAGACTCACTGAAGACGTATTGTATGGTGTACTACAATAAGTTTGATTTGTAAAAATGTATTTGGACCTCATATACACTGTACGTACACTGTCTATATACCATGCACTATTAGTGCAGAAAGGTCCAGACGCACCAGAAAAACTCTGTTTCTGTTGTTTTTAATTGTGCAAAAATGTGTAGCCACTGATAACCACTGTTTTTTAAGGTATTGAAATCACTGGAAAACACTGGAAAAAAAACACCAGAATTTACCAAACATAAAAACTTAAAACAGGAAAGCCTATGTATCAAACATTGCATTTCTGGTGCCCATGGTTTGACTGTAGTGTTTGAGAAGAAGCTTGCTTTGGTGTTGCCCCTTCTGCATCTATAATACCATTGCTTTGCACTGCTGTGTCCCTTTCAGCACCTGCACTGCATGGTATGCAGTATATGAAGGTATGAGCATTGCTGCCCTTGCTGTAACTATAGGGTATGAGAATAAAGCCTGCTTTGCTCCTTCAGCAACTGTAGCGTATGAAAGCTTGCATTTAAAGGTTTTATTCTGTACATATACTGTATTACATGTGCTTTTTGACAATCGCCGTAATAAAGTTTTGCTTGCTTGCTTTCGTTGTGCTGCTGCTCATGGTGTGACTGAAGTGTATGAGAGGAAAGCTTGCACTGTTCCTGCCCAAGCTGTAACCACACAGTGTAAGAGAGGAAAGCGTACACTGCTGCTGCTTGTGCTGCAACACTTGCTGTGTGGTTGAGGAATTAATTCATTACTTCTTCCCTAATCTGAGTGCAAATGAAATTTGAATTGTTGCTACCTGTCCTACACCTGCTTTGTGTGCATAGGGGAAGCTTGCACTCCTGATCTTTATCCAGTAACTGTTATTTGTGAATGTTGTGTACATTTCTGCTGCTCATACTGTTTCTGATCTGTGTGAGGTGAAAATGCACTTCTGCAATCTGTACTGTTCATGGCATGTGTGTGTTGTGTGTGTGTGTGTGTGCGCGTGTGCTACCTGTGCTGTTCCTGTTCCATGTGCCATGAGGAATGCCCACTGCAACACCCATTGCCTGCCACTTTCACGCTAAGTGCTGTGTGAATAGGGGCTTTACTTACAAGGCGGCGTTAAGCCACGTTAGGTGACTTAAAGCTACTTTGTAAATAAGGCGAAGGACTTAATGCCAATAGAACGTAGAAAAAAGTGACATTCTGGTGGCGTTGACTCCTTGTAAATATGCCCCTACATCTCCCTAAAAATACAAAAAAATCAAGCTAATTGACAACCACCCAGACCCTCTTTAAAATCAATGTAAACTCACACTCAAGCCTGCAGGCCCTCTTTTTAAGAAGTATAAAGCAAAGTATGGAGCATACTTACAAGGAGTTGTAAAAAAAAACAAATGGTTTTTCCAATGAGTGTAACGCTGGAATAACCTTAACGGAAATGCAGGAACATCTTTTTTCCTGATTTTTAAGATGTTCGCACAAAGCACACCATTCATACAGCACATGGTCAAACCATGCACAGTACACATAAGCACCAACGCACAAGTGCCCCTTATGGGAAACTGTAACGACTGTACCAAGGCTATCGATAGAAGCTCACCTTTCCAAAAGGTATATGTACAATGGCAAGGGGTGTTGAAAATTAATTTTTACCAGCGAAGTATTGTGCAGTTCTGGATGTTCAACCTTCACAAGTTTCCCAGTTTCCCTTTGTCTAGACACATGCAATGTTTTTCTCTTCTTTATGAGATAATTTTCACTAAAATGTAACTCAGCTATGCTGCTAACAGGATGAAAAAAATGAATTTACCAATTTACCTTTTGCAAAGCTTTTCTATGCACAATGGGAAAGGTTTTCAGATTTTTCGATGCAACTTTACCTTTGCTGAATTTTTATATGCAAAGTGGTATTGCATGGAAAAACAACATTAACAGTTTTCTGTACAATATATTTCATGCAGAACATTTTTGTTAGTGGTAAGTATTATAACTTGCCACATTTGTCACAATTTTCACACATGATTGGAAAAATGAACTATTTCATAACTGTGAGAAATTGAATTATTATTTGGGATGGGTGACTGCCCACCTCAAGGAAAACTCACAACTCTTGTAAGGATGAACCCTTAAAGTTATTAGTTAACCTGAGCTCAACCCATTGGTAGCTATGGCACAAAGCAGACATTCTTAACTTAGGACAATGAGTAAAGTATGTACACAGTACCAAAAGAGAAATAAAGTCAAAATGCAAAACAATAAAAATCCCTAACTGACTTAGAAAAATAGAGTAAAATTTAATATACAAAAATGACACCAAATCCATTAAAGGGAACCAGAGATATGTTTTAAAAAAAGATTTAAGTAACAATAGCAGCAAAAAGCGCATAGC
Source organism: Calotriton arnoldi (assembly GCA_963921515.1). Taxonomy (NCBI): domain Eukaryota; kingdom Metazoa; phylum Chordata; class Amphibia; order Caudata; family Salamandridae; genus Calotriton; species Calotriton arnoldi. The sequence continues at coordinate 312,496 of CAWUFW010006722.1, read as the reverse complement.
ACTGATGATAGTCAATGGTTGTGGTAGACCGGGACGTAGGCATGATTGAGGCTGGTCGCAGTGAAGCGCGGGTTGGATACACCAACCAGGTTCGCCCTAGTCAAAGATTTTATTTTCTGACTTAGGGCCTGATTCAGAGTTCGGCAGATGGGTTACTTTATCACAAACGTGACGGATGTCCCATCTGCCGTTTTTCAAATGCATTATATCCAATTGCACTTGTAACATTGCAGACAGGATATCCGTCATGTTGGTGACGGAGTAACCTGTCCATCGAACTGTAAAGCAGGCCCTTGGTCTTTTAAGTCCCAACCACAGGTGTACACTTCTAAGGCCACCAGGACCTCAGTTGAGGGCACTTAGTAACTCTCAGGATTTCAGCCTGAGGCCAACAGCAAAGTCCAGACCAAGTATAGTTGCCACTGGTCATCAGGGCACTTTAGGTAGAAGGCCTCTTGCAGCTTGTGATGTGCCTGTAGCCATAGAGAAGGCCAGCCACCTGACAGAGTCCACTTCTTTGTCCTGGGGACAAGTGGGAGCAGGTTCGGTCATTCTGGGCTCCTCTCAGGTCACAGACAGCAGGTCCAGTCCTCTTCTGATCTTCCTCAGGTCCAGGAAGTGTTGGGCATTTTTTTCCTCAGTGAAGAAATTGTCAAAGAACAGTCTGGTATGAAAAAAACCATAAAACTCAGTGCCAGCTCTAGGGGGGTGCGACCTGTGCCACTGCACCGGGTGCTTACTTTGGGTGGGGCACCCTGTTTACAAGTATATTATGGTTTTTAAAACACCTGCTGCCCTGTTCCTTGCCTCCAGCAATTTTGAGGCAACAATAAAAATGTCAAGATAACTCCGGTGATTAATGTTCTTCCTGGAGAGAGATCGAGTTTTGTCTAGTGGAAGTTTCGACTTCTTGTAAGGTAGCACAGAGGGTTAATATGCCTGCTGCAAAGAACGTGTACCATGCAGATCACAAAGTGCATATAATGTAAATAGGTCAGTGTGTTACTGCTTTTGTGAGAGAGATCCTTTTGTTACTTGCAGTTTATAAGTTAACATCCTAATATAGAACCGTGATCTATGAATTGTAATCAAAGAGCTGCATGAAAACTGCAAGGTGTAGGTTAGAGCATTATGATGTTTCCCTAGTCTTTCATTATCCTAATGTTGCAAAAAGGCTTCATTTGGGTAGAAATCAGTTCTTATTATTAAAGAGAACGCCCAATCATTGTGTGACGTTTTAAATTCTGAGTTTGTGCTTCTACAGACCAAGCTCTCTTAAACTATACTGCCTACCAGTATGGATGGTGTGCGACTCCTACACCTTGTAGTCTTCTGTAACGTTTCCTATATACTGATTTACAGATGTATTTTTTTCCAGAGTTTTATATAGCACGAACTTGACCAAAAGGTATCAAGTATCAGAGCACTTTACATGAGCACCAGTTGCATTACAGACGGACACATTCATTTTTTGTTTTGTTTGATTGTCTCTGTGTAATGTGTGTGTGATGTGAAGAGCTCTGACACCCTACACTGGTATGACTGGCGCTATAAAGTTAATTCCATGCATCTGAGAGAGAGAGAGAGGTTATGGAGGCTTGATGGGCACTGTTAAAGGTAGTAAGGGAAGTCATGGCGGAGGTGGTCATTGGGGGCGCCAACAAACATTGTCGCACCCAGTGCCATCGGCTCTAAAGCCGGCCCTGATAAAACTCCAACGGTAAGTGTAAATTTGCTTTGTCTGTGCCCAAATTCCAGGAAGATCAGATATTCATGGTAGAACTAAATTGATTTACGTCCCTATATATCCGTTGGAACTCCCATATATATTAGACATTTGTTTCCAGATATCGAACTTGCATCGATCGCCTTTTGCAAGAAGATCAGAACATCCATGGAACCAGGGATAATTAGGTTTATTTCCCCTTAATGACCGTAATAAAAGTCCCCTCGATGGCTGCAATAAAAGTCTATGTTCCACAGGGAAGCATTAGTGCTTTAAGATAAAATAAATTCTGATGTATGAGTTGTGGAAATAATATTCCAAAATATCAAAGGGAAACTTTGCAAACTAATGTCCTGAGTCAGCCCCCTCTAATCCTGGCAATGCAAGACAGACAGGATCCCTTGAGCTGGCCATCTCTGGGTGAAATGAAGCATTTACTTCAAGTTTGAGAGCACAGCAGTACTGTCATGGCAGAATGTGCACATATTTTTTCCTGCCCATGAAGTTTTGAGAGGTTTACAATTTATGACACAATTTGCTAACCTTCAATCATGGTTTCCTTTGCTCAAGGTGTTTTCTCCACGCTTGCCATTCATTACTGCAAGATAATTTTCACACTCGTGTAGTGATGCCCAACATGACCCATTAACTGTGATTTTCCTGGACTTGAGCATCTGCATCATAATTTCTTGCTCAAATACCTATGGAAAATTTTCGAGTGAATTTTTACAATTTTTTCTAAACAGAAATGCATTGCTTAGTAGAAGAACAATAACTATAAACTGTGAACTATCCCTTCTGTAGGACTTATTTTGTTGTGTTAAATAAAGATATAATCAACTTAATTTTCACAAAAGTCATGTCCAATTGTCAAAAGATTTCAAACTATACAAAGTTTGAAGTTTTCCTTCGACGTTTGCTAAGGCTGCAAAAACAAAATCGTTTCTTCTTTAGCATACATATATAAAGACAATTACTCTCTTATTCCAAGACATAAAGGTATGGGACATATCTTATACTGAGAGACTGGGACAACCTCTGCATCAGACATGGTGGCTTGCATGGAAGAAGAGGTAATAAAACTGGCATCTAAACTTTAGCAAAGGATGGAGTCATGAGCGGGGAGCAGAAAGCTAGCACCCACATTATCAGCTGATTAAAGATGTGCAAAATTAAAATTTTGCTAGCAAAGTTTTGAAGAAAGAGAATATGCCTGCCTCAACTGAGAAGACAATGATAATATATGGGTAGAAGACCTTCCAAAGATGATCAAGGGGCCAAAGAAAGACTAACAAAGGTAAGAAGACTGAGTACAGATGAGGTGAAACCTGAGAAGAAGGCTGAGAGTACCATATCATAATGGCAAAGCGGTATCATGAATGAACAAAGGGTGTGGCACCTATGACTGAACCTGACCTTAAAGTAAGTCCTAGGGGCATATATACAAGCCCTATTCACCACCGGAGCATCACTTTTTTTTGACACTCCAGTGGTGTAGCATCATTTCCCATATTGACAAGGTGGCACTAAGCCACTTAACATGGCTTAAGCCACCTTGTAAATATGCCCCTTTCCGCCACAGTCCTCTGCGGCAAAGGGGCGTGCAATGGGTGCTGCTCGGGGCTTTCCACCGCAACATCCATTGCTTTTTCACGCTACCCCAGATTTACAAAGCTGAGGCAGCGCTAAAAACAGCATCATTCTAATGCCATGGATTACCAGACTTTAGAATGGCGATAGGAGGAGAAATTATTAATTTCTCCTAGATTTTTCTCTTTCCATGTGTGCTGCATTCTGCAGCACACATAAAAAAAGCAAATCTGCATGAATGATTGTTTATGTGCAGGAAGGTGTCCTTTACTGCACATAAACACCACCCCTGCTGCGCAGGCTCCGTTGCCACATGGCGACAGGGTGCCTGCACTGGCTAGGGGAAACACAGGGGTGAGCCGTATTCTTGTGAATACGATGCATCCCTGCGTTTAAAAAATGTCAAAGTGTGGCGCTGCTGAATTTTACGCAGCTCCGCACACCGACTTTTTTGTGTGCATATGCCCCCCATGTCTGCTGAAATTAGACTACTAAACGGGATGCTGTGCAGCCAGAGAGGACCACTGAAGAGAGTAATTATCGGCAACAGGTTGGACGGTCTGCTAGTCTTCAAATCAATAATGTCATGTGGAACACAACAAAATTAGTCCAGAAGCCCCCTTCACTTTGAGGCTTTCAGCTGTCTGACCTCAATACAGGAGGGATAACCAATACGATGGGACAAAGATTTTAATTTTAGGTCTCGCCTAGCGACGCAGCGCATGTGCTGCTCGCCTTGGCGAGATCTATTGTCGTCGGTTTTGCTAGCGAAGGGGTACAGGAGATGTGCACGCGCCCGGAGGACAGGCGATGTGCACGTGTACGGCTCGCACAACGCGCGCGCATGGCGGCGTGCTTTCGCTTTCCCTCCCTCCCCCCCCCCGTCGGGCCCCTCCTTGCCTCATAGCCAAAAAAAAGTAGAAGGGCGAACGGCCAACGGCCAACGTTTGTGTCTTTACAAACCTGGCGTAAACACAGCTGTTCAAGTCTGATTACCCTTCGGAATTCTCTGAGGGCTATTTCTGATGCACACCTGGCGAGTCACATCATTGCAGTTTTTAGTGGCCACCAGTTGCGATTGTAAGTAACCCTGTTAAAAATAGTTGCCAAGCCCCTTTGCTTCTCTGCGAGAGGGTCGTGTTTCTAAAGCGGCGGACTTTGTAACAGAGTGGCTTGATAGAGACATCTAGCGGCCACTGCTTGTGCTGCACTGCTTGGCACTGCCTCAGGGCGGAACTTTCACTAGCTTTATCCCCAGCTTAATCTGTGTACTGGCTTGCACCACTTCCCTGATGATGCCGTGGAAAGACACTTCGGATAAACCGGAGGACAAGGAAGTCTTGGGCAGGAAACGTTATTAATAGACAAAAAGAGAACAGCCATTTAAACGTGGAAATACTTCATTTGCGTCTTTGCTCTCGCACTACGACCCTACACCCGACAGTGTCTTTCCCAAGTTTCTTGGAATGCTTGGATATATTTGTATCCGCAGGTGTTGGGGGGTGGACATAGACATATGTGGCTAAATTGTTAGTGGGAAAAATTTAGTTATTGAGAAAGAAAATAAACGGAAGGTGGCGAATGACTAGAGGCAATGGGCACATTAGACCACGTTTTCATTATGATTTTGTAACGCGAATAGGATGTGCTCTTCTGAATGTTTATAAAGCTCTCTGTTACCCTGGAAGCCAAAGCTTGTGCCAAGTAAAATCCACAGAACATAAACAAGCGAGCACATGTTCATCCGCGCACCCGCGGCTCACACTCTCCTGTAGGTAGGAAAGCATATGCGTCTGCGCCTGCCTTTAAACCTTTTTCGCAATGAGTAACACCAATGCACTGGGCTCGGGGGCGTAACTAAGGCCCCCGCAGTGTGTGTGTGGGTAGGGGAGGGCGAGAGGGGGGCAGGCTTACCCATACAGGAGGGGGCCCCCTCGGCCCCTACTGATGGGCGTTTGTGGGCCACTTCAGCTTATCTTGCGGGGGGGAGGGTCTCACGTTTGGGGGGGAGGGTCTCACGTTTTGTTACGCCACTGCTGCAGTTCAAAGGAAGAAATCTCTTTGAACTTCTACAGACTGCAGAGAGAGGATCTCGCCCCACATTAAGGTGACCAGATTTTCAAAACAAGCATTAAAAATGCAATAGGTCTCGCCTTTCATTAAGTTAAAGCCATTTGCTTTGCTATACAATACCATTAGCAAAGCAAATGGCTTTAACTTAATCAAAGGCGAGATCTATTGCATTTTCAATGCTTGTTGTTTATATTCTCCTCAACTTCTTCCTGTTTAACTGGAGACCCCACATCAGTTAGGCGTTTCCAAAGGTCAGAGATGTGACTTCTATGCTTTTGGTAGGAAAATCTACGGTCCTAAAACCCTCCTGGTATTCTGGCTCCCAAAGGAGTGAGAGAAAAATAGGTTTTTGCAACATATCTCTCAACATACCCCTGTAAAAGTAACAAGATACTGACAGTCAGGCAGTCGTCAGTTCACGGTACATGAGGGGAGATACATCACATAGAGGTCACCAGCGGTTTCAACAAGCACTTCTGGGCCACCCCTTGCATTTCATATGCCTTTCCTTAATATAATTCTATGTGATTTTGAATATATTTATTTGTTTTATACTTATTGAGAGCCCCTGCCCCCACTTCTTGTGATTTCCTGACTGACTGATTACATGTATAATGCCGACACTACCGGAAAGGGTCTCTTGGCAGTCAGGAAATCATAACTCATTGTTTTGAGAAAATATCAAGTTGTAAATATCATGAGAAAGACATATCGGAAAAAAATATTGTGATGCAAAAATATTGTTGTTAAGAATATTATTTTTTTAGGTAATATTGTTTTTAAGAATATTGGGCCAGATGTACGTATCCTAGGGTTTGCGATTGCCTAATAGTAAATGTTTGTGATTCGCTATTAGGCAATCGCAAGCAGTGATGTACAAATGTGTGTTCAACACATTCAGTAATTCCCAATGGGTTGCAAATAGGCCTACCTCATTAATATTCATGAGGTAGGTCTCGGTTTGAGACCCTTTGGGAATCCCAAAAATCACAATTGCTTGGGTCCGCACACCACAATCTCTGTAATTGCTTTTAAATAAAGCAATTTTTTTTAAAATACAGCCTGTTTTCCTTAAAGGAAAACGGGATGCATTTCAAAATGTAAAATGAAAAGTTTTCTTTTCATTTTCTATCGTTTTTAAAATATTTTTCTCAGTTTTAGGTCCTATACTAATTTTATGTGCTACTATTGTTTGTATAGTTTTTTTTAAAATTCTGAAAATAGTTTGTAATTTTAAGTGATTTCGAATTTTGTATGCAATTGTTGATGGTAATTTAGAGCGGGTAGTTGGGTTTGTAGGGGGATAGGGTGGGAAGTTAAGTAATAATTAATTATTAATCAATTAATATTTTATATTAATTGTGTGATTGATATTACTTACGTAAATTATGGAATACTAATTTATTTTAGTTATATTTTAGATATAGGTTGCTAGGTTTGTAGGGGTAAGGGGTGGGAAGTTTATTGATAATTGAGTAACAATTAATTTGTAAATCGTACTAAATTGTTTAATTGATTATTATTTATGTAAATTGTTTAATTATTTTTTAAATACTAAGGGGCCGATTCCGATCTCGGTCGGAGGCGCACCCAATACCATTCGGTCGGGAAAAAAGCCATGCGAAAGCCTGTTTCCCGACCGATCCGTACAACACACCGAGCGAGTAAGTACGATGCGCACAACAGCAAAGAATCCAGCCGAGCCGTACTCACCCAAACCAGGTCCTGTTCCCCGACCGAGGCGAATCCGGAAACGCAGAATCGAGTCGCACGGAAGGAAAAATGCAGCTCCGTCCGGCCGAGCGAGTACGATGCGCTTTCCGTACGCGCCGAACCCGTCGCTACGCACGGCACGTCAAAGCATCCGGGAGAGGCGCACATAAGCTCCGATTCGCGCCACAACACGATCCACGGCTCCGAGGCGAACACGCCAGCGACGAGGACGAGGCGAAGCGACGAGGGCGAGGCGAGCGGCGAGGACGACGCGAAGCAACGAGAAGGACGAACGACACGAACCAACCATGAATCCCTTCGTCCCGATCATACCAATATTCTACATTTACTACCAGAACAGGCACGGACGCGTACGGCGCAGACGGTAAGCCAGACACCAACCACAAAACACATACAACACGTACACAACACATCACACACACACAGAGGGATGCAGAATATACTTACACCAGCAACAGCAGCACCATAGGGGCGGGATGCCCATCACCAATACCACATATGCACACAGGGGCCTGAATGCGCACCACCACCCCTACCCAGGGGGGCAGGATGCCTACCACTACTACCACCCTTAGCCAGGGGGCTGGATGCCTACTACTACTACCACCCTCACCCAGGGGGCTGGATGCCTACCACTACTACCACCCTCACCCAGGGGGCTGGATGCCTACCACCACTACCACCCTCACCCAGGGGGGCTGGATGCCTACCACTACTACCACCCTCACCCAGGGGGCTGGATGCCTACCACTACTACCACCCTCACCCAGGGGGGCTGGATGCCTACCACCACTACCACCCTCACCCAGGGGGGCTGGATGCCTACCACCACCCTTAGCCAGGGGGGCTGGATGCCTACCACCCTCACCCAGGGGGGCTAGATGCCTACCACTACTACCACCCTCACCCAGGGGGGGCTGGATGCCTTCCACTACTACCACCCTCACCCAGGGGGGCTGGATGCCTACCACCACCCTTAGCCAGGGGGGCTGGATGCCTACCACTACTACCACCCTCACCCAGGGGGCTGGATGCCTACCACTACTACCACCCTCACCCAGGGGGGCTGGATGCCTACCACCACCCTTAGCCAGGGGGGCTGGATGCCTACCACTACTACCACCCTTAGCCAGGGGGCTGGATGCCTACCACAACTACCACCCTTACCCAGGGGGCTGGATGCCTACCACTACTACTACCCTCACCCAGGGGGGCTGGATGCCTACCACCACCCTTAGCCAGGGGGGCTGGATGCCTACCACTACTACCACCCTCACCCAGGGGGGCTGGATGCCTACCACCACCCTTAGCCAGGGGGGCTGGATGCCTACCACTACTACCACCCTTAGCCAGGGGGTGGATGCCTACCACTACTACCACCCTCACCCAGGGGGCTGGATGCCTACCACTACTACCACCCTCACCCAGGGGGGCTGGATGCCTACCACCACCCTTAGCCAGGGGGGCTGGATGCCTACCACTACTACCACCCTCACCCAGGGGGGCTGGATGCCTACCACTACTACCACCCTCACCCAGGGGGGCTGGATGCCTACCACCACCCTTAGCCAGGGGGCTGGATGCCTACCACTACTACCACCCTCACCCAGGGGGCTGGATGCCTACCACTACTACCACCCTCACCCAGGGGGGCTGGATGCCTACCACCACCCTTAGCCAGGGGGGCTGGATGCCTACCACTACTACCACCCTTAGCCAGGGGGGCTGGATGCCTACCACTACTACCACCCTTACCCAGGGGGCTGGATGCCTACCACTACTACCACCCTCACCCAGGGGGGCTGGATGCCTACCACCACCCTTAGCCGGGGGGCTGGATGCCTACCACTACTACCACCCTCACCCAGGGGGCTGGATGCCTACCACTACTACCACCCGCACCCAGGGGGGGGCTGGATGCCTACCACTACTACCACCCTCACCCAGGGGGGGCTGGATGCCTACCACCACTACCACCCTCACCCAGGGGGGGCTGGATGCCTACCACCACTACCACCCTCACCCAGGGGGGGCTGGATGCCTACCACTACTACCACCCCCACTCATAGGATGGACAATGCATGACACAACCAGCACACCACAACCTAGGGAATGCAAGAAGAAGACATCCCCCAACACCATGACAAGCATGTGTAGACTGTGTCAAATGCCTACAACACCGAACATGACTTTGAACATACAATGTGACCCCCTAGCACATGTGCCACACATATATGTGTGTGGCACCCACAATGCTAAGCAGGCCATGACCATTGTGGCAATGGGGTCCAAACCCCCATCATCACAGTGACCAAAATGTAAGTGTGGGGTCCATAGCTGAAGCACACTTTGAACATTGTGGCAATGGGGTCCAAACCCCCATCATCACAGTGACCAAAATGTAAGTGTGGGGTCCATAGCTGAAGCACACTTTGAACATTGTGGCAATGGGGTCCAAACCCCCATCATCACAGTGACCAAAATGTAAGTGTGGGGTCCATAGCTGAAGCACACTTTGAACATTGTGGCAATGGGGTCCAAACCCCCATCATCACAGTGACCAAAATGTAAGTGTGGGGTCCATAGCTGAAGCACACTTTGAACATTGTGGCAATGGGGTCCAAACCCCCATCATCACAGTGACCAAAATGTAAGTGTGGGGACAATAGCTGAAGCACACTTTGAACATTGTGGCAATGGGGTCCAAACCCCCATCATCACAGTGACCAAAATGTAAGTGTTGACAAAGAAAGAGGTGCAACTGCCAAACTGCATGGATGATTCCTGGTCACAGAACAACAAACACATCAGTGGCAAAGTAGTGTATGTGTCCCATTGCAACATAAATTGGGGGAGCCAAATACTGCAGTGCAAATAAGACATACCTTTGGCCATGTGCAGACAAACAACACCCATGGGGGCTGACACCGTCAACAATCATCAATGACACAATGACAGAAGTGACCATCAGAATGCAGACCCACATATTTGCACCAATGGGCACACACATGCAGATACCCTGTGGAGACTGCAGATGTGAGGTGAACAGATACCATACCATGACAGCAATGGGACACACAAACCATGATCATTGTGCTGACCGATGACCTAGGAGTCCCAGGGACAGCAGGGGAAACCCACCAGACTACATACAGCCAATGGCACACTCAAGATATGCCAATGCAGTGGTGCAGATGCACAAACACAAACAGGCAGACCCACACTGCACATCATACACAACAGGTGAGGGGGGGTGCCAGTGTCCCCAGGCAACCACACAACACATGAGGAGACCTGAATACCAATCATACAGATGTGCATACAGTGCCACACAAAGGTAACTCATGGATCCAAATCCCCTATGTGGGCAAGCAGGCATTGTCAGATGAGAGGGAGCACAAATCACACATGTCACACAGGCACGTAGGGACAGCAACTGACACAGCAAGACACAGACACACCACAGCACCACCCCCAGGGCCCCCACAATGTGGTGACCCTGGGCTGCATTACAATCCCACTGTGATGACAAAGCTAAATGTGGTTCACACTGTGAACCACAGTCATGTGTCCTGAGCAACTAACTACCATCACACCTACACAAGCACAAATCAAACAGCATGGCCAGTAAGCCAAGGCCAACATGGAGGCAGGGGCCTAGCCGGGCAACAACTCTCATCTGCACACACTCAACACCACACCCTCGACCTCCAACAATGTGCAGCAGTGAAGCACACATGCACTGGTGACATTGCACATGCACCCATGACTATTCCAGGGTGGTGGGTGGGAACCAAGGTGCAGAAACACATCACACATGGCCACTCAACAAGACTCCTGAATGTCTGACACACTGCACACTACGCTGTACATGGACATGACGGCAATACCACACCAACCAATGGGATCCCAGCCACAGTCACACACCAATGAAGAAGCCAAGGTCACCCACAAAGAACACACATAGACAACAACCAACATTGCAGCCCGGACCCTGAGGAGTGCCAGCAGTCACACACACAACGTGTCACAATCACTGAAAGATAACACAAACTGGAAATCACATGACTGGGGCAAACAACAAGTGCCAAGGGGAAACCTGACTGTGACCCATCTGCGTCTGCACACAAACTCAGCCCTGACAGCAAACACACCTATGGGTGACACCCTGATGACCAGTAATGTGCCAGGCACCCACATCACAGAGAACCCAGGGCGAAGACTTTGGGGGAACATAGGTCAACTCAGCTAGCATCACAAACAGGTACAACACTAGGGATCACAGCATGCACAGCTAAACGGAAGTGAACACACAGACATGCACATACAACACACACCTTGGGCGCAGGCAATGTCACAGGAGTACACACTGCCATGAGGGGACTCCACTCCTGTGTGAGGAAAGCTGTGCCATATGTTGCCTCAGTAGGGCCCCATCATGTCAGCTGAGCACTTGGTCACACAATCAACAATTAGCACCAAATGAGGGCTCCCGTAACATCAGCCTGGTCATGGAAGTGCCAACGGAATCATCAGCACAGATCCAACACACTTGTATAGCAATGTTGCACTGACAACACAGATGAGTGCTTCCCCATTGATGCCCAAACCTGCATTTCCACTGGAGATGGCCACACGGTCAGGGAAGTAGACGAATTGAACAATGGCAGGCACAACAGATGTGCAGGGGTGGAAGCCACAGATGTGAAATAGGCAATGTAAGTAGGAAATCCCATTGCCAAATACTGAACACATGACACCCTCAGATGCTGCTATGGATGACATGGATACACCACAGGATAGGACACATTCCCCCTGGACCACATGGGTTCCTGCACAGTAACACTTCATTATCATGAGACCAAATATCACCATCACTGCAGCAAGGGCATGGTTAGCATCATCAACATCATGTACATCAGAAGCAAAAGCACTAGAGAACAGAAAGTTGCTTTATTCAGCATATGTGGCATTAAAAGTACAAGTCCGGTAGAAAATAAACAAAGGCCAATGGCCAGTCCATCAACAAAGTCACAAGTGGGTGACAGTGGCAGATGCCACCCTACACATGCCTGCACAAAACCAGGGACAATCCACTAGGAGGGGCAACCGGGGGGTAGGCCAGGCACCGCAGGGACAGGATCAGGGCTCACCAGGAGGAAGCAGGGAAGGGGTGGTGGGTGCTGGAGAGCCACTGACAACTGCAGTGGAGGTGTCTGACATGGTGTGTGCCGGCACAACTGGGGGCATGGCTCAGATGTTGTGGGTGCCGGAACGACTGCAGTGGACCCTGCAGATGGAGTGGACAGGTCCGCCACTGCAGTGCCCAAGTCAGACAGGGTGGTAGTGGACTCCACTGCAGTGCCTACCACCAGGGGAGGAGAATGGGGAACAGGCAAGGTGGGCTGGACAGAGGGGGAGGACACCCTCACCACATCAGTGGCACAGACAAGCGCAGCGGGGGTGTGGTGCCGGGAGAGCAAGTGGCAGGGGAGAAGGCCGGAGCCTCTTGGGGATGGTATATCTGTGGGTGGGGGAACCTGGGGCAGGGTGTGGTGGGGGCACCTGTGGAGTGGGGGCCTGAGGGATGGAGGAAGGAGACCTGGTGCTTGAGCTGCAGGGTGGCGGCGGGGTCTTGCTCTTACCACTCTGGGGGACTTGCGGGTGGGGGCCTCAGTCTGTCTGCGCCTGGGGGAGGGTGTCCGGGGGCGAGGGCACTCTGCTCTGTGTGGGGGGCTTCCTCTTCCCCCTGGATGCTGGAGCAGCTGGATCGGAGGGGAAGAGGCCGAGGTCACTGAGGAAGAGGCGCTGGGTCTTTGGGGTTGCAGGTGAGGCAAGGGAGGGTGCTTTGGAGGGAGAGGCAACTGAGGACTGCGCAGTGCCCGTGGATGCGTGTGTGTGTACCAGGGCCCCATCCCCTGTGAGTCTGGTTTCAGTCCCCTGACTGTGCGTGCGTGTGCGTTTTGTTTGTGGCGTGTGTGTCTGTGTGCTGGACGTGTGTGTGCTGGTGTGTGCCTGTGCCGGTGTGTGTGTGCTTGGGACGGAGTAAGGTGCTGGGGAGTGTGGATGGAGCAGAGGCAGGAGGGGTGAGGGACTGTCTGAGGAGGGACACTGCTGCCGTCAGGGAGGAGTCCATGGACATATTGCCCCTCTGTAGGTCAGACATGCCCGATGAGATGCCCTCCATGAACGACACCAGCTGAGTCAACAGAGCGGTGTGCGCATGGAGGACACTCAGCATGGCTGTCTGCCCTACATGGAGCTGGCGAAGGAGGTACACAGACTCCTCACTCAGGGCAGCAGGGGACACAGGGGCAGGGGGTGCGGTGCCTGGCCCAAAGGAGACACGCTCCCGAACATGGGAGCCTCCACGGACCTGGGGAATGGGAGCCGATGGGAGGGCGGTGGTGGTGCTGGTGGTGGCGGGGACAGCAACACTAGCTGGGGTGTGGTGGCTGCTGACACCCGCCTCCATAAGGGAGTCATCCTCCGAGTTGCTCTGGTCCTCAGCTGAGGTGGATGGTGCTGAGGACTCCTCGGTGTGGCTCCCCTCGCCCTCTGTGCCACTGGGTACCTCCGACCACTCCTCGGCTGCTGACCCAGGCTGGCTCTCTGGCTCCTCCTGGTCCGTGGAGCTGTCCCCTTCCGTGGCCGTGGATGTATCTGCAAACAATGGGGAAACAGACAGACATCAGTCACCTGCACCAAACGCACACACCACTGTGAGCACAGCACATTACAAAGCAAGCCCTGGCATCATTAGTTGTACATTGCTAAAAGTGCCCTAACTGAACAGGAGAAGCCAATTGTCAGTCTGATGCCAAGCATGGCACTCACATCCCACATGGCCTTGCACCCATCTGTCTGGTGTCTGTTGGATTGCAACACCCCAGTGTGGACACATGCACCAAGTACACAGTAGTTGGACAGTGCAGAGGACACGGTGTGGCATGTGGACATGCACACATCACAGCTCTTGCCACTGAGTCAGTACAGGTTTCCGGATGAAAGGGATGCCCAGAGTCAAATAGGAAATGCATGTGATGCATACCAGCGACAGACACCATGATGCACCCATGTCCTGATAGCCATCGCCACAATGGTGTGCATGTAGCACATGTCACTCCCCTGCAGGACCACCAATAAGTTGACACATGCCATGTCAGAGGCATGACTGCTAAGTCATACATCACTGTCTCAGTGATGTATGACTTAGCAGCCAGACAACAACACTATGCACTGTGTCACAATAGTAGGTCATGGGGAATGCAAGTCCTGGAGCTGCACAAGTGCACATGTACATCCCCCACACAACACATCATCTTAACCCTCATCTGTCCAGGTCATACCTATTGGACATATGGGAGACCTGTGACACTACCCTCTGAACCTGAGCCCCTCACAATCTGCTGTGAATGGGGAACAGCTGCCTGAACTTCACATTCGCATACCCCAGTCTGCACGGGCAGCTGATCAAACACCTATGTGACACACAAGTATCGTCTCCTATGGTCACATCCCCAGGGGCATGCTGAGCCCCTACCAAGAAACACCCCAGCAGTCCTGGCAACTAATCCACAGCACACTGACACAGAGGCAGACACCTGAGGGGTCAAATCACTGCGCACAATGTGTCAGCTGATACACGGGAGTGGGAGTACAGAGTGCATTGCATGGCCTGGAGTAGGCATGACTGTCCTGCTCCACATGAATGAGGGTTGAGCCCTGGACAGTGGATAGCTGGCTATGTATGTGTGACACACGTAATCTGCACACTCCTGGGGCCCAAACATTGTTCCCACCCGCTGCATGGGCGTGTGCCACATACCCCAGGCACATGTGGTGGCTCAGCTCAGCAAGTGGACCGCATATCAAAGCAACACGCAGATTACATGTCCGAACACAGGCGTTGTGTGAACAATGGACCCACCCATGATGCCCACAACAGAGTTAGGGAAACAGATGCTGTCCCCCACCTTTAGTGAAGCAAACTGCAAGGACACAGTCCCAAGTGACACAATTCCCTGAATGTAAGGGCCACACCTGGGTATCAGATGAGCAGTGGGCAGTGCACAATAGAGGGACATGGCTCCTGGACAACATGACTGCTGCACTGTGGCAGTTGAACCAGGCCAGAGGAGGGCACAAAGCATGTAATACAGAGTTCACAGTGCAGTGTTTGACTCACCCCCTCCTTGCTGCTGTCTGGCCTTCAGCTGCTCATCCAGGTCTGGAAACACCACCGCCAGGATCTGGAGCATGTGGGGGGTCAGGGTGGGTGTTCCGCCCCTCCTGCGAGGAGGCGACAGCTTCAGCTGGACCCGTGCAATCCTCCGGGTCCAGCCCCGAAGGTCCTGCCACCTCTTCTGGCAGTTGCGGATCCGGTGCTTGTAGACCCCCACGGACCGGACGGCCCGGACGATGTCCTTCCAGATCTCCTGCTTCCGATGGGCATTAACCTGTCAGGATGACAAAGTGAAAAGGCCATTACTACACATGCAACATATCCGTGCATGACACAGTTGTATATACATGTCTCAATCACAGGGGCACATGATGTACACAGGCAGTGCAAAGCTGCCCATGGACAGTTTGCCAGACGTCACTACATGGTATCATTGCATGGGAAGTAAAACCTTGTTCAAATGCACTGTCACTGCACCATACCTGTCCAGTGCATGTCACTACACACTATGGGGGTGACAACTACTCAGTGAGCCTGCTAGCCAGTGGCGTGCAGACTTTCAGCCTTGCTAGTCAGACAATATGCACATTCAGAAAGGCAGTGCACAGAACATTCACCTGCTCCCCTGGTGTCCCATACAGCTTGCTGTACTGTGGAAGTAGGCTGTCCAGCAGGGCCTGGTTCTCCTCAAGGCTGAAGGCTGGGGCTCTCTCCACAGTACGTGCCATTGCAGGGTCCAGAGGGGCAGAGACAGCAGCAGTGCAGTGGCAGATGTCGTCCTGGAGCATGTAGTGCAGGCAAGTGAGCTCTCAGGGGAACAGCCAGCAATATATATGTGCTGGAGAGGCAGATACTGTCCCTTGTGTCCAAAGTGATAGGTCCAAGTCGTTTGCATCTTCTGAATCTGGCCAATCCATGGTATAGCAGCACCAAAACACGCCCACAGCATCCTTCAAATCTTCAACTTCATGACATACATGATTTTGCAACATTGTTGTGGGTGACCAACTGATTTTCCAGCAACCGACTCGTTCGAAATTCGAAAACGCGTCCGTTGCCAGGCAAGCCCATTGTCAATGGGTGCGCACCGATCGGTCCATTGCGGTACAACACGTACAGGGTACAACGCGTACCCGCACACATTGAATGCAATGGGCGGCCGGGGCACCGATCGGTCCATTGCAGTACAACGCGTACAGGGGTACAACGCGTGCCCGCACACATTGAATGCAATGGGCCGGCCGGAGGCACCCGATCGGTCCATTGCAGTTCAACGCGTACAGGGGTACAACGCGTACCCGCACACATTGAATGCAATGGGCCGGCCGGGGCACCGATCGGTCCATTGCAGTACAACGCGTACAGGGTACAACGTGTACCCGACACATTGAATGCAATGGGCCGGCCGGAGCATCGATCGGTCCATTGCAGTACAACGCATACAGGGTACAACGGCGTACCCGCACACAATGAATGCAATGGGCGGCCGGGGCACCGATCGGTCCATTGCAGTTCAACGCGTACAGGGGTACAACGCGTGCCCGCGCACATTGAATGCAATGGGCCGGCCGGGGCACCGATCGGTCCATTGCAGTACAACGCGTACAGGGGTACAACGCAGTACAGGGTATAACGCGTGCCCGCACATTGAATGCAATGGGCCGGCCGGGGCACCGATCGGTCCATTGCAGTTCAACGCGTACAGGGGTACAACGCGTACCGCGCACATTGAATGCAATGGGCCGGCCGGGGCACCGATCGGTCCATTGCAGTTCAACGCGTACAGGGTACAACGCGTACCCGCACACATTGAATGCAATGGGCCGGCCGGGGCACCGATCGGTCCATTGCAGTACAACGCGTACAGGGGTACAACGCGTACCGCGCACATTGAATGCAATGGGCCGGCCGGGGGCACCGATCGGTCCATTGCAGTTCAACGCTGCATACAGGGTACAACGCGTACCCGCACACATTGAATGCAATGGGCCGGCCGGGGCACCGATCGGTCCATTGCAGTTCAACGCGTACAGGGGTACAACGCGTACCACGCACATTGAATGCAATGGGCGGCCGGGGGCACCGATCGGTCCATTGCAGTACAACGCGTACAGGGGTACAACGCGTACAGGGGTACAACGCGTACTCGCGCACATTGAATGCAATGGGCCGGCCGGGGCACCGATCGGTCCATTGCAGTACAACGCGTACAGGGTACAACGCGTACCCGCACACATTGAATGCAATGGGCCGGCCGGGGCACCGATCGGTCCATTGCAGTACAACGCGTACAGGGGTACAACGCGTACAGGGGTACAACGCGTGCCCGCACATTGAATGCAATGGGCCGGCCGGGGGCACCGATCGGTCCATTGAAGTTCAACGCGTACAGGGGTACAACGCGTGCCCGCACACATTGAATGCAATGGGCCGGCTGGGGGCACCGATCGGTCCATTGCAGTACAACGCGTACAGGGGTACAACGCGTACCCGCACACATTGAATGCAATGGGCCGGCCGGGGCACCGATCGGTCCATTGCTGTTCAACGCATCACTGTACATGTGACTGGCATATGTCAGCATGCCTGTCTCAGATGGACATATGCCAGCCACAGATAGCTCCCAGGGAGTGAGGGGCACACCTACATCACGACAGCCTGTCCAAACTTTATCATAAGGCATGTAAGGCTGCATTTCCTATTGTGTGTATGTTGGTGTACATGTTGTCCTGTGGGTGTCACCTGTGGGCAGCCACCCCCAGGCTGTGCACGTGTTAATGGGGACAGGATCCTGGGTGTTACGTGTACATGACCACTGTGATGTGCAACTGTTCATATCTGTGCATGTGCCATGGTCACATTTCACGGTGGTGTATGTGTATGTCATGTCACATACCCCGTGAGTCCCATGTGGGACGGTATGTTTGAGCCAGGGTGTCCCAGTGGCACAATAGTGATGGTCCTCCACAGTCTTTGTGCATGTAGTGTTTACAATGTCTCTGATTTCATGTGCACAATGGGAGACAGTCTCCACATCCAGGTTGTGTGTGCATGGACTTTGATGTTGTGCGTGTGTGTGTCACAGAGCGTCCATGTCTGTCCTGCCGTGGCAAGTGGGGCCACTACCTGTGGGGGTCATGGTTGTTATGCTGTGGTGTATACATGATACTCCATGTAATGCCAGTGTCCATGTGGCAATACAGGGTCCCTGGGAATGTACCTGTCGTTGAGCTGTGGTGCCTGGGGCACATCTGTCCTCACATGTCACTGTGGGGGGTGATTGTGACACGGCAGCAGGAGATGGGAACTGTGACACGGCCTCATGATATCCAATGGGCCAACCTGGGACTAATTGATGCCACCTGTTGGACCGTGTTGACAGATGTTGGCCATGTATGTACCATACATGTCCTTACGGAACTGCACACTTCATGTAGTTGTGCCTCATAATGATGTATGTTGGGATATTGAGTGTGTTCAATGCCGCATATGTGGGGTGACTGACAATCTTGCTTACTTCTCCTCTGCACTGCAGGGCTCCTGCTGTCCATCGACCATTCCCAGACCTGGCAACGATGGTGGAACGGGACAGCATCCGACGGTACCGCTTCACCAGGCAGCTGATTGAGGATGTGGCAGTGCAGTTGTCCCCACATTTGCAGCCTGGCCGGCCGTATCCTACAGCGCTGACCCCCAAGGTGAAGGTGATGGCAGCCCTACACTTCTTTGCCACCGGTACCTTCCAACATACTGTGGCGACTGCTGGTGGGATGTCACAGACCATGTTGAGCCGTGTGCTCCGCGATGTTTTGGCGGCAATGTTGCTATTCCTGAACCGGTACATCTATTTCCCTAGACTGCGACGACTCACTGACGTGAAGAGTGACTTTTATGCCCTGGGGAGGATGCCGCATGTCATTGGCTCCATTGATGGGACACATGTGGCTTTGGTACCACCACAGGCCCAGGAGCAGGCCTACAGGAACCGCAAGCACTACCACTCGGTCAATGCACTGGTGGTGTGTCTTGCAGACATGACCATCACACACGTGTGTGCCCGTTTCCCTGGTTCAGCACACGATGCCTTAGTGATGAGGAGTAGTCGCATCCCCAGGATGATGGCACAGATGCAGAACCAGCGTGCCTGGCTTGTCGGTGTGTACTGACTTTGTGCCATTGTGTGTGATCTGATCTGTAGTATTCCGCCCACTTTTCCAAGTCAGCTAATGTGCACTTGTCTGTCCGTAGGTGACTCGGGATACCCCAACATGCCGTGGTTGCTGACACCCCTCAGGAACCCTGTGACACCTGCCCAGATGCGCTACAATGAGGCACATGGTCGGACCAGGAGAGTGATTGAGCGGACCTTTGGTCTCCTGAAGAGCCGCTTCCGCTGCCTGGACAAGACCGGAGGGTCCCTCCCATATGCCCCTGCGAAAGTGTGCAAGATTATCATCGTCTGCTGCATGCTCCACAACCTGGCAGTGCGGAAGGAGTTGCCTCTCATCCAGGATGACAATGACCAACATCCGCCACCTGTGGAGTATCCTGGCCTGGACCACGATGCCAGTGACGATGATGATGATGATGATGATGGTGATGTCCGCACACAGCTCATCACCAACTTCTTTAGCTGAATGTGAGTATCCTGAGGTGTCATGTCAATGATGTGAGTTGGCATGATGTGTAGGTGGTGCTCTGGTGCTGTTGGAGTGTGTCCATGGGCTACTTGACTGTATGTGTGTTGCGATGTGTGCTTACAGGTGGGCTGTACTCCCCAACAGTGTTGACATGCTAACTTGGTTCTGGGTGGGTATCTTGTAACATGTATTGTGCATGAGTTTTGCTGTTCTGTCCTGTACTCCATTGCTTTTGACTGTGTGTCATTTCTGTCCTTCACAGGGTACTTTCAGATTCGTTTGGTCAACTGTGTCCACCGACGACGTGATTGCACTTCCAGGCTGGTAGCTGTTGTGTCCCTACAGGTGATGTGCGCCACACCCATGGACCTCCTTCCGTCTACAGTTGTTGACTGTGTGCCCGCTGCCACGTGGGATTACCTTGCATCTGTAGTGGTTACGACATGTTGCAACTGTGTAATAAACCTGTGCTTCACTTTGTGATGTGCGTTGTCTGTGGTCACACATTTGACTGCCATTTGCTTACTGCACCTGTGGGCTACTTGACTACAACTGGGAATGGGTGTGGTGTCTGTTCATTGCACCGTCTTCCCTACAACATCAGTGTAGGCAATGAGTCAGATGGCCTAGGTGTGTATGTGTTGTGTAGCCCTGGTGGTGTGTCTCCCTCATATGTGTCACGTTGCCATGACTCACATGCCTGTGTTGTCCTTGCTGTTGCAGTTCGCATACACAGTGTAATTTTGCAGTTCATCATCCCCATAACAGCACCCACGTTGGAATCACAACAGAGGCAAGTATGGTGTATTAGTGTGTTTATTGTGATACATTTGTGTGAATAGTGCATAGGATGGGTAGTGCTGTACATAAATCTTGCAATCCGAAGTTCCTAGGTGAATTGAAAGTCCTGGTAGACAGAATCCCCAGTATCGGGGCCACAGTTGTCTGACACATTGGTCCAACTTGTACTCCCCATGCAATGTGTGGGAGTAGTGTTGCCGTCAACAGGGTGAACAGTCTGTGCACAAAGGTGAACATCCAGAACAGGTTCAGGCTTCCTGGGAGTTGCGCTTGGCCATCGGCCTCTCACTTGTCCCTCCTCGGACGACCCCTCTTCTTGGGGGGGGCCCCTCAAGTACAGGCTGCTGCGGTGTAGGGGACTCTCCGCCAGAGTCATCCTCCCTCCCTGTGGCAGTTGCAGTTTGTTCGGCACCAGATGTTGTTGGCACACAGGGAGGTGTGGACTGGTTGCTGTTCATCTGGCGGAGGCATTGTAAAATGTCCCTGTGCACCGCCGTCATCTCATGCAGTGCATCCCACTTGGACTCCACGCGGGACATGTGTGAGTCCACGCGGGACATGTGTGACTCCACGTGGGACATGTGGGAGTCCAAGCGGGCATGATGGGCAGCCTGCTGCTGTTTCATGTCTCTGAGGAGCCCCACTACCTGGCTGAGGTCTCCGGTGCTGGACTGATACGCATCAGCTATGCGTACCAGTTGTGGGTCATCATGCACACCAGCAACGTCTGCAAGCAGCGACCTCTGTCTCCCACCCCTCCCACCACCCCTGCTGACATGTGCAGTGTGTGCAGTGGCACGCACAGATGACCCTGGTCCACCTTGGGGGTTGGTGGTGGTGGTGGTGTCCATGGCCCCAGGTTGGTCCAGGGTCCCTGTGCTGGTGTTGCTCCTTGTTCTGTCCATGTCGGCAGGGATGGTATTTGTGGTGACAGTCGTTGGAGGGGTGGGTGCAGGGGGTGCAGCTGGTGGTCCTGCTGGTGCTGCAGCTGGTGGTCCTGCTGGTGCTGCATGTAGACTTGCACCGGATGTGCCAGGTTGGTCTTCATCGTCCGAGGAGGACAGAGGCTGTACGACGCCAGTGAGCTCCGCATCCTCTTGAGCCTGGGACTGGGACTCCTCAGCGTCTGCTGCTGTGTCCCCATCATCACCTGTTTTTGGGAGACACACACAATGTATGTTATGTTTCTGCAGGCATCAATGGTTGACACACATGACAGTTGTGACTGTGGCTCTGGGTGCGGGCCTGTACATTGCATTGTCCTAAGTCGTCACAGTCAGGGGTTGATATTGGTGTGGCACATTGTCCTGCATAATTTGGGCATTTCTATGTATTTTTTGGGGTGTGAACATGGTCTGCATTGGTTGTGTTTGGTTGACAGCCGGCCCTCCTTCCCACCCACCCAGCCAGTCAGTTATCCCACCATGGAACGTGCTTGCATTGCAGGGAGTGGAAGTTGTCTCTCAGGATGTCAGTCAGTGGTGTCCTGCTGTTTGTTGGTGCACAGTTGCCAGCAGGGCCTTGTGCTCCCCACAGCAGTAGCCAGTGTCAGCCATCTTGTGAGTCCTTCTCCACTCCCTGTGATGTGAGCATGGTTCAGGGTGGTGTTGATGGGACAGTTGTGGGGGTGAGCTATGTCTGTGACTACGACTCCCATCATGCTATTGCCTCCACCCCACTTCCCAGCATTCCCATACTTACTTGCTTTTGTGGGGAGTTCAGTGTGTGTGGGTGTGAGAGCAATGGCAAGATGGCTGACAGTGGTGTCCTGCTGTTGGTTGGTGTGCAGTACCCAGCATGCCCTTGTGCTCCCCACGACACAGCAACAGTGTCAGACATCTTTGATGGGCCTTTCCACTCTCTGTGGGATGTGCATGCGTGAGTGTGAGCTTGCTGGGCCATGTGGTGGGGGATGTAGAGCTGTGACTACGACTCCCATCATGCTATTGCCTCCACCCCCCTTCCCAGCATGCCCATGCTTCCTTCCTTTTGACTCTGCTTCCCTGTGGGGTGGGCTGGCTGTGCTGACAGGATGGCTGGGAGTGTTGTCCTGGCAGTTGTTTGGCTAAAAGTCCCAAGAGTGTCCCTGTGCTTCACACAACATAACCCAGGGTGGTGGTTCTTTGTGGGATCTTGTGTTAGGATGGGGGCATTGCATTCTACCAGGTGGGTTCTGTGGAGTTTGTGTTGGGGGTGTGTGTGAGGGGAGGTGCTTGTGACTATGGTCAGTGCTGCAAGTCCTCCTTCCCACCCAGCCAGCCAGATATCCCACCATGGAACGTGCTTGCATTGCAGGGAGTGGAAGTTGTCTCTCAGGATGTCAGTCAGTGGTGTCCTGCTGTTTGTTGGTGCACAGTTGCCAGCAGGGCCTTGTGCTCCCCACAGCAGTAGCCAGTGTCAGCCATCTTGTGAGTCCTTCTCCACTCCCTGTGATGTGAGCATGGTTCAGGGTGGTGTTGATGGGACAGTTGTGGGGGTGACCAATATCAGTGACTACGACTCCCATCATGCTATTGCCTCCACCCCCTTCCCAGCATGCCCATGCTTCCTTCCTTTTGACTCTGCTTCCCTGTGGGGTGGGCTGGCTGTGCTGACAGGATGGCTGGGAGTGTTGTCCTGGCAGTTGTTTGGCTAAAAGTCCCAAGAGTGGCCCTGTGCTTCACACAACATAACCCAGGGTGGTGGTTCTTTGTGGGATCTTGTGTTAGGATGGGGGCATTGCATTCTACCAGGTGGGTTCTGTGAAGTTTGTGTTGGGGGTGTGTGAGGGGAGGTGCTTGTGACTATGGTTAGTGCTGCAAGTCCTCCTTCCCACCCACCCAGCCAGCCAGTTATCCCACCATGGAACGTGCTTGCATTGCAGGGAGTGGAAGTTGTCTCTCAGGATGTCAGTCAGTGGTGTCCTGCTGTTTGTTGGTGCACAGTTGCCAGCAGGGCCTTGTGCTCCCCACAGCAGTAGCCAGTGTCAGCCATCTTGTGAGTCCTTCTCCACTCCCTGTGATGTGAGCATGGTTCAGGGTGGTGTTGATGGGACAGTTGTGGGGGTGACCAATATCAGTGACTACGACTCCCATCATGCTATTGCCTCCACCCCCTTCCCAGCATGCCCATGCTTCCTTCCTTTTGACTCTGCTTCCCTGTGGGGTGGGCTGGCTGTGCTGACAGGATGGCTGGGAGTGTTGTCCTGGCAGTTGTTTGGCTAAAAGTCCCAAGAGTGGCCCTGTGCTTCACACAACATAACCCAGGGTGGTGGTTCTTTGTGGGATCTTGTGTTAGGATGGGGGGCATTGCATTCTACCAGGTGGGTTCTGTGGAGTTTGTGTTGGGGGGTGTGTGAGGGGAGGTGCTTGTGACTATGGTTAGTGCTGAAAGTCCTCCTTCCCACCCACCCAGCCAGCCAGTTATCCCACCATGGAACGTGCTTGCATTACAGGGAGTGGAAGGTGTCTCTCAGGATGTCAGTCTGTGGTGTCCTGCTGTTTGTTGGTGCACAGTTGCCAGCAGGGCCTTGTGCTCCCCACAGCAGTAGCCAGTGTCAGCCATCTTGTGAGTCCTTCTCCACTCCCTGTGATGTGAGCATGGTTCAGGGTGGTGTTGATGGGACAGTTGTGGGGGTGACCAATATCAGTGACTACGACTCCCATCATGCTATTGCCTCCACCCCCTTCCCAGCATGCCCATGCTTCCTTCCTTTTGATTCTGCTTCCCTGTGGGGTGGGCTGGCTGTGCTGACAGGATGGCTGGGAGTGTTGTCCTGGCAGTTGTTTGGCTAAGAGTCCCAAGAGTGTCCCTGTGCTTCACACAACATAACCCAGGGTGGTGGTTCTTTGTGGGATCTTGTGTTAGGATGGGGGCATTGCATTCTACCAGGTGGGTTCTGTGGAGTTTGTGTTGGGGTGTGTGTGAGGGGAGGTGCTTGTGACTATGGTCAGTGCTGCAAGTCCTCCTTCCCACCCAGCTAGCCAGATATCCCACCATGGAACGTGCTTGCATTGCAGGGAGTGTAAGTTGTCTCTCAGGATGTCAGTCAGTGGTGTCCTGCTGTTTGTTGGTGCACAGTTGCCAGCAGGGCCTTGTGCTCCCCACAGCAGTTGCCAGTGTCAGCCATCTTGTGAGTCCTTCTCCACTCCCTGTGATGTGCGCATGGTTCATGGTGGTGTTGATGGGACAGTTGTGGGGGGGCAATATGTGTGACTGCGACTCCCATGATGCTATTGGCTACACTGACTTGGCCAGCATACACAGAATTCCTTCCTTTGAGTGGTCTTCACTGTGTGTTGGTGTTGTTGTGGTGGCTACATGTCTGGATGTGTTTGTTAGTTCTATTTGTGCCACTGCCTAGCTGTAGTTGTAGTTGTGTTTGTACATGTGATGGCACAGTTGGATGTGACTTTTTTGATGGCATGTGTTGTGTTTATCTGACTGACATACACATTTTGGGATGATTCTGTTCTGGTTGCTGTGTAATTGCTATGAGTGCATGGTTTGACTCTCCCTTGACAGTGATGTGTGTGTGTTTTGTGGCAGTATATTGTGTACATTTGTTGTGTACTCACCAGGCTCTGGGATGTCCTCTAGTCCATATACGCTCACTGGCGGAAGGATGGCCCGCACCTTCTCCTCCCAGGGCCTGAGGTATATTGGCTTGGCAGGAGGGCCACTGCCGGTGTGTTGGCTGTTGATGTAGTCTTTTTGAGCAGGTCCCGTACCCTCCTGCGCACGTCATACCACCTGTTCTGGATGTCGCTCTTTGTGCGCCGACATGGTGATTGTGCGTTCACCCTGTTGATGATCCTCTCCCACATCTTGGTTTTCTGGGAGATGGGGGTCTGTTGGACCAGTGTGCCAAACAGCTGTGGCTCTACCCTGAGGATCTCGTCTACCATGACTTCCAATTCACAATCTAGGAACTTGGGATTCTTCTTGGGGGGCATGGTGATGGGTGGTGATGGTGAGTGATGTGTGTGTTGGTGTGCAGGTGAGGGTGTGTGAGTGTGTGTTTTGCTGGGTGTATGTGAGGTAGGTATTTGTTGGTGTGCTGATGGTGTGTGGCTTGTGTGAGGGATGAGCTGTGGGTGTGTGGTTGCTTTCTCTTGGGTGCTGGCAGTGGAATGGCATTTGCAAAGGCTCATGGTTGTGATTTGTGTCCTTTATATGGGTGGAGTTGTGGGTGTGTCTTTGTTCTCTGTCCCCACCCCTCCAGTATTTATTGGCTTGGTAATTGCTTGTTTGGCCTTTTTTTGGGTGAATTTTCCTTTGTACTGTCTGTGTATGTTGGAAACGTTCTTGTGACCGAGTCGGACCCTGCATTTGTCTCGTACGGTCTTCTCCGTTTCGTTCACGCTGTGTATGTGCTGTTTTCTATGCTGCGTACGCGTCGGTCGCGGTGTTTTGTGTTGCTTCGGCTCGGTTTTGTATGCGTGTCGGTAGTACGGCTTGGCCTCCGTCCGACTCGCTCGTGGTTTTCGCGCCTTGCATCGTACTTTGCGGTTTGGAGTTCGCGTGTACGTTTCGGTCGGATTTGTTCCGGGTGCGTGTCGGTCGGTTGGATTCGCGTGTTTTTCCGACCGGATTGCTGTTTTCCGTGCGGCTCGGTCGGTCGACTTGGGTTCGGTACGTGTCGGTCGGATTTTGCACGCCTTGCATCGTACTTGGCGTGTCGGGCGCCACAGGTACGTGTCGCTCGGAATTAATTCCGGCTCCGAGTCGGTCGGTGCTTTTTCCGGCCCGAATCGGAATCGACCCCTAAATATATATATATATATATATATATATATTTATATATATATTAACTAGGTTAATTAATAATGTTTATATTAGGAGTTATTTATCTGTGTAATGTGTTTGAAGTGAACTGCTTTCCCTACTGTTCGTTAGACAGGAGTAGGAATAGTAAATCTAAATCAAACAAAGTCCTACATTTTCCCTAATGTTGCATTGACTGGAGTAGGAATAGTAAATGTATACCTTCCAAAGTCTAACACTTTCCCTACTGTTGCACTATTTGGAGTGGGAATAGTCAATTTAACCCTTCTGAATATCCAACATTTTCCCTACTGTTGTGCTGTTTAACCCCTCCAAAGTCCTGAACTTTCCCTACTGTTGCATAATCTGGAGTGGGAATAGAATATCTAATATTCCAAGACTCCTATTCTTTTCCTATTATTCGTTAAATATATTTTTTATCATTTCTTGTTTATTTTCTAAATTTTATATTATTTGTTTATATATATATATATATAAAATATGAAAATAGCCTAAATGGCCTTATTGACTGGGCATGGACTGGAAAGAAATACAAGCGCGTATTGAATTTGTGTTTTGCCATAATTTGGTGTTGGAATATAATGGAACTTGCATTTAGGAGAAAATTGAAACAGTAAGATATTAGTTTGGAAATCCTTATGCCCACAGGGGCTATATTGGTTGCAGGGGTCTTGTTGATATGAGCAACAGATCTATAATTTCTTATTACGCACAGGCGTGTCAACATTATGATGATGTATATTAGTGACACGTAAAGGCTGGTATTACAGCCATAAGGCAAATAAGGACTTTGTAGCGCTGTCATGTATATTTAGTCAATGTCTCTTTAATAATTGACCGCACACACTTGTGATTTTATCTTTTTTCATTTTAAGTTGATTTTTCTTGACTAACGTTTATTGACAGAAATTTGAAGTATTTATCATGTATCTCTATTATTATGCATTTAAATTAATGTAATGCTCTTTTGATCGTGAATGTTTAACTACCATTGATTCTGTTTTCACTGTCTATGACTCTAAGGTGTGTCACATGATTAGTTTAAAACACCATGATTTACATTTCACTCGTACTCGTGAGCAAGGAGGTGTAACTCCGAAACGCGTAGAGTGACTTGGCTTGAGCAATAAATCACGCTTGAAAGGACTTTTGTGGCCGTGGCATCGTTTTTTGGATGTTTCGAAACGATTGTGTTTGATGTTTGGGGTTCGCGACCCCGTCATGGCCCGCCATTGAAAGTGGCTCGGGTTTCTGCGCGAATTAACTGCTGTGGATTTGAGTAAAGAGTAACCCGTGCCCGCCCCTTTACGCTGAACAAGGATTACTGGCAGCTCTCACCGTGGAAGTTTCTACACAGCACAAGCACTGAAGATTGTGCGATTGGTAACAGTGTTAGAAACGCGTATACGGGTGAGTGTGCTTTGTTTGTCTTTATTTTTAGACGCCGGCGATTTTTCATCTTATATCCAGGGGCAAATGGAGTCGTAAGACGGACTAATCGGTTTCGTCATCCGATTCTCCTTTCAGCGTGTGCGCGTGCAGACAGCGCATTTATTTTGTGTTTCTAATAATGGCCACGTCTAGGAACGAAAAGAGAAGTGAGGCAGCAAGCAAAATGTTCAACAAACAGACACGATTACACAATGAGGAACAAACAGCGAGCTCTGAAACTGGTAACAGCGGTACCACAAAGAAGGCATTGTGGAATAATTTATGGACATTTCTAAAATTAGAGCAAAACAAGTGGTGGGAGGCGACCACGCTTCAAAAGTACGTGGAAGCTGGTCGCATTCCGAGAGGTCTTAGGATATTCATCACGCCTACTTTTAACGACCCTGATCCCGATCTTGTCGAAGAATGAGCAACTAACAATCATCAATGCTCTACAATTATGTTACAATTACTTGTGAAATATGCCAAAAAGGATTGCGACAAAATTGCCATTGAAATCGAAAGCATCACAATGAAATTAAAGATGATATGTGGGAGTGAAGAGTTTGACAACGACATGGCAAAAATGGAACAAAGACTTGAGAAAATCAAAAATGAAATCAAGGAGAAAAAACAAAGGAAATATCTACGTGATTTGGTGGATTACGAAAAAGGTCAAGTGTTGACATTTGCTAAGCGTTATGACCACTTACGTACCACTAACATTTCCAAAGAGAAACCACAAGATTCAAGCTTTGCCACAGCCAATGTGCGTGAACCATTAACAAGTGATCCTAATGATGCAACCAGCATCAGCACAAGTATCGCAGAGACGGCGATAAGCCCAGTCAAGTTGGGACCAAAAGAATTAATTTTAAAGGAATTTACCATGAAGGCCCAGGGAAGGATGGCGACTCAAAACAAATCGAGTGCCGGCGGGCTAAGAGGTCGTGGAAGAGGCGGCAGAGGAGACGGAAGATCAAACGCCTTAACGAGAGAAGACATTACAAGTCCGGTGGGAACAAGGACAAGAAGACAGAAGATACAACAGAAATGATGGATTTAAAAACTGTAGTGAACCTTTCAAAACGAGAACTTAATGACACTGAAACAGAGATATTGTCTTATGGTCTTTCCTTTTGCCCTTCTGCAGAGTTTGACTATACCCAGGGGCGCATAGACCTTTTTCAGTTCACTAGGAAACTTAGACTAAAAAAATGGTTTGCAACTAAATTTAAAGAAACAGTTACTAACATGAATGAAATGCCTAGTGAGATACAGATTGGAGACATAGAAATGCTTCATATGCTACATGAACTAGAGGGTGACCCAGAAATAAACCAAGATCCTATTCTCAATTTAATTAATGAGAATATTAGACTTGATTTGAATCATGACAGTGGCTTTAGGCCCAAATCGATTTTTTTGCCCCATATTGCCAATGAAGCAATAGATGTCTTTGAGAAAGGGGTTATAAAGGAATTAAATAAATTGTCCAAATGCAAAAAATATAGCAAAAGCAATTTGTCCAATGCTCATAAGTTAGCCATAAAAGCCCTTAGGAATGATAAGGAGATCGTAATAAAGAAATCCGATAAGGGTGGAAATATTGTTGTGATGTCTAAAGAAATGTATGTCAATGAAGGTCTCAGGCAGGTTAATGATATGAATAAATATGAAAGGAGTACTAAAAGTAAATACGAGATGGCTAACAAAAGGTACCAAGAACAGTTGGAGGAGTGGAAAGACAGAGGTTTATTGGAACCAGAAGAATTAAATTTTTTAAGGTGTAGGTATCCCAAATTACCGGCCCTTTATCTCCTTCCGAAACTGCACAAAAACAAGACAGGTCCCCCAGGGAGACCCATTGTGTCTTCCAGGGGGAGTTGCCTTGAAAATACCTCTAGGTATGTAGATTTTTATTTGCAGCCACTAGTGCAAATGCTTCCAGCATATCTTAAAGACTCAGGGGACTTTTTAAGAATGATTGAAAAAGTGGAGTGGCATCCGGGTTGTCTACTCATGAGTTTAGACGTCAATAGCCTTTACACCAACATTCCCCATGAATTAGGCATTAAAGCCTGTAGATATTTTTTGAGAAAAAGGTCCCTTTCATTTCTGTTTCATACTGAAATGCTTATTGATATGATTTATACCTGTTTGACACAAAACTTCTTCATATTTGACGGACTGATATAGCGTCAGACTCTTGGGACTGCGATGGGCACTTGCTTCGCCCCCAGTTTCGCAGGTTTGTACCTGGGCTGGTGGGAGGAGCAAGTGGTCAGCAACCTGGACCAATATAAAACTCATGTGAAAGCCTGGGCCCGGTACATTGATGATATTTTCTGTGTCTGGGATGGTTGCACTGAAGAAGCCATTGAGTTTGTCAACACATTGAATGAAAATACTTTGAACCTGACATTTACAAGTCACTTGAGCATTGAATCTATTGAATTTTTGGACCTTACAGTTAAGGTGGTTGATAACAAGCTGGCAACAGCTCTCTTTAGAAAGGAGACAGCAGGAAACAGCTTGCTTCACGCCCATAGCTGCCACCCCGATAGTCTCATCAAGAGTATTCCCCTAGGTGAGCTCCTTAGAGCAAAACGTAATTGTAGCACAAGAGAGGACTTTGACAGATCAATCAATCAATCACAGAATTTGTAGAGCGCACTACTTACCCGCGAGGGTCTCAAGGCGCTGGGGAGAGAGAAGGGGGGGGGGGGGTGCTGCTACTGGTCGAACAGCCAGGTCTTGAGTAGCCTCCTGAAGGTCAGCAGGTCTTGGGTCTGTCGTAGGCTTAGTGGAAGGGTGTTCCAGGTCTTGGCGGCGAGGTGTGAGAAGGATCTGCTGCCGGTGGTTGTTCTTCGAATGCGAGGGACGGTGGCGAGGGAGAGGTCGGCGGAGCGGAGCTGGCGGTTGGGGACGTAGAAGAAGAGTCATCTGTTGAGGTAGGCTGGGCCAGTCTTGTGGAGTGCCTTGTGTGCGTGGATGAGGAGTTTGAAGGTGATCCTCCTGTCGACGGGGAGCCAGTGCAGGTTCCTCAGGTGGGGGGTGATGTGGCTGTGGCGTGGTACGTCGAGGATCAGGCGTGCGGAGGCGTTTTGTATGCGTTGCAGTCGCTTGATGAGCTTGGCCGGGGCTCCCGCGTAGAGGGCGTTCCCATAGTCAAGTCTGCTACTGACGAGGGCCTGGGTGACTGTTCTTCTTGTGTCTGTCGGGATCCACCTGTAGATCTTGCGAAGCATGTGGAGGGTGTTGAAGCAGGAGGAGGAGACTGCGTTGACTTGCTTGGCCATGGAGAGCGTTGAGTCGAGGATGACTCCCAGGTTGCGTGCGTGGTCGGTGGGTGTCGGGGCTGCTCCCAGCGTCGTTGGCCACCAGGAGTCGTCCCAGGCTGAGGGGTTGGAGCCGAGGATGAGGACCTCCGTCTTGTCCGTGTTCAGCTTT
This sequence comes from Calotriton arnoldi, assembly GCA_963921515.1. Lineage (NCBI taxonomy): Eukaryota > Metazoa > Chordata > Amphibia > Caudata > Salamandridae > Calotriton > Calotriton arnoldi. The sequence continues at coordinate 281,097 of CAWUFW010006722.1, read as the reverse complement.
AGTCGGCTGATCTTCATCCAATCGGCGACGGCCTTCATTCCTTCATGGAGATCGGCTTTGGCGGCGAGGGGGTCCTTGGTGAGGGAGAGGATCAGTTGAGTGTCATCGGCGTAGGAGATAATGTTGAGGTCGTGCTGTCTGGCGATGCGTGCGAGCGGGGCCATGTAGATGTTGAACAGTGTTGGGCTGAGGGAAGATCCCTGGGGTACGCCGCAGATGATCTCGGAGGCTTCGGATCGGAAAGGTGGGAGGCGGACTCTCTGGGTTCTGCCTTCGAGGAAGGAGGTGGTCCATTCCAGGGCCTTGTCTCGGATCCCTGCGTCATGGAGGCGTGCGCATAGTGTGCGGTGGCAGACAGTGTCGAAGGCGGCGGAGAGGTCCAGCAGGATGAGGGCTGCGGTCTCACCGTTGTCCAGCAGGGTCCTGATGTCGTCGGTGGCGGCGATGAGGGCAGTCTCAGTGCTGTGGTTGCTGCGTAACCCCGATTGGGATGGGTCCAGGATGCTGTTTTCTTCGAGGTATCGGGTTAGCTGTTTGTTGACGATCTTCTCGATGACCTTGGCTGGGAACGGAAGCAGGGAGATGGGCCGGAAGTTCTTGAGGTCTCTTGGGTCCGCCTTGGGTTTTTTGAGTAGGGCGTTGATCTCTGCGTGTTTCCAGCTCTCTGGGAAGGTCGCGGTCTCGAAGGAGAGATTGATAACGTTGCACAGGTGGGGTGCGATGGAGCTGCTGGCTTTGTTGAAGATGTGGTGCGGGAAAGGGTCTGACGGGGAGCCGGAGTGTATTGTGCCCATGGTCTTGATGGTGTCATCGATGTTCACGCTGGCCCAGGCTGGCAAGGGGTCGATGGTGTGCGGCGGGTCTGGTGTATCTATCTTGGTGGGGGCTGTCTGGGTGTTGAAGCTGTCGTGGATGTCGGCGATCTTGCGGTGGAAGAAGGTGGCGAGGGAATCGCACAGGGCTTGCAACGGCGGGATGTCGTTGGTGTTGGAGCTGGGGTTGGAGAGTTCCTTCACGATGTTGAAGAGCTCCTTGCTGTTGTGTGCGTTGTTGTCGAGGCGGTCTTTGAAGGAGATTCTCTTGGCGGACCTGATGAGGTGGTGGTGGTTACGGATGGCGTCTTTATGGGCTGCGTGGCTGTCCGGTGTCTTATCACTGTGCCATTTCTTCTCAAGTTTCCGGCAGGTACGCTTGGAAGCTAGGAGTTCCGGGGTGAACCAGCTGGCTCTTTTGGTGGTGTCGCTGTAGGTGAGTTTTTCAGCGGGGCGAGGGTGTTGGCACAGTCGTCTATCCATCATCTGAGGTTGCAGGCAGCGTCGTCGGTGTTGGATGGGTCGGAGGGAGGGCTGAGAGCGAGGTTTTCCCGTAGTTGGTCTTCGGTGACTTTGCTCCAGCAGCGGCGTGGGATCTGTTGGGTGCGGTGGTGTGTGGTGGGTTTCTGGAAGGTGAAGTGGATGCAGCGGTGGTCGGTCCAGAGGAGTTCCGTGGTGTGGCTGAAGGAGACGTGGGAGCTTGAGGAGAAGACGGGGTCGAGCGTGTGGCCGGCGGAATGTGTCGGTGTTGTGACGAGCTGTCTCAGTCCGAGGTTGGCGAGGTTGTCGATCAGGGTGGTGGAGTTGCTGTCGTTGTTGTTCTCCAGGTGAAAGTTCAGGTCTCCAAGGAGGATGTAGTCGGTAGAAGTCAGGGCGTGCGTGCTGATGAAGTCGGCGATGGAGTCGCTGAACTGGGGTCGGGGCCCAGGGGGTCTGTAGACAAGGGTGCCTCTGAGGGTGGTGTTGGGGTCCGTGTGGATCTGGAAGTGCATGTGTTCGGCGGTGCAGAGAACGTCGTCGGTGCTGGTCGAGACCCTGATGGAGTTCTTGTGGACGATGGCGATTCCTCCTCCTACTCCGTTGACGCGGTCTCTGCGGGTGATCTTATAGCCGTCTGGGATGGCTATGGCGATGTCGGGTGCGGAGGAGTCGTTCATCCAGGTCTCTGTCAGGAAGGCGACGTCTGGTGATGATGAGTCGAGCAGGTCCCAGAGCTCGACGGCGTGTTTGCGTGCGGAGTGGGTGTTCAGTAGGATGCATCGGAGGTGGTTGAGGTCCTTCTTGGCGGGCGCTTCGGTGGCTCTGAGGCTGGTGTAGCTGCAGTTCCGGCAGGTGAAGGTGCCATGTGTGCGTTTCGGGGCGGCCTTGAAGCAGTTGTGTCTCCGTCCGGGGTTGAGAGCGTGGAGTGTGGTGGCATCGTAACGGCATCGGTCCTTGAGGCTGGAGCAGGGGGCGCGCGGCCCAGGGGTTCTGGCGCTGGGCGCGGTCCAGGCGCGGACGGGCGCAGACGGGCTTGCCTTAGGCGCGCCTTCGGCGCGCCGGCGGCGCGGCCGCACAGCGGCCACCATATATGGGGAGCTGGGAGGGAGGAGCAGCTGGGAGGCGGGAGGCAGGGGCAGCGAATGGGCAGTCAGGGGCGGGGCCGCAGGGACGCAGCGGCGGGGGTACAGAAGGCAAAGTTGGGCACAGCAAAAATGGGGGCACGAGGGGAAACAGAAGGCAAAAAGGACACAATCAATGGGGGCACGAGGGGAAACAGAAGGCAAAGAGGACACAATCAATGGGGGCACGAGGGGAAACAGAAGGCAAAAAGGACACAATCAATGGGGGCACGAGGGGAAACAGAAGGCAAAGAGGACACAATCAATGGGGGCACGAGGGGAAACAGAAGGCAAAAGGACACAATCAATGGGGGCACGAGGGGAAACAGAAGGCAAAAAGGACACAATCAATGGGGGCACGAGGGGAAACAGAAGGCAAAAGGACACAATAAATGGGGGCACGAGGGGAAACAGAAGGCAAAAGGACACAATCAATGGGGGCACGAGGGGAACAAAGGCGAAACGGGCACAGAGGCAGCAGCGGAGGGGCGAGCTTACCAGCAGCAGCAGCGAGCAGGACAACACAGGCGGAGCTGTGTGGCGGGGGAGCGACCTACCTGGCAAGGTCAAGGGTCAAATCATGTGTGAACGTTTTAAAGCTAGGGGTTATACTTCTAAATGTATTAAAAATGCCTGCTTAGAAGTGGCTAAAAGAGAAAGAAATGACCTATTGAAGGACAAAAAAGATGGTTTAGACGCTGTCGAATCAGTTACTAATGTGAGATTCATTACTAGTTTTAACAATCAAGCTAGGAAAGTCCGGGTAGCCTTAAGTAAATATTGGGATGTCTTAAAGACTGACGCTGATTTGGTTAGATGTGTGGAAGATTATCCACAAATTACTTATCGTAAGGCCAAGTCTTTGAAAGACACCATTTGTAAAACACTTATCACACCTGATTTGAAACAAAGTGCTATACAAGGGTTCTTTACATGTGGCAGGTGTAAAGCCTGTAAGTATAGCACTAACTGTAAAGAGGTAAGGTTGTCCCCTGATTGTAAACCTTTTAAAATTCTGAAGCATTACTCATGCAATACCGAATTTGTTGTTTATGCCCTCAGATGCCCAGGTAACAAATACTACATGGGTAGTACTATACATAAGGCTAAGAAACGCATATTGGAGCATCTGAGGGCAATAAAGAATAACGACAAACAATATCCCGTGGCAAAACACTTTGCGGCCCACCATAATCAAAACAATATACAATTGTCATTCTGTGTTTTGGACAATGTCCCCATCAGGGAAAGGGGTGGTGACAGAGTCCTAGAGTTGAGAAGACTAGAATCAAAAATGATTATCAAATATCATACGATGTATCCTGAAGGGCATAATGGTGATGAAGCGCTCTCAGTGCATTTAGGATGAAGGTCTGTCGGCTTGTTCACATTTTTTGTCTATAATATCAGGAATGGTGCTGCTGTTAATAATAAGTGTTTTTATGATTGATTTTATTCCTCACTTCTCTTGTAAATAGTAATTTTAGTGAATGTAAAAGAAGTTGTATATGTGGTAGGGTCACTCACTGATTGTTATATTGATTATTTTTCACAGGTTCTGGGTGTGTTATAAACGACAAAGGGAAGGCATAACGAATGAGAATATCTGGGAATGCGAATTGGAGATACGAATGTTGAAATTAAGAGACTAATAAGTAATTACAGTTACCCACTTGGGTTTGATTGAAAATAGCCTAAATGGCCTTATTGACTGGGCATGGACTGGAAAGAAATATAAGCGCGTATTGAATTTGTGTTTTGCCATAATTTGGTGTTGGAATATAATGGAACTTGCATTTAGGAGAAAATTGAAACAGTAAGATATTAGTTTGGAAATCCTTATGCCCACAGGGGCTATATTGGTTGCAGGGGTCTTGTTGATATGAGCAACAGATCTATAATTTCTTATTACGCACAGGCGTGTCAACATTATGATGGTGTATATTAGTGACACGTAAAGGCTGGTATTACAGCCATAAGGCAAATAAGGACTTTGTAGCGCTGTCATGTATATTTAGTCAATGTCTCTTTAATAATTGACCGCACACACTTGTGATTTTATCTTTTTCATTTTAAGTTGATTTTTCTTGACTAACGTTTATTGACAGAAATTTGAAGTATTTATCATGTATCTCTATTATTATGCATTTAAATTAATGTAATGCTCTTTTGATCGTGAATGTTTAACTACCATTGATTCTGTTTTCACTGTCTATGACTCTAAGGTGTGTCACATGATTAGTTTAAAACACCATGATTTACATTTCACTCGTACTCGTGAGCAAGGTGGTGTAACTCCGAAACGCGTAGAGTGACTTGGCTTGAGCAATAAATCACGCTTGAAAGGACTTTTGTGGTCGTGGCATCGTTTTTTGGATGTTTCGAAACGATTGTGTTTGATATATATATATAGATATAGATATGTATGTATGTATACATATATATAAATATGTTTGCCTTTTATAGTAGCAGATTAAAAATATTTGAAAATTATTTATTATAATGTAAGATATATATTTTAATATTTGTGTAACACTATATATATACACACACACACATATATATACATATGTGTGTGTGTATACATAAGTATATATTTATATATATAGTATTAAGTATTAGTGGAATTTATTTAATTTTACATTATATTAATGTTATAGATTAAAATCTTTAAGATTTACTATTTTAAAATGTATATATATTTCAAAAGAAACAATAGTTTTGGATGTTATGACATAACGGCCTCACAACCACCTGAACCATCACCCAGATCCAGCTGGAGCAAGCCCCTGGCCCCCAAGTGGTCCCCCTCAGGTCCTGGACCATTGGTGTAGCCTCAGAGAGGCTGAATTGAAGTTTTTGGGCTGTTCGCAAATCAGCCCGTTGGTCTCAAAACCCTGTTGCTCGCACAGCCAACCAACGTGATGTTCAGTCAGCCCGACAATTCACATTGCAGTATTAACCACTTGCGAGGAAGGCCATCGCAAAGCTCCGGCCCTCCCACTCACGAACACAACCGGATCTTTGTGCTACAATGATGACCCTCTGCGATGCCAGGCATGCTCTTCGAGCTACATCGACTACTGTCTGTGATTCTTCTCTGTTCATCATGGCCACCTCCACTGTGAATGGGACTCTTTGCACTGGACCGAGAAGCTAACTTTTCAGCAGGACTAACCTGGTCCCTGTATCCGGCCTGCACTCCATCGCGGTTAGCCTGAACTTGGAACTTTCTCTCAGATCTCCTATGACCTGATAGCCGCAAGTAGCACTTTATGCTTTTTGGCGCTGTTTTTACTCAAATCTTTAAAGTTGCATGCCATTGGTTCTCCTGATTGGATTTTTGTCATTTTGGTCTTGATTTATTTATTAAATTCTGCCCTATTTTTCTAAATTAGGGTGGGATTTTTCTTGTGTTGTGTTTTTACTTCATTACTGTTTGAATTGCTGCATTAATATTTTACTCATTGCCTCTAAGTTAAGCCTGACTGCTCTGTGCCAAGCTACCAGAAGTTTGGGGACAGGCTAATTTGGGGTTTGCTTGTGCCTCGTCCTGACAAGGATTGTGGTTGCTGCCTGAGTGGGGTTTCACCCCCCTCAACCAGTAACACAATTTCTCTGAAGTGAGATATCACTAGTCTCTAATTTAGTTCATCACCAGCAAACCAGATTCTTTTTAGGCGGTGGCTATAAAGAAGGACCAGGAAAAAGGAAAACAAAGTCAAAATTCTCTAAGAGACAGAAACAAGATCGCTAGATCAGGCAAACAAAGAAAAAGTTCCCACAGAGTAAAGAACTGAAGGAGGGACTCCTCAATGGAATCACTTTGGAATTCATATCTCCTTTCACAGATAGTATTGTTGCTGGGTGACAGGGGCTGGATTTTGTGGGTTACTGGATCATCTTGAACAAAGAGAAACATCTCTTATCTTCTAGAGCCTAACTGTTGTGGAACGAATATCCAGGTAATTTTTCAGTGCAATCTCTTTCCTATATCAAAAAATGAAGCTCTTAAATCTCCTGGAATTCTGAAGAGCTATACAAATTAGGATATCCTTTCCCCCATGGTTTAAGTATGAAGTTCTCCAAACAACCACTAGCAAACAAATAACTAACCATAAGAACCTCATGTTAATATCGTAAAACTTACTAAACCAACCATTGGTCCATGATCCTCTGTGTAAGGTATGGATCAATAAAGACTACACCATTGATCTGCATGCTTTCTGTCTCCAACATGTGTATGTCTGATTCTAAACATACATCACCAAGACCCTTACGCACAACAAGCAGCTTGTCCAACATAGGCATCGCTATAAACACACACTCTACCAACCATGCAAGCCACTCAGGTTTCCAGCTAACCAGATAAAAATGCACAGATCTTCTGTGCTACACCAGTGGTAGCAGTGCTTTATATGAATTTTAAATACATTACAAAGTAATGCACAGTTTTGCAAACAACAGTATATCGTCTTCTGCACAATGACCTGAGAATCATATAAACCTCAACAGCCGGGAGTCGTTCGACACTGCAAAATCCTGGATGCCAAAAAGCAGGAGACAGACAAAACTTCTGGTAACTGACTGTCCCAATTCCTAGCTCGTGAACTCAGGTTGGACTAAATAATTCTTTGAGCTAGACCTTGAGGTAAAATGTGAAATGTAACGATACGTGATCCTGGACAGAAGACACCTATTTGTGTGCTTTTCTACTATGGGGTCGATTCCGATTCGGGCCGGAAATTTCTCCGACCGAGCCGGACCCGGAGAGATTTCCGACCGAATCGGACCCGTGCAGTCCGACCGAACGAGTACGATGCGTCCGTATGTTATCGGACTCGAGTCGGTCGGACTCCCATTGATGTCAATGGGAGCCGGTCGTACAACGCGTACGCGGGCTCCCATTGACTCAATGGGTGCGGAGTCGGACAAGGGCGCCCCCTACAGCGGGTACGCGGCGAAGCGACTCGCGCCGTACACGCACAGGTAGGGGGACCCATGGGTCCCCTGTGTGCGACTCGCGCGGCTACGCGTACAGGGGGTCCGACACGGACCCCCAAAGTACGGCTCCGACAGCTCTTACGAGCCGGAGTGCGCGGCTCGGTCGGACTGCTCGCGGCGCGCATCGTACTTACCCGGCCGGGAAACGTCTCCATTGCGCGGTGCGAGTCGAGTCCGAGCGAGTCGGTCGGAGCGGTTCGAGTCCGAGCGAGTCGGTCGGAGCGGTCGGGACGCCCGGACGAGTCGGTCGGCGATTTCGCATCGTACTCGCTCGGCCGGACCCGCGTACGGTTCGGTCGGGAAACAGGCTTTCGCATGGCTTTTTTCCCGACCGAATGGTATTGGGTGCGCCTCCGACCGAGATCGGAATCGGCCCCTATGAAGGAATTGGGTGTGCAAAGTATCAATGTTTTTGTACAACATTTGCTATGGTCTATGAAAAACTCTGCAGAGTTTGCAAAGGTTTTTGTTTTGTTTGCTACTTCTGCATGAAGCCTACAACTTTTGTGACAATTAATGTTGCATAAAGTTTTAACTTACCGCTAATAAAGCTGTTCTACAAAATAAGTATCTTTCTTCTGCAGAAGGTAGTGATGCAGAAAATCATTTGTGCTTATTTTCCTGCTAAATAGACTTTGATTAGAGTGGAATTGATCTTGCTGTGCAATTAAAATTATCTTGCAACACTTAGAAAATATCTGGTTGGGTGAAGATGAGTTGGGACACGACAATTTTCATTTAAGGGCAAAGATTGAGGACTTCACAAATCTGTGCTGTGATAAACAAACATGTGCACACCCAATTACCTATTGTGTCAGTGTTGTAAATGTACTATCAGTGACAATAATAAAACACACTGCATATTTAAATCCCGTCAAGACTTTGTGGAATGTATGGTCTGAGTAGAATGTTGATGGAACTAGATTGTGGAATGAAATGTGGAGGATTCTACTGGTGACAGTTGGAGGGACAGTTGATTCTGAGTTGTTCCTAGAAGTCATCTACACCGCTTCTTTACTTATCTACATTCTTAGAAATAAAGTGCTTCTGGACCATATGCACCTGTGTGAACATCTCCTTTCTAACAATAGCGACGAGGATGGGATGGAGCGGTGCTGGCAGTGTGATCAAGGGTGTTGAGCTAACTGGACAACTTGCTCCTACTTTGTCATTTGTAACTTCTTCTTCAGTCCTCCCAGCACTGCAGATACATGGTGATCCTGCTGGTGGGTGAATCTGAGGTGATGAGGCTTAGGCAATGGACCCTTCTCTCAAGTGTTGTTCCTGCAGGTAGACCACCTAGTCACTGCTTCCTTGGCAGCCATTTCGGAGTTCTATGTTGTCTTGACAACGTTGACTCTTTGCATCATGGCGTTGTAGGTGCCATTCCAGAGTCTCGGAAGACTCTGAGTGTTGCTGTGGCAACGTTGGTCTGTGCGTACTAACAGCAGTGCCAGTGTTGCATGTGGCAATATTGGTCTGTGCGTTCAGATGGCGGCTTTTACCTGTTTGCTCGATTGACATTGCAACCAGTTCCGGAGCTGTTTGCATGGTGGAAGCGTGTAAATACCTGCCTTCTCACGTTTTTTGTTTTTTTTGTTTTTTTTGTTTTGAGTTTTTATATAGCGTGAACTAGACCCGAGACATCGGGTATCAGAGCACTTTACATGAGCACCAGTTTCGTTACAGAAGGACACATTCATTTATTTTTTGTTAGGTACGGGGAGATTAAGTGATTTGCCCAGAATCACAGGATATTGAGCGTCGTTGCCGAGACTCGAACCCGGTTCCCCAGCTTCGAGGTCGACCGCTCTAGCTGTAAGGCTACATCCTCTCCCCTAAACGTGACAGGGCTCACAATGAAAAACTAGGAGCTTAGGGAGGAATGAAGTCAGCCCAACATAGTGAACATGGTAGCTCCTGTACATATCCTAGCATATCTGAATTACCAGAGAACAAGAACTTTTTCCAAACATAACACTGTCCTACTAACACGTTAGTTTCTTGTTGTTTCAGCGGCCTTTTTCCATTGCTCGTGTGGCACTGCAACTACTTCCAGAGGGGGTCATCTATTTTTGCGGTGAAATCTCTTTTCCTTATGTGATGTCGGTGATTGGCACACCATCGGTGATTGGCACACCAAGTAAAAGTCTTGCATTTCAGTACTCTGTCAGTCATTTCTTTTCCTTCGGTGATTGGCACACCAAGTAAATCTTGCATTGCAGTACTGAGTCAGTCATTTCTTCTATGTTAGTGATTGTCACACCAAGTAAGCTTTCAGTACCTTGTCCTTCATTTTGTTCCTTTTGGTGATTGGCACACCAAGTAAGTTTTGCATTATAGTACTGTGTCATTTATATTATCTTGTTGAGTTGTAAGTGCTACTATGCGTATATACTGTAGCTATGTCGAGCATAAAAGCTCCACCATTTTTTCTAGCTGAACCTGGGGAACCCATGGTACAATGGGACCTTTGGCTGGATATGTTTGAAGCTTATGTAGATGTATTGGAAGATGGTGAATGTGCATCTGACATAGGTTAGGTGCCATAGGTTTCATCCTTGTCTGTTAAAAATAACAGAGGTAAGTAGGTCAACAATTACCGCACAGGATGAAAACCAGACAAAAAACAGGAATAAATTATACTTCATGAAATTAGATCTGTGGATCTAAGCGATGATCTAAGGGACAATGAAGGTAATGGAATGGACCACGCTCAAGAAGAACAACAGTGTTAGTAGACTAGATCATATGAAAGTGACAATTTGGAAGAGCTAACTATTCTGCCTAGAAGATCTACAAAGATTTCAGAAAACCACAATGACTAACTGAACACTACTGACTTTAATGCTTTTTGTGTTTTGTTCTTTTCTTTCTTTTTCTTTCCATGTGTAGTGATTTGCTTTGTCATAAAAATGGGACGATATAGCATTGTGATGCATGGTCACAGTGATATCAATGGCAGAATGTTAGTAGGACAGTATTATGTTTGGAACAAGTTCTTGTTCTCTGGTAATTCAGTTATGCTAGTATATGTACAGGAGCTGCCATGTTCACAATGTTGGGCTGACCTCATTCCTCCCTATTCTCCCACTTTTTCATTGTGAGCCCTGTCACACATGTAAGGAACTTGGTCAACTAGAGTCAGTTTTACTTCTGAATGGAGTAACTGTACTTTCACTTCCAGGGTCATTTTTAATCAAAGTTCATTATTTTGCCTTCACACTGCTTGCTGGATTCATGAACAGAGGAAAACCTCACGACAAGAAAAAATAAATGTAATTACTCAAGTGCCAACAGGCATCCCTCAGTGGTCAAGAACTATTGTCAACACTTTCTGAAATTGATTAGATGATCTGGGGTGAAATGTACAAGATGCACCACATTTGTTCTCCTGCTGCAATAGAAATGTACTTTTCTTTCTGCAATTAAAAGCCTGTTCCCTATACCTGGGTAGGGCCTCTAGGGATGCAGAGTTATCTCCTGTGCCATCTCATGCATGCAGGTTCTTGGAATATCTCATAGGAAGATGAATGTGTTCAGTGGTGCTATATGGAAATAAGTTTTGCTGGACAATGTAGGTACGCCGGGACTTGTATAGGGTGGCATAGCCACAAAGCAAAAGAGGGCATTACAAGAAGTTTGGATATTAGTACAGAGCAGGGTAATTGGGCTGATGGAAGAATAGGAGGTGGGAGAGCATTAGGTGACAGCTAGTGTCCTCATCCCGAGGGTTACACATTGATGAGGTGTTCCATGAATAAGGCTAAGAGTAGTCCAGTAACCTGCAATCCTTTGTTCGGATTCACTCAAAGTCCTTGGCATTCACAGGCTCCTGCTTGCTTAGTGCGAGTAATGTAGATTCACGGTGCATAATCCCAAATTCCCCTGTTATCAACATCTGCCATACAAAAACAAAAAGGTGATGTTTGGAAATGCTCGAGTTATTCTCATTTCTGGTACATACTCTGGCCACATTCCAGTCCTTCATGGTTTTTTGCACACTGTGCCAGTCCAGGCAGGGACAAGCCTTATGCAAATCAAACTTGACCATGCTTCAGTAGGAACAGTCCAGTCCAAACTGTCAGGCCATGTGCCCCTTAGATGGGAACACAAACAACCTCAGGCCAGTTTCAACCTTCTTGGACCTTCATGGTGAGATGCACGTGAGTCATACATATGGCACGGTAAGCACTGGACTTGTGCCGGACATACCCATCACACTTAGGGTGTTTTACTTGGAAAAACAAAATGATGATGGGTGGAATGCTTGAAATAATCTCAGTCTCTTGAAATTATGAGGCATGTGCAAAAATCTGATTATGCTGAGAAAATGTGTGTTGGGCGACACTTGCAACATTTTGTGAATTTCTCAGGTGAGATATGTTGCTCTTTTGTTTATCCTGCACAGAACTGTTTCAAGAAGACCATGTGTCACAGCAGACATTTTCTCCTCATGGTACTACCGCTGGGGGTATCTTGTGTAACTTTTGAACACAAGGTATCCCTAGAACTCAGTTTTTGCACCGCAGAGTGAGTTTCACACAATTTGGTGTCATTTTCACAAAATTTCATGAAATAGAATTTCACTCACTTCGAGTAACTACTCGGGCCACATTCCAGACCATCCCACTCAACTGATATGGCCCAGTTATGGCCTGTCCAAGCACTCAGTCATGGACACCCTGGATAGTACAGACACATTGCATGCAAAACTTTGAGTTAATAATCTTCAGTACAATCAATTCAATCTTACAAGTCTATTTGGGTTTAAAAAAACATTGAAATCATATTAAAATAAATATTGCTTAGTCTTACATAAAGTTATTTTCGAAACTGCTGACGTTAGTTACTCTAGAGATTCATTTTCCTTGATGCAGTTTGTAAAAATTCTTGCATCTATCTAAAAACATTCCTTTTTTGGTTGGGCATAATAATGGATGGAATTTCTCTTACTTTCAAATTGATTAGTTAGCAGAAGTCAGTCCAATTAGGATGTTTTTTCAATACTTCAAGGTTAAACAAGCCAAATCTTCAAGCTAAGAAAATTGATAATTTATATCCATAAGCACTTGCTTGAATTGCTATTAAGTGAGGCGTTATGGATCAATCAATCAACCAATTGGCTTGTAAAGCATGACTACTGACCCGTAACGGTATCAAGCCGTGGGGGCACTGATCTGTCACAGGCACGGTGGTTCATTCAAAGAGCCAGGCCTTGAGGTCCTTCCTGAATTGGGGCAGTGATGGTGATTGCCTTAGGTGCTTAGGTGGAGAGGCAGGCTGTTTTATATCAGAATATCATATACAGAAATATTGGATGGCATAAACGTGTCTAAACATCATTTACAAAAATACTGTCACATTATTTGCAGACGCTCTATTACTAACAGTTGTCTTGTGCCTCCTATGCACTAAACGTGCACAGTGAGAACCCCGGCGATCCGGAAGCCACTGCCCTCCTGACAGAGCTATCCACACTTGAACTCACTAAAATTAATGATGCGCCCACGCACGTAGCAGGACATACCCTAGATTTAGTCCTCTCTAATTCACCTCACACTATCTACAAAACAACATGCCCCCTGACATGGTCAGACCACTTCAAAATTGAATTCTGCATAGTGGGCTCCAGAGAGCACAAGGCCCAGAAAGCACAAATTGCCAGAAGCTACAGACAGTGGCATAAAATAACGCCCACTCTCTTCAAAGATACCTTCATACCTCCCCATAATTCAGTTTCCGACACAGTAGAAAAACGCTTAACAGATTTTCAGAACAACATAAGGCCCACATTAGACACTCTGATACCCCTGAAAAGGTCCCTAGCGATCCCCAAACGCCCCCAGACCCCTTGGTATACCACTGATCTTTGGGCGGAAAAGAGCCAGTGCAAGAAACTAGAGCGACTATGGCGACAAACCCACGACCCCCTCGACAAAGAAGGTTTCAAAACTGCCCAGACCAAATACCATAAAAACCTGAAACTCGCCCGAAAAAAACATATCACCAACCAACTCGAGATGGCAGACAATACTCCCAAAGTCCTATTCCAGGTTCTCAATACTTTCATTAATCCTAAAGCCTGTAACACGGAAGAAGCGCCAACCCAAATTCTATGTGACAGTATAGCAGGATACCTCACACAAACAATTGATAACATATACAACAAAATAACTGCAACCACCAGTTCTCGCTCAAACCCCAGATCCGAACCTCCTTCTGTCTCATCGAGCGTTAATAAACTAGAGGAATTCCCTTTGCTCACCACCGAGGACACGGAATCCCTGCTGAAAATGACCAAATCTGGATCTCCTACAGACCTCATCCCAGCCAAAATCTCCAGATTACTTGCCACTCAGCTTGCGGCCCCAATCTGTTCCATTCTAAACAGTTCCTTAAAGGAAGGCAAGCTCCCTAAGGAGTGGAAAGCTGCACAGATCCTGCCTATCAGGGAAAATGCCAAATTGCCCCCTGACATTATTACCAACTACAGCCCCATCTCACTGCTCCCTCTCCAAAGCAAACTACTTGAGAAACATATCAACACTCACCTGTCCACATTCATTGAATCCTCCGACTGCCTTGACCACTCACAGTCAGGCTTCCGCCTTAGACATAGCATGGAATCGGCTCTGATAACAGTCACAGATAACATCCGAATGCTTACGGACAGCGGCCGAGCAGTGATTCTTATACTGCTCGACCTGTCCGCAGCATTCGATACCATCTCACACCAGATCCTGTTAGAGAGACTAAGAGCCATAGGCATTCAGGACAACGCAGTAAAATGGCTGACTGATTTTCTGAAGGAGAGAACCCAAACAGTCAACCTTGGTCCTTTTAAATCTCAGACCACCTCGGTTTCTAAGGGCGTACCCCAGGGCTCATGTTTAAGCCCCACCTTATTTAACATTTATGTCACCCCACTCGCATCACTTCTCAGAAACTTAGGGTTCCTACCAATATCCTACGCTGACGACACACAACTACTCTTCTCCTTCGACAAAAGCACCACAAACATCGAGGCCACCTTCTCGGAGGGCATGAAAACCATCACTGAATGGATGAGCAACAACTTACTTCAATTGAATGCAGAAAAAACTGAAATTATGTTATTCAAAGATGCAGTAGCTAGATTGTCACCCAACTGGTGGCCCGATGAACTGGGACCAGCCCCGTCCCCAAAACAAGTGGTTAAGAACCTAGGGGTCCTAATTGACCACAAACTAAGCCTGGAGGAGCATGCTACTGCAACCACTAGGGCCTGTTTCCATGCATTAAGACTGCTTCGCAGAGTCTTCCCCCTTCTCCCATCCTCCACACGTAAAACCCTGGTACAAGCACTGGTCCTGAGCCGCCTGGACTACTGTAATGCCCTGCTGATCTCAGCCAAGGAAACCTCCCTGAACAGACTGCAAGTAGTCCAAAATACGGCTGCCCGCTTAGTGACCAGTGCTCCCCCCAGAAAAGCTTCACTCCCCCTACTCCGCAAACTGCACTGGCTGCCCATACGCAAAATAATCAAATTCAAGGTTTGCTGCTTGGTGTTTAAAGCCTTAAATAAAATGGGACCCAGATACCTGTCGGACAAGTTGGTCAATTACACCCCCCACCCCGAACCCTCCGGTCAGGGTTCAAAGATCTTCTCGTCGTACCACGAATAAAACAAACCAGATTAGGAGGCAAATCCTTTACTTACCTAGCCCCCCAACTCTGGAACCAACTACCCAGGGACATCCGTCTCTGCACCAACTACCTGTCATTCAGGAAAATGTTGAAAACTTTCTGATCCACCTACGCTGGCTGCTCCCAAGGGCTACTATAGCGCAGAGATACCCCGACTGGGGTGATTCATGCGCTCTATAAATGATAAAAATAAAATAAATAAATAAATATGCAAGTCCTTTATTGTTTATATAGGTGGAGCAGCATTATGGACTATTAAACCATATCCAAGAGATTTCGCTTTGTACACCTTGCGCCCTAAACTGAAATATTTCAAGGTGCCCTTTAATGATGATCATGGATAAGGAGTCACAGTGAAGACAAGTAATTGCCCAGGGTCTCACAGTTTGGGCATGTCGGTAAGCCAGGACTAAAACCAAGTTCTTTGGGTCAGGGGCCTGTAAACTAGTTTCTACCAGGGCCGGACTGGGAACCCAAACCGGCCCTGGCAAACAGCTCAGCCGGCCCCCCTGGGGGGGAGGGCCGAGCTTGTTCTTAGGCCCGGTTTCGGTTGATTTGGTTACCGGGGGCCGATATTGCAGGGGCTGATATTGCGGGCCCCCGTTACAAAAACAGCCCTTGGGGCCCAAAACCGGCGACCAACATAGCGGCCCACCGGGGAAACGCCCGGTGCCCGCTACGGCCAGTCCGGCCCTGGTTTCTACCGTGGCCCCACAAAAGTTTCTCACTGGTCTGGGTAACAGCACTCTTTCAAAGGATGTTTCCTCTGTCATGGGGTTGGACTGCAACTATCAGAACTCAACAGGGCTTGAGTGTGGAAACCATAGAGTCTTAAGGTCACCCCACTCTCAGAGGGTTTGCTGGCTAGCTAGCACTCTCTGATGGTAAACAACCGTCACCCCGAATCCGTAACCCCGCATGCTGTTACAACGCGGTCGTAACAACGACCGCGTTGTGATAACGCATACCATTACCCCGCAAGTCGTTACAACGACTTGCAGAGGGGGGAGAAGGTGTTGGATTTAAAATCCAACACTTTCCCTACAGTCCGCACAGACTGGAGTTGGAATAGTAAATTTTTCTATTCCAACATCCAGCGCCCCCCCTCCGCAAGTCGTTGTTACGACTTGCGGGGTATTGGTATGCGTTGTTACAACGCGGTCGTTGTAGGGGTAATGGTATGCGGGAAAAAGAGGCATATTCCTCTCTGATACTTGGTTCCCACAGAGCGAGGCAGGAAGGATGCTGCAGCGTGGCACTTTGCAGCCATGTGTACAATGTAGAAAGGAGTCTCTTTCGCAATAAAAGGCCTGTCAGAGGGGGCTCCTAATTGAGAAGGAAAAACACGTCAATACTCGTCTCTACAGGTGATGTGTTCAGAACTTACTGACAGGCCTGTCGGGAAGGCAGAGTAACAAGAACAGCAAATACCCAAGCCTCGTGGGGGGAGCGAAGCGTCACTGGTGTTTGGGGAGCAGGCAGGTGACGCAGGGTTTTATTTTATCTAAGAAAGTTTCAGGTTAATTTTGCCCTCCACCTCCGTTGTATCGCATTAGCGAGCGCACATGGCGTGGGCGTGAAAATGCGTCAGCACGGAACGTTGGAGAATAAACACGCAACCGAACACCTCCCTCCGGCGACGCTAAGGGAGAAAGAAACATATTTGATTTATTTTCTACTAACTGCGAATTATATGCAAACTGAACTGTGGCATGGTGAGGCGGGGGTAAAATGTGCCCAATGCAGCCTCTAATTTCGTAATGACCTAAGGTTACCAGATTTTAAAAACCAAACACCGGGACATTTTCCCGAAATAGAAGAAGGACTATAATTTTACATTATTATCCAAGCGCCACAGAATGACAACGCTCATCAACATAGAAATACAGAATAGGTACTAAGAAAATACAAACAATGCAATTTCTGAACCCAATATCGTACTTGTTAATTGAATTGCTTTCTTATAACATTTGCTATCCCTGCTTTGGAACACATAAAAACCTACCTCCCACTGTTTTCAGCCGACCCTCTCCAAAAACTGCACCCAAGTGAAATTTGCTGAAATTTACTGGGACACCTGGTGAAAAACTAGGACTGTGCCGGCGAATCCGGGACGCCTGGTCACTCTATAGTGACCGGAAGCAAACAGTCCTAGGTGAAACAGTTTTCACGTAAATGCTGGTAGAACGGAACAAGAGCCAGTCACAGGCCAGTTTACATTTCCATGACTGAAACGCAATGTAAAATGTCACCTGGTCGCAGATCTTACTGCCGCTGCCTGCCTCTTCCTCGCTCTTGATACAGTCTGTAGGCAGAAGCCAAGAGTGCCCTCTGTTTACACCAAATGTCATTTTGAAGGAGGAGTCTGGCCTGTTTGAGTATTGATGGGTATCTTTCTGTTATAATTGACTTGTGTCTTCCCTGCTGCTCAGCTAGTATGAGTGTTAGAGTGCCTGATGACCTCATGGAATGTTTGATGTGCCTGGCTGGTGTGTGGAGTGTCAGTTGGTGGCAGGCAGGCTGAGCGGCAGGGAGGCTGCTCCTGGTGGGGCTAGTTTCCATCTACTTATCTTCTTCTTATGAACTTAACTTGGAACTAAGCTTAAATAAATCTACCTTCTTTCATACACCTCGGCTAATGGACTTTTCATATACAACATTTTTGGCGACGATTTTAAAGAACCTATGCGTGGAGGAAGGAAGGCTGTGCTGTCTACTCTGGAACTAAGGAACCTACTAAATATACTAAAGAGATTGGATTTACTGAAACCTTAAGGAAAAGGAAACGTTATGGAAACGCCCTGCTCAGCCCCACCAGTGACCCTCATCAACAGGACAGCCTGCAGCCTAGGGCGTTTGACCTTTTACTACTGTGGAGTCTGCTGGCATTATACTGCCTTGGAAGAGTTGCTTCTGTCCTGCAGCGTGGGCGTTTGACAGTCCACTTCTGAGGAGCCTGTTGTCATCCTGCTGTCTTGGAAAATTTGTGCTTTTGGACAGCCTCTGAAGACACGAGAGTTCCTCAGTGGCGCAACAAGTTTGGCACATCCTGCTAAGTGATGTGTTTAATCTAGGCACTTAGCTTGTGTTGGGACTCTCAGAGTGTGATTTCTACGGTGTGGACAGCTTGGCGTTGACCGAAGCTAATCAATTGGATGTGGAGGAAAACGGATTACTTGGCAAGACTGACTTGTGCGGGCAATTTTCAGGTCGTGTGGAAAAGCGGCACCGCACCGCTGGTGAGCCGTTACACTCAAATAAAGATGCAGTGGCTGGTGATGTCTCTGTAATTGCCATCTTATCCTCAAGAGCTATCAGTGAAAGACTTTTGGGTGAGCTGTTTTTGTTTTACTAGTTTTAATCCTGCACCGTAACGTTGGGAAGTTCAACTGCTGAACTACATTTCAAATATACCCAGCGCGTGCGACCTTACCGTTCCTGCAATAACTTCTTCATACCTTCTGTGACGTTGTCGACCCTACGCTTCTCAGGGCTGTTTTGGGACGCTCTGCAGCTTGGACGCGCTGGCAGCCATCCGACGCGGCGTCACCCTGCGTGCCGCCATCTTGTGACTGGCATTGTAAACTGGATTTTCTTGCACTCTCCAACCTTCTACACGTTTAGCCAAGCGCGTTGCTCACTCTTTGTTCTGTTCAAGTTCAACCAGATCGACTGAGAACTTTGCGGTCTTCTTTCTGCCTGCAATTCGTATCGTTGTGCAGAGTGCGCCAGAGTTATGCGATGTCACCAAAGGAGAAGAAGACACGCGGAACACCCTGCAAGCTGTGAGAAGGGAGAAGCAGACGGAGGAGTCGTGCCGAGAGGGAACGCGTGAGTGACCAAGGGCATGGAGTGCACTGCATCGTGAACAGAGGAAAACTGCAGCGGTAAGGAGAGTACGGCGGGGCAGCAAGCAGTGCAGAGAGGAGGCGTAAGTGACAGCGCAGAGTGAGTAGCGCAGTGAAGAGAGCGCTGCGGGCGTGGAAGAGACGCCGTGACAGTCTAGGGCAACTGGATTATGTGTCTTCCGGAAGGACACAGTACATCGTGGTTTACTTTTCAAGCTGTGTGGGACGCTAGCCATTGGGAAGTCTCTGCACTATAGCGCATGATGCGTTCAGATATTTGGAGTGTTGGTGAGGACCTCGGGTGAGAGATCGCTCACCAGAGTAAAAGACTTTCTTTTTGTTCTTCTTCAATTGCTACAATACTGTTTTGTGGGGAGGTTGTAGTGTGGTCAGTTTTGTTTTTGGGCAGGCGTGTACCCTTTTATGTTGACCTGGAGGGGTAATAAGTGAGATTGTGGGGTGGCACCAAGTTCATGTTCATTGGTATGTGTTTTCCCTATTGTGTTGGGTTGTGGGGCCGCGTGCCCCAGTTCAGAATCATAGGGAGGTGTGTCCCTTATTACCGTGAGGTTGTGGGGTGGTGAGTACCCAATTCAGTTTCATAGGGATGTGAGTACCCTATTATGTGAGGTTGTGGGGTGGTGAGTACCCCAGTTCTGTTTCATAGGGATGTGTGTACACTATTACGTTGAGGTTGTGGGGTGGTGAGTACCCCAGTCCTACCTCATAGGGATGTGTGTTCACTGTTGCGTGGAGGTTGTGGGGCGGTGAAGTTGAGTGGTGGTTAGTACCCTATTACGTTGAGGTTGTGGGGTGGTGACTGCCCCAGTTCTGGTTTTCAAGGGTGGCGAGTGCCCTGTTGTGTTGAGGTTTTGGGGGGGTGAGTGCCCCAGTTCTATGGTCAAGGGTGGTGAGTACCCTGTTGTGTTGAGGTTGTGGGGTGGTGAGTACCCCAGTTCCGTTACATAGGGATGTGTGTACCCTATTACGTTGAGGTTGTGGGTGGTGAGTACCCCAGTCCTACTTCATAGGGATGTGTGTTCACGGTTGCGTGGAGGTTGTGGGGCGGTGAAGTTGAGTGCCCCAGTTTGGTTTTGGGGTAGTGTGTGAAGTTGTGGGAGCCAGGTGCCCCAGTCCAGTTTCTTGGGGCGGATAGTGCCCCAGTTATGTTCTACAGGGTGGTGTGTGCCCTGTTAGGGGTAGGTTGTGGGGTGGCGAGTGCCACAGTTCTAGTGTCTAGGGTGGTTAGTACCCTATTACGTTGAGGTTGTGGGGTGGTGAGTGCCCCAGTTCTGGTTTTCAAGGGTGGTGAGTGCCCTGTTGTGTTGAGGTTTTGGGGTGGTGAGTGCCCCAGTTCTATGGTCAAGGGTGGTGAGGACCCTGTTGTGTTGAGGTTGTGGGGTGGTGAGTGCCCCAGTTCTATTGTTTGCCATTTTCTAGGGTGGTCAGTACTCTATCACGGCATTTTGTTGGGTGGTTAGTGCCCAATACACTTAGTTTTAAGCCTTGCCCTTGCAATGCTCGTTTTTCTTTATTTTCCCCAAGGGAGGGGATGGGGTTAATCTCTATGTCTTTATTTGGGGTTAATATCTATGTCTTTGAAATGCAATGTAAAATTAAAGGAGTCAAGGATAAAGAACCTACAGAGTTGAGGAAAGAGACTGTGTTTAAAGGAGTCAAGGATCTACTGGAACTAAGGAATATACTAAACTGATTGAAAAAGAAAAGGAAACGTAACGGAAACACCCTGGTCAGCCCCACCAGTGTCCCTGATCATCTGGACAGCCTGCAGCCCAGGGTGTTTGACATTCTACTGCTGGTTTTAGTGCAGCTACATTCTACTGCTGGTTTTAGTGCAGCTACTGTGTGATTGCTGCAAACCATGGAGGAGTTGCTCTTGCACAGCTGTCCTTTCAACAGTCGAGGAGAAGCTGCTAATTTGCTTTGGCAGTAGAAACTGGTACTTAGGGAATTGGCACCAGCGACGTGTGTTGGGAAAACCGGCACCCCTGTGAGGCGTCACACTTTAAAGGATAATAGTCAGGCTGGTTGAGTTTTCAAGAGGTGCAACGAATTTAACGTTTCCGCACATCCTGCTGTGTTTTCTGTTATGAGAGTCAACTTATTGGATGCCGTGGATTCAAAATTGTTGACAATTCGGCACCCAGAGGAATTTTAGGGGCTTGTTGTGGGAGTATCAGCAACACGTGAGCCTGTACACTTCAATAAGGGGCAGAGTCTGCTGGTGGCATTGTTCAGTAACTGTGAGTACTTTGTTTACGCTGATTTTAATGAGGTTATGACTTCTCAATGACAGTTGAACTGCTGCTACACATTCAAAAGGGAACGAGCTATCCACACTACGCATTCGCTGAGCGCGCTGTCTTACCTGCTTCCTGCTGTTCTGCCATTCCTCTGTGGGACCATTAGTGACGTGTGGCTCATGGCTGTTGTGGACGTTTTGAGCACGGTGTTGCCGGGAGCCATCCGGCGCGGCGTCACCGGTGTGTGCCGCCATTTTGGGATTGGAGTTTTGGATCTTATGGGTTTAATGCTGTTTCAAGTACACGTTTGCCAACCACGTTCTTACACTCTTTGCAAACTGCATTTTTTTTTTTGGGTTGTCATTTTCAATAAAGCTATTGGAAACATCGTCTTAACGGAGCAACAACTGGGATCGTCCTACATCCAAAGAGCCCTGGCATTGGGTGTGTGGTTATTTCATTAGAGCCATTGTGGATTTGGTTCCCTTTCTACTTAACTGTATGTACTGTTTTTGGGCGAACATTCTGTCTCCACGTGCAGAGGTCTAATAACTGCATTCCTGAAGACTTCTGTGCAAAAGCTGGATATGATGCTGAGTGATGCATTTTGGATGAGGACCTCGGGTGAGATATCGCTCACCGGTGTTTAATGACTTTCTCTATTGTTTGTTATGTTTTACATGTCATGTATTGCTGTGTGTGCTTGTGGACATGTATTTGTTTTCCTGGTGTAATGCTGTTCTATTTCCAATGGGTGGTGAGTGGAATGTTATTTTGAGGTTGTGTGGTGGTGTGTGACTCAGTTCTGCTTTAAGGGTGTTGTGTACAATTTTATGGTGAGGTTGTGGGGCGGGTAGTGCTCCAAATCAGTTTTCATGGGTGGTGGTAACCCATTACTTTGGTATGGTTGTGGGAGCTTTGTGCCCCAGTTCTGTTTCCAAGGGTGGTTAGTACCCTATTGAGTTGAGGTTGTGAGGCGGTTAGTGCCCCTGTTCTGTCTCACAGGGTGGTGTGGACCCTGTTACGTGTAGGTTGTTGGGCGGTGAGTGCCCCAGTTCTGTTCCACAGGGTGGTGTGTACCCTGTTACGTGTAGGTTGTGGGGCGATAAGTGCCTCAGTTCTTGTGTCTAGGGTGGTCAGTACCCTATTACGTTGAGGTTGTGGGGGTGGTGAGTGCCCCAGTTCTGGTTTTCAAGGGTGGTGAGTACCCTGTTGAGTTGAGGCTGTGGGGTGGTCAGTGCCCCAGTTCTGGTCTTCAAGGGTGGTGTGTACCCTGTTACGTGTTAGTTGTGGTGCGGCTTGTGCCCCAGTTCTGTTCCACCGCCCTGGGTGGTAGTGTGTGTTGTGGGTTTTTTTTCCCCAAGGGAGGGGGATGGGGTTCATATCAATGGCTTTATTTTTGTGACTGCAATGTATACGATTTCTTTTGCAATGTAAATGCTTTTCTTTTAGTATGCATTGTATATATTGTTGTTGTGTTTGCTTCCTTCACTTCTGCATTTTGTTTCCCTAAGGAAGGGGGATATGTTATAATTGACTTGTGTCTTCCCTGCTGCTCAGCTAGTATGAGTGTTAGAGTGCCTGATGACCTCATGGAATGTTTGATGTGCCTGGCTGGTGTGTGGAGTGTCAGTTGGTGGCAGGCAGGCTGAGCGGCAGGGAAGCTGCTCCTGGTGGGGCTAGTTTCCATCTACTTATCTTCTTCTTATGAACTTAACTTGGAACTAAGCTTAAATAAATCTACCTTCTTTCATACACCTCGGCTAATGGACTTTTCATATACAACACTTTCGCTCTAGGCATTTTTGCATTTCCATCTCTCATATTTTCTCCAACATTGTTTCACGTTGCTCACCCAATTCAGGTGAGTCTGAGATACCTTTCATGAGCACTTTTGCGGCTCCCCCATTGGAGCGTGGGGGCGTTGCCCCACTGCTTTCTCGCAGTGCGAGAAGGCAGAAACATAAATGGTAATAACTACCATTTTATGTTTCTGCCTTCTCGCACGGCAGTAAGCAGAAGTGCCTGGTTGGGGGTGGGCGGTCCTGCTCGAGGGCAGGGGGAGTGGCTTGCCCACTGTTGTGCATACTGACTGTTTGGTCGGCCCTGGGGCCGACAAACAGTCAGTATGCACAGCAGTGGGCAAGCCACTCCCCTGCCTCGAGCAGGACCGCCCACTCTCCTTTTTCTCTATGTAGGCTGCTGTATGCAGCAGCCTACATAGAGAAAATGGCCTGGGTGGGCGCGCTCCAATGCGCCTCACCAATCACAACGCTGCCATTGCAGCGTTGTGATTGGCGGAGGGGAGGGAGGCTGCCTTTCCTGGCTGATGACGATGCAGGAGGAATTCAATTCAGAAAAGGCAGGACGGCGGGAGTCGGACGGTGGACCCATCCAGAAGCTGAGGTGGCAGCGGCGCAGGACGGTAAGTTACGTTTTAAATTATTTTTTATATTTTTTTAATTAAACCCCGCCCGCCTCCCCCCATCCCATCCGGGCCGACCCCATTTCCACCCCTATCCCCCCCGTCATGACGGCCGCGACTGCAGACTGCTCTGAAAAATAATGTTTACTGTATGTGCTGCTCAATTGAAGAGCATTTCTGAATTTGTGCAGAGTTAAAAAGCTGTGCTGTTGCTGTAGAATGTGGTAAATGTTGGTGGGCGGTGGTTCTGTATCAAAATCAACAGTCTGCTACAGTATGCCAGTGGCAGCAGAAAAATAGAGTGAAGTTGATAGTCTGCGCAGATAAAAAAAAAACATGGCTGTCATTGGACTACAGCACATGCTAGTGCACGCAGATTTATGCACTGTAAACCACACAGGCCCCCACTACCGGTGTACAGAAATGACGGACAGTGTGCGAGGGAAGAAGAGGTCTCTTCAGGGAGGGAGGACTGAGGTGCGATTGTATGTAGGGGAGAGCAGGTGAGCGAAGAAAGGCTGGAAATGGGAACCAAAACATGGCGTGGGAATGTGGGAGGATGGAAGGGAGAAAGCCCACTGGGGAGGAAAAGAGAGGGGAAGCAAGTGCACGGGGGCTGGGGGTATTTGTTAAACAATGTAAGTGTGAAGCAGAATGGGTGGTGCGTTAGTTTGGTAAAGAGAAAGAGGCATTGCGAGTGAGGGTACAGTTGTGAGGAGGCAGGAAGCCATATTGTGAGGATTGTAGTGGGAGTAGGGATGACGGAGGGAGGACGTTGCCAGGAGGATAGAGATGAGGAAAATGAAGTGAGTGAATAATGGAGTTGCAGAGTAAGATATGGGAAACTGTGTGGGTGAGTGAGGAGTAGTGAGAAGTTAGTGAGTGTGAGCCCTGCTTGGGAACTGAAGGAGGTGGTGATGATGCCTCAGTCGAAGGGAGGGTCGGTGTGATTGGAGGCCGTGTTCTTGAGAGAGCTGTAGAGCTGGGGGAAGGGAGGCATGCATACCAACATAAGATCAGAAAAGTTGGAGATTTTATCCCGCATGAATCGGATCTGTTGGCATGTATGGAGAGATTGTGTGAGCTGGAGGCCGGGTTAGTAAGAGGATTGTAGAGCTGGGGGAGGGTGGAGGGCGGGTTCGTAAGAGGGCTGTAGAGCTTCAGAGCTTCGGGGGGGGTTGGAGGCCGGGATTGTGAGAAGGCTGCAGGACCTGGGAGAAGGGAGAGAGATTGCGTTGGGAGTCAGGTGAGGGAGTGAGTTGGGGGAGGGGAGTGGAGTACTAGTAGATGGGGCGCTGGCACAGAGAGAGCAAACTTGTGGAATGGTAGACGCAGATTCCAGCGCGCTCCTTGTGCAGACTGGAGCAAACAACACAACTCTAAAGTCAGAGGCTTGCCTCGTCTTCACTGCCTCCGACGGAGCTAAATATAAACTGCTGCCTATTCAAGTGTCCGGAACCAGGTTCACTCATTCTCCACACTCATTTTTTTCGGAAAGATTTATCCTAAAGGAAGTGCGGGCAGTACTACTAGGCTTGCTGTCAGAGCGATATGCAGCGCCATGCCCAAAGTTTCTCGGGAGGAAAACGCCCCCCCGAACTCCCCCATAGGTTGTTTAGGCTCGCTCGCTGCGCTCGCCAAAGTGTAGTATGACAATAATTTTACGCCCCACCACTTTCAAATGTCACCAGCCGCCACTGCCTACAACAATGTGTGGAGGAAGGAAACCTGTCACTTTCGACAATCATGATTGACAGAATGTTTTAGGTCACCTGTTCCCCTTTCAATAAGAGCAGGAGCTGGTGTCATGTTGTTGAAGGGGAGCATGACAGTCCCGTGTCATAGACAGACGAAACCATTGGAGCAGGTCGTCAAATTGTGCTCCTCTGCCTCTGGTGCACAGCTCCAGATCCTTGGAGCCACAGGGAAAATAAGAACTGCAAAGCATGCCACCTGGACATGGCATCATCATCAAAAATCCTAACAGCTCACTTGGAGGAGGCCTAGTAGTAATTCACAAGAAATCTTTACAAACATCTCGCAATGAAGACTTCATCATCAGCGAGCATGAATCCTTGCTGGTAAGATGTCACCCCACTCCAACCTTTGATTGATCCTTCCACTTGATCTATAAACAACCTACCACCAGCACAAATTTAAGTTTGCCTTCCTAGATCATTGGCCAAGACTCTTCTAAAGCACCTCGACCTATTTGGGGAGAAGATGTAGCTTAACGGCTATGGCGGTCAATCTGAAATCTGGGGAACCGGGTTCGAGTTTCGGCAATGATGCTCAACATCCTGTGATTCTGGGCAAATCACTTAATCTCTCCGTGCCTAATAAAAATAAATGTGTCCTTTTGTAAGCAACTGCTGCTCATGTAAAGCGTGTTTGATACCCAATTCCTTTGGGTCAAGTTCGCTCTATATAAAACTCAGAGAAAAAAAAATACATCCTAGGTGAGCTCATCCTTTGGTTTGACAGAAAAGGATTTAACAACTACCGCTGTCATCATGTTCAATCTTGAGACCTTTAGTATCCAACATTTTATATATATGGCCCAACTCGCCTCACCTATCACACCTTGAATGTCATATTTTCCCCCTATAGGACATACCTCAGGAATTAACACCTCTGCAGTCACCTAGAGCGACCACCACATCATTACCTTCTGGATCAACACATCAATCTATAACAATACCTCCAAGACAGCAATACCCATAAGCAACAACTCAACATACAGATAATCAAAAACTTGGACCTCATAGCATTAAACTAACACACTGAAACAGTAATCAATATGCAACCTAAGGACGTATCCACTGTGTACAATGGGATCTCCACTGCATTGGTCAACTTGATACTATTAAAGACCATCCACAAGGAATACGAAATTGGAATATTAGCTAAAGGAGGATGTGTCCACCTCAAGTAATAATCACAGTTCTTGTCAGGACGAGCCACTAAAGTCACTAAATAAACCTGAGCTTAACTGCCTGGTAGCAATGCCACAGACAGACAGGCTTAACTTAGAGACAATGTGCAAAGTATTTATGCAGTACTAAAACAGTAATAAAATTGAAATCCAAAACAAAATAAATAGAGAAAAATTGAATAAACATAATGACACCAAAATGATAAAAATCGAATAAGTAGAATCAGAGATATGAATTTTCCAAACACTAATGTCAAAAAAGCGGCCATTTGTGATTGGGGCCTGCCTGACTGTTGTGACAAAAGAAGGGCCCTGCCTAAGTGTCTGCTAACATTTGCCTGTGACAGGGGAGGCCTATTTGAAATGTGCCCCAAGTGCCATATGAAAACCCCAGCAGACCTATCAAGCTGGTCTTGACATTCCAATAGGATCAGACATTGTGATATCAACAAGAGGCCCGCAGTGGTGGAGGTCGGTCTGGCTGAGGGAACAAAAGAAGGGTGAAGGGTTGAGTGTTAGCTACATCTGCTTGCCATAGGGTAGGCCTCTTTGAAGTTAATCAAGTGCTTGGGCCCAGCCCACAGGTCATCATGTCAAGGGCACAACAGCACTTCCCAGCACCCACGGTCTTTTGTCCCTCTCCTGGGAGCAAGTTCACACCTCATTCATGTCTATCAAAATGTTAATTTCCGGCTGGAAGAAGAGGGAAAGCAAAATGAAGATTTAGCTTCCAAGGACTTCTAGCAGGGCAAAGTTAACTTTTTAAACGTCATCTTTTCTAAATATTATTGCAAATCCAACTGCACCAGTGAATAGGGCTTGTAATAAATATTTCAGAAAGCCCAACAATGAAATTTGTCACAGGTTCCTATGTGGAGATCACATTTAATAAACTTACTATTGTATCCCAACGCTTTCATATCATAACAGCAAATTCTGCTACAGTGAACATATCACTATAAGGGCATGTTTTATATTAAACCATTAGATGTCCTACTTTTAAATACCAAGCACCCTGCCTTATGGGCAATAAGGCTTGCTTAGGGGTGACCTCTTAATATTTAAAATGTAGGTTTAGTTCTGTCATAAAGAGATTATTTTGACATATCAAATTTGCAGGTTAAAACTGTAAAGTCAGACTAAAATGATAGGCCTGGAGGCATCTTTTACAGATCCACTGCAGTGGGTGGCACAGTGAGTGCTGTAGTCCACTATTAGCATTTAATTTACAGGCCCTGAGTACACTTGGTACCATATGCTAGAGAAGTATAGGCAAATTAAACAAACCAATCAGGTGTATATCAATTTGACTATGTTTAGAGGGGTAGCACAGGCCCTTTACCACTAGTTTGCAGGGGTAAAGTACACAGAGTTCCAAGGCCAACAAAAACAGTCAAAGGAAAACTTTGTGGGAAAACCACACAAAATATGGTGATTTCAACCACAGGGTTATTCCCAAGAAGACCCCATGGTTTAATGACAAAATCAGAAAAGTGAAAACACAACTCAAAATCCTACATGGCAAGTGGAGGAAAATAAGAGATGAAAATCACAAACTCATACTGTGCCACTACAACATGATCTGCAAAGCGGTCATCAAAACCACAAAAAGACAACACTACTACACATGCATAATTGAAGCTCACTGCCCAATAAAGGAAAACCTCAAGATTCAAGCAGAATCCAGCAGTCCAGAGTACTTAATTGCAGAGACCCCACAATGAATGGTACAACCACTTTTCTTTAAGTCAGTCCCCATTTCTGTCAACAGTTTCAAAATGTTGTAAGCATGTCCCATCCAAGGCTGTGGGACCTTCATACTTGACACAGTTGTCAGGCGAAGTCAGAAAACTTTGATCTTATGAGTGCAAAGTTTCCAGACTTGGCTCAACTTTGCCCAAGGCAAAATTGAAGCTGCCCAGCTATTCTACAGACCACATTTGTGGTGCAGAATATGCTTTAAGTGTGACTTCCTGCACCAGGAAATTTGGAGGTAGTCACTGGCAACCGTTCTCTGAGCCAGTAGGAGGTACATGGGGGTAGAAGCAGAGCAGACAATATAGGGGTCCAGAGGATGCCAGGATAGGTGGGGTGTTACAGCACCACAAAACAGCTTGTGGATGGGGTTGTAGAAGTGACATTGAGAGGCAGTATTGAAGCAGTACTCCAAATTCAGCCGAGGGGTGTGGGAAAAGCTGACATGGGACTCCGGCTGCCCTACGTATCCATCCAATTTGGACTTCTGAAGCTGGTCTATTTTTGTAACCCACACACACAAAGTTATGCAAAATTACAGTGTTGTGATCCCATGACCTGAATTTTGTACACATTAGACTCAACCATTAAGGTTTCACTATGAACAGAAACATTATTTAGAATTATGCTTTTTCTCATTATTTAACTCTGCTTAAGGTGAGCTTTGATCTAATTTTAGGTCGAGCCTAGGCAGTGAATGCGCTGTCTCTCGACATGTTGTATGCACTCAGAGGGCTTACATCCCACCTCCAGCTTCTGTTTGGCTTTTGTCAGTGCCCTTTACAAAACATTACTTCTAATTGGATAATGGCTCCTGCTCGTCCCACCTTTTTTCTCAATTGTTGACTCCCACGGATCGCCCCTAGGACTTGTCCTCTTCCACTTGTTCTATTTTATGTCCTGTCTTTGGAACTTTTTTTTTACATTGACACCGAGCACTTCCCATTTAGCGCTGCACCAAATTCACAGCCGCCGCACTTCAGTGTGATCTACCACTTCCCTCAAGTTTTTGTTGTGGCACACGTGCACTTCGCATGATGTTCATTTAATTTGCACACGCTTATGCTTTTTGGAGTTGCGCTTGTTTTAAATTTCAGGGTTTTCCTCTTCCTCCACCTATTAGATGCACCTCTGCTATCGGCTCACTACCTTTTCCCTGATTGCAGCTGTCGGTGGTGGCCGCTGTTCAACAGCCCGTCACGTTTCTGCCGGTCAGCAGCTCCAAGGGCACGGTGGACAATTTGCAACATGGTTCGATGTCTTGGCTCATGTATTCTCAATTTATAGATAAAGCGCTTATTAATTTGAAAGTTTCCTAAAGAGCGGCGCTGTGAAACGGGCGCCATGTTGATGAAAGAAAGGTGCGCACCAGCTACACTTCATCTTTCAGCATGGTGGCTGTGCCTTTCTTTTATTAGCACTGAACCCGCTTGTTGTTTTAGGCAGTTAAGAGGTAAGAGTGATAGGTGTGCCGGGTCTCTTTATACCAGTGGTTAATCTCACTGGAAGCTTTCCAAGGAAGTTTTCAATTCATTCTCAATAAACTTTGTGGGAATGTGCATGCACACTGCTTTACACGGTGCCGTTCTTCCCTTTTTATCCCTCCCACTCCTGTTTGTATTTGGAAAACAAAGCTGTGCTGCTGTACCCTGTCTTTAACGCTTACTCGCCGAACACTTGGCAGCGTCTCCTGGCTTTCTCTGTGTTGGCTAACAGCACAAACAGTGTGAATGCTTGTTTATTTTCCCCTCACCATGATGGCTGCTTTACTCGTGACAGATATACTCACTGCCTGAATTGGACAGTTTAAACTTAAACTGCAAGTGTTTTGGTGCTGATAGTGCCAAAAACGCACATCTTGGCATTGGACTCAGTCGCTCTTAAAAAGACACAGCAGTCTTGGTGCTCGGCGTGAAGATAGTGCAGTCCTGCTCTGCTTATGGGAGCGGCGCATCAGCTGCGGGAGTTTGTTTTCTTCAGTTTCTGCCTTGTTTTCTATAGTTATCTCATTTTTTAACTCAGTCTGGCCCCTTAACGAACTACCTAAAATAACACTTAATGTTGCAATTGAACTGTGTTGTGTTTGCTTTAAAAGATTAAAAGATCTTATTGTTCACAAGGGAGACAAATTAATCGCTTTCCTTTGGGCTCACCATACTTATGATCATTACCCACTACTGACAGTGAAATAAGACCCTCGATAAAACCCTTTACCATCTCTTGCCATAAATAACCTTTTAGGAGTGCCCACGTGTGTCTCTACATGTATGTTCATCTCAGAGCTGCTTGTAGTAGACATTGCTATGTGTATCCCTTGTACCCCATACGTGTGTCTCACAGTGTGATGGCTGTCCACCAATGCCCAGCCCCCATCCTGGAAATGCTTTCATTTACAAAGATATGCTTCACCATATTAAAAAAGTTGTACATACATAGCCATGTACACTTTCCTGCAAGATTCATGAATTGATTTCTGTCCATGTTTTCTATTTTTTAATGTTAATCTCGCGTTCACACTAACCCTGGGCGTAGTTCGCGTAGTAGCGCTATGCATAGTTATGCAAAGTGCACTTCGCACTACGCACGCTACGTGTAGCTACGCGAACTGCGTAGTGCGGTAGGGAAATGCTGTTCGCACTGATTGCACAGTGCCGGATGCTTGTCCGCACTGTGCAATCATTGCAAACGGCATCTTGCACAGTGCAAGCGATCGAGTAGATTTGTACTCGAGCGGCAGCTTTCTCAACGCGGACTGGTAGTTTCTCATCGCGAGCGGTCGCGAGCATACGCGACCACTCGCAATGAGAAACCTGACCTCCCCGCGTTGAGAATCTCGCCGGGAGGTTTATTTTCCACGCTCGCGATCGGCAACTTGATGTTGCTGATCGCGAACGAGGAAAAAGTCTCACTGGGATGTTGATTTTGCTCGCTCGCGGTCGCCAACTTGACGTTGAGGACCGCGAGCAAGCAAAAAATGCCCGCTACGCTACGCTACGCGTTTTTGCACTGTGCTACGTGCAATTCGCATAGTGCGTAGTAGCGCAAACTACGCACGCTCCGCGAGCGTAGCGTAGTACTACGCCCAGGGTTAGTTCACACCCTCCCCTTAGAAATGTCACGTCTCTTTGAAAAGCAGGTTCTTTGTTAGACATGCGCTGCTGTTGCGGAGTTTGTGCCTTTGTCCATCACTCCCCTCTCATCCACCGCCGCTCTCTGACCAATTCCCAAAATATAACTTCCAGCACGTTCAGTTAATGTTTTATTTTGTCTTTCCTTGACACATACAACCCAAGGCATAACAATAAACACAGAGCAGATGTAAACCATGCCCTGTGTGAGAGGATTTTCCTTTCAATGATTAAGTTGTTTATTGTGAAACATGGAAACCAGAGTTGTAATCCTGAGTTCCATTGAGTAATCACGGGCAAGTTACTTTATCCGCTTTTGCTCACCAGCCTTCTCCCCATCTCCAGTTCTTTCATATATCCTAAATAATTAAGATTCATTTACAAAACAATCCTGAGTTACAGTAGCATGCTAAGACCATTTCCTAAGAATGGGTAGAACAGTCTACCAGTGGGTACATCACCCCGTCGTAGTGTGGTCTCAAAGGTGTTGTCTGCTGTTTTCACTTGCTTTATGTGCCCTAGTACCACATACCTTGTAAATAGCTTTGGGACCATGCTTCCCTAACCAACACACCTCGTTTTAGGTGGAAGCCTACCAGATAGCACAGCTGTCTGGTCGTTAAATACTTCTTAGGTTAATTCTAAAAGCCTCCCTGGGAAGGCATTCTGCCCATTACTAAGCCTGGGCGTAGTTCGCGAAGTAGCGCTACGCGAAGCTACGCAAAGTGCAGTTCGCACTACGCGAGCTACGCGTAGCACTACGCGAACTGCGTAGTGCACTGTTCGCAATGATTGCACAGTGCCGGATGCTTGTCCGCACTGTGCAATCATTGAAAACGGCATCTTGCACAGTGCGAGCTGTCTTTTACTGCCGCTCGAGTAGATTTTTACTCGAGCGGCAGCTTTCTGAACGCGGACTGGTAGTTTCTCATCGCGAGCGGTCACGAGCATACGCGACCACTCGCAATGAGAAACCTGACCTCCCGCGTTGAGAATCTCGCCGGGCGGTTTATTTTCCACGCTCGCGATCGGCAACTTGATGTTGCTGATCGCGAACGAGGAAAAGTCTCGCCGGGATGTCATTTTGCTTGCTCGCGGTCGCCAACTTGACGTTGAGGACCGCGAGCAAGCAAAATGACCGCTGCACTACGCTACGCTACGCTACGCGTGTTTGCACTGTGCTACGTGCAATTCGCGTTGTGCGAAGTAGCGCAAACTACGCGAGCCTGGCGTAGTGCTTTGCCCAGGGTTACCCATTACTTACCATTTGCTTTGTGTTTTTTAGATCACAGTTGCTTGCTTTCTGTTTGCTGGCTTTATTTGTTTTAGGCTGTCCAGCATGTCTTTGCCCCTCCCATGGAGTATAGCCTGTTTATAATGTGCTGGATAACTAAACACTTATAAGATCCCAAAGGCGAGACCTATTGGCTATGCCAATGCTTGTTTTTATTCTTACACCTAACAGCTTGCGAGGAGCTTAAGGATTTAGACCATGAATGTTGGACTTGGCCCTTTTTGCAGGGTCATCCCTGAACTTTTTGACTTCCTCCTAGCCTTTTTTCTGACTTGGAGTTGGTGGTTTTAGGACTCTGGGCACTTTAGCACTGCTGTCCAGTGTAAAGTGCGTGTGCTCTCTGTGGTAAACATGGTACGATTGGTCTACACCTGTTTGGCGTATTTAATTAACCTGTCAGTCCCTTGTAAAGTGGTATCGCAGATGCCCAGGGCCAGTAAATTAAATGCTGCTGGTGGACTTGCAGGGCTGATTGCGCCACCCACCAAAGTAGCCTTTCAAACCTGTCTCAGGCCTCTGCCATTGCAGGACCTGTGCGCGCAGTGTTACTGCCGCTGTGACGTGGCGCCTAAAGTGTGTGCCACGTCTGTGGCCCCCCTTTTACTGCATGTCAGTCACCCCTATGGTAGGCCCTAGCTAGCCCTATGGGCAGGGTGCATTGTAGGTAAAGGGTAGGACATGTACCTTAAGTGTGTGACATGTCCTGGTAGTGACAAACAGCCATTTTGGTTTCTCACTGCTGTGAGGCTGCCCTCTCATAGGAATGCATTGGGGATTCCCTGATAAGTGTTTCGGTGGTAATTCCTGATATGAGAGGAGCAGCCTGGTCAAGTTTGGTATGTTTGGAATAGTGATAATAAATGCTGCGCAATGGTGTGCGCAGATTTATTATCACTATTTTAGAAATGCCACTTTTAGAGGTTGGCATTTCTGTATGCTATGTGTCTGCCTGCCTGATGTGTATTGCATGTCTGGCTCTGGAGTCGCAGGGGCTGGTGAGGTGTGTGTGGCTCCAGGGAGGGCAGGGTGAGTCAGCACTAGGCTGAATAGGAGATCAGCATTTGGAGTAGTGGGAGGAGTAGTCCCCTGACCCTGAATAGGTCTGTGCCTGCCTGGGTGAATGCTGGCTCCGCCCCCTGTGGTGTGTCTGATGACCGAGCCCCCACCTGACAAAGGGGAAGAGGAGCATAGTAAACAGAGTGCTCCAATACCCCCCAGAACCAGTTGAGACTGGTTCCCCCAAGCCCTGTGCCAGGGCAGGACAAAGACAGAATGTTGTATAAATATTGGGGCTGTGACCCCATGTAAAGTGTGCTGTTCTGGGTGCTTGGATGTACATGCTGGGCCCCAGGGGGAACCGCCACAAGGGACTGCCTCCCTGCTGGAGGGCCCTGTGTGCTTGCCTGCTTGGGCCCAGCTTTGCCCCTTTGAAGTTCTTGGATCCTAGCGCTTCATGAAGCGCTACATCTTTTACTGCTGGAGCCCCAGAGAGGGGGACTCCAGCCCTGCCAAGAGAGAGGGGTGCTGGTGCCCTGCAGTGCTTGGCTGCGAAATCTCCTGAAGGGAATCCCAGCGTGGGCATTCCACACGTGTTGCTGGAGGGAAGCGGGAGCCCACCCCGCATTGATGCCTTGGTGCGGGAGCATACCCCGCATTGATGCCACTGAAAGCGGGAGCCTACCCCGCATTTTCTTTCGTGGGAGAAGCCGCCGCTCAGAGCGGCGACCCGGAAGACAGGCAGACTGCCTGGTTGTAGGCAGGGCCTGAAGGAGGACGGGAGCCTACCCCGCCTCTGTGGCCGTAGCGAAGACCCAGGCGGGAGCCTACTCCGCGCTGGGACGTGCCCAGAAGAGAAACGGAGACTTCGCTCCTTGTGGCCTGAGATCGCGGGGAGCGGAAGTCAGGCGCCTCTGCCTGACTGTGGGCGTGGCGATGACAGGAAGTCAGGCTCGAGTGGGCCTGGAGAAGGGAGGGGCCCCCGTGTGATGGTGGGAGCCCCGCCTGCGGCCCGGGGAGAAGAGCGAGATCGACGGAGACCCCGCTCCGTGCTAAGGGATCCCCCGTGTGCCTTCAGAGGGAGGTGGAGCCTCGCGGGCTCCCTGCCCGAGTTCTGCTGTGCTCCAGCCGAAGTCCAGTGTGCGAGCGGAGGGGACCGGAGAAGACCTGGAAGAGCCCCGGTCAGTGGGGGGACCTACAGGGCACTGTCAATGACCCCTGTTGCACTCATTCCTCAATCTGGCCCCGAACAGCCCCGGTGATTGGGGCTGAGCGTTGAGCATTGTTGGTGCTGATCGGAGGCACCAGGAGGAGCCCGGTAAAGGGGGCTCACAAGGCACAGTTGGTGCCAGTGCTTTTTCAGCACGAGAGGAGCCCCGGGAAGGAGGGGCTCCCACGGCACTCTGTTGGTGCCATCCTTCTGCTGTTTCCAGCTGCACCACGAGAGCGTGGGCAACTGCACCGAGGGGGCACTTTTGTTCAGTAGTCCCAGAGTGGGGCTCCAGAGGCACGGTAGTGCCAGTGCTTGTTTATGTGCCACAGCTGCACCGCTAGAGCGCGGGCAGCTGCAACGTGGGGCCATTTCCTTTTAGATGATGAGGAAGGGGTGAGTTGCCCCCACCTGCCCCCAGTGCGTGGTGCACATTGTCTTCGCTGCGTTGGCAGCCAAGGGGCCAGTGGAAGGCCCCTTTTAGAGCCCTGACTTTGGAGGACAAAGGGTATTTGAGCCCCACAGAAGGCTAGTTGGCCAGGGGGTCAGTGTTGGTAGGGCGCAAGGCCCTAATGTGATGCCTATTGCATAATGTGTTTATGCCTACAGAGGTTGCATAATGTGTTTATGCTTATGAGGTTTGTGAATAATGTGTTTTATGCCTAATGTGATGCAGACATAATGCATTTATGTTGCTAATGCTAATGCTGAGTACAGTATTCTGCCAGTTGTTACTGGTTGTGTTTTATATTTGCTACTTGTGCTGTGTGATGGTTCTGACAGTGGCCCGATTGGCCCTGTCATGTATATAATCCCTGTAAATTATTACCTGGTGCCAGTTGGCACAGTGTATATGCGTGATTATGATTCTAATGTGTTTTGGATAATACAAAGGCTATTTTTTATATAACCTTGTGTGGAGTTTCTTTTGTAGTGTGCCTAGTGTGTTGCTGCTGTGTGTTTGTTGCGCAAACGCTTTACACATTGCCTCTGGGATAAGCCTGACTGCTCGTGCCAAGCTACCAAGGGGATGAGCAGGGGTTATCTTCAGCGTGTAACTCCCCTGCCCTGACTTGAGTGGTGGTTTCTGCCTGGCTTAGGCACATGCCCTAGCCAACCAGAAATCCCATTTCTAACATTGGTTGTCAGCGGTGAGGATAGGACTTGCGTTTGCGCAATACCACAGCCACAACTGGTTGCACTACAAACTCTGCATTTAGATAATCACAGGTTTGGGGATTATTTTTCCTGATTTTGTTTTCTCCTAAAGATGTCATTTTTGAATTGTGTTTTTCTGCTCTTTTAAAATTTTGGTGACACCCCTAAAGTGTCAGTCATGTCTCACCCCGGTGATCCAGCAGTTATTGTGACAGGAAGTGCATTTATTGTAAAGAGGTTGTGTAAATACACTGTGAAGGACCTAAAGAGTTTCTGTCAGGATCTTGGGTGTCAGGTGAAGAAGTCTGCCCAGAAAGCAGAACTGCAGGAGGCCTTGTTGGCCTGTTGGACATCCCAAAACTGGGTGGGGGAGGGGTCTGGGAAGGAGGGCCCCGAGACCAGTGAGGTCCCCGAGAGGGAGGGTCCCCAACTAGCACCCCCAGAGGGCAGTGGCCCTGGAGAGTTTGAGCAGGAGGGAGAAAATGACAGGGCAGGGATGCCAGTAGGTAGGGAGGACCCCATAGATAGGGAGTCCCTTGCTGGGTCCAGTGCCAGGGGTGGTGCCCTATCCCTTTCCCTGTCCCCAGAGGAGTGGGTAGATAGGACGGAAGAAAGGGAGCATCAGCTGGCATTGGAAAGGCTCAGGTTGGAGCTAGCGTAGCTGGGTGTGGGGGAGAAAAAGCTAGAGACTGAGAGGGTCTTAGCGCAGGAGAGGATGGCGGAGGCAGAGAGGGCCTTCGCCAGGGAGAAACTAACTCTTGAGGATTATGTCCCCTGAGTGCAGTTTTAGTTGTCTGGATTCACCAGCGAGGGTGGGGTCCAGTGGTGGCTGCAATATGGAGTTCAGTGCAGGAAGTCCCACTCCCAGATCCCAGAGTATGGTGCCTGGTTCCCAGGAAGAGGGGTACAGGTTGAGGTTCAGGGGCAGTAAGAAACTGTCTCACCAGTCTTGGAGGGAGTTTGTGGATTAATGTTGTGATGCACTGGAGGGTTGGGTGATGGGTAGCACGGCGAATGATTTTGAAGGGCTGTTCAATCTGGTTGTCAGAGAGCACATGTTAAGTAATTGTTTTCCGGGGTTACGCCAACACCTGTTGGAGTGTGAGTTCTCTGATTCCAGGGAGTTTGCACGGGAGGCAGACCTCTGGGTGGTTGCCAGAGGGTCTGAAGAGGCATTGGGGAGTGACCCTAAAAGGAGTGGCTCAGGTATCTTCCAGCCCAGAGTGGTGGGAGAGGTTCAGAGTAGCCCAGCTAGGTCCCGGTATAGTGGGAGGGGTGTAGGGACTCACGTCTTGTCTCTGCGGAGAAGGAGTGAGAATGGAATGCGTCCCAAGGTGCCCGAAACCCAGTCTCAGGGCCTGGAGGGTTCCTTAAGGGAACACCAGGTGGGGAGCCTAGGCTGTACTAGTAGGCCATTAGAGGGGGATCTCCTAGTGTCAGGAGAACGTGGAGCATCTGTAAGCAGAGCTCCAGCGGTTCTGGTGTCTGGTGGTGCCACTCCTAAGTGGAGGGTGCAGAAGTCCAGAGGAAGGGGTGAGAGGGGGAGAGAGTCCCCAGTGGAAGAACCAGTGGGTCAGGGGCCAGCCATAAGGGCTGAGCCTCCTAGAAGTGACCATGGTGACACCACTTCTGTTTTGGGGGATCTCCGCGCACTGTCAGGTGGACAGGGGTCGGGAGATCAGCACCAGGCAGACTGTCACGCAACACATGAGGTATGTGTTACCCTTGGGGGGGGCATGCGTGCTCCCCGGGAAGTCCTGTTGTGCCAGGCAGGTGCTCAGCCGCAGGGTTTAGTCCCTGGGTTGGGAGGCCAGGTTCAGGTTCTGCCTGACCTGGAGGGAAGGACATCTGTAACCAGTGTCCTGACCAGTTTGTCTTCTAGGGGTACCACTCCAGGTGGGAGGGTGCAGAACTCTGGAAGGGGGTGCAGAGGGAGGGAGTCCTCGCCTCTGACCCCGGTTCAACCGCAGGGTTTAGTCCCTGGGTTGGGAGGTCAGGTTCAGGTTCTGCCTAACCTGGAGGGAAGGACATCTGTAACCAGTGTCCTGACCAGTTTGTCTTCTAGGGGTACCACTACAGGTGGGAGGGTGCAGAACTCTGGAAGGGGGTGCAGAGGGAGGGAGTCCTCGCCTCTGACCCCGGTTCAACCGCAGGGTTTAGTCCCTGGGTTGGGAGGCCAGGTTCAGGTTCTGCCTAACCTGGAGGGAAGGACATCTGTACGCGGTGTCCCTACCGTTTTGTCTTCTGTGGGTACCACTCCAGGTGGGAGGGTGCAGAACTCTGGAAGGGGGTGCAGAGGGATGGAGTCCTCGCCTCTGACCCCGGGGCAACCTGAGGGTTTAGATCCTAGGTTGGGAGACCAGTTGCAGTAGAGAGGTCCTGAACTGGTGGGAGAGTTGTGTTCTGAGGGTGCTTCTCCTGGGAGGAGAGTGCGGAACCCCAGAAGGAGAGGTAAGGGCAGGAGAGCCTCGCCCGGGACCTCTGGTCAACCTAAGGGTGCGAACCCTAGGTTGGAGGATCAGTGGCAGTTTAGAACTGCACTGTTGAGAGGTAGAGTGGGGAATGGATACTATGTACCAGGGGTTACTGCCCCCCACTCTGTGAGATGGCAAGGACCAGAGACATCTGGATGGCCTAGGGCCTGATCCTGGCCGCGGACAACTAGGGAGTATGTTGTAATCTAGGGAGATATCAGGGCAGGGGTTTTGGAATGTCACTGTGTCATGGAATGTAGTGATGCACGAGGCTTCGTGAATCACTCATTCCAGAGCTGGACATCGTGCCGGACTGTTGGTGCTGCGATCTACGCTAAACCCTGAATAAACCTACATCCTAATTCTTGTGACTATTTCCTTAATTTAACACTGGCGACGAGGAGCTTCTGCCTGATTGGGGACAGGCAACCTTCAGCACCGACTCCCCTAAGTATTGGACGTTCACCGTTGGACCCTGTGTCCCACATGCTTTCGACTTTTAAAGGACTTTGATGAGACCAGTCTCGGCAAAGAAAAAACTGTGAGTGACTTTCATTTATCTTGGAGCCTTCAAGGAGCAAAAGCTTGCTTCAGCATCTCTAACTCACCAGTTTAACTGCCACGGCGCGAGCGGTGTTCTCTTGCGCTCAGCCTCCATTCCTGCAACGCACCCTGGAACGCACGCTACAAGCTGATCTACACGCAGCGTGATTACGCAGCGTGCGACGTGCGGCCATTTTCTTGAATGTAAAAAAAAAAAAACGGACAACTTTATTATCTCACGGAGGAAACAAGCGTTTATGACTGTATCCTACCAGCTCATCTTCTGTGTGCGAATTACACCATTTCTGATTGGGCATCAGATTTTTAGATACACAGTGAGAGTGCACCAGATTTTCAGTACACAGCGAGAGTGCTTTTCATGTTCCAAAGTTTTTCTTGTTTCTCTTTTAAAGTGATTGACATTCCATCTAAATAACACCATGGCTACTGCACCAAGTATGTCCCAGCCCCCAGCCTTCTTATCAGAAAAAGGTGAACCCATCCTTCCCTGGAAGAGATGGAAAAATTTATTTGATTCCTACATTGTAGCAATTGGTGGAGAGAAATTCTCGGCATTTAGAAAACAAGCAATTCTCCTACACAACTTAGGTGTGGAGGGAAGAAATATGTACGATAGTATGGACCTCGTTCCAGTTGGTAATGGAGAAGGAGAACCGGCTGACGTGTACGAGATGTCCATGACTATGCTAGAGAAGTACTTTGGTCCCCGCATTAACGTTGTTTTGGAGAGGCACAAATTCTTTACCAGAGTTCAGGACCCAACTGAACGTGTAGGGAGTTATGTCGCTTCTCTCAAGACTTTGGCAAGGACTTGTGAGTTTGGCGAACTGTCTGACTCTTTAGTCAGAGACCAATTAGTGAGGTGCACCAATAGCATTAGAGTACAAGAAAAGCTCTTATCGAAGAACCCAATGTTGGTTGAAGCAGTTGCCATAGTAGAAGGTGTGGAAAACACTTCTACTTGGGTGAAGGAGATGAGGAGGAATCGTGAGGATAAGAAGGAGGGGCAAGGTGATGTCCATGCTCTGGCGGATGGTGACTTTTTGGAAAATTGCGACAATGTGGCCAAAGTCTCTCCGGTGGAAAAGTACAGAATTCCTGAAAGGGATACACGCATGCGTGGTCCCCTCAAAAGTTTGCCGGCAAGAACAGATTTTGAACGACGTCCTAATACCACTACTGCTACTAGTGGTAATCCCAGCGACAAAGCATTTGGGGAGTTTCCTAAACCTAAGTGTTTCAGGTGTGGAAGTTTCTCACACTTCTCAAATTATCCTCATTGTTACGCCAGGGATTCGGTATGCAACAAATGTGGTGTCAAGGGGCATTATGCCCGAGTTTGTAAGTCACCTGCCAAAACTCGCAACCCAGAGAAAAGCACTGAGGTTGTGCGTACTGTAGTTCTGAGCATCAATGATAGTGATGGTAAAGTTGATGGAGGAAAGATAGCGATGCCTGAGTGCAACATCTTAGTAGATGATCATGACTTTGCTGTTCTTGCTGACTCTGGTTCCCCGTTCACCATGATCGGCAACAAGCAATGGGATGAGGTCGTAGGTTTAGACAGTATGACATTATCACCACCTGACATAAATCCTGTTAG
This sequence comes from Calotriton arnoldi, assembly GCA_963921515.1. Taxonomy (NCBI): domain Eukaryota; kingdom Metazoa; phylum Chordata; class Amphibia; order Caudata; family Salamandridae; genus Calotriton; species Calotriton arnoldi. The sequence continues at coordinate 240,337 of CAWUFW010006722.1, read as the reverse complement.
CTACGGTGGTGCAAGGATTAAGGTTCTTGGTTACGTGGAGGCTTGTATTCAATTTAAAAACAGATACACTATTGGCAAGGTCTATGTAGCGGAGAGAGGAGACAATTTGTTGGGATGGAGACATCAACGTGATTTGGGTATCATGCTCAACCCCAGTGCAAGAGACCCCAAAGATCAAGTTATGCTGGTGGACTATGAGGACCAAGGTTGCGAGTACTTCAAAAGATTTCCAGAAGTCTTCACGGATAGTTTGGGCTGCCTTAAAGGTTTCGAGCACCGAATTGTTCTCAAGGAGAGAGCTATACCTTGTGTACATAAAGTTAGGAAGGTGCCCAATATGATGATGGAACCATTAGAAGCCGAACTCAAGAGACTGTTAAGTTTGGGGGTCATTGAAGAAATAGAGGCCTCAGAATGGTTGGCCCCCATCGTTTTAGCCCCAAAGGATGGTGGTGCTAGCGTTAGGATGTGTGTTGATTTGAGGGGTCTGAACGAATGGATCTGGGTGGACCGACAACCTCTGCCCAACATATCTGAGTCCCTCAGCACACTTAAGGGAGCTCGAGTCTTTAGTGTATTAGATTTGTCATCTGCATATCACCAAATTCTCTTACACAAAGACTCGAGGCATCTTACATCGTTCGTGACACCTCTGGGGGCCTACCGCTTTCTGAGAATGCCCTTTGGGTTAGCATCGGCAGCGGCGTGCTTCCAGAGGGTCATGAAGATGGTCTTGAAGAGCGTGCCCAACATCATGTTCTTCCAGGACGACATTTTGGTGTATGGTAAAAGTGAAACAGAACATGCTAAGACACTAACGTGTGTCTTAGAGAAATTGAGGGGAAAAGGACTGACAGTAAAGAAGGAAAAATGTCGTATTAGGTTGGGATCGGTTACATATTTGGGACATGTGATCTCTGGGGAGGGATTCAACCAAAGTTAGAACTTGCAGAGAGTATTATGAAAGCTCCTACACCTAAGGATAAGGATCAAGTGAGGTCATTTTTGGGACTTGCTGAGTTCTATTCTAAATTTGTGCAAAGTTTTGCCTGTGTGACTGAACCTATCAGGGCTCTCCTTAAAAGGGTGCGCATTTTTGTGGTCCGATGATTGCCAGAAAGCATTTGACAAAATTAAGTCTGAAATTGAGAAAATGCCTACATTGGGGCATTTTGATGTCAACCGAAAGACTGTGTTGACTACAGATGCCAGTCTCAAGGGGCTGGGGGCAGTACTATCCCAAGTCGTGGAAGGAGAGGAGAGAGCAGTTGCGTTTGCCTCTAGGGCACTTAGGGATGCAGAAGTAAATTACTCGTGTGTTGAGAGGGAAGCACTGAGTGTGTTTTGGGCTATACAGCACTTTAAATTTTATCTTTGGGGTATTCCATTTTTAGTTAAGACGGATCATCGCCCCTTGGTTCAAATCTTCTCGTGTCGCCACAGTGAGCATATCACACCCAGACTTAAGCGTTGGGGTGAGGGCCTTCAGGAATATAATTTCTGTGTACAGTACATACCTGGCTCAACTAACAAGTCTGCTGACTGTCTCTCTCGGTTACCTATAGATGATGAACATGGTGAGATTGAAACGGAGAGTGTGTGTTGGATTACTGAACCAACGTTGTCCAGTGAAGAGTGGTTGAATGGTGTGAAGAAAGATAAAGTTCTTGCTTCTCTCAGAGTGTGGACAAACCAAGGGTGGCCGGATTATAAAACTTTGGACCAAGAAATGAAAGCGTACTGGTCTGTGAGGGACGAGTTGTCGTTTATTTCAGGAAATCTCATGAGGGGAGACAGAGTTGTTCCTCCTGTTGAATTTAGGGACAGGATAGTTAACATAGCTCACGAGGGCCATTTAGGAAGAAGTCTCACCAAGGCTCGGGTGAGAGAAAGATACTGGTGGCCTGGTATGGATCACATGATAGAAAATGTTGTTAAGGAGTGTGTGTCGTGTGCTTCCAATGATAAGTCTCACGTTCCCAATCATGCACCGTTATCACCAGTTGAGGTCCCGGATGTTGTATGGACAAAGTTAGGATTAGATATTGTAGGCCCTTTTGAACTTTTGCCCTCCTGTGAACGTTTTGTTATTTTAATGGTGGATTATACCTCTAAATGGGTGGTTACTAAGTGTGTGTCTACTGTGAGCACAAAGACTGTCATTGATTTCCTTAGGGATGTATTTGCTTCGGAGGGTGTGCCCAAGTTTTTGATTACTGACAATGGAGTGCAATTTGTGTCTCATGAGATGTGCAAATTTTTAATGATCACAACATAATCCATCAGAAAACAGCCTTATATACGCCTCAAGCCAATGGTTTGAGTGAAAGGATGAACCGGGTTGTCAAGGATTGTGCTCAACGCGCTCTCGAATCTAGATTGTCTTTCAATGATATCCTGAGAGACACCTGGTGGGCACACCGCACTACTCCGAATGTGGTCACGCAGAAGTCTCCTTTTGAGGGTTTGAGGGAAGGAAAGCCGTTTCAAAGTTAAACCCATCTTGGCTGCCTGCATGTACGAAGGGGGTATTTCTGATGAAACAAGACGTTCTAGGGTTTCGGAGTACCAACATAAATACAAAATTAGTTATGACTCTAAGATGTGTGTGAAGAACAAGAAGTGGAATGTTGGTGACAAAGTGATGGTCAAAAATCCCAGACATACTCTGAAAGGCAAAAGCAGTTTCATTGGTCCTTTCACCATTGTTGCCATCAGGAAAAATGTGGTGAGGGTGGACACGGGGTGCATGTGGAGCATGTCTAGGCTGGTGAAATGCTCTGGGAAATTTACAAATGTATGTTTACCTTATGAAAAAGATCTGAATAATGGTAATGACCATTTGAATGAGAATGTTCATGGCAGAGAAATGAACGCCTCCTCTGGTAGGAGTAGGAACCTGCCTGTGAAACTTCGAGACTATGTTTTATATTGATACTGCTTGTATCGTGTGAAACTTCGAGACTATGTTTTATATTGATACTGCTTGTATCATACGCCATGTTCCTTGTTGTAGTCCCAGGGAGTCCTTAGACAAGTATTCTATTGAGAACATGTTCTTGTGCATTATGTTCCCTCCCTGGGTTCTGCTTATCTTGTTTCAATTTCTCTACTGCGTTGTTATTTTGTTGTACAATTCTCTTTATCATTATTTGTACTTTGTTGAGAAGGGGATGTGTTGTAATCTAGGGAGATATCAGGGCAGGGGTGTTGGAATGTCACTGTGTCATGGAATGTAGTGATGCACGAGGCTTCGTGAATCACTCATTCCAGAGCTGGACATCGTGCCGGACTGTTGGTGCTGCGATCTACGCTAAACCCTGAATAAACCTACATCCTAATTCTTGTGACTATTTCCTTAATTTAACAGAGTACCAGTGGGGTAGCTTAGTTGGTCCTGGGAGCTTTGACAGAGAAAACCACATGGGTTCAGATTGGCGTAGAACAGGAGTGTGCCCCTGCAGTTGCGGGCCCGCGTCCGTATTCTATCGCCCCAAGCAGGGAAGCCCATCAAGGTAATGATTAGTCTACCCTGGCTATTGGCTGGAAGGGGGTTGTGTTGGACTTGGCCCTTTTTGCAGGGTCATCCCTGAACTTTTTGCCTTCCTCCTAGCCTTTTTTCTGACATGGTGTTGGTGGTTTTAGGACTCTGGGCACTTTAGCACTGCTGTCCAGTGTAAAGTGCGTGTGCTCTCTGTGGTAAACATGGTACGATTGGTCAACACCTGTTTGGCGTATTTAATTTACCTGTCAGTCCCTTGTAAAGTGGTATCGCAAATGCCCAGGGCCAGTAAATTAAATGCTACTGGTGGGCTTGCAGCGCTGATTGCGCCACCCACCAAAGTAGCCTTTCAAACCTGTCTCAGGCCTCTGCCATTGCAGGACCTGTGCGTGCAGTGTTACTGCCGCTGTGACGTGGCGCCTAAAGTCTGTGCCACGTCTGTGACCCCCCTTTTACTGCATGTCAGTCACCCCTAAGGTTGGCCCTAGCTAGCCCTATGGGCAGGGTGCATTGTAGGTAAAGGGTAGGACATGTACCTTAAGTGTGTGACATGTCCTGGTAGTAACAAACGGCCATTTTGGTTTCTCACTGCTGTGAGGCTGCCCTCTCATAGGAATGCATTGGAGTTTCCCTGATAAGTGTTTCGGTGGTAATTCCTGATATGAGAGGAGCAGCATGGTCAAGTTTGGCATGTTTGGAATAGTGATAATAAATGCTGCGCAATGGTGTGCGCAGATTTATTATCACTATTTTAGAAATGCCAATTTTAGGGGTTGGCATTTCTGTGTGTTATGTGTCTGCCTGCCTGATGTGTATTGCATGTCTGGCTCTGGAGTGGCAGGGGCTGGTGAGGTGTGTGTGGCTTCAGGGAGGGCAGGGGGAGTCAGCACTAGGCTGAATAGGAGAGCTGCATTTGGAGTAGTGGGAGGAGTAGTCCCCTGACCCTGAATAGGTCTGTGCCTGCCTGGGTGAATGCTGGCTCCGCCCCCTGTGGTGTGTCTGATAACCGAGCCCCCCCCTGACAAAGGGGAAGAGGAGCACGGTAAACAGAGTGCTCCAATACCCCCCAGAACCAGTTGAGACTGGTTCCCCCCAAGCCCTGTGCCAGGGCAAGACAAAGACAGAATGCTGTATAAATATTGGGGCTGTGACCCCATGTAAAGTGTGCTGTTCTGGGTGCTTGGATGTACTTGCTGGGCCCCAGGAGGAACCGCCATGAGGTACTGCCTCCCTGCTGGAGGGCCCTGTGTGCTGGCCTGCCTGGGCCCAGCTTTGCCCCTTTGAAGTTCTTGGATCCCAGCGCTTCGTGAAGCGGAACATCTTTTACTGCTGGAGCCCCAGAGAGGGGGACTCCAGCCCTGCCAGGAGAGAGGGGTGCTGGTGCCCTGCAGCGCTTGGCTGCGAAATCTCCTGAAGGGAATCCCGGCGTGGGCATTCCACACGTGTTGCTGGAGGGAAGCGGGAGCCCACCCCGCATTGATGCCTTGGTGCGGGAGCCTACCCCGCATTGATGCCACTGAAAGCGGGAGCCTACCCCGCATTTTCTTTCGTGGGAGAAGCCGCCGCTGAGAGCGACGACCCGGAAGACAGGCAGACTGCCTGGTTGTAGGCAGGGCCTAAAGGAGGACGGGAGCCTACCCCGCCTCTGTGGCCGTAAGCGAAGACCCAGGCGGGAGCCTACTCCGCGCTGGGACGTGCCCAGAAGAGAAACGGAGACTTCGCTCCTTGTGGCCTGAGATCGCGGGGAGCGGAAGTCAGGCGCCTCTGCCTGACTGTGGGCGTGGCGACGACAGGAAGTCAGGCTTGAGTGGGCCTGGAGAAGGGAGGGGCCCCCGTGTGATGGTGGGAGCCCCGCCTGCGGCCCGGGGAGAAGAGCGAGATCGACGGAGACCCCGCTCCGTGCTAAGGGATCCCCCGTGTGCCTTCAGAGGGAGGTGGAGCCTCGCGGGCTCCCTGCCCGAGTTCTGCTGTGCTCCGGCCGAAGTCCAGTGTGCGAACGGAGGGGACCGGAGAAGACCTGGAAGAGCCCCGGTCAGTGGGGGGACCTACAGGGCACTGTCAATGACCCCTGTTGTACTCATTCCTCAATCTGGCCCCGAACAGCCCCGGTGATTGGGGCTGAACGTTGAGCATTGTTGGTGCTGATCGGAGGCACCAGGAGGAGCCCGGTAAAGGGGGCTCACAAGGCACAGTTGGTGCCAGTGCTTTTTCAGCACGAGAGGAGCCCCGGGAAGGAGGGGCTCCCACGGCACTCTGTTGGTGCCATCCTTCTGCTGTTTCCAGCTGCACCACGAGAGCGTGGGCAACTGCACCGAGGGGGCACTTTTGTTCAGTAGTCCCAGAGTGGGGCTCCAGAGGCATGGTAGTGCCAGTGCTTGTTTATGTGCCACAGCTGCACCGCGAGAGCGCGGGCAGCTGCAACGTGGGGCCATTTCCTTTTAGATGATGAGGAAGGGGTGAGTTGCCCCCACCTGCCCCCAGTGCGTGGTGCACATTGTCTTCGCTGCGTTGGCAGCCAAGGGGCCAGTGGAAGGCCCCTTTTAGAGCCCTGACTTTGGAGGACAAAGGGTATTTGAGCCCCACAGAAGGCTAGTTGGCCAGGGGTCAGTGTTGGTAGGGCGCAAGGCCCTAATGTGATGCCTATTGCATAATGTGTTTATGCCTACAGAGGTTGCATAATGTGTTTATGCTTATGAGGTTTGTGCATAATGTGTTTTATGCCTAATGTGATGCAGACATAATGCATTTATGTTGCTAATGCTAATGCTGAGTACAGTATTCTGCCAGTTGTTACTGGTTGTGTTTTATATTTGCTACTTGTGCTGTGTGATGGTTCTGACAGTGGCCCGATTGGCCCTGTCATGTATATAATCCCTGTAAATTATTACCTGGTGCCAGTTGGCACAGTGTATATGCGTGATTATGATTCTAATGTGTTTTGGATAATACAAAGGCTATTTTTTATATAACCTTGTGTGGAGTTTCTTTTGTAGTGTGCCTAGTGTGTTGCTGCTGTGTGTTTGTTGCGCAAACGCTTTACACATTGCCTCTGGGATAAGCCTGACTGCTCGTGCCAAGCTACCAAGGGGATGAGCAGGGGTTATCTTCAGCGTGTAACTCCCCTGCCCTGACTTGAGTGGTGGTTTCTGCCTGGCTTAGGCACATGCCCTAGCCAACCAGAAATCCCATTTCTAACATTGGTTGTTAGCGGTGAGGATAGGACTTGCGTTTGCGCAGTACCACAGCCACAACTGGTTGCACTACAAACTCTGCATTTAGATAATCACAGGTTTGGGGATTATTTTTCCTGATTTTGTTTTCTCCTAAAGATGTCATTTTTGAATTGTGTTTTTCTGCTCTTTTAAAATTTTGGTGACACCCCTAAAGTGTCAGTCATGTCTCACCCCGGTGATCCAGCAGTTATTGTGACTGGAAGTGCATTTAATGTAAAGAGGTTGTGTAAATACACTGTGAAGGACCTAAAGAGTTTCTGTCAGGATCTTGGGTGTCAGGTGAAGAAGTCTGCCCAGAAAGCAGAACTGCAGGAGGCCTTGTTGGCCTGTTGGACATCCCAAAACTGGGTGGGGGAGGGGTCTGGGAAGGAGGGCCCCGAGACCAGTGAGGTCCCCGAGAGGGAGGGTCCCCAACTAGCACCCCCAGAGGGCAGTGGCCCTGGAGAGTTTGAGCAGGAGGGAGAAAATGACAGGGCAGGGACGCCAGTAGGTAGGGAGGACCCCATAGATAGGGAGTCCCTTGCTGGGTCCAGTGCCAGGGGTGGTGCCCTATCCCTTTCCCTGTCCCCAGAGGAGTGGGTAGATAGGACGGAAGAAAGGGAGCATCAGCTGGCATTGGAAAGGCTCAGGTTGGAGCTAGCGCAGCTGGGTGTGGGGGAGAAAAAGCTAGAGAATGAGAGGGTCTTAGCGCAGGAGAGGATGGCGGAGGCAGAGAGGGCCTTCGCCAGGGAGAAACTAACTCTTGAGGATTATGTCCCCTGAGTGCAGTTTTAGTTGTCTGGATTCACCAGCGAGGGTGGGGTCCAGTGGTGGCAGCAATATGGAGTTCAGTGCAGGAAGTCCCACTCCCAGATCCCAGAGTATGGTGCCTGGTTCCCAGGAAGAGGGGTACAGGTTGAGGTTCAGGGGCAGTAAGAAACTGTCTCACCAGTCTTGGAGGGAGTTTGTGGATGAATGTTGTGATGCACTGGAGGGTTGGGTGATGGGTAGCACGGCGAATGATTTTGAAGGGCTGTTCAATCTGGTTGTCAGAGAGCACATGTTAAGTAATTGTTTTCCGGGGTTACGCCAACACCTGTTGGAGTGTGAGTTCTCTGATTCCAGGGAGTTTGCACGGGAGGCAGACCTCTGGGTGGTTGCCAGAGGGTCTGAAGAGGCATTGGGGAGTGACCCTAAAAGGAGTGGCTCAGGTATCTTCCAGCCCAGAGTGGTGGGAGAGGTTCAGAGTAGCCCAGCTAGGTCCCGGTATAGTGGGAGGGGTGTAGGGACTCACGTCTTGTCTCTGCGAAGAAGGAGTGAGAATGGGATGCGTCCCAAGGTGCCCGAAACCCAGTCTCAGGGCCTGGAGGGTTCCTTACGGGAACACCAGGTGGGGAGCCTAAGCTGTACTAGTAGGCCATTAGAGGGGGATCTCCTAGTGTCAGGAGAACGTGTAAGCAGAGCTCCAGCGGTTCTGGTGTCTGGCGGTGCCACTCCTAAGTGGAGGGTGCAGAAGTCCAGAGGAAGGGGTGAGAGGGGGAGAGAGTCCCCAGTGGAAGAACCAGTGGGTCAGGGGCCAGCCATAAGGGCTGAGCATCCTAGAAGTGACCATGGTGACAACACTTCTGTTTTGGGGGATCTCTGCGCACTGTCAGGTGGACAGGGGTCGGGAGATCAGCACCAGGCAGACTGTCATGCAACACATGAGGTATGTGTTACCCTTGGGGGGGGGGCATGCGTGCTCCCCGGGAAGTCCTGGTGTGCCAGGCAGGTGCTCAGCCGCAGGGTTTAGTCCCTGGGTTGGGAGGCCAGGTTCAGGTTCTGCCTGACCTGGAGGGAAGGACATCTGTAACCAGTGTCCTGACCAGTTTGTCTTCTAGGGGTACCATTCCAGGTGGGAGCGTGCAGAACTCTGGAAGGGGGTGCAGAGGGAGGGAGTCCTCGCCTCTGACCCCGGTTCAACCGCAGGGTTTAGTCCCTGGGTTGGGAGGTCAGGTTCAGGTTCTGCCTAACCTGGAGGGAAGGACATCTGTAACCAGTGTCCTGACCAGTTTCTCTTCTAGGGGTACCACTCCAGGTGGGAGGGTGTAGAATTCTGGAAGGGGGTGCAGAGGGAGGGAGTCCTCGCCTCTGACCCCGGTTCAACCGCAGGTATAAGTCCCTGGGTTGGGAGGCCAGGTTCAGGTTCTGCCTAACCTGGAGGGAAGGACATCTGTACGCGGTGTCCCTACCGATTTGTCTTCTGGGGGTACCACTCCAGGTGGGAGGGTGCAGAACTCTGGAAGGGGGTGCAGAGGGATGGAGTCCTCGCCTCTGACCCCGGGGCAACCTGAGGGTTTAGATCCTAGGTTGGGAGACCAGTTGCAGGAGAGAGGTCCTGAACTGGTGGGAGAGTTGTGTTCTGAGGGTGCTTCTCCTGGGAGGAGAGTGCGGAACCCCAAAAGGAGAGGTAAGGGCAGGAGAGCCTCGCCCGGGACCTCTGGTCAACCTGAGGGTGCGAACCCTAGGTTGGAGGATCAGTGGCAGTTTAGAACCGCACTGTTGAGAGGTAGAGCGGGGAATGGATACTATGTACCAGGGGTTACTGCCCCCCACTCTGTGAGATGGCAAGGACCAGAGACATCTGGATGGCCTAGGGCCTGATCCTGGCCGCGGACAACTAGGGAGTACCAGTGGGGTAGCTTAGTTGGTCCTGGGAGCTTTGACAGAGAAAACCACATGGGTTCAGATTGGCGTAGAACAGGAGTGTGCCCCTGCAGTTGTGGGCCCGCGTCCGTGTTCTATCGCCCCAAGCAGGGAAGCCCATCAAGGTAATGATTAGTCTACCCTGGCTTTTGGCTGGAAGGGGGTTGTGTTGGACTTGGCCCTTTTTGCAGGGTCATCCCTGAACTTTTTGCCTTCCTCCTAGCATTTTTTCTGACATGGTGTTGGTGGTTTTAGGACTCTGGGCACTTTAGCACTGCTGTCCAGTGTAAAGTGTGTGTGCTCTCTGTGGTGAACATGGTACGATTGGTCTACACCTGTTTGGCGTATTTAATTTACCTGTCAGTCCCTTGTAAAGTGGTATCGCAAATGCCCAGGGCCAGTAAATTAAATGCTACTGGTGGGCTTGCAGCGCTGATTGCGCTACCCACCAAAGTAGCCTTTCAAACCTGTCTCAGGCCTCTGCCATTGCAGGACCTGTGCGCGAAGTGTTACTGCCGCTGTGACGTGGCGCCTAAAGTGTGTGCCACGTCTGTGACCCCCCTTTTACTGCATATCAGTCACCCCTAAGGTAGGCCCTAGCTAGCCCTATGGGCAGGGTGCATTGTAGGTAAAGGGTAGGACATGTACCTTTAGTGTGTGACATGTCCTGGTAGTGACAAACAGCCATTTAGGTTTCTCACTGCTGTGAGGCTGCCCTCTCATAGGAATGCATTGGGGATTCCCTGATAAGTGTTTTGGTGGTAATTCCTGATATGAGAGGAGCAGCGTGGTCAAGTTTGGTATGTTTGGAATAGTGATAATAAATGCTGCGCAATGGTGTGCACAGATTTATTATCACTATTTTAGAAATGCCACTTTTAGAGGTTGGCATTTCTGTGTGTTATGTGTCTGCCTGCCTGATGTGTATTGCATGTCTGGCTCTGGAGTGGCAGGGGCTGGTGAGGTGTGTGTGGCTCCAGGGAGGGCAGGGGCAGTCAGCACTAGGCTGAATAGGAGACCTGCATTTGGAGTAGTGGGAGGAGTAGTCCCCTGACCCTGAATAGGTCTGTGCCTGCCTGGGTGAATGCTGGCTCCGCCCCCTGTGGTGTGTCTGATGACCGAGCCCCCGCCTGACAAAGGGGAAGAGGAGCACGGTAAACAGAGTGCTCCAATACCCCCCAGAACCAGTTGAGACTGGTTCCCCCCAAGCCCTGTGCCAGGGCCAGACAAAGACAGAATGCTGTATAAATATTGGGGCTGTGACCCCATGTAAAGTGTACTGTTCTGGGTGCTTGGATGTACTTGCTGGGCCCCAGGAGGAACCGCCACGAGGGACTGCCTCCCTGCTGGAGGGCCCTGTGTGCTGGCCTGCCTGGGCCCAGCTTTGCCCCTTTGAAGTTCTTGGATCCCAGCGCTTCGTGAAGCGGAACATCTTTTACTGCTGGAGCCCCAGAGAGGGGGACTCCAGCCCTGCCAGGAGAGAGGGGTACTGGTGCCCTGCAGCACTTGGCTGCGAAATCTCCTGAAGGGAATCCCGGCGTGGGGATTCCCCCCGTGTTGCTGGAGGGAAGTGGGAGCCCACCCCGCATTGATGCCTTTGGAGCGGGAGCCTACCCCGCATTGATGCCACTGAAAGCGGGAGCCTACCCCGCATTTTCCTTCGTGGGAGAATCCGCCGCTGAGAGCGGCGACCCGGAAGACAGGCAGAATGCCTGGTTGTAGGCGGGGCCTGAAGGAGGATGGGAGCCTACCCCGCCATCGTGGCTGTAAGCGAAGACCCAGGCAGGAGCCTACCTTGCGCTGGGACGTGCCCAGAAGAGAAACTGAGACTTTGCTCCGTGTGGCCCGAGATCGCGGGGAGCGGAAGTCAGGCGCCTCTGCCTGACTGTGGGCGTGGCAACAAGAGGAAGTCAGGCTCGAGTGGGCCTGAAGATGGGAGGGGCCCCTGTGTGATGGTGGGGGCCCCGCCTGCGGCCCGGGGAGAAGAGCGGGATCGACGGAGACCCCGCTCCGTGCTAAGGGATCCCCCATGTGCCTTCAGAGGGAGGTGGAGCCTCGCAGGCTCCCTGCCCGAGTTCTGCTGTGCCCTGGCCGAAGTCCAGTGTGCGAGCGGAGGGGACCGGAGAAGACCAGGAAGAGCCCCAGTGAGTGGGGGACCTACAGGGCACTGTCAATGACCCCTGTTGCGCTCATCCGGCCCCGAACAGCCCCGGTGATTGGGGCTGAGCGTTGAGCATTGTTGGTGCCGATCGAAGGCACCAGGAGGAGCCCGGTAAAGGGGGCTCACAAGGCACAGTTGGTGCCAGTGCTTTTTCAGCACGAGAGGAGCCCCGGGAAGGAGGGGCTCCCATGGCACTCTGTTGGTGCCATCCTTCTGCTGTTTCCAGCTGCACCATGAGAGCGTGGGCAGCTGCTCCGAGGGGGCACTTTTGTTCAGTAGTCCCAGAGTGGGGCTCCAGAGGCATGGTAGTGCCAGTGCTTGTTTCTGTGCCACAGCTGCACTGCGAGAGCGCGGGCAGCTGCAACGTGGGGCCATTTCTTTTTAGATGATGAGGAAGGGGTGAGTTGCACCCCTGTAGTATCCTAGTTTACTGTCCATGCTTGTGTTTGCCATTTTCCACCACATGCCCTGCCATTAGAATGTTACAGTATGATGATGTATTATGGAATGTTGGGTGTCTGTCAAGAAAAGCCACAGTTGTGATGGGGCTGAGCAGCATGCTGGCTGCTCCTGGTGGGGCTCATCTACATATCTACAATAAATCATCTTGAACTACATCTCTCTGTCTGGACTTCATTACTACATTTTTATGGCGACGATCTGGAAACTTACCCTCGTTCTACGTGCTCAACAAAAGAAGTTAATGTCAAAGAAGTCAAGATGTTGAGAAGTAGCAACAAACTACAATTGGAACAAAGATTCTGGCACCCTGAGCCCCACCAGTGACCACTACACCGGTCGCCCCCAACCTGTGCATGCCAGATTCCATTTCACACAAGCCTGGTGAGCTATGTTATGCTTGCGCATCGAAGTGACAGAAGTGAAAAACTCGCACTCCAGATTATGGAAGAGCTGTTTATGGATTTGGGCCAGTGCGCCCTCACCAGCGTGTTCCTGTTTTTGGTTTTCCTACCTACTGCAAGTTTCATCGGTACTTCTGCCAAGAGAAACTCACACTTTGCCACATGAACAGCATTGCGGGGGAAGAGTTTTCAAACTCTCTTTCTCAAACTGCAATTGTGTAAAGGAGTTTACATGTGCACTGGTTTGTTATTTTACTGCACACTGCCTCTCACTATATGGTTTTTGCCCGCGCTTCACTAAGGAAAGTTGACCTGTTTCCTACTGATGCCATGGACTTTTAGGGGTAAGCCAATATGTTTGTTTTACTATAGTTTGGCAGTGGCATCCACTAGTGTAAGCAAGAAGGGACAACCATGCACAATATTCTCCTGACTCATTGTCGTCTTTTATTATTTGTGTTCCTTGAGCCATTTTTCTAACTGTGGCAGTTGATCCGTTTGTGCCTATTCAAAAACGCAAGCGCGAGTCATTGTCAACGCGCGCCCACCTACCTGCATCCTGCTGTTCTTGATGCCTGCCACGGACCCTCTGTGACGCGTGCTTCTCCTCAAGGTTTCCTGCTGTCGAAGGTGTTTGGTAGCACGATTATGCCGGGAGCCACCCGGCGCGGCGTCACCAGTGCGTGCCGCCATTTTGCGATTGGAGTTGTCTATGTACCTCCTGTTTCCACTCAGCTCCTTACGTTTTGCCAACCATTTTGTTTGGACAATAAAGTTTATTGTTGGTTGTGGTCCTCCAACAACGTAGCGGGATGCAAGTCTCTTGCCTGCCGCCTTCTTGAGGGAAGTGGGTTATTGCGAGAAAATATCCTTCAGTTTCATTGGATTTTTGCTATTTTGGAGTGTGCCATATTCTCCCTGTCTGTTTTTTTTTCACGGGAGCTGCTCAAAGAACATGCCGGTATTTGAACATTCTTTCTATTTGTCTTTACGAAGGTGAATAGGGTGGGTACTGCTGTGTGACAACATCTGACCTGAGTTTCAATTTTAATTTTCCTGTTACACATGTCTGAGAACAAGGTGCAGTCATGTACCTCGACAAGCACTACTTTACTTTTAATTCATCTCGGAGCACTGTTCCATTGTTTGTTTGGTTTTTTTCCAAGCCATGGTGCCTTTCGATCTTCAGTGGAGGTCTTCTTTGCACCAGTGCACTGTATTTTCAAAAGGTAACCAGATTCTTCCTTTAACCTCGAAGTGCTGTTTGTTTCTATGCACGCCTGCCTCGCATGTTCGCGGTGACAGGCACACCATTGATTTTCTTAAGATCCAAAGTGGAGGTGCAAATTGCACTGGTATTTCAAACAGCTTATGTGATATAAGTTACATGCTTTAGTTATGTGCCAGCATTGTGGGAGTCTCATTCAATGCCATATCATGGTGATTGTGTGTCACATGTATACTTTTGTTTATTTTAATGATTTTGCCGCCCGATGTGGTTACGTCTGCACCATGGCAGTTCAACTGCTACCAAACATTCAAACATCTCACATTCACACAGTTGTAACTTTCTTCAAATTTTTTTTTTTTAATGCAAATGGTAGTATAAGCCTGTTTTATTATATGCATCTATGTTTAGGCTTGTTACACATGTTATGATGTTACTGTTTCCTCAAGTTTTATCCTTCACAGGATTGTATGTTGTTTTATTTCAACTTAGCCCAACGGGGTACATATATGGACCCTAGGTACACTCTCTCAAGAGTTCGATTATTCGATTATCTCGATTTACATGCATGACTGCAGTTTTCCCTACGTAGGGATAGCAATGGGTGTTAGTCCCAGTTGCTCTATGTACATTTGCCCATTTGTACTACTCACAGTTTCAAATCTATTTCCAAGTATATGTCATGGGTTCTTACCATTATATGTTACCTGACCATGGCTATCCCTTCCTCACTTTTCGGGATGTCTTAGGTTCAAGTTCAATTTTCTATTATACCATTACTCCACACAGTGTGTGTAGTATGGGATTTAGTTCCATTACGGTGCACGTCAAGTGGCCTCTACACGAGGTTGTCCAGGTTGCCCTTTTTAACTCACAGTGTGTGTCATATGGGTCTTATTCTCATTATTACAGTGCACAACGTTTGACCTCTTTACAAGGTTGTCTATATACGGGTTTAGTCCCTCTCTCAATTGTTCTTCACCCTGTTTACATTAAGCCTTATTACTTTACAATGTCGATTTTCCATTGCTATGTTGTTTACAGGGAAGTAGGAGTGTTGTATTCATTCATTCTTTCTTCACCCTGTTTACATTATGCCTTATTGTTATTCTTTGTCGATTTTCCATTGCTATGTTGTTTACAGGGAAGTATGAGTGATGTTAGTGTATTCATTCATTCTCTTCTTTGTTTTCTCATGCTGTGCTTTGCCTCCTGTCATACCTGTCTGGCCAGTGGGTGTGTCTGGATGTAAGTATCCGTGCTTTCTTGTTCTTCTTTTGGTTTCTATCTTATTTGTTGTGTTATGGAAGAAAAGGAGATATGTAGTATCCTAGTTTACTGTCCATGCTTTTGTATGCCATTTTCCACCACATGCCCTGCCAGTAGAATGTTACAGTATGATGATGTATTACGGAATGTTGGGTGTCTGTCAAGAAAAGCCACAGTTGTGATGGGGCTGAGCAGCATGCTGGCTGCTCCTGGTGGGGCTCATCTACATATCTACAATAAATCATCTTGAACTACATCTCTCTGTCTGGACTTCATTACTACAACCCCCTTGCCCCCAGTGCGTGGTGCACATTGTCTTTGCTGCATTGGCAGCCAAGGGGCCAGTGGAAGGCCCCAGTTAGAGCCCTGACTTTGGAGGACAAAGGGCATTTGAGCCCCACAGAAGGCCAGTTGGCCAGGGGGTCAGTGTTGGTAGGGCGCAAGGCCCTAATGTGATGCCTATTGCATAATGTGTTTATGCCTACAGAGGTTGCATAATGTGTTTATGCTTATGAGGTTTGTGCATAATGTGTTTTATGCCTAATGTGATGCAGACATAATGCATTTATGTTGCTAATGCTAATGCTGAGTACAGTATTCTGCCAGTTGTTACTGGTTGTGTTTTATATTTGCTACTTGTGCTGTGTGATGGTTCTGACAGTGGCCCGATTGGCCCTGTCATGTATATAATCCCCTGTAAATTATTACCTGGTGCCAGTTGGCACAGTGTATATGCGTGATTATGATTCTAATGTGTTTTGGATAATACAAAGGCTATTTTTTATATAACCTTGTGTGGAGTTTCTTTTGTAGTGTGCTTAGTGTGTTGCTGTTGTGTGTGTGTTGAGCAAACGCTTTACACATTGCCTCTGGGATAAGCCTGACTGCTCGTGCCAAGCTACCAAGGGGGTTAGCAGGAGTTATCTTCAGCGTGTAACTCCCTTGCCCTGACTAGATTGGTGGTTTCTGCCTGGCTTAGGCGCATGCCCTAGCCAACCAGAAATCCCATTTCTAACAATGACCAAGACAAGGTGACCAGAACTTCACATATCAGCAGAACACCACATTTAAAGCCATGGGTTTTTATTAGGTCTAGTGTCAACCAAGATGTTTTGATTTTACTAAAATGATATGTTAAATCAACTAATTTACATGGACTTTCAGCCAGTCTACTTCATCCATCGACCTCTTATTGTGTCATTCACATTTTTCTTTCACCCAATACAGCAACAGCATTTAATGGGCCAGTCCACTTCAGCCACTGGATAGCTTTACTGTGAGTGATGGCATTCTGTCCTCTCACAAGGCGCACATACACACATAAAGTATTTCCCTTCAGTATCAGGGACCACTATGGCAATGTATGCTTTTGAGACAAAAAACATATTTTTGCTTTTAGCAATATTGTTTATGTTGTTGAGGGCTCAGCAGCTTCCACAACAATGTAGCTTTTAAAAACTATGGCAAAAAACACAACCATTGACAAAGCCAAACATCTGGCTGCCAATGCCAGACCAATTGGTTTTGGCAATACTGGTATTAAACAATGTTTTCGGGTGTGCTAACCCAATTGAGTCAACAAAAACTAATCAAGGATAGAACTCAGCCTGTCAGATGACAACCCAAGATTGTAACATGGTGAGCAACTGACATGAAGTTATCTGACAATACCGAACCCATGTGATTCAATCTCTTCCTTCTATATAGATATCATAGTATGAATTTTACTAAATACCTTCCCACTGACTCCGCAATACAAAACCTTCAAACGTGATATATACCACACACCAACTAACTGTCAAACAACACTAATACAAAGCCAAACCCAAAACAACCCCCTGCCATCCAACAACAACAGACTGCATGCTGTTGCATGCTAACAGATGGTCAACACAGACTAATGCATTACCACTGCATACCAAAACACTGCTAAACCCTACCAAGAACATGTTGCCTCCGATTAATGCACTGTTCACACCAACAAACTGTCACTCGATGCCAATGCACCACTTCTCACAATAATGCTCCACAAAAACCACTGCCACCCACCCCATTGATATGGCATCACATAACAGCAGATCCGGCTTACCGATGACTACACGGTATTTAGGGAGAAACTGAAAACTTATCTGTTCCCATGGGTTTGATCAGTGACCTAGAGACCTTTCCCCATTACTCCACTCCCACCTAGGTTGTGCTCTCCTTAGCGCCGTGATATCCATCCGGATGAATGTTGCGCTATATGAATAAATAATATAATCAATGCACTGTCATCCCACATCAATGTAAAGCACCCAATGTCAAAATCTTTAAACGCCACACCAGAGCACAATAACCCAGAATACTGCCCAAAACAAACCATAACCAAATATGAGCAGACTGCAAATACACACCAATCAGCTGCCACCACAGACCAACTCACTACCATGTCATACCAATATACTGCCACTGAACACCAAAGCGTTGCCCCTAACCAATAGACTGCCACTGCACACAACACACTGCTAATCCACACCAGTGCATTGCCACTACCATGTCAATTAACGTCACCCTGCTAACAGCTACAAATTTATTTATTTTTTGCAGATTTATATAGCGCGAACTCGACCCGAAGGTATTGGAGCCTTTTAGATGAGCACCAGTTACGTTACACAAGGGCACATTCATTTTTTTGGTAGGCACGGGAGATTAAGTGATTTGCCCAGAATCACAGGATGTGGAGTCGACCCCGAGGCTCGAACCTTGGTTTTCCAGCTACAAAGTCGGCAGTCTAGCTGTGAGACCACATCCTCTCTCTGGACTTCGGCTGCATTAACAGTGCCTGCGGACATTTTGCCGCCTGCACTGCAGCGCTTAGTTAAAGAGGGCGGTAGTTGTTGAAGGTGGCGAAATGCCTGTGGGCAAGGTGGGGAGGGCAGCAGGTGCACGAGGACCACCCCCCCCAGGGCCGGCTTTAGGGCAGTGTGACGCACTGAGCGCTGACTTGTAGGGAGGTACTGACTTCAGGGGGGCTCTGTCAGGGCCGGACTGGGAACAGAAACCGGCCCTGGCAAACTGCTCAGCCGGCCCCCCCTGGGGTGAGGGGGAGTGCAGCCGAGCAGTTTGCGAGGGCCGGTTTCGGCCGATTTTGTTACTGGTGGCCGATATTGCCGTCACCCGGTAACAAAACCGGCCCCCAGGGGCTCAAAACCGGCCCCCACCCTAGCGGCCTACCGGGGAAACGCCCGGTGCCCGCTATGGCCAGTCCGGCCCTGGGCTCTGTGTTTAGCAGTAACTTTAGATTTAAAAGTAACTACTGCAGAGTTCTTTGTGCATTCAGCTTTCAGGCAGCAATAAAAATGTCAAGATAACTTTTGTGATTAATGCTCCTGCTAGAGAGAGAGATCGGAGTTTTGTTTAGGGGCAGTTTTGACTCACCATAAAGTAGCGCAGAGGGTTAATATACCTGCTGCAAATAACAGATTTGAATTTTATGTGGATAGATGAGTGGATTAGTAAAGCAAGCCTTTACCAGCGCTTTAAAACAAATTATATGTATTTGAGAGAGGGGCTATGGAGGGATGAGAGGCACTTTTGCCAGGTGGCAGTGAGGGAATCCGATGAGGAGGAGGAGGTCATGGGAGTGTGCCAAAAAAGATTGTGGCACCAGTAGCCACCAGCGCTAAAGCCGGCTCTGCCCCCCCACACCTCCTGTAAATAAATAAATTTAAAAAAAAACAATCACTGCAGACAAACACCGGCGTCCAGATTGTGTCAGTGTTTGTCCTGCGATGAAATGTCTGCAAATCCTAACAGCCGGTACAAAGTAGTTGTTGTACTGTCTGTCCACAAGAAAATAATGCCATGCCACATCAACTATTGGTGCCTTGATGGTGGGGGAGGCAGCATTTTCGTCTGGTACACGAACATACTGCCACCCCCACCAAAGGCAGAGCCCCATTTCTACCCATGTTTTTTCATCCACCTAAATAGAGGCCTGCTTTATACAAATCAGTGGTTGGCCTGCCTCCTGCTCCAATAGGAGCAGTTTCAGGCTGCAGTAGTTTATTTTATGTTAGACTAGTGCCTTAAAGCTTGTTTTACCTGCACATATTACATTTTATAAGTCTAATAAACAAACAGAGAACCTACACTAAAATACCCAGCTTGCCTTAGGCTATTATCGGTAATGCCAAGCTGCAATACCTGGGCCTTGGTGACATGGAGCATCTCAGAGCACTACAGATTACTTTCTCCATACATTACACTCATCGTCATGCTGAACACAAAAAATATTTTCACTGTATGACAATTCGAATTCCATTCTAGTGCACAGACTGCGCTTGTTTATCTTTCCCTCTTGCGCTCTCTCCCCACCCGCCCCCTCTTGTACTTAAAACACGTTTCAATGCTTACCTGTGGCTCGTGTTCTTGTTTCACGTTACACCGGGGCTGGAATTTCAGCTTGAAATGGCTGAAAGTGGCGGTTTAGTTTTCCTCTGTACGTCACGTGCTCTTCGCCTTCTGCTCAGGTAGAGCGGCCTGAGGGAGTTTAGGGTCAGTTAATGAACATTGTGAACAAGCTTCAGGGAGATACCGCTCAGTCTATCTTACCAGCGGGTTGGGAAGGAGTTGCAGTAGCGCCTGTTGCCATGGGCAGTGCTTCAGTGTGCTAAGTCAGTGATTCTTAACCTTTAGGCTTCTGTCCACCCACACTTACTCTTACTGGAATCCGGAGACCCCAACAGAATCATGACTGAATTCTGGGGACCCTCACTGAGTCATTAGTGGTAGCTGGAGACTCGGGCTTAAGCAATGTCGATGATTATAACTCAAAACAATACACACAAAGACAGAATCAATCATTAATCAAAGAAATACAAAAATGTTGAAATACTTTATTAATTCACAAACAAATATAAAAAACATCGAAATTTTCATTTTAAAGGGAAAGTTGAGGCTTTTCTAAATTCAACTAAGGCCACCCATCTTCCACAATATATTCTGTTTATTGCAACTGCACTGCTTCCATGAATCATCTGAGGAAAATAAAAATTTTAAGCCTCCAGTTTTAAATTCCAACACATTTAAGGAACATTTTGAAATTTTCAGTTTTACACTTTGCTTCATTATTTATATACACTTTGTTAGAAATTGGGCTTCTGGTTGGCAGAGGTATGGACCCTGTCCAAGCAGGAACCATAATCTTAGTCAGGGTAAGTCACAACACCCCCTAAAATATCCTGTGCTCATAAATGCACTGACCTCATTTATGTGTGTGTTCCATGTAGCACGCCCAAAAAACACCTACCTCACACACCATGATCATACCTTCCAGCTTCACAGTGGCACCATGTGTCACACAATATCAGCTCTTTTCACAATGTGTCCCAGTGAGCAGTCAATATCACATGGTGCAAAAAAAGAGATGAGCTGGAAGCTTTTGCAAAGACTGGGTTTCCAGCTCAGGTGTGGAGGTTTTGCAAACTCCCTCAGACATCGGTACCAGCATCAGAAGCTTTTGATTCTGTTTTGTACGAAGTGTGGTGGGGATCTCAGTCACTGCTGGACCTCAAAGCCAGCTCCCTCTACATGGCCACACTCCCTCGTCCTCTCTCACATGGTGACATTTGTTTCGTAGTTGGTAGGTGTATACTCATGTGGCCTCTTTCTAGATTTATCAACGGGCCAGTGTTTAATTTGTGGAGGTAGTTGTGGGTGGTGGGAAACAACACTAATTTTTGAGAACCAGAACATATTTCTCATCATTAAATTTTCACCCAGACAAGAGAGCGAGAGAAAAAAGCATACAAGAGCGAGGAGCATTCAGATAGGAGAACAGTGACAAAGAGACAACAAAAGGGTGAACAAGTTGAAAACGAGCTACAAGAATGAGATAAAGATAAAGGAAGTGAAGGGTGGTGGAAGAAAAAAGCTGCATTGAACCAAGACTAGGCAACTTTGACAAACTTTAACCTTAGCACAGCGGTTCTTAAGCTGTGTTGGATTTTTGTCATTTTGCTCTTGTTTTTTACAATATTAAATTACTATACACTTTATTAACGTTAAAACATATATTAACTTTGGAAATATTATTACACTTTAAAACAATTAGAAAATATATAGCTTACAAACATAAAACACAAATATGTAGTTGTGGATCAGGGACTGCTGGGGGTCCACGAAACCTACTTAGGGGGCCTGCAACTACTAACATTTATATAATATTAATAGATTTATAGAGTGTTTTAGACCTGACAGCCTTAGGGTGGTCTTCCTCCAACCTTTTGCCTGCCTCCCTCCTTTTTCTGACCTTGTTTTTGCTGGTTATGATGATATTGTGGTCTTATATCTTTTTGTTGTCACATTTCTTTTACTTTACATGCAAAGTATGTGAAGTCGATATTTGTGTCCTTAATATTTTTGTTGCCGATATACTTTTTGCCAATATTTCATCATTCAACCAGCCATGATCCTGTAAAGTACATATCCTGCCTTTTAAATATATTGCACCCTGCCCTGTGGGTCATACAGGGCCTATATTAGGGGTGACCTATATGTATAAAAAGGGAAGGTTTAGGCCTGGCAAGAGGTTTGTCTTGCCAGGTGGAAGTGGATGTGTTAAGCTGCACATACAGGCTCTGCAATGTCAATCCTGAACCATGGTTGGAGGGCTACTGATGTGGGTGGCACAATGAGTGCTGCAGACCCACTAGTAGTATTTAATTTACAGGCCCTGGGCACATGTAGTGCACTTTACTAGGGACTTATAAGTAAATTAAATATGCCAATTGGGGTTAAGCCAATATTATCATATTTAGGGGAAATAGCACAAGCGCTTTAGCACTGGTCTGCAGTGGTAAAGGAACTGCTGTGCTGCTGGAAGGGCTGCCACTTTGCTGGACTGCTGCTCTGCTGGACTCTTGCCTTATGGTGCTCTGGCCTTGCTGAGCTGCCCTGCTGTCTGCTGTTCTCCTGTCCGGGTGAGAATGACTGGACCTGCATTACTTGAACCCAGAGTGATTCCAAGGGCTTGCTGGCTTGCCTCCTGTTCTAAATCTCAGGGATATCAAAGACTTCAACTATCTGCACCTGGACTCTACAAGCTGTGAGTCTACCATGCCAATTGGTCCCACCCCAGTCTTTGACCATTGGAAGTGAGTCCTAAGATGATTCTAAATCCAAAACCCATGCATCCTTGTTGGAACTGGAGCATCTTTGCCTTTGCGTGAGTCGGAACCAGCACATCCTCATCGTTGCGTGGACCGACCTCACCTGCAGAACCAGTACATCGCCTTCAGAATCAACGTATCGCCTACTGCGAGAGCAGCAACCGTGCATCGCATTCGGTACCAGCACCTCGCACTCGGAACTGACACATTGCTGCTGTTGGGTCAAAAAAAATTGACACATCTCATCCACTGCATGGCTCTGCACCGACGCATTGCTTCGGCTACACCTCGAATCTTCATCAACGACAACGCATCCCTAATCAAGGTACTTTGGTTCAGAGGGCCCAAGTGGGTCCCTGAATCCAGCCCGCACTCCATCACCATCAGCATGAACTTTTGACTTTGCCCTGGTCTAGCATTTAAGCGCTTATTGCTTCTAAGCACTGTTTTGCATTTATTCTTTAAAAATTAATATCTTGACTTCTACATGTTGGATTTTTGTCATTTTGCTCATGTTTTTTTACAATATTAAATTATTATGCACTTTATTAATGTTAAAACATATATTAACTTTGGAAATATTATTACACTTTAAAAAAAAAAAGAAATATATAGCTTACAAGCATAAAACACAAATATGTAGTTTAAAATAATCACAAAATAATTAATAAGCATAATATTTAAAAAAAAATACAATTATGATTTAAACATAAATAATGTTATGTTATGTTATCAGCATTTGTAGAGCGCATGGCTGCCCCAGCAACGGGGCGTCCCAGCGCTAAGCCATGGTAGTAGCGGACAGAGAGAGAGAGAAGGCTAAAGATTGGAAAAGAGCCATGTCTTGATCAATTTCCTGCCACGGGCAGCAAGAGGGATGGTATTCCAGAGGGCGGGGGCCAATGCCCTGAAAGAGCGTCCACCGGCTCTAGTTCTGCGCACCCGCGGGACACAGGCCAGGTGTAGGTCCATAGAGCGCAGGGCCTGAGCCTGGGTGAACACTGAGCATGAATCGCTCAGGATTTGCGGACCCATGCCATGCAGGATCTTATGTGTGGTACATAAGATCTTGAAGTGAACTCTTCAAGATCTAACTAATGCAAGTGGTAAGAACAAATTCATTATAATCACAAACATTAGATATTAAACATTTGAAAAAATAATACAATAACATTAAAATAAATAAATGTTAATAACAACACTACTTCAAACACATAAACAATGAAAAAATACATCAAATTGTCATTTAAAATTAAAAGAAAATGATAGTTAAGCAAATTTAAAAAAAACTGAAACATTCGACTGGTCTGACCAACAGTAAGGAAAGTGTTGACATTTGAAGGCGTCAGATTTACTATTACCACTCCAATGTAAGCAACAGTGGGGAAAGTGTTGGACTCTGGTGGAAGGGCGCCTGTGTTGCTGGCAGGGGTCACACGCCGGTGTCGGCAGGTGAACAGTGTGGCCTGGCTGCGCAGGGGTGGGCCTGACGGGTTCGTGGTCCAGCGTGCCGGGGTCCGGCAGGCGCACAGCATCGCAGGCAACTCCGCTCACGAGGACGGCGTCGGCCTCGTGGCGGGGTGGAAAGCACCGCCCTGGCAGAGACGTGGGGCTTTCCAGGAGAGGACCACGCCCAGGCCTACGTTCTTTTAATTCACACCCCTACGCTGGTGTGGCGTACGCTGGGCCATCCCACTCCGGTGATGCTTAGGGGGTGGCGTCACAGGCAGCATTTCCGCGAGGTCCCCCACTGGCTGGGGTGACATGGTTGCGTCCACTGTCCACCGCACTCCATATGCCAGAGGTGTATGTCGCCATGGATATGGCCATATGGGTGTGTTCTGCATACTGTGGTCTGTCCAGCACATCTCCGCCACCCTTGGCATTGTGTGCTTTCCCGATCATGGTTCTACTGCATCCTTCACACATGCCTGGTTGCCACCTCTCCCCACATTCGGCTATTATGTGGCTGAGGTGCCATGCCATTGATGGCTCATGTTCAGGGCTTGCCCAGGTGACCATTGTAAGTTGTTCTGTCGTGTCTGGTGGGTGGTCATGTTGTTGTGCATGTTGGTTGTGATTTTGTGACGTGTGCATTGCCAGAGTTGTGAGTTGCATGGTTGTGGAGTTGAGGTGTGTGGGGTGTTCATTTCAGACTTGCCAAGGGGGTGTGCATTTCCCTTGTTGCCATCCTGGGAACGCTGGTTGATGATGGACTGTCGGAGGATGAAGGTATCATGCACACTGGCTGTGTATTTGAAGGCGACATTGTTGGAGGTTCCACGGTGTTCTGTTGTTGCCTGCACATTGATGTGAGACGTGTGCTTCCTGTTGAGGTGATTGTGTGCTGTGTCACCAGGGGCCACAGGTAGTACATGTGTGCTGTGGATTGCCCCAAACACGTCCGTGCATCCTGCTATGGCGTATGGTCCTTGCTTGGTCTCCAGCGGATCCTGCGCATTGTGTTGGACGTATGGGGACTGGGGTACCAGGGTGATGGTGATGTCCAGGACAGGTGTGGGGGACTTGGATGTGGCTGGCTGTGTGACTACTCCGAACTCTGGCGGGTGTTGTTTGGGGGGTACCAGGGGCCAACAGGTGCAGCCAAGCCAGCAGCTTTGTGTGGGGTGGGATGTTGGTTGTCCGCTGTGTTGGTGCCGTAGGCCTGTTAGGCGATGATGGTCAGGATGCGTTGGATGGTTGTCCCTTTCAGCCTGTAGTGGACGGTGACATTGTCAGATGTTGGGTCTGTGCGGCTGGTACGTTTCCTGGGGGTCCGCTGTCTTTGTCTGCGCTGCGTCTGTGGTGGTCCGGGGGGAGGGGGGGTGTTCCGGGTGTGGGTTGGGGTCCTGGGGTGGTGGCGGTGGGTGTTGTGGCCCTCTTGGTTGTCCGGGCCGCATGATGAGTGGCTCCATGGCATCTGTTGCCCTTTGGATGTGGCCCTGGGCTGTGCTCCGTTTTGTAGTGCTGGCTGCCGTCCGACTTTACACCAGGTCAGAGCAGGTGTAGATTTCCTGGTGCTAATGCGGCTTATCGTCGGTTTTGTGTTTTTATCGCCGATGTGGCTGGTCGTTGTGAATGTTGAGGTGTGATGTTGTCGCGCCTTTTGGCACGGGAACGCCCACTCTGTATCTCATTAGCGATAGTTGCGCGGGTCCTCTGTGGTGATGTTTCTTGCGGCTGCTATCGCGGGTAAACTGGTGCTGTGGGCTGTTTACACCAGCTTGTGAATGGGGAGGTATATTTATCAAATTTCGTTTCTCGCGCTGCATCACATTTGGCGATGTAGCGCGAGAAACAAAATGTGTTTTATTTATTTATATGTGTACTTACCTGTAATCGCCCGTAATCCGTAGTTTACTACCCCCCACCCTGCCCCTCCCCCGCCCCACGTCAGCGCCCGGCGGCACTCCCACCACCGACCGCTACTGCCCTTGGTGTTTCTAATACCAAAGACAATCTGCCCTGGAGTGGTTTTGAAGTTTAGAAGACATCAGTAGAGCCAATGGCATATGGCTGAGGGGATAAAAGACTGTGTAGGCAGCATTGTTTTGCTGTACATCTGACGTCATAGGCCGGGCACCTCTTTCTGAACTCAGGCATGTAACACGCTACCTGGCAGAGAAATGAAAGCTGCTTTGCAAACAAATGAAGTATTGAAGGAATGAAGGTCTTTCCAAGTAGTGATGTAAAATTCTATTTGAAATTCTGTGCTTCGGGCTTAGCTTACAGGGCCACAGGCTCTTTTGCAAGCGAGGAAGGGGATTTATTATACATGTCCTAAGCTCTGATGGAAAGAAAGGTATCACATTTCTTGTTGCAATGTTGAGTAACATTGCACAGCATGCAATGATTTTAATCCTGTCTCTGGACTATAGTGCAGCGCCCCCCCACTCTTGTGTAGACATTGGAATCATCAGTAAAGAAGTCCAGATTTCTGTTCCACAGCTGAGCCAGTGTGTCTGTGTGCCATCATATGCCTCCTCTCCCTCATAGCATGGGCACTAAGGTATAGTGTAAGCAGCCAGGAAAGACCGACATAGGTACTGTCACCTATAACAATTAAAATAAAAACTCAGGGGCCAATTCACAAAGGGCCTCCGTGCTCGTGGTGGAGGCCCCGCAGACATAGCGGGACCCGCACTCGTGGTGGGACCTCCGCGCAGCAGTTACTCATTGCGGAGGCCCATCGAGGAGTGCAGGCCCTCCTGCCACAGCTGCGGGGCCTCTGGCATGAGTGTGGAGGCCCTTTGTGAATCAGCCCTTCAATGTTTGATCATATGTTTCATTAAAAATAAACATTTTTATAATACATGAGACTTACCCAATGATCAGCTGTCACCAGGTTATCCTCTGATTCGGCAGGTGTAAAGTACATGGTGCCTGAACATGTAAAATTAGCTGCTTTGTGAATAGACCAGGGATTGAAGGGATGAATACCTCTTCAAGTAGGGGTCTGTAAATCTCTTTGAAATGTTGAGCTTGAGGATTAGCTTACGGTGATAGAGGCTCTAATGCAAGCTGTGGTAAGGCTTTGGAAAATAGAGCCAGAAGCACTTAGAGAGCACTTGGGAAATGTGGATTCAAATTGTGCACCCACTTTGTGCGAACTGACTCTCATTTTCCAATGAGACCTATGTAGATCTCATTGGAAAATTTTCAGTCACTAGGTGGCCACAGTAAGACCATCTTAATGAATATTAATTTGACAGGTCAATAAATACCTAAAAGCTTTTGTGTTTTAAAAACCCTGTAATTTTCAGAATTTCAGAGTTTACAATCACAAAATGGCTTGGTACATATGGGCCCTACTTGTCTAAAACGTTTAGCATGAACAAGATTATTCAAGTAAAAGTTTGGTTTTAAAGAAATTGTTTGAAATGTGGTCTCTAGTTGGCAGTGGTATACACCCTGTCCAAATAGGGACCGTTCCTTTTAGTCAGGATAAGGGCATTACACACCCAAGATAACCCCTTATAACCCACTTGGTAGCTTGGCATGGGCAGTCAGGCCTATCTCAGAGGCAATGTGTAAAGTATTTGTACATAACACACACAGTAACACAGTAAAAACACTATAAATGGACACAACACCAGTTTAGAAAAATAGAATATCTTTATCTAAACCAAACATGACCAAAATGACAAAACTCCAACATACATAACTCAAAATATAATTTTTAAAAGGTTTAGTTAAAAACAATAGCCGTTAGAAGACAGTAGCTCCAATCGGGGCTATCTCGACGTCGTGACAGGTACAAATTGACAGTACGGCGCCGACCGTGAGGTGCGCAGGCTGGCCACAGAGTCACACGGATCGCCAAGTAACCTTACCTTGGAAAATGATGAAGTCAAAAGACATTGCGCGGCGCCACGGAGGTGAGGCATTGAAGGGCCAAGATGGCGTTGGTTCCTTCCTGCCACAGGGGAGGCGAGGCGTCAAGTTCTTACTATCACAGGGGAGGCAAGGCGTTGAGTCCTGGCTGTGCAGGAGAGGTAAGGTGGCGTCGGCGGTGAGGCGTCTGTTCGGTACAACGGTGCAGTGTAGAGGCACTGGCGGTGACAGGCATCTGGAAGGTGCTTAATGCACTCCACGAGTGGTGCCCTCGGTCCGGGTGCCGACAGCGGCCTCGGTGATGATGTCAGAGGCAATATGGGGCCGGCGTCGGCAGCCATCAGGGCAGCATTGTCATCGAGGTCAGTGCCTCACTCACCCAGCAATCGGTGACCATGGCATCGGTGCTGGCAGCGGCGTCGGTGACGTGTCGGCAATCCTTTTCTTGAGGTTTGCAACCCAGAAAACACCTCCAGTGGCCCAGAAGAGGAGTCAGCACCACTTGGCAGGTCAGAACACCCAGCAGTGGGGTTCAGGGATGCTGCAGGTGAAGTTTTTGATGGCCCTGAGACTTTCAACAGGAGGCAAGCACACACAAGCCCTTGGAGAACTTTGGAGTCCTCAGTCCAGAAGTGTTCTAAAATTCTGGGGTTTTTGGTCAAATACTTATATCCCTTTTGGCTTTTGAAGTAGGCATTCTTCAAAGGATTGTCTTTGTAGTACACAAGTTCTTGTCCTGCCTGGTCTTGGCTCCAGACACATTCGAGGGGGTAGAGACAGCATTGTGAGAGGCCAGACACAGCCCTATTCAGGTGTCAGTGACAACTCCTCCCACCATTCTAGGTCAGGAAGACCCATCAGCCTGGTGATGGGCCATCAGGATATGTAGGGCAGACCTCAACTCCCTTTGTGTGACTGTCTAGAGTGAATGCACAAACAGGCTCCTCTCTGTCTAAACCAGACATTGATTCTACAGGCAGGCAGAGGCACAGGATGGTTAAACAAGAAAATGCCCACTTTCTAAAAGTGTCATTTTCAAACACACAATTTAAAAAACAACTTTACTAAAAGATGTCATTTTAAATTTTGAGCTCAAGCCCAAATTCCAAATTGCTATCTCTTCCCTATTGAAAGTTACCCCTGTAAAAGGTTACAAGGCAGCTCCAATGATAACCTATGGTAGAGATAGGCCTTTCAATAGTGAAAAACGAAATTGGCAGTATTTCACTACCAGGACATGTAAAACACACCAATACATGTCCTACCTTTCAGGTGCACTGCACCCTGCACCCTGCCCATGGCCCTACCTTAGGGGTGCAATACATGTAGCAAAAGGGAAGGTTAGGGCCTGGCAAGTGGGTGCACTTGCCAGGTCGACATGGCAGTTTAAAACTGCACTTCCAGACACTGCAATGGCAGGCCTGAGACAAGCTTACAGGGCTACTCATGTGGGTGGCACAACCAGTACTGCAGGCCCACTAGTAGCATTTGATTTACAGGTCCTGGGCACACACAGTGCACTTTACTAGGAACCTACTAGTAAATCATATATGCCAATCCTGGATAACCAATCAGAATCGCAATTTACACAGGGAGCACTTGCACTTTAGCACTGATCAGCAGTGGTAAAGTGGCCAGAGTACATAAAGCAGCAAAAACGAAGCCCAGCACACAGTCAAAAATACAGGAGATAGAGGCAAAAAGACAGGGGAAACCATGCCAAGGATGCCAGGTCTAACAGAAATCAACACATTGAAATCATTCTAAATGTTACTGGGGGGGGCAGTGCTTAATTTGAACCAGTGGTTTCAGGTGCTCGGAACCGGCACTTAATTGTCAACACTGGAGCTTATGACAGTCTGCCACAAGGTGGCGCTGTCTGGCTAATTTAGAAATGACCACAACAATTGTTAATTATTATATCAATGCATTAAAAGTGACTATTGCCTGCTGCCCAAGCCATTCTTATAGCTTTGGGGGCCTGAAATGGTCCGAATTGTCACACTTTAGGAGTGTGATGGTGAGTAGTTGTGCTGTTACTATCACTGGAGCATGGTGGGGGCAATATGTGATGCAACCTGCAGTGGCCTCCTGACGAGAGCCCTCGCACTTATTTTTTCACAAATTAAGCACTGCTGGGGGGAGGCTGAAGTAGAATTGGAAAGACATCATGCCGCCATTCAGAAATTTCCTCAACAGAGTTTTGTAAAAAAAGAAATCATTATTATTGAGAAAATAGTCTACCGAGTGTTTAGCTGGTTCTGAAAGTTGAGGGTACAAACAGATCCTCTTCAGGAATCTGTGTTTGACCTTATGATAAAAGATTTAATTTCTATCAAGTTGTGGAAATCAAGGGGATTCAAATTTCTGGAGTGGGACAACACTTTTGATCAAATTATTGCTTTTTCAATACTTTATTTTAATACAAATTGACCGTTGCATTTTTAACCAGAATTCCACTTACTACTCACTCCCCAACTATTCCATGACTCCATCACTTTTCCAGCTTCTGAAAACGAAGTTTTTATTCCAGCAGTCATTTGGATTTCCAGAGACTTACATTTTTGGTGAGAGGAAGCTGTATGTCCAGAGGAGCATTAGAACTGACCAATGGAGACATGGTTTCTTGAGCACAACAAACTGAAGTGAATTGTGGGGCTGATTGACAAAAGGCCTCCACACTTGTGGCGGAGGCCTCGCAGTCATGGCAGAGGTGCCACAGTTGTGGCAGGGTGGCCCGCAGTCGTGGTGAGGGGGCCCGCAGCCGTGGTGGGGTGGCCCGCAGTCGTGGTGGGGCAGCCCGCAGTCGTGGTGGGGCGGCTCGCAGTTGTGGCGGGACAGCCCACAGTCATGATGGGGCAGCCCACAGTCGTGGCAGGACCTTCGCAATGGGTAACTGCAGTACTGAGGTCCAGCCATGAGTGCGGGCCCCACCACCAGTCCGGGGCCTCTGCCACGAGTGGGGAGGCCTTTGTGAATTGGGCCCTCAGTCTCTACAAGATTCAATACAAACAAAAGAAAATCAATAAACTAGTGGTTGTGGTCAGTGCTGTGACTGAAAGTTGTAGTCAGTGCTGTGTTTTATGAAAATAATAGGCCTTTATTTACAGAAATATGAATATCGCAGCAACATGTGATCTTAAGGAAAGCAATTGTTACTCCACCTAGTGTACGGTTTCTTTATAGTTTGTCATAAAACCTAAGACAGACAGGGGCTACTGGGCTCAGATTAGACAATCAGAGCCTTTCACCACTGGTGTCCTGGACTTAACCTTCTATTGAGCCCAAAACAGAACCAATCACACCCCTTTAGTGCTTGTCCCAAGTAAAGCAGTCCAAGGAGACAAGGACAAAGAGAAGTCAAGAAGGTGGTGTGGGGTTAGAGACTAAGAACTCAACAGACCGTCCAACAGTAATCAGTAAATACCAGCGTGGACTAAGTTACTACATAAATGTCCAGCTAGTGCTATGACATAATAAAGAGAAAGTACTTTACTGCTCACATTCAATGAAATACTGTGCATAATTAACAGAGGGCATTGTTGTGTCACATTTAGATAAGCTTCACGAGGATTCTGAAAAACATCCTAAGCTTTTCCTGTGGGGTTGGTGAATATTCAGTGCAAGTTGGTGTTTTATCCCTTCTGGCATGATAATGAGTAACGTTCACAAGGCGGTTGGGTCCACCCTTGCGGTGGTTGCAATGCAAGCAGTTATCTTGCATCCATCTGACAATATGGCTCATGCAAACATTAAAACTTGCTGCCACAATCTCCGGTTTGGAGGATAAGGAAACAACTATTTGCGTGTCGTCAGCGTAGCAAATGGCAGTGAAGCCATGGGAGCATATGAGTTTGGCCAACGGGGTGACATACACATTAAACAGGGTTGGGGAAAGTGATGATCCCTGGGGCACCCCACACGGCAAAGTGTAGGGGTGCGATTTGTGCTCTTCCATCATTGTAGATTGTTCTCTATCAGTTAAGTACGACCGAAGAATGTCTGAGGCTTTGTCTACGATCCCTATTTCGGCCAGTCGCTGGATAAGTATGTGGTGATCAACCATATCGAAAAGCGGCCGATAAGTCAAGTAGAATCAGTATGGCTTCCCCCCCCCCCGGTCAAGTTGGACACGTATGTCTTCTGTAGCGGCAATCAATGCAGATTCAGTACTGTGCCGTGGTCTAAAACCGTGTTGCGCTGGGTCAAGTTTATCGTTCGCCTCTATGAATAACAGCAGTTCTTCATTTAGGGCTTTTTCCAGGATTTTTGATGGAAATGGTAGGCAGGTAATGGGTCGGTAATTGCCAACCTCCTTGGGGTCAAGAGTTGGCTTTTTCAAGATAGGTCTAACCAGCTATTTTTTTTTTTTCATCCAGAATCCCATTCCCCTGCTTAAAGCACACTTAAATTTCAGTGTCTTTATTTACATGGGGACAGTTTTTCAAAATGAATAACTATTCAGGCACTGATCGCAATTTTGATCATTTTTTGTGTTAATAGAAAGTTGGGGTGAGTTGGGAGTTTCCTGTCAAGGGAATTACAAACAAGGGCATGAAAGAGGGAAAAGTGAGCCCAATTAACTACTGTTAACCTCTGGATGTAGCATTTTCAGGCAACAATAGAGCACAAGCATTTGCAATGCAATAGGTCTCGGATTTGTAAGAGTTAGAGGTATTGGCGTTGTAAATGACAATGTCTTTTACCCATGTGTTTTGGTTTTGAGTGGATGTATGTGGTGTGCAGTGGAATTATGTGGGTTGGATTGGAATTGTTAGTTGTGGAATTGTGTGTGGTGGAATTGTGTGGCGTGGAGTGGATTTGTGTAGTGAAATTTTGTGCAGTTGAATTATGTGTACAGTTATGTGGTATGGAGTGTACTGGAATTATGTGGAGTGGGATTGTGTGCAATGGAGTGTAACTATGTGAAATTGTAATTTGTGTTGTGGAGTGATATGTAGTGGAGTTTAATTATGTGGTGTGCTGTAGAATTTTGTAGCATAATGTGGAGATCTGTGGTGTGTATTGGATGTATGTGATGTGTTGTGTAATTATGCAGTTTGTTGTTGAATTATGTGGTGTTGAATGGTAATGTGTAGAGCTGAATTGACTGGAGTGGAAGAATGGAGGGGTAGGACGAAGCGGATAACATGGAGAAGTGGTGGGTGGGAGAGGAAAGCAGCAACATGTGTAAAAAATTAACACTTCAATCAACTAGCACTTTAATTAAGACACGATTAAACGGAAACCAATTAAATGTCATTCATGTGTGCTTGGTCCGTGTGATAGAGAAAGGAAAGGAAGTGACGCATGGTCTCTGCTGTCCATTTAGGATGCAGCAAAGCTGAATGACAGACTCCAAAAATTGAGTAAGCAATAGGCGGGTTTAAGCCCTATATTGTATACCACAGAGTATTGCTCTGCGATAGCTCATAATTTGTCAGTTCGAGAAAAGGCTTTAAAGATAACGTAAAGAATTGCACAAAATAAATAAATGTGCACATATTTCACACAGGTCATCGTGAAAGACAATTAATCTGTTTAAAACAACTCAACATATAACTCATCAAAAGAGATGCACAAAATAAAAATGCTATTGAAAGGGCATAAAGATCATGCAATATTTAAGGCGACCTTTACTAGAAATCATAAAATAAACTATTGCAATTAAAACAAAACAAGCAAGACTGGAGGAGTAGAGGAAAAGGAGACAGCAATGTGAAGAGGTGGTGGGTGCGAGAGAAATACAGCAATACGTGTAAAAACCTAGCACTTTTATCAAATAGCACTTCTATCAAGGCACGAGCGAACGGACACCAATTAAATGTTATCAATCTGTGCTTGGTTCCTGCACCAGAGAAAGGAACGGAAGTGACGCATGGCGTCTGCTGTCCATTTAGGATGCACAAAGCAGAATGATGGAGACTCCAACAAATGGATAAGCAATGGGCAGTTTCTAAGCCCTATATTGTATAGAACAGAGTCTCCGTTCAGCCCTAAAAAAATATAAAAGCAAGTGCCCACATTAGGAAAAGCCTCCCAATTGAATATGTATATTCAAGTAATCAATTGTATTTTCCTAAAAGCCATAACATTCATTACCCTACCATACCCACTAACAAAGTGAAGGTCATAATAACACCAAAAATAAACAATATGAAGCTTCCAAACCCTGGAGGGAGCTATTAAAATTGCAGCATTTACATATTATAAGTGTTCTGTAACATCAGGTAACAAACTTATGAGGAAAATACCTGACTAGCACAATAATGTGACCAAATCTGCAAAATGGAGATTAAACAGCTGTGCAGTCCGTTCAACTAATGCATGTATACCTAAAGCACCCTTAAAGTTCCTGATGCCAACAAGAACCCCAGCTTTAAGGTTTTTTTCCCCAAAATTGTTTATCTACTTAAAGAAAAACTTTCAGAAAGTATAAAGATAGGCATAAAGCAGTCGACTGTATTTTGAAATCTATCAAACGCAAATGCTTACCCAAAATAAATATACTGAAAAAAAGAATAACTTGACTGCATAATTCAGTTGTTACGTTTCCTCCCACTGATAAATTTGTAACGGAAGTGTCGTTGATTTTCTGTGATGCAAAGACGCTTTAGCCACTGTGGTTGCATATTACATAGCCCTCGAAGTTGAGTCTATGAGAGCAACATGTTCCATTTACCCCTGCCATGCTTATTGTTGTGAGGTGGAAGTGTAACTACAGAGACCTTCATTTACACTGTTCGACCCTGATGTGCTTATAACTAATATTATTATTATGAAGGCTAATGAAATCAGTAGAAATAGTTGCTATAGTGTAATACTGTAAAGCAAACTTAAAACTAATACTGTAGACTAGCCTTAAAAGTAATATGCAGACCAGCCTTAAGGCGGAGAGCTTGCTTCTCTCTTTCTCTCTCTGTTAACCACACAGCCCTGAAGGAGCTGTTGCAAGCTAAGTCACACCGAGAGAAAAAGCACAAACTTCAAGGACAGCGTGAAGTACTCCAGCTTCAGAACGCTCGCATAATTCCTAACATTCATGTAACTCAAAATATCCCGCAAAGAAAGAAAAGCAACATGCACAGAGAGTCCTGGCAAGGCTGCCTACAGTAAGGGAACGGAAGTAGACAAGTTACAAAATCCGCTCGTGCGCACTACAGCAGTCCTGCACTATTATAAGATTTGGGGGTTGTGTCCCGAAGAGTGGCCTTCTTAAGGTAAGGCAAGGTGTATTTGTTAGTATTGCTATACAATACTTAAAGTTACCGGATGGTTAAATCACGTACTTTGTGCCTGAAAACAAAAGGAATGCCGATCAGATCAAATCTAACCACTGCCAACAAGTGTGCTGTATTGGACTTTACATAATAGAGGAAGCACCCTAAGCATTGCAGACACGTCATGAATGCAGAAATGATAGCTATGGAATTGGTGTTGGTGCTTCACGGGCAGGCATAGCAATAAACCAGCATTGATTCCTGCATTTGAAACATTACTGTCACAGCTATGGCAGAGAGGAGCCAGCCCGCAGGCAAGACGGCAAGCATGATACATCTGTTTTTTCTATATAATCGAATAAAGACCCCCAGTTTAAATTCAAATTAAGGTACCGACTGCCTGTAAATATACAAAATAAACATGGCTCTGATACCCCAAGTGCTCTTTGGAAGCCACTGCTCGAAATGCAAGATTGGACGGGCAGCAGCCCAGACTCCGAACTCGTCCTCACTTACCGAAGTTGCAGCCCTCCTGAGCTCCTTGGAAAATCCTAGAATCCATCCCCGGATGGGGAGACGGTCCGATTTGTAAAAAGAGATCCTCCGCTCTGTACCGAGCTGCTCTGCCTGGCTCCATGTGCTCGGAGCACGCGCTCGCATCAGTGGAAAGCTCCGAGTACAGTGCTGTGACATCACTGCAGGCACACGCACGCACACACGCTCACTGTAGCACACACCCCCTTCTCAGGCTGCAGCAGCTCGAGCTCCGAAGCAGAGAACTACGTCGGCTGGGGGCTCGCCCTTGTAGGGCTGCCTCCTTCTTTGTATTCGGATGAGGACGGAAACATCTAATGCTCAGCGCTTTAGGCAACTCTGAAAATTACGGATTTGCCAACTTATCTGCCGCTTCTTCAGCCTCAGCGCATCAGCTGGGTTCAGCACTTTGCCACACGCTGTCCTGCAAGACCCTATCACATGACAAGAACCAGGCAGGCTTCAAGTAAACACGGCTTCCCAAAGAGGGCTGAGACACGTTTTCTATGGTTCACTAAGATTGACAATCGGTTGAATAAAGATATGGTTTATAAACCTGTCAACACACTCTCCTGCAAAGCAACATAGCTCCACAGACTTAACCAGTGGTGCGCGCGCACCACAGAGGAGCGGGGGGGGCGGGGGGAGGGAAAGGGAGCCTGGCAGCGAGGCGAACGCGCGCTGCTGCGCGTTCTGGCCACCGTCGGGAATGGGAGGAGCAAAGGCGGGACATGCGCCCGCCTTTGCCCAATCGCGTGCCGTTTTTTTTAAAAAAACGCACGCTCCAGCCAATGGGGGCTTCTGAAAGCAAAACCACACGCACGAGCGTGTGGGTCGTTTTCAGAAGCCCTTTCTAAAGGTCTCGCGCTGCGCGAGCAGTGCTGCGCACTGCAACGCTAGGCCCGAGACCTAAAAAAGGGACAAGGGCTTTCCTTAAGCATCAAAGAGGATTCCAACCCTCAGCTTCCTAGTGTCTCAAGTGCTACAAAAGCCTCAGGAAAGCTTTGGGAGAGCTATTCAATCTACATGTGCTGTAGGGGAAGGTTCCTTCTAATCCTCCAATTTAGGTACCACTTGCATACCATAAATCAAAGTGGATTCCAATATGCTGACATCCATACATCACACACATGCTCACCCTCATACATGCATATATTCACACATGTAGTATCTATGTTCTTTATGGATAAAGCGAAGGACTCCGTTACAGGGGACTGGCACATCATTGTGAACAAGAGAGGCGAGTAGGCACTATGTAAGGTTTTATAGTTTCCACTGCTGTTTTTACACAGCCATTGGCTTCTCTCCTTCTTCCCTATCAGAAATTTGGCTCTTCATTTTGTTTGCTTAAACACTGCTTGCCAGATAGAACTACTGACTTTAACTGGAGTCCTACAACTGTTTGAGATCCTGCTATCTGTTTTCTTCATCCAGAATCCCATTCCCCTGCTTAAAGCACACTTAAATTTCAGTGTCTTTATTTACATGGGGACAGTTTTTCAAAATTAATAACTATTCAGGCACTGATCACAATTTTGATCATTTTTGCTCCTGTAGAGTTATTAAAACTTTATATTTTCTGACTAAACTTGCTTGGACCTTTAATTTAGTTTTGGGAACCCCTGAACCAATTGCACCGCAGCCTGTGCCCTAACGCTGAATTTCCATTGGATCTGAGAAGTCCCTTTCTATGTACTGTATCTTTGAGTTGTAAGATCAACTGTTTCTGCGCAATGTGTGAGGGGGTTGTGTGCATTGGTTACATGTGTTACAAGCACAAAAGGGGGTGTGCAAATATGTAAAATGATCCTTTTGTGATTGCATGTGTAGGTTCTGAACAATGGAAATGATGCGCCTATTGTGTTGTGGTCACTGAGAAGCAACGGACCCGATTCACAAAAGTAAACTTAGACGTTTGGTCTAAACTTAGAACAAACGTCTAAGTTTATGACTTTAGGAATTCACAAAGGACATTTACGAGTAGTATCTTTATGTCCGCACTCGGGACGGAGATCCGGCCCGAGTGCGGATGATAGAGCGAAATGTTCTTGTGAATTGTAGGGGTGCATCATAATCACTGACAGTCCGCACCCGCATGTACTCAGACATATATTCGTATATATTCAGTTGTATATCCATGCATGTTTAGTAAAGAATGAATAGTTCACTGAAATAAAGTGAATCAGCAGTATAATTGTGTTATGATAATCATATAATGTAATGCTTATTGAATTGTGTGAACATAATGCATAGAGAAATTAGTTTGTGTGTAATTCAATTGCAGTAGTTTAAACGTGCACCATATTAAAGTTGCACATGTAATTCATTGTTTGCATATGAATTGTAATGAAAATGCTTATAGGGAAAAGTAAGATGTGTGTTTAAAAGTTATATGTAAAGGCCTGACTACATATATGCTTAGGAAAGGCCTGGTTTATTCTTATGTTAGCTTATTTGTAGGCAGAGAAAAGTTTCTCTTGGTAAGGCTCTCTGGGCACAAACGGTAGATTTAATTAGCACAGTGGAAGGTTTCTGTTGAACGTATCTTTGTTGCAGGTGCAAGGACACATGTCTCGTTAGTAAAGACTAACTCTTTGTTTTCAAAAGTTAGAGAAATGGGAGGCATGGTACGGGGAGTGCAATGGAATTTAGGGATGATACTTTCAGCGGAGAAGGTGCCTGGGACTCAAGGTCATCGCAACCGTCCAGGATGAAGTAACCGTTTCGATGGAAAAGTACAAGAAAGAAGACCTGGCCAAGGAGGCGTGACAAAGGCGTGTACAATTGTATTGGGGTTTTGTATTAGGGATAGTGCCCTGAGGGAGGAGGCCAGAGAAGAGGTAGGGGAGACCAGAGAGGAGGACAGAGCTGAGCTTAGGTATTATGTGATTGCACTTCTTAGGAAGTCTTCACAGCTGACACCTTTATTTCACTCTTGCCTGGGAAAAATCGTTATGCAGGGATGTCACTGAGTGTTAGGGTAGGGACAGCAATTGATTTAAAGCTTGCTTAGATAAATGAAGAGCAACGTAGAAATTGGAGCAATCATAGCTTGGTTGATCCTTCTAGAACTTTCTATTCTCTTTATCCTGAGTCGGATGAGACTCCTGCGTAGGTTATTATTTGTATTAGTGCCCATCTATTTCTTTAACCTCGTGTTGAGGTGCTTGCATGTTCAGTTATTTTTGGCGATAATAAATTCTTAAACTTGAATTCGGAGTCAGTGGTCCTTTCAGACAAAATGAATGCCGTTATATAACCAGATGAGATTCTCTCCTTTACACTATTCAACAGGTAAAAAGATCTTGGCGACCAGAAAGTTCTTATAGATAATTAGATAAGAATCGGCGTTATCAGTTGGTAGCAGAGTAGGATGGTTACCTTTGATGGTAAGGGGAGTACTAGAGCAAGATAGGAGACTAAGTTGCCCCATAGAGCCCGAGTGACGCAGATCCAGAGGACCGCGGGAGAAAGATGTCGGAGGTCGTTGAAAACTGACGGAGAGAGACGGTGCGGCGGAAGTAGCAGTTCGTGGTAGAGTGAGTATGAAAAGAGTGGTGTTTGGTAGATTGCGGTGTTTTATTGTTGTGTGATGTCTTGCGGAGTTGGAACGAAAGTTGTGTGATTGAGAACCGGACCGTGAGCGCGCGCGGGACCGGGAGATTTATTGTGGTGTAGAATACACCCAGAGTTGAGAACGTTGACCAGAGGTTGTGGGGGTCACGAGACGTCATTGACAGACCCACTGAAGATAGGGAACACATGTGTGAGTGTGTGAATAACCAACGCAGGTCGTAGGTTATTGTGTGCAGAACATCGAGTGATTGAATCCTATCGAGTGTGTTAGAGGCGATTGTCCGGTCGTTTCGCGGACAGACGGTTGCCAGATTGAGGTCAACAAGCTCAAGAGGCTGATCGGTCATTGGTAAGACTGACAGTCAGAGAGGTAATTGTTCGGTAGGACGGACATTATTTCAGAGTATGATTGAGACAGGTGCGAGCGAGAACGAGTGAATTAGAAAGGAGGGGAACTGCTGCGAGCGGAGGAAAAGTGACGTCAGACAAGTGCCGCGCTGCGATAGGCCGGTTGGTGTGAGCCGCGCTGGCATTGGTGGATTGAAATCAGGAAGTAAAAGCTGACATTTTGAGTGCAAATACAAAGTTGATTCATCATGAAATGTTTTAAAGTTTTACGGGAACTGTGTAGAGGTGATAGGCATGTGGTTACTCGGGAAGGAGAGGAAGCTCCTCCCGAGGATACGCCAGCACATTATATGGCAAAGAATGTAGGATTGCATACTATAATATGGCTTGAGAATTGGCATAAAATGACAGAAGGAGAAGGAGAATTGTCTTTCCCACGCTATGGTACTTTCAGGTTAGAGGTGTTGTACCAGCTAAAAAGTATAATGGCTTCTTTACGACCACTACCTAGACCAACACAGTTTGAAGCGCTACATGCGTGGATTAGAGCAGCGTACGATAGGAGGAAAGACAAGAGCCAGGAAAGGGTGAAGAAATCGGTCAGGGCATTTCAAGATGCAAGGTGGGATGCACTGGAGAAAAGGTGGAGAGTGGAAACGATAGAGGGAGATAAACTATACCCACTGCTAGTACAGAATGGAAAGATTATAAGAATCGATGAGGACGACAGTGATACAGACGACAGCCTGTTAGATAGGTTGTTGGCAGAGAGGCCACCACCATTTAATCCAGACTCAGAAGAGGGAAAGCCGACTCCAGCAGTAACAATTGATGGGAGCCAGAATCAGACTAGCATGAGAGTAGTGGGAAGGATTTCCACAGGAACGGAAGGGGCAACGACGTCTATGATAACACAGCCTCCTGTTGGGAGCACAAGATTACCGGACTCCTTGACAGTACCGGTTACCATTGGCCCTATAGTACCGGTATATGACCCAGACCGAGTGAGAGAAGGAGCTCCGTACAGATGGGAAGGGAAGAAGTAACCAGCGAGAGCGGGAACGGGTTCGGAGTACGAGTGGTTCATTTCCCAAGACCAGGGGAGACAAGTACGCCGTTACCGGCTACGGCAGACTCTTCCTTTAGACAGGAGGAGGAGAGACCGGTCAGACCGAGGTCTTTGCAGGAATCCAAGTCAGCTTTGAGGATGTGGACACCAACAGTAACAAACCAAAGTGATAGGATGCCAGGAGATAGGGCACAAAACATCTCGGAAGACAGACCAAGTTCCAGGAATATGATGGAAGGGAATAGGTCACAAGGACAGAATGGTGACTGTGATGAGCGGGATGGTTCAACTTGTCGAGAAGTACTGAGGAGTGCAGTACAGGCAAGGTTGCTAGACGTAGTAAGGTTGAAAGCAGAGGTAGACGAGATGATCAGCGGGGGTCTGCCTCTGGAAAGGATAGAAATTTATGGATCAGATGAGCTGCTGTTTGTAGCAAAAGATGTGACTCGAAAAGCTAGAATGGCACATGATAGATTAAAGGAATTGGCCAAAAGATATGAGGTAGACCTGAACAAAACTAAAGCGTTGCAGGGACCGCATAGATTACAATACAGTGACCAGGAGCTGGAGGAGAAAAGAATCACAGGATTAAGGACACACACCAGAGACCTGATTGTAGGAATGAGAATATGGATTTTGTTGGACAAATGGGAAGAAAGGTGGTCCAAGAAGAAACCAGCAAAGAAAGCTGAGGGGGAAACGCCGCCTCCAGGAGGGGGGGCGACGGGTGTTGGAAATTTTCCTTTACGGGAAGTACAGAATGGAGGGTATGTGGATGTGCCGTGGAATAGAGGTGATTTGGCTGCATTTACAAATGATTTTCCTCGGCTGAGGGAGAAACCAGTAGAGTGGTACAAGCAGGTTGAGCGGTTTGTAAAAATGTCAAAAGTATTGTGGATTGATTTGAACACCTTGTTTGACATAGTGGTACCGGGAGATTTGTGGACAGCTTGTAAAGTCGCTGTCAAGTGGCCGACTTCGGAACCTGAAAGGGAGCCGGTTACAAATGGCCCATCACCCTTAGTAATGAAAAAGTATGAGCAGGTGATTACATGGCTAAAACTGAAGATTTCACCCCAAGATATAGATTGGGTTAAGATAGATCGGACTGTACAGGAACCCAAAGAAACGGTGCATGAATATTATGAAAGACTTCTGCAAGCTTTTAAACAGTATAGTGGGTTAGATATCTTGGACCCCAAGGATATGGGACAGTTTGTCTCAAAGTTTGTACTGGGTCTGAGAATGAAAGTCAGCCTCATGATACAGCACCATTTGATCTGCTGGCAGAACAAGCCGTTAGATGAAATTTTGAGGTATGCGAGATACTGTAGTGATGAGGTGGAATCGAAACATCGGAAGCTAAAAGACAAATTGATGCTTGTCCAAATGCAGACAGCACAGGGTCAGCCTAATGGAGGGACCTTAGGAAGAAAACAAGGAAATTCCCAGGGGAACCAGAATGGGCAAGGCCAGGGAAAGGGAAAACCAGTAGACCCCAAGACAGGAGTGGACGTGGCCACACTGAAGAAGACCACGGCGTGTCATCTTTGTCGCCAGGTCGGACATTGGAAACGCGAGTGTCCTTTGAAACCAGTTAATCAGTTGCAGGAAGAGGAAGAGGGGGCTCAGGCACCCGCGCAAGAGGTAGTTAACACAGTGACGAGGCCTAGGACGATGAAAGGGGGGGTATATAGCTCTCACGCCCAGGTTCCCCAGGCTCCAAGGATTACACAAGGAATACGAACGTACCAACAGATGCCCCTGTTTGAAGACTATGACGAGAGTAGCTCAGACCCTTTATCCTGACGGTGCCTGAGAGGGGAGGAAGACTGCACGCTTGGAGCGGTCTTGGAGGTAGACCAGAGGGGACCTTTTGTGGAGGCAGATATTGAGGGTCATCCTGCCACACTTTTGGTTGATACTGGTGCTACCCGGTCTACTGTGAGATCAGCAGTAGTCCCTAACCTACCCCTCTCGGGACAATCAATCCAGGTTGTTGGAGTAGCGAACAAAAGAATAAGCAGCTATTGACAGAACCGATCCTAGTAAAGATAGGTTCCTTCCAAACTAGACATCAGTTTGTAGTGTGTGATACGAGTCCAGTTTGCCTTTTGGGAAGAGATCTGTTGTG
The DNA here is from genome assembly GCA_963921515.1 of Calotriton arnoldi. Classification (NCBI taxonomy): domain Eukaryota; kingdom Metazoa; phylum Chordata; class Amphibia; order Caudata; family Salamandridae; genus Calotriton; species Calotriton arnoldi. The sequence goes on along the minus strand of CAWUFW010006722.1, from coordinate 198,051 downwards.
CAAGTTGAACTGCACGATTTATTGTACGCCTCAGGGAGTGGAGGTCCAGACGAGAGATGACGATGCTGACTTTAAGGTTACCAATCAGCATCTATGTATAGATCTGTACCCAATGGTGACGGTGGAAGAACTTCCACCTGATCTGAGAGACGCAGTGTCATCTGTGGTGTGGGATTTCGCAGGCGATGAAATAGGTCTAATCAAAGGGGTAGAACCAGTGCGGATTGAGGTGAAACAGAATGTTGATTTCCCCAGGACACCTCAATACAACCTGTCGCCAGAAACGATTGCAGGGATAAAACCTGTGATCGAGACTTTCATTGAGAAAGGCATTCTGAAAGAGATCAGAGGTAGTCCCTGTAATTCACCCATTATGGGGCTACAGAAACCGAGCGGGAAATACAGGATCGTGCAAGACCTGCGAAAGGTCAACACGATAGTTGTCCCTTGTTGTCCAGTGGTACCGAATCCTTCAGTAATACTGTTCCAGATCCCATGTGAAGCAGAGTGGTTTACGGTCATCGACTTGTGTCAAGCCTTCTTTTCGATACCGCTCCACGAGGAAAGCCAATTTCTTTTTGCGTTCAGGCTGGAAAATCGCGTGTTAACATGGTGTTGTATCCCTCAAGGGTATACGGAAAGTCCATCGATCTTTAACCAGATCCTGAAAAAGAATCTCGAGAGTCTTGTGTTGCCGCAGAACTCAGTCCTCGTGCAATACATAGACGATTTACTCATTGCCTCAGAAACGGAAGATGCTTGCAGAATAGACACTGTAGCTCTGTTGAACCACTTAGCAGAGAATGGACATAAGGTGTCCCCGAACAAGCTGCAGTACTGTTTGAATGAGGTACAGTACTTGGGACACAGATTAGAAAAAGGCAAGAGGAAGGTGTCACCAGACCGAATCGAGGCAATAATGAGTATGTCAGTACCCACTACACAGAGAGAAGTTAGGATGTTCCTGGGAATGGTTGGCTACTGTCGACAGTGGATTCCTAGTTTCTCCTTGAGAGCAAAGCCTTTGCAGAGGCTTACGCACAAGGATGTGAGTGATCCGGTACCATGGGACGAGGAGTGCTTGATGTCATTCCTGAAACTGAGAGAGGAATTGTGCAGTGCTCCGGCACTGGGAATGCCTGACTACAACAAGGCCTTTTCATTGTTCTGTTATGAGAGGGAAGGGTGTGCATTAGCAGTGTTAGCTCAGAACCATGGAGGTGTCCGTAGACCAGTTGCCTATTTCTCAGCTACTCTAGATCCAGTAGCTTCTGCGTTGCCCGGATACCTAAGATCCGTTGCTGCAACCGGTGTCAGCATTGAAAGATGTGAAAGCATTGTAATGGGACATCCATTGACTCTACATGTGCCACACTCGAATGAGTTATTGATGACCAGGACCAAGACTCAGCACCTAACGAACAATAGGTTAACGAGGTACGAGCAAGTCATACTTGCCGCAGAGAATGTGACTCTGAAAAGGTGCTCTGTCTTGAACCCTGCGACATTGATGCCTACACCGAACACGGATGATGAAGATTGTGCGGACCATGATTGTCTCGATGTGACCGAGCTTTGCACCAAACCGAGACCTGACATTGTCGATGAACCATTGGCTGACCCAGATGAAATTTTCTTTGTCGATGGTTCATGCTTAAGAGACAGTGTGGGGCAATTGAGAGCAGCGTTTGCTGTATGTACCATTTCAGGAGTGGCCGAGGCTGCTTGCCTAGAAGGAGTACGCTCCGCGCAGGTAGCTGAGATCATTGCCTTGACCCGTGCCTGTTTGGCCGCTTATCGAATTCGAATCACGATTTACACTGACAGCCAATATGGGTTTGGTGTGGTGCACGACTTCGGGCAGTTATGGTCTCAGAGGGGATTTTTGTCATCATCTGGCTCACCCATTCGGAATGGAGAATATGTAAGACAACTGTTGGATGCATTACAGCATCCGAAGGAAATTGCTGTTGTAAAGTGTTCAGCCCATGGGAAAGGGGAGGACTTTGTGTCATTGGGCAACAATTACGCGGACGAGGTCGCCCGTTTCTGTGCAGAACAAGGATGCATATTCACAGATAGATACGCAGGGGAGAGCCAAGAAAGAACCGAGCTCAACATAATGTTGGCCATGGCAGACACTTGGGAAGAGCTTAAGCGATTGCAGGACGAAGTTTCAGACCAGGAGAGAGAGGGATGGATCAAAGCTGGTTGTGAGAGAGGAGATGTGGATGTGTGGGTATCCAGCGATGGGAGAGCCGTATTACCAGAAGAATTGTTGAGTCCGATGGCAAGGCTGATACATGGACAGGCACATCTTGGTAGAGACGCAATGATGAGGGTGTTTAGACAGACGTGGTACAACCCACGATTTCGAGCAATGGCTGAAACAGTGTGTCAAAGGTGTGTTACGTGTCAGCAGATGAACGCTGGAAAGAAAACTGTAGTTACATTGAGTCACATTGGGAGGTCAGGTGGGCCTTTCAACAGGATACAGCTCGACTTCGTGGAAATGCCTAAGTGTAATGGGTTGAGGTACATTTTAGTGCTGGTATGTGTATTCTCACGGTGGGTGGAGGCTTATCCAACACGTAGGTGTGACACCCTCACAGTGGCCAAGTTATTGTTGAGGGAGCTCATACCTAGATTCGGGATACCGACCTCTTTGGAATCAGATAGAGGAAGGCACTTCCACAGTGAAATCATGAAGTTACTTTGTGCTGCATTGAATATTGACCAGAGACTTCACTGTAGTTACAGACCTGAGGCTTCTGGGATGGTGGAACAAGTTAATGGAACTTTGAAGGCCCGGATGGCAAAAATGTGTTCTTCAACATCCCTGAAATGGCCCGACGCTTTGCCGCTCGTGCTGATGAGCATGCGAAGTGTCCCAGACAGGAAAACCGGGTTGTCCCCCCACGAAATTCTAATGGGAAGGGCAATGAGGTTGCCGGCAGTACCAGCTACAGCTTTGATAAGCATCACTGATGACTTGATTCTCGATTATTGTAAAGGACTCTCTGATGTGGTCCGTTCTGTATCCCAGCAGGTGCAAGCAGCAGTGGTCCCAGCCTCGAGTGATGTGTGCCACGATTTGTGTCCCGGAGATTGGGTGCTTGTCCGGAAGCACGTGAGGAAGAGTTGCTTGGATGCCCGTTGGCGTGGCCCGTATCAGGTGATACTCATCACGAACACAGCAGTAAAGTGTGGAGGATTGCCGAACTGGGTGCATGCCTCCCATACCCGCAGAGTTTCAGCACCCTTGGAAGAAACAGCTCCTCTCGTAAATGAAAATCCAGCTGATGTGGCAGGGCCACATGAGAGGACAAGTCAAGCTGTAAGGGTCGCTGACACAGCTGGTGGTGCACTAGAGCAAGCTGAAGGGGGTTTCCACAGTTCGAACCCTGACTCAGACACCGAAGACAGAAGCGGTGCAGTGGGCGGAGAAGAGTCAGATTCAGCAGAAAGAGGAAGTAGTGCACTGGGTATAGCAGGGGAAGGCAGACGAACGAACAGAAGTGCAGAAAGTTGGCCAGAAAGACAGAGGCGACGGAACCTGAAGTTAGCACCCTGAAAGAGACCTTGCCCCAGTGTCTGAAGCATCTGAAACAGAGGCAAGCGACGAAGACCAGGCTCAAGATAGTCGGCGAAGGTCGAAAAGAACCAGAGTACCTTGTCGCAGATACTCTACCCCTGAGTGGACTTACACAGTGTTTGATGCAGGGGGTGGTGAGCACGGGAAGGCTGAGGTCAGTGCTGGTGGTCCGTCGGAGCCCGAATGTGGTGGTGAAGGTGGTGCTGCAGTTGCCAGGGCTCGAAATAGAAGGAACACTGACCCTCACAGTTCCGAATCCCCCGCTTCTGAGTGAAGTTCGAAACTTGGTTCTGCATCGACTCGAATTTCCGTCTTTTGGGTTTGAGCCGTCTTCACATGAAATGGTAATCTTGCGTCTTGAACTTTTGTATCACGTTCTGGAATTGCTCAATGAGGATCTTATTGTGGATCAACTATAAACTGTAAATAAAAGTCTAAAAGAAGAAGATAACCTAGGTCCGAGTGGAAGAAGAATAAACTTAGGGACTTTCCACAGAAGAGGAACGAAAACTAGGGAAGTCTTTTTCTGGACTGTGTAAATAAGATTGTGATCGAGAAGGGAAAATCCGGAGATTTCATGGTTGCCCGAGCTGGTTAAGCAAGTCACGAGTAAAGGACACAGAGACTTTTTCAGGGTTCATTGCTATAACCAAGACTTTTGAGAACTTTCGAAACCATGGAGCCGGGAGATCCCAATCTTAGATCAAAGTGGATTGTAGGCGTTCTTATAAGTAGTGTGATCGTTTCTATAATCATAGTAATCATAGTCTCATATACTGGTTCGCATGAGCTAGAAGTACAGGGGGTGCCAGGGACACCTACACCTACTACACCTAGCCAAAAGGGGGTAAACATGGGAGCTGACAGAGCTTTGCTATTAGAAGAAAGTCGTAGGTTACATATAGATTTATCTAGGAGTGATTTTAAGCTTAACGCATATGCTAAGCTGCTATATGAGTATGTTGATGTGATGGATGCGAAAGATTGTTATGTGTGTATGCAGTTGCCTGCTTCGGTGGACGAGGGTATTAGGTACCACCATCTTCCACTGACTTATGGAATTTCATGTAGTCTTTTGCTTAGTTTATTTTATGAGAGAGATCAGTTTGAGTATTTCTTTTCCAATTTCGACGCAGTGCTTCCTGAAGTCCCAGCTTACAAGCATTTGAATAAGTATGATTATTATAAGACCGAGGATAGACTCAGGAAGTTCTTCATACCGAGTTTGGAATTGGATACAGCATTCGCTCACAGACACAATCTGACCTGCTCGATGTCAGATGTGGAGAAAAAGTTTGTAGATCAGGTAGAGGACAGGTATAGAAAGCTGACCCACTCACGAGACTTGGGGCATCACAGGCTTGATTGGACAGATGAAGAAAAGTTGCATAAGACGAAGGGAAGCTATGGTCCTATAGCGTTAGACAAAGAGCAGAGGGGTAAGTTGTGTATAAGGCGTTATCAGACTTACTACGAAAAGGTTGCAGTGGGACAGAGCACTTGTGATCACGTTTTCACCATGGCAGATGTGGCAAAAGATTTTCTCCAAGGTCCTGTACAAGTGATACCAACGGTGTATTATGTATGTGGGAAGAATGCTTATGTGAGGTTGCCTGCAAATTGGTATGGAACATGTTATTTGGCAATAATATTTCCAAAGATTTACCATACAGAGGATTTGGATCTTCTAGAAGGTGGGGAGCATTCAAGAGCGAGAAGAGCTGCAAGTGCAGGAATCGTTGTGGGGGATATCTTTGGAGCTATGATACCCAGTCTGGGAGTAGTCTTGAATGATGTGAAAATCCGGAGGTTAGCGACTGTGGTGGATGAATTTTCAATGAATACAGCAAAGTCATTGGTGTTGGTGGAAGGAGAGATGTTGTCGATAAGGGGAATGGTTTTGCAGAATCGCCTTGCTTTGGATGTCTTATTGGCAAAAGAGGGCGGAGTCTGTAAAATGTTGAAGGTTCAAGAGTGCTGCACTTATATACCAGACCGTAGCAAGGATCTGGAGAAATATATAAGTAACATCACTACAATCCACACAAAAATAGCGGATTTGACCGAAGAGGGGGCCTGGGAAAAAGTTGGTAAGGGTTTTGGTCAAGTGGGAGGTTGGTTTGCGAATCTAGGAAAGGGATTCCTTGGGTATTTTCTGAGACCCCTCCTTATCTTGGTGGTTTGTGTGGTTTGTTTGTGGATTTTGATCAAGGCCTACAAGTGGTATCGAGCAGGCCGAGTCAAGAGAGCTTTGAGGGAAAATGAGATGAGATTGGCAAGACTGCAGGACAGTCAGTATCAAAGGCTCAAGAGCATGGAGAAACTAAGATCAGGGAAGATGGCAACGAGTTCTGTTTAGGTCGGTTCTTTCTCCAAGGGAGTTGAATGAGATGTGATGACAGGAGTCATCAAAGGGGGGAACTGATAGAGCGAAATGTTCTTGTGAATTGTAGGGGTGCATCATAATCACTGACAGTCGGCACCCTCATGTACTCAGACATATATTCGTATATATTCAGTTGTATATCCATGCATGTTTAGTAAAGAATGAATAGTTCACTGAAATAAAGTGAATCAGCAGTATAATTGTGTTATGATAATCATATAATGTAATGCTTATTGAATTGTGTGAACATAATGCATAGAGAAATTAGTTTGTGTGTAATTCAATTGCAGTAGTTTAAACGTGCACCATATTAAAGTTGCACATGTAATTCATTGTTTGCATATGAATTGTAATGAAAATGCTTATAGGGAAAAGTAAGATGTGTGTTTAAAAGTTATATGTAAAGGCCTGACTACATATATGCTTAGGAAAGGCCTGGTTTATTCTTATGTTAGCTTATTTGTAGGCAGAGAAAAGTTTCTCTTGGTAAGGCTCTCTGGGCACAAACGGTAGATTTAATTAGCACAGTGGAAGGTTTCTGTTGAACGTATCTTTGTTGCAGGTGCAAGGACACATGTCTCGTTAGTAAAGACTAACTCTTTGTTTTCAAAAGTTAGAGAAATGGGAGGCATGGTACGGGGAGTGCAATGGAATTTAGGGATGATACTTTCAGCGGAGAAGGTGCCTGGGACTCAAGGTCATCGCAACCGTCCAGGATGAAGTAACCGTTTCGATGGAAAAGTACAAGAAAGAAGACCTGGCCAAGGAGGCGTGACAAAGGCGTGTACAATTGTATTGGGGTTTTGTATTAGGGATAGTGCCCTGAGGGAGGAGGCCAGAGAAGAGGTAGGGGAGACCAGAGAGGAGGACAGAGCTGAGCTTAGGTATTATGTGATTGCACTTCTTAGGAAGTCTTCACAGCTGACACCTTTATTTCACTCTTGCCTGGGAAAAATCGTTATGCAGGGATGTCACTGAGTGTTAGGGTAGGGACAGCAATTATTTTAAAGCTTGCTTAGATAAATGAAGAGCAACGTAGAAATTGGAGCAATCATAGCTTGGTTGATCCTTCTAGAACTTTCTATTCTCTTTATCCTGAGTCGGATGAGACTCCTGCTTAGGTTATTATTTGTATTAGTGCCCATCTATTTCTTTAACCTCGTGTTGAGGTGCTTGAATGTTCAGTTATTTTTGGCGATAATAAATTCTTAAACTTGAATTCGGAGTCAGTGGTCCTTTCAGACAAAATGAATGCCGTTATATAACCAGATGAGATTCTCTCCTTTACACTATTCAACAGGTAAAAAGATCTTGGCGACCAGAAAGTTCTTATAGATAATTAGATAAGAATCGGCGTTATCACGGACACAAAAATAGTGCTGGTAAAAGGTTTGAATTCCCAAAGCCCTAAACGTAAGCGTTTGATCTAAATTTAGACCAAACGTCTAAGTTTACCTTTGTGAATCGGGCCCAACATCTTTAAAATTAGTAGGCAGCCTCCACCACTCACCTCGTCACCCCACTTCTCTTTAGCTCAGCTACATACAGCCTGTGTGCAATCAGCTGTGGGGAGTGTCTATTATCACAGAGGGAGTCTTCAAAGGAATGACGAAAATGACAGTGTCACTTTCAGGTCTCTTTAAAGCTTTTGTTGTTATTTTTCACACAGATTATTATTTAGGAGTTGTGTACAGAAAACCTGCTGGTGGGGTGTATAGGCCAGTTATATCTGTAATGGTCCCAAGTGACAATTATGTGTCATGTTATCTGCTTCCATTTCTCTGTTTTTCCACTATCACCCTCGAGAAGAAAGGGTGAATGTAGCATTCTAGCGCAGTAAATATAGCGAGATAGGAAACTTCCAGAAATTCCCAGACGGAATGGCTTTTGTCAAATGCACATAGAAATAATGGTTCAATTAAACGTGTGAAGAGAGGGGTCTAAATACCCAACTCAAATAGCTAACATATCCTGTAATTGTAAAGGCATTGTTCATCCTTTGAGGTATATTGACACTGAATAACTGATGTTTATGGTAACTCAAGCCAATGGAACTCATTTTATTGACTTTAGAATGATGAAAGGCTGAGTGAAATCGCCAAGATGTAAACCGGTGACCCTGCGACCAAACACAAGTACCTGGAATGGATGCATTAGTCCACTAAACCTCCACATCCAACATATATACCTTGATGATGTATATCTTTTTAAGGTACAAAGATATGGGGTTAAGAGTAGTAAATCTATACTTACCTTTCTAAACTTTCCTTCACAATATTTTGGTACTCGATTTACTGGGTGCGATAGTTTTGTAGCATCATATTTCTGTATTCCATCTTCTAGCAGACAACCTGTTGAAGGACTCAATGAGTCTGAGCAGGTTTTTATCAGCTGTAGGTGAGACTCGAAAGCGGCTCCATTTTAGTATAAACGTATATCGTATTTTAGGCCAAAGGTAAACGTTGAGAGAGACGATTGTACTGTGTATACATTCCTTGGCCATTTTCCTGTAAAGATGTAATAACATGCAGTGTTATTTAGATACGAGTAACTGTAGGTGGTTCCGATTTCTGGCCAGGACTCTTTTGCTATACCTAAATCAACTTTATCAGCAGTCTTTTTGGTATATGTTGGGGGAAGTTCCATTTATTATGGACGATGTGATCTTGTTCTTATTTTATTGCATATGTAAATCTATTTTATTGAAATACTTTTGTTCTATATATGCTTACCACTTATGCGGAAAGGTCATGTTAAGTTAGTCTTGTGGATATGTGTTTTACTTTAAAGCTCATTGTATTTTTAATCATAATCTGTTTTAACTTGTGTCTTGATGATGGTCTGTGACCAAAATAAAGCATCATACTACTGAAAAAACAAAAAAATCAAAGAGTTTCATCCATTCCTGTTTGCCTCCTCTCTATGCTAATGACTTTATGCGCGACTTTATTAAGGCTGCATATCAAAAAGTCCAGAAACTGTCTGCAACACCCCAGGCATGTGAGAAACCCTTGGAGTCAGCAAACAGGATAACTGGAGACCTTCATTGGCTTTCCATCAAAAGGCATTTAATGTTGTAATTCTAATGTTTAGAGATGGGCTTTTTCCTATGGAAATGGTTGATCATGAAGAAAGTGCTGACAGATAGTGCTAGGGCTGAGTCAACTGCATGTCAAGGAGAGTTCAATACAAGCCAATAAGCCAATCATTGTCTCATGTGAGACCCAAGTCTGGCATGCTGGTTGTTCTAAGGCTGGCAAGAAAAGAAACCCAGGCCGGACTTAGGTAAATCAAGCCAACCCCGGAGGCATCGTATGACTACCGACAACTATTACCATTCCATGAAGGCCATCCCGCTCGACTTACATCAAACTCTATTTGCAAGGCCCCCGCCTGTCACTTTGAGGTTACTGGCCATCCTTCAGTAAATAGAAGAGATCTTCTAGACTTAGTAGCCTCTGGCTCTGTCTCTTGCGAAGTTGGCACAAAGAGGTATCTAGGCCTTGAAAAAGGAGCCAAACCTCTCTGTTTGGCAGCAGGCTGAAAACAAGGCATCCTTCCTGGAGATGCTTTGGAAGAACGAGCCTATGTCATGAGCAGTGCAGCTTTACTCTAGCCAAGTGCGTAGACAAAAACAAGGTTTAACCAATGGCATCTTTGCTTGAAAATCAATAAAACACTAACAACCGGAGTTTGCCCCTGAACGTAAAAATTATCACACAAAACCAGCATTAATCACTTTATTTCTCATAACCATCATATTTTTCTCACAAAACCACTCAAACATGCGAAGTTATCAAGAGGTTTCATGCAAGTTAGGCTTCCACGTCTCAGGACTTTTGTAATGTTTTAATAGTGCATGTTCCATATTTTGTGGAATTCGAAGTACTGTTTCCTCACAGGTGTTAATTCACCAGCAGCAGTGCTTAATTTGTAAAACTATGAGAGGATGTGGCTTACCAGCTAGAAGAGTGGACCTCGAAGCTGGGGAACCTGGTTCGAGTCTCCGCAGGGACGCTCAACATTCTGTGATTCTGGGCAAATCACTTAATCTCCCCGTGCCCAACTAAATGAACGTGTCCCTCTATAACTCAACCGGTGCTCATGCAAAGCACTCTGATACCTTCTGGTTGAGTTTGTGCTATATAAAACACCCCCAAAAAAACTGTGGCCCAAAGTTTTGTGAGAAGCCCATCACCCACGCTATTGAATGTCGGCATGCCATATGCAAAGGTCTTGATTCCACCTCATTCCTCTTTAATATACTGCAAAATAGTCCCTGACCCTGTATCTCACTCTTCAAGGTTCTCTTTCATCTGTACATTCTCCCTTTGTCATGGTTTTCCTGTCTTTCTCTTCCTTCTTGTGTGTTTTTCTCTTTTTTTCCTTGGCTCAAAGTATGATGAGAGAAATATGGGCTGATCCCCAAAAATGAGTGCCAATGCGCCTCACCTGCAACCACCAGCTCTAATTAAGCACTGACTATAAGTGAAAAACTAATGAAGGTATGTAATTGTGAGCAAAATGTTTGTGAGATAGTATTGCTTTCTTGGGCAACTAAGAGTTGCAAGAAAAACAAGAACTGGCAAATCCAATAGGTCTCACCTTTGGGACCTAATGGCTTTTCCAATTTCTTTTCGCGAGGCTGTACAGCATTGGCAAAAAGTTGTTTGTTTTTTTGCAAGTAATGTGTGGCATGGCTGAAAGAAAAAAAAGAAAAAAGGGTTTGATGACTCTGTAGCGATTGCATCATTTTGTAGACGTGTACATGCGTGTGACATATTTGCACATGTCATCACGTAAGAGCTTGCATTTCTCATCGTGCATGGAAACGCCTACAAAATGAAATAGGTGGCATTTTATTTATTTACTAATCCTAGATGGATTGGTAAATTTTTAAAAATGCAATAGAAGTTGTGTGAAAAAGCTTTTTTAAGGCTAAGGTGTAAGGAGCAATTTGCTGCCTGGCCCTCCAAAAAGAAATCCGTGAAAAGATTGCTCGAGCCCAGACGATCAAGGTTGCAGGTAAATTTATTTTCAAAGCTGCAGACAAGGACGACGCGTTTCGACCACGTCTGTGGTCTTGTTCACATGACCTCTGCCTCCATTACAGTGGTATTTAAAGGTACAGAAAATTGTCAAACTCATGGACATAAAGAAAATTTAAATGTTAAGGCACATACAAATCATAATGGTGGTGTAAATGTTAAAAACATGACATACAATTTAGCAGACATGGCAGCATTGTGTGTACTCAATAGTGCTTTTGTTTACAGTGTGCCATGAGATCAACGTGTTAAGTCTCTGAAGTGGGTGTATTGCCATAAGATTAATGTTGTGTGTCTTGATGTCGCACATGTAGTTAGTACTATTTTATGCATCTCGGTTGTTTCCAGATAACGGGTCTAGTGCCCCATTCTGTGTTGTTGTTGTTTGTGAGCCAGCCACTATTGTAGTTACGAGATTGGTCTCACATTGCCCTGAAATTGGTCAGGTGTGCAGTGTATCCGTGATTCAATAAGCTAAGAGTGTTCGTGAGGGTATAGTACCCTATGGTGTATGTGTCGAAGTGACTTATGGAGTTGGTGGGGGATTCCGCCAGTGTCTCCAGTGCACTTATATCTAACACGGACGTGGTGTTGAATGTTGGCTCTCAGCTACACTCATCTGTAACAATAAAGAGAACATGGTCAAAATCGCAACATCAGTGGTACAAAGTAACAAGATAAAGACATGTTAAAAATTGCAAAGAGACTTGACTATTTGATCAAGGCAGGGTAAGAGTTGCACAGTGTCTGATGCACAAATACAAAAATGGGTGTCTTAAAACTATGTGAGGAAAGAGGTGGGGTGTGAGGGGTTTGCCAGGCATGTGGCTAAAGTATTGATACAGGTTCTATAGGTGGGAGTAAAGTTCCTCATCTTGGTTGAGGCCATCTGGGAATTTGGTTCCTGCTAGGAGGATGAAACGTGACTCGCGTTTGCGTAAGGCTGCAATTCTGTTCCCTCCCCTGGGGTTGGGGGTGACTGTGTCCAATCCAAAGAATCTGGCTTTGGTCCAGTCAGCCTCATGCTCTTTGGCAAAATGTCTCACTGTGCTGTAGCTTTGGTCGCGGTTGGTAATCGCTCGCCAATGTTCTAATATGCGCTTTTTTACTGGGAAGGTTGTTGACCCAATATACCAGAGGTCACAGGGGCATGTAATGGCATACACAACGAAGTCAGTCCTGCACGTTATTAGTTTGGGAATTTTCCATTGTGTGTGTGTTCTCTCCAAAGTTACATCAGAAACATTTGTGCTATGTTTGCAGGCTTTGCATTTCCCGCATTTGCGGAAGCCCTTGGCTTGCCTCAGCCAGTTATTTTCTTTCGGCTGGAGGTGGCTGTGTACCAGCATGTCTCTCAGAGATGTGCTTCTTTTGTACTTGACAGATGGTGCGTCGCTTATTTCATTTCTCAGAACGGGGTCTTGTCTGGGTATATCCCATCTGTTCCTCAGAATTCTGCGTATTTGATGGGATTGACTGCCAAATCTGGTAATGAACCTTATGGGTTCTTTAGTGTGCTTTTCATGTGTTCTGACTGGTTTGGTTTTGGTTTTCTCTAAAATCTCATCTCTGGACTGTTTCTCAACCCGTTTTTCTGCCAGGAGTTGTGATTTTTTTGGAGTACCCTTCTCCCTGAATCTCTCTTTCATCTCCTGTTTAGTGTGTTCATAGGATAGGGAGGTGCTGCAATTACGCTTAGCCCTCAGGAATTCACTGTATGGAATTCCCCATCTAAAGCTGGGAGGGTGAGAACTGGCGGCATGTAGGATAGAGTTTCCTGCGGTTTCCTTCCTAAACAAGTTGGTACTTATCCTCCCATTTTCGATTGTCAGTTTAAGATCCAGGAAATCAATGGATCTCTGACTGTAATGTCGTGTGAATTTTAGATTAACATTGTTCAAATTCAAACAGTCAACAAACAAATTCTAATCACTTTCAGAACCTTTCCAAAAAAAGAAAATGTCATCGATATATCTGAGCCATTTTGATACATTGAAAATCCAGTGTTCTGTTTGCTTCTCCCACCAGCCCACCATGAGATTGGCATAGCTAGGGGCGAAGCAGGTGCCCATTGAAGTCCCTTGCAATTATTTGTAAAGTACATTTTCAAATAAAAACACATTTTCTTTCAGGCATGTAGTGATCATATCTAAGAGCATTAACGTATGTTCCAAGAATTCTGCCTTCCGTGTTTTTAGAAAAAACTGACAAGCTTTCAAACCATCATCATGCCTGATGCTTGTGTATAGCGCCTCCACATCTAGGCAGACCAACCAATCGTTATCCCCCAGAGTAACATCTTTGATTTTCTGTAAAAAGTCAGTGGAGTCCCTCAGATAGGACGTTAGATTTTTAGCAAAGGGGAAAAGGAAGTGATCGGCATACGTGCTGGTATTTTCCATGAGACTGTCCTTAGATGACACTATGGGCCTGCCAGGTGGATTCGTGGCATTTTTATGAACCTTCGGGAGAAGGTATAGGGGCCGATTCTGATGCGGGTTGGAAAAGCTTCCCGACCGAATCGGTTGGGAAATAGTGTCCGACCCACTCGGATCGGGAAAGTCCGACCGGCGGAGTAGGATGCATCCGGATGCTTCCAGAAACTATTTGGTTGAACTCCCATTGACTTCAATGGGAACATTTGTTCCTAACCGCATCAGAATTGGGCCCTCGGTCGGGAAGACACGTTCCCGATCCGATTTGGAAGGAGCAAATGCCGTTAGGAGGCCTTCCTAACCGCATCAGAATCAGGCCCTCGGTCGGGAAGCTTTTCCAACCCGCATCAGAATCGGGCCCATAGTGTTGGTGTCATTTTTAAGAAATTGTTTTTCGGCCCATGTCAGTAGGCCTCGTTCGTGCCATGCCTGTAATTTGTTATGATACGTATGTTTTAGGTCAATAAGGTATGTCTTGTCCACCCTCCCATAGCATGTCTGGTCACTAAGCTGGCGCTGTGCCTCACTGGTATACATGGCCCTGGTCATAAGGACCACGTTACCTCCTTTGTCAGAGGGTTTAATAACCAAATCACGATCATTCTGTAGGTTGTTCACTGCCTCCCATTGGTCTTTAGACATATTGTTGCTCCCGGTAGTATCTTTCATGAGTTTGAGGAGGTCTTGGGCTACTAAATCGCTGAAAACATCAATTTGTCTTTAGCGGGTGTGGGGACATAACGAGATTTGGCTCTGAAAACTGTGAGGACGGCTTCTCCGGTATTGATCCCCAGGAGATCGGAGATACCGGTGGTGTGCAAGGGATTAAAGGGGTCCAGGGAATCACTGTTGGATACTTGTGATCCCTGCTGGCCAAGGGTTGTCATGGTCTGTAGTGTGGGAATGTCATCAATGGCTAGTCCTGCATCGTTCTCCCTCTCAGGTATAACAATTGACCCTATAGGATCTTTTTTGGTAGCATGCATTTTACAGAATTTAAGTTTTCTCTCGAATTTGTATAGGTCTACCCGTGCCTGTGCATAATCCAGACCTATCTCTGGGCAAAAAGACAGACCTAATTCTAAAACGCTTTTCTCATCAGCAGTAAGAACCTTATCTGTTAGATTCATTACCGTTAGTTTAGGTGCAGTGTCCTCCATTACTGGTTCTTTGTCTTCTGGCCTCTTGTTCCCATGCCAGCTGTTCTTAAGTTTTCTGCACCTGATGTTTCTTTTGAGGTTTTGTCTGCGTTTCCTTTTCTTTTTCCTCTTGGCCTCCCCCTGGTTGATTGTTCTTTTTCCATCTGCAGGAGGCGAAGTTCCTTGGAAAAAGAATGTTGTTCCATGCTGCTTGATGCCAGGCTGTCCACTGATTCCTGATCCGAACTCAAGTCCATTGTGGAACCTTCTTTGCTTGTTTCCAGGAGTTCTAAGGCTTTGCCCTTAGTTAGTTCTGATCTGACTCTGTCGTATTTCTTAGCGAAAGTCAGGATGCGCCCTGATGTGTAGTCTAATTCATCCCGTACGAATTTGCGCTGTTTCCTGGCTACTACATCTTTTTCAAAAGCTTTCATTTTGTCATCCACTGATTTGGTTATTTTTTCCACCTCTTTCTGGTCAGCTTCTTTTTTTAGATCGTCAATCAGGTCCTGTATTTGAATCAAAAGGCTCCGTTGCTCATCCCAAGCATTTGCCACCAAGATCTCTAGCATCCTCCTTGAACATGCTGTTGTATTTTCAACCCAGTCTTTAAGTACCTGAGGTTTGGGTATTGACAGTGTGGGGGTGATGAAGATCCGAAGACCCCTTGGTATACGATTGACCTCTAGGTAGTTCTGTAATGAGGTCGCTTCCCACCATCTGCTTATCTCTTTGCGCCTCATGCGCTCTAATGCATTGCCTTTTTGTCGCAGGGTTGTCGATGCTTCAGTCCTCGTATTCCCTGATGGATTTGTATTCGGTTGTGTTTTGCCAAATATCGCCTTGGCGGAAGCCTCCCGCCCCTTCATTAGCTCGTCTGCCATGATTGAAACAATGTTTTACAATGGTGCACTGTTTGCACCCCTGCTACGGTCCTTGATCTCGCGTTTGAAGCCCTCTGGCTCACGCACACTCTGATTGGTTGCGCTGCTGCGTTTTTCGGCTGCGGGGACAGAGTCAGGCAGAAGTGCCGGCGCACGCCGCTTCTCCCTCGCTGTATCGGCCAGCCGATCGGGGATCGGGAAGAGAAACTGCACACCGGGGCGCTCGGTTGCCTCACCTTGGTTCCCGTTGGCTTGGTTTAGCTCTTCTCTGGTTCCGATGGTTGTATCGGTTTCTCCGTAGTATGCCGCATATGCCAGCAAACCAACCGGCGGGTATTCCTTACAACAAGGAATCCAATCGAACGGTGGCGGAAAACGGAATACCCTTCCACACAAGTTGGGGCTTCGTTGGCGGATGCCGCCGCCGGAACATTTCCAAAGGACAAGAAATCCGTGAAAAGATTGCTCAAGCCCACACGATCAAGGTTGCAGGTAAATTTATTTTCAAAGCTGCAGACAAGGACGACGCGTTTCGACCACGTCCGTGGTCTTGGTCACATGACCTCTGCCTCCATTACAGTGGTATTTAAAGGTACTGAAAATTGTCAAACTCATGGACATAAAGAAAATTTAAATGTTAAGGCACATACAAATCATAATGGTGGTGTAAATGTTAAAAACATGACATACAATTTAGCAGACATGGCAGCATTGTGTGTACTCAATAGTGCTTTTGTTTACAGTGTGCCATGAGATCAACGTGTTAAGTCTCTGAAGTGAATCCTATGCTTAAAGACTTTGCTGTAGACATGGTAAAAGACTTTGTCCCTTTCTATCTCGGCGTGGATGGCACTGTGCTAATCCTATGCTTAAAGACTTTGATAGAAAAGCAGACATTTGAGGTGAGCAAATTTAGAGTGTCGCTGGTGTTTAGAGTGCTCTATACTGGAGCTGCTTTCCACCTAAACTTGAGAACTACCCGGAGTTCTCTGCTTCTTTTTTTGCATAATTTATGCGTCACTCTATGCCTGAAAGAGAATTGTTTTGACCTATATTGGGTGCTCCCTTGTGTCTGGACAAAGCTATACCTCTCTGAAGAGCTCTAATGAGAGCGAAACACGTGTCAGGTTTTGCTTTTATTCATTTCAGGTTGGCTTGGATGGTATTTTATCAACCCAAAGCTGTAATACTGTGCCTGGAGTGGTAAAAGGCTTTGGTCATTTTACAGCTCGGCAAGGATAGCACTGGGCTAATCCTATGCTTAAAGACTTTGCTGTAGACATGGTAAAAGACTTTGTTCCTTTCTATCTCGGCGTGGATGGCACTGTGCTAATCCTATGCTTAAAGACTTTGATAGAAAAGCAGACATTTGAGGTGAGCAAATTTAGAGTGTTGCTGGTGTTGAGAGTGCTCTATACTGGAGCTGCTTTCCACCTAAACTTGAGAACTACCCAGAGTTATCTGCTTCTTTTTTTGCATAATTTATGCGTCACTCTATGCCTGAAAGGGAATTGTTTTGACTTATACTGGGTGCTCCCTTGTGTCTGGACAAAGCTATACCTCTCTGAAGAGCTCTAGTGAGAGCAAAACACGTGTCAGGGGTTGCTTTTATTCATTTCATTTCAGGTTGGCTTGGATGGTATTTTATCAATCTAAAGCTGTAATACTGTGCCTGGAGTGGTAAAAGGCTTTGGCCATTTTACAGCTCGGGAAGGATAGCACTGTGCTAATCCTATGCTTAAAGACTTTGCCGTAGACATGGTAAAAGACTTTGTCCCTTTCTATCTCGGCGTGGATGGCAGTGTGCTGATCCTATGCTTAAAGACTTTGATAGAAAAGCAGACATTTGAGGTGAGCAAATTTAGAGTGTCGCTGGTGTTGAGAGTGCTCTATACTGGAACTGCTTTCCACCTAAACTTGAGAACTACCCAGAGTTCTCTGCTTCTTTCTTCGCATATATATATATATATATATATATATATATATATATATATATATATATATATATATATATATATATACAGGTGGCATAGACTAAAACAAAAATATATCAGAGCAGGGGAGGAGGTGAAAAGCTGCACATGAGGGAGAAAGCAAAATGGGCCATGGGAGTAGGGAGAAACACACACAAGAGAGAAAGAGTAGCACATAAGGGAGAGAGTAACTCATAACGTGGTGTGTGGAGGGAGAATCACATGATGAAGAGAGCTGGGAAACACATGGGGGCATATTATCAAGGGCTTATCGCCGCTTTAGCGGCACTTTTTTGCCGGTAAAGCAGCGATAATATTATCGCCCTGTTAGCAAGATGCAGCTAACGGGCCTTAGCGTGAGTTTTTGGGCGATAGCGGCCCGTTTTTTTATCTCAAAGCATGTCAGCGATATTTATCGCTAATGACATGCAAAGTAGGCGTTCCCCACTAAAACTACATGGAAACAGTCGCAAACACAACTTCCCTCTATTATCAATGCCCGCGAAGCGATAAGAAAAGTCACGCTAACCGCGCTTATCGCTGGAATTTAACACCTGAAAAAAACTTGACTTAACCATCTTGTCAATGGGAGGTGGATTGTTAGGTTAAGTACACACTTGCCTATTAGCAAGCTTTTCGTTTACGCAGTTAATTTAAAGCGGGAATTCTCACGCTATTGCTGGTTTTACACGCTATCGCTGGCTTTCCTATCGCCTTTGGGATACGCGTTGCTAATAGCGCGCTATCACGGCGAGGAAATCCAGCGATAGCCGGCGATAAAAAAAACAGCGCTAAGCGCGCTTTGCGATAATTATCGCAAATCTTTGATAATATGCCCCATGCACTCTTATGGACTGCATAACCAAAAAGTAAAAAGTAGTACCCTGAAACTGAGTCGTAGAAGGCTACAAGTCAGTTAAAAGAATGGTGAAGAGGGTATGCCCCAGGGCAGGGACAAACACCAGAAAAGGAAGGCAAGCCAGAGGAAGTTAACAATTCAGAAGCAAGCAATTGAGAGGGACAATAATGCCTACCAATTGTAAGAAGTGGTAAGGGCTCTAAACTCACTGTAAATTCTAGGTAACCTCACAATAGATCTTTTGCAACCAGACACACAGGCAATACATGAAGGCCAATAATTGGGAACTAAGCAAACTTTCTCTTTGTCCCTGAAAGAGCTACAAATGGTGAGTTAAGTAACAAAACTTTCATGCAAAAGATAGAGCACTGGAACAGGAGGGCAAAAAATCATTTGAGTCAGGGAGGCCAATGATGCTTGATGGAGCAGGTGTCCCAGTGAAGAATCCTAGGCTTAAACATAATTTTGGGTAAGTCAGACAGGATGGCTGGGACACTTGGCTCCTCCTTTGCACCCAGACTCTGACAGAACAACATCCAGGCCGTCAAATTTTGCAGGTCTTTGTACCATTTTTAAGATGATGTGATGACGTTTTAGCCAGAAATTGGGCACATTTTATGGATCCTTTAAATGTGGGGCACGTTCCTGTGTTTGTTGTATGGTAATAGCCAGCCTATGATTGGCTCATAATAATATTTTGAAGTTGCTAACTGCATCCCTCAGATAGGTACGTCTCCTGTAACCACAGACTATTCCCTTTACCGTAAGGGTACTTTTTGGAACTAAGTCTCATGGTGAGTATTTTCACCAACAACATTCTACACTTTATTTTCTTTGATTTAGTTTCACTGATGGATGAGGACTTCTTTCAGGCTTTGTTATTTTCATTAAGTAGACATGTTGCCCATTGAGACTTTTCATCATATAGTTCTTCTTTTATGCTGTTTCTAAGAATGTCTATGGCCAAGTGACAAGTGCTTTCTTGAGGACCTATGTGCATTAAATAGGGATGTTGAGAGATGATGGGAGTCCTGTATTTAGCTAAAGCTTCAGTGATGGGCATTCTTTTTCACAGGCAGAAACAGTAGCATTAAAGTTAGGTTATAGGGAAAGACAGCCTTTGGAAAAACCATTGGAATTGTCCTATTCCTGCCTTACCTGGGATTCTCGATCTTAGGGAAATAATCAGCAACCAGCCATATGTTTTCCCCGTCTGGTTGCCCAAATCTCCCTGATATAGACAACCTATGCAGGTGACTGCCTAGTGCCTTCCCACTTCAGTGAAATTGGTCAGGGTACAAGAGACCCTTCATGATGTCTCAGGATTTCTTTCTGCTACTGCTATATCTTTAAGCCCATCAGACCCCAGTTGCTCTCTGAGACTCTGAAATATGCATGACCCCCAAAGTTTGCCAACTGTTGCAAATGGGTTCTGCCAATTTTGTACGCCAAGATTTTTTGCTTCTTAATCACCTGGTTTTTGGACCTTTACTGTGGATGAATTGCACTACCTGTGTCTCACTCAATATAATTGCATGGTAATTGGACTGTGCATGTTTACCACCTTTTAAGATAAGGCCACTGTGACACAGTGGGGCACTGGGATAGTTGCATGTGAACACACATTGTGAGAGACTACAGTTGTGCGCAACCTGGTAGCTGCACACAGGTAATCTGCCTGTGGCAGGTTTCGACCTTCCAGTATAATACCTTTTGACAGGCCTAATCCTTCCTTTTAAATATTAATTAGTCACCCATATGTAGGTCTTATTGCCCATAACGTCTGGGTGTATGATATTTAAAAGTAGGATACATCAAAATTAATGTTGAAACATCCTTTAGTTGAAATATTCTCAAAAATGATTTTCACTATAGCAATGCTCGCTACTGCGATAAGAAATCCTTGGGTTACATCATAACATTTATTAAGTGCTAAATTGGGATTGGTAGCAGCTAGAAAAATATTTATTTCTTCCACTCAATTTAAATGTAATTTAAAACACTCTTTAATCGTAAAGTCAGATTTTGAAATTATTATTGTAGAACTGCCACTTCTGGAAGTTAACATTTCACTGCCTAACATTTCTGAGGCTATTCTGTGAATGGCCTGCTGTCTGGGTGGTGATTGCTCTCCTACTGGTAAATGTTTATTGGGGCCAGACAGGAGACAAAAAGCCCTGAATGTAGAGGGGTGTGGGTCTTCCTAACAGGATGGCTGGGGAGGAGCCTTGCCCTGCCCTTATTACACTTCATAGGAACCTACCTCCAGCATACACAAAGAAACCTGACACCAGGCAGGCCTGCACCTGCTTTTGTTTCACTAGCCAGGCTGAGCCAAACCCAGGGTAAAGGTAGGAAATTACCACAACCAGTTTTAGGATTAGAATAAGGGGTGTTTCCCCACCCACAGGCTAGCACTGGGCATACAAGTGTCATCACCAGAACCTAAAAGGAGAGCAAGACCCTGGATATGGACGGCAATGGCGGCAAACCATGGACAGCTGGAAGGACAAGACACCTGATGCCCCTAATGGACTACGGACTTTGCCTGCAGCTGAGCCAAGGACTAGATGGGTCTCCCCAGGGCCAGTGATGCTGGCCCCGTTGAAGCCTTTGAGGACTAGTTCGGGGAAAACCTGGACTTCGGTGCCCCAGCAGGAGGAGAGAAGCACTAGGAGCCAGGCAAAGGAGAAAGCTGGTGCAGGGAGCCAGTGAAACAAGCTCTCCTCAGAGTGCACCCTTTAGGAAGCTAGGGAGCATGCTAAGACTGCTCCAGGTGGCTAGGACTGGCCACCAGGAGCAAAGCAAGAACAAGAACATCAAAATTGGCCTAACAGGACCCAGGATATTTATTGTTGAAGATTGTACCTTTGACCACCTTTAAAGCAAGTAAACAAGTGCATGGCGCTCCGCCGTATCTCACAAGATTACTTCTGTGGTGGGTCAGTGCCCAGGGATTGGTCCAACAGACATTTGCTTGTTTAATATTGCCTCCCTTGGGAGGGGGCATGCGTGTGGCCCCCACCCCATACTATTAAATATCCTGGGAGGCTATCGTCTCCAATGCAAAAAAAAAAAAAAAACAGCATAGCATAGCTGAGGCAAAACGGAGTGGGGCAAAAAAAACAATCTTGGACCCTGAGGAAGTAAGGAAAAGAGGGCCTGCTGTTGGGTGCCCTGCCTATGCTCCTCGTAGCTATGGAGTATCCACAACGTGTCCACTGCAGGTGGCGTCCAGAAGGAAGGCTGGTCCCGCCTGGCGGGAGAACCAAGCAAATGCTGCTGACACCGCATAGCCCCAGAGGACTTGGGCTGCATATGGGAGCTGGCCGGGCAGCACAGGAGTGGGCTCCCTGCGCTGGCCCAAAGTGAGGTGACGCTGCAGGTGCCCCGTTTGGGACAGGAGCAACCATGAAAGTAACAGAAAGATGGAAAAAGACAGCCGGCAGGGATGTGCAGTAAAGCGGCCGGAGCTGCTAATTAAATATTCACTCTCCACGGAGGGAACACTGTAGTATTCTTGCATGATGTTTTATTCCCTATGTTTCTCTGTCCTAGCTGCTCAGCCTGTGTGTATGTCTTCTGTATGGAATGTTGGTGAATGGACCTTGAGTAGAATGCCTGGGTGCCTGGATGAGGAGTGACAGTTGGTGGATGGGGCTGAGCAGCTAGCAGGCTGCTCCTGGTGGGGCTGTTGATGATCACCTACAAGCTGCCCTACAGGACTTATATACTTGTTTATAAGGACTTTCTAAGGATTTATACTACCTGTTTATTTACCTGAATAAACTCACTTGGATTACATCTTACAAGCGTGGTCTTGATCACTACAAACACCTCACAATGCAGGGTTAACTTGCAAATAATGTTCTTCTTTTGATGCCCAAGGAGGGGCGGGAGCATCACCAACATCACTTTTAAGTGCTGTGGGGATGCAGGGTGTGCTCCATCCCCCTAGAATATTTTCCCAATAGTCAATACAATGTCTCCCAGGTCTGCAGATACATGACCTGGGGAGACGTTTCCACATTTCTTCAAATATTCCTGAGCTAAAGCCCTTGCTCTTCAACTCTGGAATACAAGGACTTCTAGAGAGTGGACTATGGCTGCATTTTAAGTAGCTTAAAAATGTTTAAAAACGGCTCAGATGCATGTTAAGTTGATTTTCTATGCTTTATTTAAAGTATATTGCTGACAATAAATGTTGGTATTTCACAACAAAGGGTCTGATTGGAGTGTTTATCACCATCCAGCGTACTACTCCATTCAATATATCTCACAAAATGTACGGGCATGCTGCAAAATAGAAGAGAACAGGGAACAAGGGAAAACAAGAAGAAAGGGATTTGGAAACACTGGTGGTCCGTCACAGATGCGGCGGTTGAGACAATTGCGCTCTAACCCGCCATGAAGGGACTGAAAAGGTGGAGCTAACTATATAGGTTACAAATGTATCTTGTGGACCCTACTTGATGTTTGTATCATAAGATTGTTCCATACCAGTAAAAGTATGGTTTTCACTTTTCTAAAAAAAAAAAAAAAAATTGAAGCAGTGTGACTTCTAATTTTGGTCCTGAAGAATGCCATGAACCTGTTGGCCAGTGTAGGCAGAAACATGTTGACCAGGATAGAATAGGGAAATATCCAAATCCCTATTTCACCTAGCTTGTCTTTTAATCCTATCCATTGGGGGTACCAGAATAAAATTGTCCTAACCCACCAAGAGATAATTTTAACTCACATACAAATTTATTTGTTTGCACTCTGCCCCTCCCTCCCCTACACATAAGATAGAAGTTGTAGGGTGATTGACAAAAGAAACCCCCCCGCTTCTCTCCTACAGGAAAGTAGTAGCCCACACTGGATACCTTGAGGTCCCAGTGTGAAGAGGGGACCCGATGATGGAGCATGTCACCCTAGGGCAGGGGTCTTCAAAGTGTGGGGCGCGACCCCCAGGGGGGCCGTGGAGTGATGGAAAGGGGGTCGCGCATTCCCGGTCACACTTCTGCCCAGGGCCATAGGACTTCAAGGGATTCAGCCCCCCTCCTCCCCCATAGTGTGTCTCAGCTCGAGCTGCTGTGGCCTCCGCTGGGCTGTGTCTGCAGTCTTATCTCCAGCACAGCACGGCACGCCTGAGTTTTTCACAGGTCTTTAAAGACCATTTGCATGTTTACATACCTTTTGTAAACTGGTTACTGAGGCTTAGTTTCTTTTTTCTAGTTCCAGTACCCCTGGGCCCCCACTCTGCCTATTCCTTACATTTGTATTTTACATTTACTGCAGTAGTGTGAGAATGCATTTCATGAAAAGAAATATAAAGTAGGGTTGCCAAAAGAAAAATACCAGCCATTTGATGTTTAAAGAGCCTGCAAAGGCCTCCTCTTGACACTAAATAGGATTGTAAATAAAATCATATGCATTAATTCGTAATGTGACTTTTCTGTCTTTGTTCCCTTTAATTATCAGTCATGGATCATTGAGGCAGCCCTAGAACACAATTAAAAGTGCTTTCTATTTATATTTGCTGTTCCAAGTACGCACAGATGAGTGCTGAAATATACAGCTTTAGGTGACTGCTTATTTTGGACCGTCAGGGACATCAAAATAATGAGCAGGAAACCCTAATCATAAGACTGGAAGTGTGTTGTAGGATTAGCATATCATTTATTTCCTCCACCCTCGATCCCTGATTAATGCCATAATAGCAATAGTTTAACTTATATCTTAAACCCTATGCCGCCATCAATAATATGCTGAGTCACTTCAAGTGTCTGGGAATGCACCCTGCATTCAGACAACTCGCTCCTCATTCTCGCACTTCACTTTCACGCTCAACCTGCACTCACAGCGATCACAATGCACTCACACTGATCACCATGCACTCACATCATTCACCCTCTCACCCTGCACTCACAGTGATCACTCTGCACTCACAATGCACTTGCGCTGTTCACCCTGTACCTCACCCTGCAGTCACACTACTCATCTGCACTCATCCTGCACTCATGTGACACCTCATTCACCTGCCCCCTCACTGCTCAATTTGCAACTCACTCAAACAAGCCCATAATTAACCATGCATTCATTCGTCCCACTCTGCACTTACATCCGTACCCAAATTCATATGGTCACCTCACTCACCCTGCAGTCACTCCTCTTTCCCTACTCTCACACTGTTGCATCGCTCACCGTGCACTCACATGGGCACTCTTGTCACCCACACAGTGCAGAGGGTTAATGTGCCTGCTACAAAGAACATGTACTATGCAGATCACACACCTGAGTGTGAGTAAACTATGAGTAGCGCTATAAAAAAAAAAAATGTTTGTCAGAAAGGTGCTACAGAGAGATGAGGTGCATTGTTGGTGAGTGGTAGTGAGGGAATTTATGGAGAAGGAGGAAACTTGGGAGGGGCACCAAAAAAGACTGTTGCACCGTGTGTACCCAGTGCTAGGGCCAGCCCTGCCTGGGAGTGTAGGCCCCCGCAAAGTTTGGGTCTAGTGGCTCCCCTGCTTCTGCCTATTACTATTATTATTTACATTTGTAGCGCGCTATTGTTACCAAAAGGTGTCCTGGGGCTAATAGCCATCTGCTGCCTGAAGGCAAATGAGAAACACACAGAAGTGGAAGGAGAACCAGCCAAATGGGGTAATCTACAGAGCATAGAGCCAGGTTTTTATATCTTCCTAAAGAATAATAGATTCTTGGTGGAGCGAAGCAAAGAGGGTGCACGTTCCATAACTGTGCGGCCTGCACCAAAACAGCTAGACAGACAATTCGTGCCTTCTTGAATTAGGGAACAATAAGCAGAGTGGCACAGGCCAAGAGGAGCATACGGGTCCAACCTGAGAGATGAGAGGATGAGAAAGGACAGCAAGGGAGTGAGAGAATTCGATTGAAGAGGTCAGGGATGAGGAGAAATGTGAAGTGCCGAAGGAAAGTGCAGACACGCAAGAAGTGAGTGTGAGGGAAAGTTGAGGGCACAGAGGAGGGCTACTGTTAAACTGTGAGAGAAGATAGCTGAGAGAAGATAGCTGAGCGATGATCTGTGACCTAAAAAGTAATTTGATGCGACATGGGTGAGGGACAGCAGCGATAGGGGAAGAGAGGGAGTACTGGGGTGGGTGCTGAGCAGATTAATTTGTAATAAAACATGTGCCAGGGACCTCACCAGTAGGCCACTGCAACTTTAACCACCCACCCATTTCCTTGCCTGTGCGGCCAATGACAATACCTATGCAACTACCAACCATAACACTTGTACAAGTGTGACTGTTCAGACTATTTCAAGCCCCCAAAGCTATAAGAATGGCATGGATGTCAGGAGTTTATAGTTTTTAATGTATATTGAATTAATAAACAGCTGTTCTGCTCGTCTCTAAATTACACAGACAGAGCCACCATGTGGCAGACGGTCATAGTGCCAGTGTGCACAATTAGGTGCCAGTGCGGAGCACCGGAAACCACCTGCTCAAATTAAGCACTGGTGCTGAGGTAACGGGGTAGAGGGACATTGGTTCAAGAAGGTGTGGAAGAAAAAAGGGGAGATGTGAAAGATGAATGGGGGACTGGAGAGGTGTAAGATACAAATAGACAACAATTTGAATGGAGAGACTTGAGGTGAATGAGAAGTTGAATGGGCACGGGAGGTGATGGGGCCAGAGAGGCCATGAGATAAATGCGAGCGACTGTTAGAGATGAGGGCAGTGAAAAGACAGAATGGCAGGAGGTGATTAAGGGTGAAGTGAGAAGTTGAATGGGGAGAGTTCAGAAGTTGTAAAAGGGGTGAAAGAAAATGGCCTGCAAAGTGAGAGAGGGATCCGGGATTGGGAGAGGAGAGGAGAGGAGAGAGGGATGGACGGGAGGGGTGAGAGGAAAGCGGCATGGGTAAATTGCTTAACTCTGCACAAGACCGCCAGGGTTTTAAGGGACCCCGGCTGCTCCCAGCCAGGGCCAGGTGAGCTTCTAATGTGGCAGCACGTATTCCTGCTGAGTGGAAGGCCCATCACAGAGGTTGACTAGACATCTTTCTGATGTTAATTGCTGTATTTTGGTTATAAACTGGTTCTGATGGGGTGAAATCTTTCCTCAGTGTTACTGTGTGCAAAAAATGTCAAAATAATGAAGCAATTCTATCCCAAAATAACGCGGCATCACATAACATTATTTAAATTTTCTTCCCACACAATTTAGTCAAGCCTGTCGTGTAATTTGGTCCTCACCTGCCTCATAATTCCAGTAGCCCTGCCTACAGGTTTAGAAATGTTTGTCAGGAGGGGGTCCTTACGACTGAAAATGTTGACAGGGGGGGTCTCGGCACCCAAAAGTTTGAAGACCTCTGCCCTAGGGTGAGTGAGGGTTCTCGTCTTAAACACACCAGTGTTTCCTAATCCCTTTCTTCTTGTTTTTCCCTTGTTCCCTGTTCTCTTCTATTTTGCACAATCCCTGTACATTTTGTGAGATATAATAAATTTTGGTAATCATTACAAAGCTTTTATTGACAGTAATGATTGGTTATCGATTCCAGTGATATTGTTGTTATTTCTTCACTTGGTTTATATTTGAATGTGGTGAACCCTTGACAAAGCTAATAGGCTTGCTTTAGCTAAACAGATATCCCCTTTTTTTGTGACCTTGCATCTGGTATAGGTGGTGATGTTATGATTTTGGAGGTCATGAACCAGTAGGGGTCACATGTAAATTCAAAATGGCACCAAAGGTAATTCGGTCAGCCTGGAGTATATATTTGTAAATTAATGCATGATATTTAGCAGCGTGTGTGTAATAAATGCACTTTTCCTTTTACAAAAAAAAATAACTGATTGGAGAATCATTTATTGAGTGTTATTATTGCGTACCAGAGAATGGAGAATACTAGCCCACACCACCTCATCTGAGTAGGCCTTGGACTGCTCTACTTCACTACCCCGAGAGAGTCAAGTGCTACAATGAGGTGCTTGGTTCCCAGTGAGGAGACAATTGTGGACCTATTATTAGCGCAGGCCTCACATCCTGCACAACTAATAATCTAATTTCTTACAGCCACTCCAAGGACTCTCACAAACACACTCATCCTAATGAATTAACCATAGATTATAAGAGCAACCAGGGAGGTCACTTTATATTTTTGTTTGAGAGTTTTTATTGGTAGTTATATAGCAAATTGAAAAATACAAACTTATTCAAGTTAAATGATATAACAAGTCAAATATTAAAACTAAAAATTGTACAAATTATGAAATTAAGCCCACATTATACCCTTTGGCTCTCAGAGGGTGTGACAAGAAACTGGAGCACTTCAAAATAAATTCACACAAACGTGCTTATTGTTGTGAAAAAATGGTGCCCTTCATCTAGGAAACTGGAATTTTGTTGCAGTTGTCCCCCCATTTGTGCTTGCTAACCAGACCTCAGTGCCAGTACTCTTTGCCCTATAACAAGTTAAAGTCTAATAGAAACCCAATGGGCAAGGATTGTAGCACCCCTGTAAGTCCCGAGTAAATGGTACCCCTGGTACCTAGGGCATGGGTACTAAAGAGCGTCCTAAGGGCTGCAGCAAGTATTATGCCTCCCTAATGGATCCACACACAAATTAGTTGCAGACTGCCATTGCAGGCTGTGTGAAATGGTGCAAACCATTCTGAAAACATGACATGGCCCGCCCACCCACCCTGTGCCATGCCAAAGTGCACTGCATGCACTATATGTAAGTCACCCCTACAGCAGATGTTAGAGCCGTAAGGCAAGTGTGCATTAAAGTATATGTGAGGACATATCATGAGCAGATATGCCCCTGTGATGTCTAATTCTTTTACTAGATATTGCAAGTGCTCAGAGAAGCCATCTTAAGCCATGTACTGGGCTCTGGTCATCACGAGCTACTCAGCTACATGATGGCTTCACTGAAAATGCTGGTGTTTGGTATCAAACACCTTGTCTTAAAAAACTGTACTGTTGCCAGTGCTATATTTATTATGACCTGCACCCAGAAGGCACCTAAGAGGTGCCCCCTGAAACCTACTAGTCCTCAAGTGTGCTGGCTGACTGGTATTGTCCAGCCTGCCACCACAGACAAGTTTCTGACCCGCTGCAGGTGAGAGCCCATGCTAGTGATTTAGCATATCTAGGCCAGGGACTTCAAAGTCCCTGCTGCCTTTGATATGCGACCCTTACTTCCCCAGACCTGGGAGATGCCACCCCCTACTCTGAGGCCCATTTAGCACCAGGACAGGCAGAAAATTAGCTATGCAGTAGGTGTGTTGCACCACCAGGCTACATACACCTCTAAGGTGGGCTATCTGATGTGCTCCACAAAAGAAGGGTTCCTCCATTTTGTTCTTGGTGGAATTAAGAACTCTGGGCTAGGGTTATGCCCATTCCCCACAGGAAATGGTCATATAGGATGTGTAGTGACCCCTGGTACAAGTAGCTCATTGGCTACTACTCTTAACTCCTCTTAAGGCCCCTAAATTCAGTATTTCGGTGGCCCCTGACACCAGGAACTGAGACTCACCTGGCTAAAGAAGAAGAAGGGCAAGGAAAAGCCAAAGAACTGAAAACTGCGCACTACCTGTGGACTTTGGCACCAAACCCTGCCTGCCTGCCCCTGACCAAGCAATTGCAACAACCTGACTTGTCCTGCAGCTGTGCATCCTCCAAAAGCCTTGGAGCGCTGCCTGCACTTCACCAACCAGCCAGCATCTCCCTTGAAATGGAGGAGCCACTTCCCTGGAACCTTCGGGCACTGACCGCAACGTCCGGTTCGCCGTTCTGCTGACCACCTAGTCCACTGATACTACAGCCACCCAAGAGGAGGTCACCATGTTCCAGAGGGTCAGATACATCTCCCCATCAAGCTTGGAGACACAAGGACCCCCAAGAGACGCCCTGCAACAATACCTGTGGTACCGGACCCCTTGCAGTAACCAAGGCTTGTTTAGTGTCCAGCCCGGACATCAACACCGCCAAGTCTGACCTACATGGGACTCCCGCACCAGAGATGCCATCAGTGAGGGTGGCCTTGCTCTCCTATATTGTCCCTCTCTGCAGGTCTGACCAAGAGCCATGAGCACCTTCGACGCACAGGAAGAGCCGGCCAAAGCCCGCAGCACCCAAGCCCCCCGGTCCAGGTCCTTCTCACCCAAGACCCTCCCAAACCGAGCCCTCCATTGGGAGCTCCTGGACTTGTCCTCAAGTCCCCCTCTGCACCCTGTTTCTAGGTGGCACCTCACCCCCTACTTTGCCAACGGTGTAGTGCGCAAGGCTAGCAACCCATCCAGCTCCTCTGCACCCAGACACTTCAGGGCAGGTAAACCCGAACCTTGACCCCCTAGCACCTTAAGTCTTAATATGGACCTCGAAATACGATTCTAAATACTAGTATATAGGATATGTTTCTTTCTCCATAGAAAAGCGCATTTGTATGACCTTTATGTAAGCCTGGGCGGAGTTTGCGGAGTTCCGCTATGCGGAACTCCGCGAAGTGCATTAGATAAATGCAGTTCGCTGTGATTTTCAGTGCTGGGTGTTTGTCCGCAGCGTGCAATCATCGCGAGCAGCACCTTGCACAGCGCAAGTGGGCGCTGCTTCCTTTGTGCCGCTCGAGTAGATTTTTTACTCGAGCGGCAGCTTTTTCAACGCGAACGGGCAGTTTCTCAACACGAGCGGTCACGAGCATACGCGACCACTCACAATGAGAAATCAAACCACGCGCATTGAGAAATATCACCGGGAGGTTGATTTTCCACGCTTACGCTCGCCAACTTGACATTGACGATCGCGAATGAGGAAAAATCTCGCCGGGAGGTGGATTTTTCTCACTTGCGCTCGCCAACTTAACGTTGACGTGCACGAGCGAGGAAAAAAACTCCACTACGTGGAGCGGAGTTTTTCGGAACTCCGTGAGCTCGGTGTAACGCGGAGTGCGGAAAACTCCGCAAACTCCGCAAGCGGAGCAGAGTTCACTGCCCAGACTTACATTTTTGCTTGACTGTAAAAATTGATAACTCAAAATGTACTTACCTAATTCTGAAGATATTGGTGCCTAAAATAATATAAAAATCCTGGTTATTTTTCTAAATTGATCTTGAGTTTGTTCTTGAGTGTGTGTCTCATTTATTGACTCTGTGTGTACAACAAATGCTTAACACTACCCTCTGATAGTCCTAAACTGCTCGCCCAAACTAGCACAAAAGAGAGCATTTGGGATTATTAATATAAGCCCCGGAAGCCAATAAGGGTCGTCTGGACTCTCTACATCGTGTACCTCATTTTGGTACGCAACATAAAAAGCTTGCTTCCTACACCTCATAGATAAAATATTGTAAGTAAGTCTTTTGGTTTAATTAAAGGTGGTACCATGGATAAGTACATTGAGACTAATGGAAAGCAATGAGAAAATGATGGAAACAGATAGAAATCCTCTCAATAGATGACTCCCACCTGGATTGTGTGCATCTCTGTCCTGAATCAGAAAAAGACAAAAATGAATGACTCACACAAGAAGCCAGTCCAGAGAGAAGACTTGCAAAAGTTTATTTTTGAGGAACTTGCTGTTCCCTCATTATTAGCAAAAAATCTGTGGCTAAAAGCAAAAATATATTTGTTGGTCTCAAAATGGCAACATTTTCATAGTAGCCCTTTGTCCTAAAAAATTAAACATTTGGATAGTAGCCTTTTGCCCTAAAGGGAACTTCTTTGAGTGTGGATGTGCACCCTGTGAAAGGGTATAATACTGGCCATCATGGTGATTAGTGATATTAGCCAGTGGTTGAAGTGGATTGATTCATTGGCCAATGTATGCTGTAATGTCCAGAAGAAAAATTTGAATGAAATAACAGCAGACCAATGGATGCAAAGAACTGACTGAAAGCCTCTGCAAATATATTATACATACACGTGTAGTACCTTTGAAAGGTCTTGGCTAACATCGGACCTAAAACACACTAAAGGTGATGAGAGGAATGCTTGAAATTTGTGCAACCACTGGCACTTGTTCAGGGTAGCATTCCAATCCATTGTTCTTTTGGCCACCATGCCACCTCCTATTAGACCCAGCCATAGGCAAATCACTCTTGGTCCAGCTCCAATAGGAATACATCAGCTCAAACTGACTGGAGCACAAGCCACCCAAGACTGGTTTTACCTCAGCTGGGGCTCTTAAGTTAGGTGCGGCTGGGTCCGGTGACACAACGAGCAACGGACCCACTTCTGGGCATAATCTTGGCCATTAAGGGTAATACATCAAACACACAAAAGGTGATGAGAGGAATAGTCGCAATTTGCCTAACTACTAGCAATCACTTGGGTAGCATTCCAGCACATTGTTCTTTCGCTCCTCCATGCCACCTCAGATTAGACCCAGCCATATGCAAATCAGTCGTGGTCCTGCTCCAATAGGAACAATCCAGCCCAAACTGCTAAGCCAAGGCCTCTCTGAACCGGAACACATGCAACCCAAGACCAGTTTCACCCTAGTTTGTGCTCTTCAGTCAGGAGCAGCTTGGTTCCAGTGGTACAGTGGTCAATGGACCCACGTCTAGGCATTCCCTTCCGCACTTAGTGCAATACATCAAACACACAAAAGGTGATGGGAGGAATGCTTACAATTTGCCTAACCACTGGCAAACCAAGACCAGTTTCACCCTAGTTTGGGCCCTTTGTTTGGGTGCGCTTGGTTCCAGTGACACAGTGACGAAGGGACCCACGTCTGGGTATACCCTTGGCCACTTAGGGCAGTACATCTAACACACAAAAGTTGATGGGAGGAAGGCTTGCAACAGGCTGATTTACAAATGGCTGGGTCGAACCTGAGGTGGTATGGTGCATCAAAAGAATGATGGGTTGAAGTGTTACCCCAGGAGATTGACAGTGGGGGCTTATTGCAAGTATTACTCCCATCACCTTTTATGTTCAACATCTGACCTCAAACAAGCATTGGAAAACCAACAAATCTGATGTTTTGTCATAAATGGGTTTTTGTAAAACTTTGTTGTTGGGGAAGCTGCAAGTCACTCATTAATCTAAAATAACCAGTGGCTAAAAGCTAAAATATTTTTGGTCCTACAAAGCTCACATTGCCATATTAATCCTTGGCACAGAAAGATAATACTTTGTGTGAATGTGCTCCTCGTGGAAGGGCAGAAAACTCACAGTGATGTTAACCAATGGCTGAAGTGGGCTAGCACACTACTCATAATGTATGCTCTGGTGGCTGGACAAAAAATGTGAATGACAGTAACAGACCAATGGGCAAGAGGTGCTGACTGAAAGCCTCTATAAGTATGTTATAGATATAATTTTAATAAAGTCAAAACGATTTGGCTAATGTCAGACCTAAAAGGAAATTACCTGAATGAAAGCAGTGGAAGGTTAGGAGCAATCCATTCAAAAGTATGGTAAATAAGCTATGCTCCAGAGGAAGGACAGACACAAGAAGTGGAAGGAAAGTAATGAAATTAAAAGTAGGCAAATGAGATTGACAAGAGAGCCAGCCAATGGGCTAACACAAAGCCCACTGCAAGTATTGGTACTGTCCACAGCAGATCTTTTGGCAATAACCTAAGACGTCTGTAAGCAAGGAATAAAAAGTAATTTTAATGCAAGCAGCAGTGAATTAAAACAGTCCCCACCATAATCCCCACTGTTTGCACTAAAAGTGCCATGTTGTTTGCAAGGGTTAATGATAAAGTGGCCTAAAAAGAAGTGTATCACACAATATTCTTTATTTTACAGACAAGCTAGAACTGCACTGCATGGTTTGGAACAACGGCACCAAAATATGCTGCACCAGGCCATCCGGAGAGAAGACGCAATGCTTTGGCTCTTCAAATTCTCCTCGCCGAACAAATGACAAGGTGGCAAAATGTTCTGAGATAGGCCCTCAAAGTGACAAAAGGTTCTGGGATAACAGATCTGTCCGGCCCAGCCTAAGCAACAAAACAATCTAACTGGAGAGGAGGACCAATGCTGTTCCGCGATCACTTGAGGCCTACAAATTATGGTATAATGGGCTGGAAGCATCACCTCACAGCATAGCTGTCGGCAAGGGAGAAGGCCTTTAACAACCAGTATAGCCCGAGGCAGAAGGGCTATAAGACTATTAGAACATTTCACCCAATATGGATAATATGTAATAAATTAAAAATCGAGAAACATGAAGGCAAACATTGGAATGTTGGAGCTCCGGACTTATACCAGCCATTATAAGCCTGGAACTACTCCATTGTCTTCAATGGAGCTCTCAACATTCCAATGTTCTAATATAGCCTTAGAGCCCGCCGTAGCAGGCTCTATGGGCCATTAAAGGCCCGCTCCAGCAGTAAAGGCCTGAGCCGAAGGCAAGGGTCTTTAACAAGGGAACAGGCCTTTAATGGCTGGTAGAGCCAGCTACGGAGGGTTCTAAGGCTATTAGAACATTCCGCCCCTAGAAGGCAGAATGCTCTAATTTGTAAAACAAAGGCCTCACAGAGCCCGAGGGGGTTGAAATCCCCTCGGGCTCCGTGAGGCCTTTGTTCACAGCTGTTGCTGTGAACAAACATTGGAATGTTGATACTCCGGGCTTCTAGCAGCCATTTTAAGCCTGGAACTACTCCATTGTCTTCAATGGCGTGCTCAACATTTCAATGTTCTAATTAGAGTCAAAGCAATGTTCTTTCATGCCATAAATACGGCAGCTTTTATATTTGTCAAGCATTTGTTCACCTCCAGGAGCATCTTGGCACTGGATAACATGTGTTTATAGTTGCCCAACCATGAGGTCAAATACAGAACCCTGTATGAGTAGGAACCAGACCCAGCTGTCGTTTGATCATATTATCACTCTCCCTGACCCCCTATGCGCTGAGTACGGCCTTTCCCACAACGTGGCTACATATTATAAACAAGATGCTTAATGCTGACAGCGTGTGAAGAACAGCTGCTGAGCATCCGCGTGGGAGCTGCTCAACATATGAATGCTAAAATAATATTTTGGGGAGTGAATATGCTGAATAGTCAAGCATGCAAAGAAGCCTTTTGTTAAATACTTGTCATGGGCTGTCTTTTTCAATAAAAAAGAACTTACAGAAAAGATTAATTATAGGCAGCTGGTGAAGTAGAACGATCATGTATAGCTGAGTGAGGATGGTCTGAAGAACTGGAATTAAAAGGAGGGCCAGAAAGAGGGGATGAGTTACCACAGCGAAAAAATGCTGAGGCCAACATGCTGAGGGTAACTTTAGCTAGGGGTGTATGAAATTTTTATTGCACCCATGAAATTAGCAACTTTTGTGCAATGAGAAGTACGTGAAATTATGTTAATTTCACAGATGTGAAATTTCACACTATTTTGTAGAGATGTGTGGTATTCTCGTAATTTACTTTTGCATAACTACGCAAAATTATGGCAAAATGACACAAAATTATGTGTAACTATGCAAAATGCAAATCCGTCATTTTGTGGTGTATTTTAGCAAGAAATGCATCCTCACTTTAATTTTTAGTTCAATGGTGCATTTAAATAAATGCACAGTTGACAAAAGCCGCTTGCGTTCTGTTGCTCCCTTGACTTTTGATTGCAAGTTATCCCTTTATATTCAATTTTCATGCAACACACTACAAAATTTATTTTGCGTAAAATAGGATAATGCGTATAAAACACTGTAATGAATTTAATTTATTGAAAGGAAATGTGATTTTGCAAAACACTATTTTTAATCAGGGCCACTTGAATTATGCGACAGGGGAGCACCAAAGTTTGTGGCAAGGTTGACTAAATTAAGCGGCAAGAAAAGGCAAATTATGTTTCATAATACAGAACTTCTTTTAAAGTATTATGTCATTATTTTTTGATTTTTACACATGATAATACTGTCTGGGCAAAGATTTCACATCATTGGTATCAATTTAACAAGCAAATACAGAAATAAGCAACTGAAAGATGATCAATTAACTTTATCATAGGGCCTACCACTGCACACAGACACGTCGCCACGTTTTAGTAATTTTTGATCTGTCTGAGCTAGAAACAAATTTGTGTCTCTGATAAACTCTGCAGAATATGCATCAGATGATGGATTAAGTGACAAAAGCGGCAAATCCATAATTATGCGAAAAAAGCCGCCGCCACTGCAGATTCACATATTTCCAGCAGCCCTGGTTTTAACCTATGTATTGTGTACATTTCTCAGATCTAAGCACTCTACGGGCACGATTTGTGCAGGAGTGAGGTAGCAATTTCTGAGCAACATTAAGATTTTCATAGCATAAGATCAGAAATGTAAAAATGGGGAACCATTAAGGAATTTGATGGAAATCCTTCAGCAGAGACGCCAGAATTGTTTATGAAAACTAAAGAAGCACTTCTAGAATAAGGCTTGATTTGTCTAGAATAGTGGCAGGGATTATGGAGAAGCTGAAGGAATGGCTGAACAGACTGGTGGGACTTGCTTAGTGCAGTGGAAGAACTTTCTGGGGAATGGGGATGGATATCTGGAAAAATTGACATGATCTTCTTTGGGCAGAAACTACAGAAAAAAGATCCAGACATTTCCAAGTGGAGTTGTAGATGTCGGAATAACATCTCTGGAAAGTTTGTGGAAGTGAGGTAGTGAAATGGCTACCAGATTTTGTGTTATTTTCCAGAAAGGATCCAGGGAATCACCTGAATGAAGAATGGAGAGAGATTTATAAAGCGCACGGCTACTCTGAGTAGTGTCCCAGCGCTAGAGGGCAAACACCCTATAGTACACAACAGCTAATACACACCTCACTGTCACACTGGGAAGACCCAGGATTTCAAATTCCTACGGAATGCAGTCTCGAGGGGAATCTGACGTAAATCACATTGGAGTTCGTTCCAGGCTTTAGCTGCCCGAAAGGAGAAGGCTTTGCCTCCCCAGCCGACCAGTTTGAAGTGAGGAATCGATAGAAGAGAGGCAGAGGAGTTACGCAGCGTTCTAGAAGGGCAATACTGTGCAAATCTTTGCCAGATTATCTGGACCAGCTAAATACAGTGCTCTATGCACCACCAAGACCAGGGCTTGGAATAATATCTGTTTCCTGATGGGCAGCCAATGGAGAGCCTTCAATGCTGATGTGGTGGACGAATGTCTAGGAAGATGTAGAAGAAGCCTGTCCGCCACATTTTGGACCACCTATAGGCGGCACACCGATGCCTCTGCAGCTCCTAAATAGAGAGTGTTGGCATAGTCAAGACATGAAGTGATCAACACATGAATCACCACTCTCCTTGCTTCCAAAGGGAGGAGGGGAAGGAATTTTTTCAGGGTGCAGAGCATGGTGAAGCATTGGCCCACCGCTGCTGAGATCTGCGGCCGCATAGAAAGAGCAGCACGAAACTTCACCCCAAATTTTTTACCACAGCAGCAGGAGGGGGCGGGGTTGGCGGCGTGCTGGCGAAAAGATACAGCAGTGGACTGTCTGTAATTAGTCCATCTAAGGCATGAAGCTGTTGTAGGTGTAGTAAAAATAATATATACTCTAATTCAAGCATGTCTAAAAGGAGAATTTTCCAATACAAATGTCACATTTCTGGAAGGAAGGCTACCTCTGGACCCAAATGGCGTGTTGATGTTTAGTTGCGGTGCACTTTTAAATGAAAGTCAATGACACTAACCTACACTTGAATGATTAAAAATCAGATTCCTAGAACATATACAGTGATAGATTCAAAAGAACGTCCTCTGTATGAAAGGGACAAAAATTGAACTCCTATGCGTGACAGTGGACCCCAAAGAAACCTATGAAAGATTTCAAATTTGAATATGTCCCCTGCCACCTCGTAGGTGCCAGGAGATCTGGGAGATCTTTGTTGACATCGACATGATGTTTGCACATCAAGTTGATATTGCGATATAAGATAGCAGCCTGCTTCTATCTATGCTCCCAAATATCATTTTAGTTTTTCAATGGGACCTGACAACTTTGATGTAGTCAGCAGGGGACTCCACAAAAGGCTCACTGGAAGGGTTTAAAAGTACTCCATTGGGTCCTGGTAGGGCTATCAACCAGGTTCAAATAGGTCATGAATGAACTTGCTCATGCGCACACAACCCAGGAGTCTGCAGTCAACTCAGACTGAGTCCTTCAGATGCTTTCAACGAAATTCCTGAAATTAGGCCATTAGTCCTGAGAGCATATTTTAAAACTGTTGACTTAAAAATCCTATTGTCGGAGCATTTAAAAATAGCTGACAAGCAGAACGTGATTGGCTGTTGTTCACTGCACCTGTTTTTTGCATTTTTCTCTAGAGCAAAATGAGCCTTGTGTCCAAAGTGGATCTGAGGATGCATTTAGCACTTAAGTATAGTGCTAAATGCCAGATTTTCATTTTGCGTATTTTTATTGTCAAATTTCACATAATTACGCAAAATGAACGTATGCACCTTAAGCACACCCCTACTTTAAAAACACTCCTTCCTTGCATCCATAAGAATTGCTTGAACAATCAAGAACTTTGAAATTGCCGAAAAGGGATGTGACTCACCCTTAAAAACACTCATTAACGCAAATAAAAAAAATGAAACGTTATGTTATGGTATGTTATTGGAATTTGCATAGCATGCTGTATGGGGTGTCCTTTGCTAATATAAGCTGTCCTCTGGTCTGCGTCTGTATTCGAGGTTCCCTGAAAGAGATGCTGGACGGTCACACACTGTCATGTCTCCGTGTCATGGGTGTGCGACTGATAAATAAGGATGCAATTGACATCACAACCAGTCGAAATATTGCATAAGGGAGTGGATAAATCTTCAAGGTAGGCCGCTAGGATAGTCTCACCCCCAATAATCAAAGGTATGAGCTGGCACATCCCCTTTAACTATGTGGGTAGAAATAAAACCCAATTCATTAATGTGTCTCGCATGTGTTCGTGCATGTGTGTGTGT
This sequence comes from Calotriton arnoldi, assembly GCA_963921515.1. NCBI lineage: Eukaryota > Metazoa > Chordata > Amphibia > Caudata > Salamandridae > Calotriton > Calotriton arnoldi. Next base: position 159,846 of record CAWUFW010006722.1, on the reverse strand, counting down.
GTGTGTGTGTGTGTAAAAATAAAACCTCAATAAATGTTTCTGGACAAGTATAGAATAGGGGTGTAATTGTATTTGTATAGCACTTACCATCCCGGATGAGGCATTGTATCGCTTTTCGGCGTAGCACCCTTCTCCGGAACCCAAAAAGGATTAGTGGTGGATCAGAATAGAAAAATATGTGTTAATTTGAGTGGTGGACATGCAAGCCTGTTAGTTGGATTGGATAGGATAATAGAGAGATGGAAGAGGGAAGTGTCTAGAAAGTGTTATTTGGGAGAGCATAGTAGTAAGATGAGGCTTGGGATGAGTCAAAGGAGGGATACATGAGGGAAGAATTTAGAAAAGATTGCTTGGGAGCTCATAATAGAAAAATTATGCTTTGTGTGAGCCAAGGAGGGAAAGAAGAGGGAAAAGTCTGGAAAGGTTTATTTTGGCGATCATAGTAATAGAATGAGGTTTGGGATGAGTCAGAGTGGAGGTAGAAGATATATTGGGAGAGGCATAGGGTGAGACAGAGTAGTGCATTCGAGAGAGTCAAATGTGTTTTATTTCTTCTATAGCAGGAGTAAAGTAACACATATATAGACACATAACTGCATAGAAAAGGTATACATGGACATATATATATATATTTTTTTTTCTTCTTCTTCTTCTACAGTAGGAGTAAAGTAATAAATATATAGGTACATAATTACATAGAAAGGATAAACATGTATAAGGAAGGTGATATATTGAGATTTTCAGTTTTATTGTACCAGTTCAGACTTTCAAGTGTTGTTGTACTTGAAGCTAATTTATTCGTTTTTTTATAAATATATATTTTTTAATTTTATCTTTTCCTCAATATTTCAATAGTGAAGCACTTGTATATAAAATAGTTATGATAATATTTACATATTGTGATTGATGAATAAAACAGGGACCCATAAGCATCTAATCAAATATCTTATATGAATACTGTGCAGTGAACTATAAACATGTTAAGCATAGAATAATATATATATATATATATATATACATATATATAAAACTATAAGTAATATATACATTTTTTTAAGCAGAACTAAAGAATATCTATATATTTAAAACCATAGTTATTGTACATATTTGTACAAATAAATACATATATCTAGATAAATACATATAACCAAATTATTGAATGTTTACAAACACAGGGATATGCTGTACATTAAGTTTGAGTATGGTGGTTATGAAGAACAGAGCCAATTCTTGAGTAGTCTTCTGAAGGTAAGATAGTTATCCGTGGGATCTTATATTTGAGGGTAATGAATTCCATAGTTTGGCTCTTTGAACATAGAAAGATGTACCACCTATGTTTTTTTTTTGTATGGTGAGGTTTTGAGGCAAGGTGCCAGTCTTGAGCGGAGGTTCCCTTGTTGAATGTATTTGGTGATTTTTTTCCTGATGCAAAGCGGTCCTGTTCCATGTATTGCTTTGTGTGTGATACAAAGCAGCTTGAAGGTGGATCTTCTGGCAACCGGTAACCAATCTAGGGCTCTCAAGGCAGGGGAGATGTGGGCTTGTGGGGTTACTTGTCGGAGTAGTCTGGCAGCAGAGTTCTGAATCTGTTGTAGTTATTTCATAGTTTATAAAGATGAACCATGGTAGAGGCCATTCAAGTAATCAAGTTTAGACAGTACAAGAGAGATAGTTGCCTGGACTATGTGTGGAAATCCCAGGTGGGGGAAGATGCGTCACAGAGTTTTAATGGTAGTGAAGCTTGATCTTGCTAATTTGTCCACTTAGAAATTCATTGATAACTTGGAGTCCATAGTAATTCCAAGGTTTCTTACTTCCTTAGATATTTTAGGAGGTAGTCCCAGATCGTCAGGCCAGGTGCAGAGTGGGTCATAATTTTTCCAGTCGCCACATGTGAGTATTTCAGTTTTGGAAGCATTCAATTTGAGATGGCTCCATGTCATCAACAGAAGATTTGTGAGTTCCCAATGTCTTTAGAGCTTTCACGTTTAAGGAGACTTTGTGTGTCATCTACATAGTTATAGCATGTGAAGTGAAATTCATTGATCATTGCCGGTAATGACTTCATGTAGATGTTGAAAAGCCTGGGTGAGATGATAGAGCCTTGAGGGACCCCTGCTTTTGTGAGGTATATTTTGGATGAGAAAAGGGGGAGAAAAGATAACATTTGTTCGATTTTGAAGGTAGGATGTGATCAAGTTGAGAGTAGTTCCCTCTATGCCAGCTTCGTAGAGTCTTTGTATTAGAGTGCCATGGTCAACTGTGTCAAAGGCATCTGAGAGGTCCACGAGAAATAGTGGAGCAACCCCGTTCTGGTCTACTGTGTTTTTAAAGTCATCCCAGATGGCAATGAGGGCAGATTATGTGCCTCTTCCTGAGCGGAATAAAGTTTGGTAGTCTGAAAGTATGGAGTTATCTTTAATGAACTGTAACATCTGGGTGATTGCTGCTCTTTCTATCAGTTTGCCTAGGAAAGGTCCATTTGTAGTTGGTCTATAGTTGTCAGGATTATGCAGGTCCAGGTACGTTTTCTTTAATAATGGGCATACGTATGCGTTTTTTCGGTCTTCTGGAAAGATTCCTGTAGTTAAAGCATTATTGATGATTCTTCTTACTGGTGTGGCAGCAGAGGTAGTTAATAGAATGTTCTTGAATATTTGTGGTAGGCAAGGGTCAGAAGGGCAGCCGGCTGGCCTGCTTGCTTTGACCAGATCCACAAATTCACTTTCTGATATTTGTTTGAAGGAATGTAGAGGCTGGGTTAGCCTACTCTTGAATGGGATTTTTGGAAATTGGTTGGTGCTGGTGGTTTTCCTTTGTTTGAATGTGGAGTCCAACATATCTGCTTTGGTTGTGTAATGATTTGCCAGTTTGTCAGTGAATTCTTGAGTAATGAGGTGAGTTCCTTCTGTGCATTTAGGTATACGAAGTTCAGTGAGAATTTTATAAAATTCTTTATTTGCACATTTAGCATTTTGAATTCTGTCTGAATAGTACCTTTTTTGATTGCTGATTTGTATATTCTGTTAAGTTTGCATAGATTAAGTTTGTCTTGAATTTTGTTTGTTTTGAGCCAGGTGTGTTGCAGCTTTCTAATTTCTTTTTATCTTTTTTAGTTCTGAATTTTTCAAAGGTGCATGTTTTATTTGTCCTGTTTTGATGTTCTTAATGGTATTAGGATATCAAAAGCTTCCTGTAGCCACTCATAAAGCTTTTAAACATAATTAATTGTGCCTAGATCTGTGTTGGATGTTTGTTGTGTTTCTAAGTGTTCAAAATTGAGTTTGTTACACTGTCAATAGGTGGATGCATGTAAGGTGGTCTTAGGTGTGTTGATTTGTGGTGTTTTATGTTGGAAAGCTACCAAATATTGGTCTGCCCATGTGACTGGAGTAATTGTTGGAAAGGTAACTAGTTCTGGATTTGCAAAAATGACATCAAAGATGTGTCCAGCGATGTGTGTGGGTTTGTGTACGATATGATGTAGGTTCAGTGTGAGTAGGCCAGTGATGATAGTTTTTGAATAGGGCATTTTGGGTTTGCTAAACCAAATGTTTAGGTCACCAAGAATGCATAGGTTGGAGTGTAGTGTTACAAGGTTTGAAAGTGTGTCTATAAACGTGTCTGGGAATGTTGCATTGCTAGGTGGTGGTCTGTAACGTAGGAGGAAGTTACAGGAGGAAGTTGGTGTAGGGTTGCATCTGGTGATGAGGGCCTCACAACCCTATATGGAAATGCCATCAGCTTTGGTGAGATTTATTGTTTGCTTGAATATAATAGCTAGTCCACCTCCTTTTTTGCCTGTATGATTTTGTGTGATAGTTTGATAGCCTGGAGGAACAGCTTCATGCAACACTGGAGCCATGTCATCTCTCAACCATTATTCATTTATAAAAATTAAGTCAGGTTGTATGTCAGTGAGTAGGTCGTAGATATGGTGCTTTTTTTTAGAGGGTGATCGAGCATTTATTAGTAAACAGTTTAGAGATTGTGTTTTGGTAGTGGTGTGACTTTGCTGACTACAAGAGTGAGCAGTATTTTTTTAACTTGTAGCAGGTGTGTCATTAGTGCTGGTATTAACTGTATGTGCTGTTTTTCTGTATCGTATTCCTCATCCAGCAGGTTTAGAAGGCACTTTGTTGGGTCTGCGTGAGTAGGTGGTGGAGGTGGAGATGATGGTTGAGAGTGAGTTGGTGAGCTGGGTCATTTCTATAGAGTAGCCTTGTTGTGTAATAGACATGGAGATGCAAAGTTGTGAAGAGCGGCAAGTTGTTTATTTTGTTTGCATCTGTTTAGGGTGGAAGGTGTATGGGTTAGGGGTAGTGGTGGTGGTTGAGCATGCAGAACAAGTTTTAAGGTTCTAAATTGTGCAATGGATGAGAGGTGGGCGATTGAGAGTTGTTGTGTTGGAGTATTTGTGGTAGGTGTTGGTGAAGATAGAGAATTTTAAAGTAAAGGTGGTTTAGAATATGTATTGTTTGTGTAGTCATGGTGAGGGTGGGTGTATGTTTCTAATTTGTTACTGAAATGTATTATGAAATTGTGTGTGGGGGTGATTTTATTGTGCTGGTGTGTGTGTTATGTTTTGATTTGTGGAGTAGTGAGAGGAGATATTGATGCAGTGGTTTTCTGAGAAGGATTTGCATGTAAAGTACTGTTAGTGAGTGAAAGTTGAATGGTCAAGGGGTGGTGATGTGTTTTGTAAAAGAGTGTAGCAGGTGCTTGAGAGGGGATGGACAGGCGTTATGAGGGTTTGTGTTAGATTTGATAGCTGGAAGATAGCTGGAAGAGGTCATATGTGTGGTGGAGTGGAGTGTAAGGATACAATACAATACAATACATTTTTAAAGTACACAACTACCTCGAAGTAGGCTTTCCTGCGCTAGCAGAAAGGATCACCCACAAAAGTCCTAAAAAAAGAAAGTTTTAAGAAATGTTAACACAGGAATCAAGGAGTAGGGTTTTTAGACATTTTCTAAAAATAGTTTCAGAAGAGCAGCTTCTCAGAACAAGAGGAAGCGCATTCCACAACCTGGTTGCCAGGAAGAAGACTGACCTACCTCCTCTTCTGGCCTTGTGTATGCAAGGGAGTGGAAAACGTTTAAGATTATTGAATCGCAAGGATCTCACCTTGGTAGAAGGCTTGAAACGGTGCCTAAGGCAAAGAGGGTCTTTATGATTCTATGCCCTAAAGGCAATGGTGAGAGCCTTAAACTGGATCCTTTTATTCACAGGAAGCCAGTGAAGATGGCATAAATGTCTTGATACTGAGACCCAGTAAGGGATTTTAAGAATCAGCGGGGAAGCAGATTCTGAATAGTTTGGAGATGCTAAATTAGAAAGGCCGGGCGTCCTAAGTGGAAACTATTGGAGTAATCCAACTTCAAGCTAATCAAGGCATGAACAATTGCTTTATGATGTTCTCCAGGAATATGGTGCAGCATCCTTCTCAAGACCTTAGAGTGAAGAAACAGTATGCAGATAGTGCCTTAATCTGGGGCTCGAAGGTGAGGTCTGAGTCAAATTTCACCCCGAGGTTCCTACCACCGGGGATGGATGGGGGAGGGGGCATCTCAGATGGCCACCGTAGGCTACAGTCATGGATGGACCTGACGCCAAAGAAAAGAATCTCAGTCTTATCTGAGTTGAGCTTTAAACAACTAGCATTCATCCAGTCCGCCACTGAATTGAAATAAGGCTCAAATGAACTCCAGGATGATGGAGCATTTTCCTGAAAAGCTAGGAGGAGTTGAGTATCATCCACATAGGATACAAGTCTCACTCCCCAGGACTCAGCGATTTTAGCCAGGGGTTCCAAGTAAATATTAAAAAGGGTGGGGCTAAGAGCCGAACCCTGTGGGACTCTGCAATCCAGGGTCTTTGTTGGAGAGGTAAAAGGAGGAAGAAAAACCACCTGGGTCGCATGCTAATGAATGATTTAAGCCATAGCAGGGCTTGGTCTCTGATACTGATCTTTTTAAGCCTCTCAAGCAAAATAGCGTGAGAGACATATAAAATGCAGAGGAAAGATCCAAGAGCAAAACCATAACCAGGGTGTTTAAATCTAAGTTCATTTTAGTGTAAGCAGAGACCTCAAGGAGGGCAGTCTCAGTACTATAGCCCGAACTGACTCCTGATTGCGAGTTGTGGAGCAGATGATTAGTTTCCATGAAGCGTGTAAGCTGCCTATTCACGCTTTCCTCCAAACATTTTGCGACCATTGGAAAAAGTGAGACAGTTCTCAAAATTACTAATTATTGTTAAGGATTGTTTGGTTTTGTGTTTTTGGTAAAAGGAGATGGAGGGTGTTGGTGGATGATATGATGGGTAGCTGAGTATAGGTTTGCTGGTGACAGAAAAGGCTCTGTTAGGCGCCAGTAGAGGGTAGAGCTGGTGCTTTGTATGAACAGGGAGTGTGTGTCTGGATGGATTAAAGATGTTTATAGTGTGGCTCTGTATTGTGTTGGTAATGTGTGGATTTGTTAGTGGTATAGGACAGAGTGGTATTTTATGTGAGAGTGAAGGTGTCATTGTGAGGTAGTTGGGGTGCAAGGGTGTACAGGCGTGGTTAGTGGGGTTTTGTAGTGGGTGTTGAGACATTGAAATGTGGTTAAGGTTTTTTTTTTGTAAATGAGAAGAGTGCATTTGCTGTGAGTGTGTTCATATGTTTGTGGATGTAGATGGCTTAAAGTGATTGCTGGTGAATGGTAAAAAGGGCTGCATTTTTGGCCCTAGACCTGACCTGTCCCAAACAGGCCCAAACAGGCAACTACTCATGTCCTCTCTGCCCTTAGCCTCGATACCTGTGCTGAGACGCCCTGAAGCCTAAGGTTAAAAAGCCCTAGGTCAGGTGACCTTTGGCCAATGGGAAGCCTATCCCTAACCCTAACCAGTCAGAACCCTAGCCCTAAGCCCTAGGACTAATACGAGAACAGGCCCCTTCAACCAATCACAGCCCTAGCAACCAATCAAAAGCTAAACCCTAAGTCCCATAGTAACCCTAGCCCTAGGAACCAATAAGAACCCCAGACCTATCAGCTAATCAGAACTCAACCCCTAAGCCCTAAGTCCAATAGAAACCCTGGCCTTAGGATCCAATCAGAGCCCCAAACCTATCAGTCAGTCAGAACTCTAACCCTAAGCTCTAAGTCCAATAGAAACCCTAGACATAAAAACCAATCAGAGCACAAATATAACAACCAGTAGGAAACTTAAAAGGGCAACAACCTTATTCACGGGCTGCTGGCCAGTGGGAAGGGAGCTGCTCCTGAAGTCAGAATCTCCTTGAAGATAGATAGGCTCATTACACACTCTGTAGTTCCTGTTCAACTCTGCAGGTAAGGCCCAAATCTAAAGCCACTAAAAATGCTGCTTTCCGCGCATTTAAACAAATCACTTGTCTAACTAAAAGCGAGTTCTACATAGACTTTCAAAACAAAGTTTGAACCGTAAAAGCAGATTAAGCCATCTCGTAAACACACTCTGTTTAACCTCTGAGGAGTATTTGCCTTTTTACCTTGTTAAAACAAAAGGGAGGTGTAGGTGGATTGCCTTCAACAGGCCTTAGCACAGTATAGGGGAAAACTAGGAGAGACATTTAAACAGTCACAGGCAGAAAAAAACTGCAGTTTTAAAGAACAAAGCACAGAAACCAATAGGTAAATTTAAACAGTCACGGGCAGGAAAAAAACAGCAGTTTTAAAGTACAAAGCACAGAATCCAAGAGGTTAATTTAAACAGTCACGGGTAGAGGAAGAAGCACTTTTAAAGATTCAAGAATACACAGCACAAAGTCTGTGTTCATACTATCTTCTTTGTATTTTGCTCACAGGGCTATTAGGGCACAGAGAAGCTGGGGCTACAAAATGGAGGTGGCTGTCTTGGTTTTCCCTCCACAAACGTTAAGGGGCTTGTGCAGGTGTGGGAGGAGGGCTCAGGGTTGCTTGTGAGCTAGAGGGCCAATCATCAAGCACAGTTTGGTGGCCAGGTGGCAGAGAGCTTCTCCTGAAGTCAGAATCTCCATGGAGACAGACAGGCTCAATCCATACTCTCTTGAGTTAGGGTATGAGAAATTTGCATAATTTGTTTTTGCGTATTTTCATGAAATTATGGCAAATTAACACGAGATTGCACGTTATTACATAAAATGCAAAACTGTAATTTTCTGCTATATTTTGGTACAAAATGCATCTTTGCGTCAATTTTTGGAGCAAAGAGTTATTGAAACAAAAGCACGAAAACAACAGCTGTTCACATTCTAGAATAGCAGTGCATTTGGTGGAAATTTTTACTGACAATGCCACCATTTGTAGTAAATTGTTACCACGAATGGGGCGTAATTATGTGAAATGGCATAGTTGCATAATTTTGGAAATTTGACGTACCAAGCATAACATGAAATTACGTGAATTACAGCAGTCGTCTAAATTTCACCTAAGACTAGTATAGAGACCTCATAAGGATGTCTGGATGAACTTTGAGGCACATATATTTAGATGAAACTAGGCTAACATATCAACGCATGAATGGAGTTAAAAATTAAACATGTATATGGTTGGCATTATTGCGTCTGTAAATGTGTTTCAGCGCAATTACAACCCCAATGTTTGAATGGACACATATCCCAGTGCATGTGTATGTGTTGAGTTGAAGCACAAGCAATGTTCCACATCAGTTCAACATACTCCGCACACACATCATCGACAACAATAGAAACAGAAGCACACAACAGTTCCCTCACACCCTCACCCGCACAACTAATCAGCAAAACCATACAATTGGTGAAGTGATATCACATGAAGAGTACAAAGCACTCTTCACATAGCCATTCCCTACAGGGTAACAGAACATATTGGTCAGTCCATCCTTCACGTACATGCTCACAGAGCATCATCAGAGCTATATTGCGGCAATGTGGTTCCTTCTAATTACACAAATGAATACAACCAGCTAGGCAATGGTAAATCATTCTCCCTAATGGAACAAGATAAATGGTAAAGCCCTAGACACTAAAACACACTGCAAAGATTCCATGCCAACGCAGGCAGAACAGGAGTCAAAACACAGTGACCCTCCTATTAAACTAAAATGAACATCACTAAACTCTACGCACAACATATTCATCAATCAAAGACCAGGCACAATAATACCAGCTTTCTAGGACTCCAGTCAGTAAGAAAAGCCAGGTTCATATGAAAAGACAGCCTTCAGAATGCCAAGAGCACTGCAAGGTAATACAAGTGAAGAAAATGTGCTTCAGAGATGCTAAAACACAACACTCATAGCCAGGGCAGCTTTGCTTGTGGAGTGTCCACTTATGCTAGTACCACCAACCACTGACTTATCCAACTTTAGCTGCATCTTGATGGTTCTGCTTTTTGCTCTTCCTAAAAACCTGGCAACTAGCTGGCTGTGGGTGCTTCAGCCATTGTTCCACTTCTCTCTGTTGTTTTGTCTGGTTAACCTGTTGGCTGACATTTTCTACCACCCAGTCGCCTGTGTCTCCTTCAACCCACTTGTCTGATGCTACTTTTCTTTTTGTTGCTGCCATAAATGCAATGTTGTCTTGGCAGTCGTAGGTTGTGTTTTTACTCTGTGTCCTCTTACCTCGCCTCGCCTCTCCTCATCTAGTAGCCACCACCTTGGACCCATTGGCTCTCCATGCCCCTGTCTGCACACCATGACTGCCATACTTTGTCAACGATTGGTGGCTGTTGCTTTCAGGGGGGTGTTGTTTTTCTCCTGCTGTTGCTCCTTTGCATACATATGCCCAAACTGTGATCCACCCTGGAGACGTATTGTCTGTTTCATTAACACATATTTATAGTTCCTTCTAAATGCAGAGATAAGATAATTAAGATGATGGTGTTGATGACAGTTATGTCTCTTTTCATTCCATGCGCCTCTCTACAGTCTCTTTCAACCTTTCCTCCTCTTGTGTTTCCAACTGTTTCTTTCATTCTTCTTCCTCTTCCTTTCTGTAATAAATCTTTCTTGTCCCAGAAGCAGGACATTGCAAAAGGCACACACTTTCTCAGTACCAACCCACTTTTTCGCATTTATTGCTCCGAGAATAAAATGTACTTAAGTTCTGATCAGGCCCTTCAGATGATTGACTTATTCCGAATTCACAGCTCAGCTAATGGCCACCTGGGCAGAAGGCATGGCCTCGGCAGGGACTTTAAGCCTTAATCCTGCCGGAGTGAAATTCTAGGGGTTTAAGGCCACAATTCCCTTGGACAATCATTTTTAAGATAAAATCAAAATGATTTATCAGCATTTTCTCAGTCCACTCGACCAGGCTTGCGAAGACCTCTACTTTGGTGCACCTCCCTCTAATTGTGCTACCAGCCTTAGTAGAGTTGATGGTCCTTCTCCTGAGTCAATTCAGAAGATCCTTGTTGCAACTAAGTCAGGCTTCCCCTTGGATGTCTGCCCACCAATAATAGTGGCCGACCTCTCCAATTTGCTAGCCCCTTCGATCTGTTCCCTGTTTAATCTATCATTTAACACAGGAAAAATCCCATCGGACTGGAAGGCAGCTCAGGTCAGACCTATGCAAAAAAGACCAATCTGACATTGACCAATTTTGCCAATTATCGACCCATTTCCTCGCTCCCCCTATTGGGGAAGATACATAAATAGGTAACTTTTAACTTATCAGTAGACTAATAACATCTTAGACCCATCACAGTCTGGTACTAGAACATCACATAGCACAGAGACAGCTCTGATAGCGGTCACTGACCACATCAGATGCTCTCTTGATGCCAATCTACCATCCATACTGTTGCTGCTGGACTTGTCTGCAGACTTTGACACCGTATCTCACCCTAGGTTACTTGGCAGTCTTCATGAGATAGGCATCTATGGAACAGCGCTAAAATGGCTTTCAGATTTTCTTTCCAACAGGACCCAAATGGTTATTCTGGGTTTCTATAAATCTCATACCATGACATTGGATAGAGGGGTTCCTCAGGGCTCATGCCTTAGCCCAACGCTTTTTAACATCTATGTGGCCCCACTAGCCAAAATTGTCAGAGCCTCTGGTTTTGAGATCATATCGTAGGTGGACGATACACAGCTTTTAATCTCTCCAGACAACAACTTGGCCAGATCTAAAGAATCTTTTTTTTGCTGGGATGAAGGCTATCGCCAAATGGATGACTGAAAACCGTCTCCAGTTAAATGCTGCAAAAACAGAGATTATGCTGTTTGGGAAAGGCCAACAGCTCTGGAATCCGGATTGGTGGCCCCGAGAACTTGGCACAGCCCCTTCACCTAAAGTATTAGCTAAAAACGTGGGAGTCCAGTTAGATCAATCTCTCACTATGAAAGATCAGGTTGTATCCATCGTAGGCTCATGCTTCCATATGATGCGGCTGCTAAGAAGAGCCTTCCCACTACTACCACTTACAGCCAGGAAAACTTTAGTCCAGGCACTGGTAATCAGCCATTTGGATTATGGGAATGCTCTCTTGGCCTCAGAAAATGAGTCGTTATTATCCAAACTTCAGGTGGTGCAGAACACCACCGCACGCCTGTTCTGTAACCTCCCTTCTAGAGCAGCTAGCTCCCTTCTTTATACCCTACACTGGGTACCGGTTAAAAACAGAATTGTTTTCAAAATCTGCTGCTTAACTTATAAAGCTCTATATGGAAGTGGAACTATCTATCATCGAAGCTCACTCGCTACTCCCCTCCAAGACTTTTAAGATCCTCTGACAAAGTACTGCTCAGGGTCCCAGGGGTCAGGAAGTCACGGTCAGGGGGCAGGTCGTTCTCTTTCTTAGCTCCATCCTATTGAAAAATAAGATGCCTCTTCGACTGCGAATTTGCAAGGACCATTGGCAATTTAGAAAATTACTTACGACCTATCTATTTTAACTGCATTAGTTCTGCTGTCTCTTGGCTTCCCCGCCGAGATACCCCTCCCGGGGTGATTTGTGCACATAATACATTTTTAATAATAATTCCTGGCGCACTAGACTTTGAGAATGGCCAAGCGCATGCCTGTGCTCCAAGAAGTGACACTCGCACACAGTAATGGATACGAGTTCAGGGTTCGCATAAATTGAGTGAGACTGTGCACTAAGATGTAGAAATTACGCAAATGAGCGAGACCTAGGTGTGAGAGTCACGCCCAATGAGTCAGACTGGGCCCCAAGGTGTAAGAGTCACACATTGAGAATCATTGTGCTCTAAGAAGTGGAACTCACACCGATTGAACGAGACCACACTGCAACGGATGCACCCAATGAGAGAGTGTGCACAAAGATAAGGGACTCACACCCAATGAACGAGACCACACTGCAACGCATGCACCCAATGAGAGAGAGTGTGCAAAACGATAAGGGACTCACACCCAATGCATGACACTGTGTTTGCGGGTGTAAGACTCAAACACAGTCAGTGTCATTGTGGTCTAAAAAGTGAAACTTACATTTACTGAGTGAGACTACAATCCAAAACATGCACCCAATGAGAGAGTGGGCAAACCGATAAGGGACTCACACCCAATGAGTGATACTGTGTTCCAAGGTGAAGGATTCACATCCAATTCGTGATACTGTGCACTTAGGAGTCGGACTTGCAGCAAATGAGTGAAGCTGAGCTCCAAGAAGTCAGATTAAAAGACAATGAGTGAGACTGCACCAAGACCAAGGACTTATTCCAGTGATTGAGACTGCACTACAAGCACAGCAAAGTATGAAATTGACACCCAAAGAAAGTGACTGTGCACAAAGGCGCACACTTGGGGCCTCATTTACAAGAATTTGGCATAGGGCAGAGCAATAAGGCTTCTTTCTGCGCTGCCCTATGCCAATTTTGGAAGGGCAGGAATGCACCGTATTTACAAGATACGGTGCATTACTATCCTTTCAGCGAGCGCCAGCGCACAATTTGCAGCCAAGCGCCAATGCAGGCACCCTGGCACCACGGTACCAGGGTGTCTGCGTTGTTGGCACAATTGTTTTTGTGAAGGAAGGGGCACCTCCCTGCACAAAAACAATCAATGGAGGCATTTTCCTCTTTCTATGTGTGCCTCGGAACACAGCACACATAGAAAGAGGAATAACGAGGGGAAATAAAGTTACTTACTTCTCCTCGTTACGCCACCCCTGGCGGGGCGCAGAGTTTTGACGCATTCCCAGATTTACTCTATGTTGTAAATCTGGGAATGTGTCAAAATCATTGGGCATTGCATGGGAACACCCAACACAGCGAACATGGCACGCCTCCCTGACGCAGTGTGAGGCAACGCTGCGACTTGGGCTGCATTGCCTTACACCATATCTGCGAGGCTATGAAAAGCCATGCAGTGTGGCTTTGCGTGGACTCATAGATATGGGTCTGCAAATTGCGACCGCTAGAGTGTCAAAAAAAGTGACACTCCGGCGGTGCATGGGGCTTGTAAATAAGCCCCCAAGGGGCTTATTTATGAGAGTCTTGAGCTGCTGGAGCGTTATTTTTTCTGATGCTTCGGAGGTGCAAGCCTTTTGACCATATCTATGATGCCACACAAAGCCACACTGCGTGGCTTTGAATGGCCTCATTGATATGGAATGAGACAAAGCAGCGCAAGGCCCAGCGTTTCCTTACTCTGTGCCAGGGATGCGTTCCATGGGCATTGTGGTGGGTTTTTCCACACAACACCCATGAGTTTTGACTTTGCCATAGATTTGCCTAATCATGTAAACCTGGGGAAGTGCCAAAACCTTACGCCTCCTCAGAGCAGGCGTAACAAGGAGAAATATTTTTATTTCTCCTCGTTTTTCCTCTTTCCACGTGTGCTGCAATGTGCAGCACACATGGAAAGAGGAAAAAGCCTCTCAGGATTGTTTTTGTGCAGGAAGGTGCACCTTCCTGCATAAAACAATCCTGCATGCAACGCAGACATCCTTGCACCATGGTGCCTGCGTTGGTGCTAGGCAGCCCATTGTGTGCCAGCGCAGGGGAAAAGGACAGGAAACTACCGTATTGCATAAATATGGTGCATTCCGGCCCTTTCAAATTGGCTTAGGGCAGCGCAGCAAGAAGACTTGTGCCACTGCCCTATGACAATTCCCCATAAATAAGCCCCTTCACCACCAAGGCTGTACTCCAAGCAGAGAGAGTTAAAACAATGAGCTTGACGGAGCTTCAATAAATGCGTTTGTCCGGAGATCAATGCATAATGAATGTGTGATGGTGAAACTAAAGACTCCCATAACGAGACGTACTCGATAGAGAAACCCCGAAAGGTGTGGTGGAGGTAATGCCTCAACTAATGTATGTGGACGATTTTAAGACAAAAAATACACATAGATAAAATCTAAAACCCCAATGATTATATGTATGTCCAGTTAAAACTCTAACAGCTGTGTAAATGCAGCTAAAACTGAATAGATATGTGAGCTAAGCAGAAGCCAGATTAAAAGAGTTGAGTGGAACTAGGGTCTCACAAAGAAGGAACCAATGCCTCAACTAATGCATATAAAACTAGGTAACTGCGCTAGCCAAGCAAAAACACAGTGGAATACCTTGCGAAAAGACCACGTGACCTTCCAGCATGAGAATGACACCAGCGCAAAATGTCTGGTTGTGACCTTTTCTGCTCCAACCAGTCTCTTGCAAGCAAAAACTGAGGGGCATATTATCAAGAAACGGCGTTAAATTATCGCCGCTTTAGCGGCTGAAAACTGCCGCTAAAGCGGCAACAATGGGATTGATAATATGCCCTTGAGAATTCCAATAGAAGCCCATGTTCTGGTGTCAACATGGGCTTCTATTGAATTCTCAAGGGCATATTATCAAGTCCATTATCGCCGATTTAGCGGCAGTTTCCTGCCGCTAAAGCGGCGATAATTTAACGCCGTTCTTGATAATATGACCCTGAAAATCTTAATTATTGTGCAATTTAGAGGTAACGTGGCCCAGTTAGTTAATGCTCACCGCGGACATCTGCGGTGACTTTGAGGTCATGAGCTCGAATTCTTGCAAAGCAAGTTCAGCCTTTCATCTTTCTGTGGCTGGTAAATCAAGTAGCATGAAACAGGTTACGAGTAACAGCTTGTTATTAGCAGGGTCGAACTGGGACCGAAAACGGTCCCGGGCACCAAAATAAAAGTGGCCCCCATTAGTGAATTAGATTGCTAAAAAATGACCCATGTGTGCAGATTAGGGAAGTGTTAAACGTGTAAAGGGGTATGGAAATTATGGAAGACAGCATGTATTTGGGCTTGCTGCAGGCAATATTTGTTTTACTATCAGGGACATCAACGATAAAAACCAGTGCAGCTGACCACAAACAGCCAAAATTCGGCCCACACACAGACCTGTCAGACCAGCACTTCGGCACTGTCTGATTGCCCCTTAGGCCAGTTCAACCCTGGTTATAAGCAGGGCCACTCGAATTATGCGATTATGCGGCTGCAACGATTTTTGCATAGTTATAGAATTGACACATTTGCCACATAATCCATCAGCTGTGCCTAATCTTCCGATTTTACCCGAAAAATGTTTCTAGCTTAAATGGTTCAAAAGATACCAAAAATGCAGCGACACGTGTTGCTGTGTAGTAGAAGGCCCTTTGCAAAAGCTGGATTGGTCACTTTTCTGTTGCTTATTGTCATATTTGGATGTTAAACAGGTACTAATGAGGTGCAACCCATACCCAGACTGTGTTCACAAGTTTAAAAATGACGAAACAATGAAGTAATACTATTACAAAATGTGCCGCATTATGCTGCATAATTTGGATTTTCTTGGCGCATAATTTACTCAACCTTGCCGCATAATTTGGACCAATCCTGCCGCATAATTCCAGTGGCCCTGGTTCTAAGGAGGGTATTTTAGGATGCCACCAAGATCACATGAGTTCCCTTTCGTACCTGGCGGTCCTGCCCTCAGAGCAGCATCAGCAATTCATTTGTGCTTTTCACTGACTGACTCCACTTCCGCCTCGCATGGTGTCGTCCCGGCTACAAAGGGAAGGTCTTAACCTTGGAAACAGGCCGGGTATGAAAGAAAACGTCTCGGTTATCTGCTAGAATTGTCTGGGGACCAAGCAGCACGGGCGGTAGTCAAGTGGAATTCCCTTGCATGGCTTTAGGTCACAGGATGAACATATTAAAGCTGCCCCAGAGAACCATCAACAGAGAGATGCTGAGGTGTGCAGCCTGTCCTGCAATGTCAGGGTCGTGGCAAGAAGTGACAAGGCTGTGGTAAGGAAGTTACAGCAGCCCCTCTTGCCTCCAGGGCCGTCTTTTGGCATAGGAGAGCTGGGCCCAGGCCCAGGGCGCTTGCAGTTAGAGTGGCGTACAGGTAACTGACCTCCGTAGCTGCCTTGAATAAAGCTTTTATTCCAGACCACCAGTTTAGTTCATTACCTTCAGGCTGTGTGTAAAATCTTGTTTAATTTACTTTTCTTAGCCTCCCTCCAATTACCTGCTTCCCCCACTACCCCTTCCTTCTCCCTCGCCCCCTCCTAGGGACTCTCACCTCTAGTTTAGCAACTGAATAGGTGATTGAGGTGAGGGGACAAGGTGCAAATGTATGTTCACAGGTCGGTCACTGCTCTGAGGTATTTAGTCAGGACTGAACCTTGAGCACAAAAGTGCCTCCCACTAGGATCACCAATGGAAGGGGGCGGATGGGGAGGGAGTGGAGAAGGGCTATCAGGAGGGGCACCAAATTTTGGGGCCTATTTACAAGCGGTGTGCCACTTTTAATATGGGAACAAATGACATATGGGCGGCGGAAGGGGCATGTAAATAAGCCCCTTTTTTGTTTGGCCCAGGATGCTGTCTGAGTAAAGCCTCCAGCCCCACTCATTGCTTTAAGTGAAAGAACGGAGGTGCACTTAGCAGGGTGTGGCCTTAGAATCATATGTAAGAAGCCTCCACAAGGCACACAGCCCATGTAACAAGGGTCCTGCCATATACGTGCAAAATAGATGCCGGCCATTGACACATGTATAAATAGAGTATTACTGGGCAAAGAACGACCAAAGTCAGCAGGATGCGAAGTATATATTTAACTGATTCCATGGAATTATTACCCTGGATCGCAAGCAATCAAACACTTAACAATGTAAATTTAAAACTAAGTAGCAATAACTTGGTTATTCAATTGAAGGCACTGGGACACCACTGATTAACAACAGTATCCACAATCTAACTTCATTTGCATGTCATACATGTACAGCCAGTGACATAGTTTTGCAGCTCTGGCACGCGATTGGCAGGCGAGTACAGGATAGAGAAAGAGGATTGGTGCGTTGTCTATTATTTATAAATCTGGCATTGGCCAAGACCTTTTGAATTTACAAAATTTATGTTTAAAATATACTTAGTTATATGGGATTTCAGTAAGTCCTCCTCCTCCATTGGTCTGTTGTTCCATTCATTTTTTTCCTTCCTCCTGCTACTTCAGCTATTGGCTAACTTCAATGTAAGTGACAACATTCTGCTGTTTTATAATGAGAGCATCTGCACACAAAATAATTCCGAGCGCTTCTGTGGAAGCAAAACCCCGTACATCAAAATTACAGACACCCCAAAATTCAAATCACCCAAAATTTACCTCAGGCAGTTCTGCTCTGGGGATGATTTTGAGCTTAAAGGCACCCCCTCCCCCTCCCCCCAACGTCAGACCCAACTTTGGTTTAGCAGAGAAGCAATTAAGTAACTGGAGACACTCAATAACTGAGTTCTAGATCAGGGAAAAGTAAAAGGGGTTCATTACAAAATCTCAAAATTGAGAGGTATAGAATAAATGATGGCCATGAGGGCCTAAATGCAAAAAAAAAAAGAGTCATCTCTGATGAATACCAAAATCCTAAAGAAATGGACAGAGTCTCTAGTGGATTGGGAAAGTCTTCTCTGAATTAAAATGGACAGAGGACAGAGTCCCTATTAGAACAGGAAGGTCATCTGGGGTTCCTATATGTGATGAGTCAGCGCACTAGATGTTGCCGCTGGCTCGCGCAGGAAGTGTACCACCCACGCGCTCACGCCGGAAGGCGGAGCGCGCTAATAAATGGACGTGGGCGTGACCGCTCGGGGTTCAGTCCAAGGTGTTACACCCCAGTGAAGTGTGGCGTCTTTTATTGCTGCGGCGTTACCGCGCAGCGCGTCTGCAGCTCACACGACCCTGGGCTCAGGGTCATCACACTGGTGACGAGGAACGGAGCGGAGCCACGCTCCAGGCTGCTGCCAGCTGAGGGCCCGAACCGCGGCCCCACGAGGTGCGACCCAGCACAGCTGCACCACGTGTGTGGGAGTCGGCACTGCGGGGCAGGAAGGTCTCCGTTTCCCCAGCACGGGGACAGTCGATACAACAGCGCACCCGGGAGGGGCGCGCCTACATGCACCGGTGAGTCCGCGAGACACGCGGCGTGCGCACCTGGCCCCTCCTCCGACCAGCAGGCCCGACCACGTGCTACAGCCTGACCTCGCCCGCAGTGATCGCAGGAGGCCCCTAAATTCCACAGCCTCTCACACATCAGCGTTCCGGGCAGCCAGGCACCGCATAGAGCCATTGCGTGTGCCCACCGAGGCCTCACTTGACCGCAGTCATGGGGGACCAGGGAGAAGCCGCCCAGCCCCAGGTCAGAGTTATGCCACAACACCCCCCCACGGGGGTTCTACCACCGTTTAGCAAAGCGGCTGACCCCACCACAGCATCCCCACGGTGGAAGGTCTGGCTAGGCCGCCTGGAGAACTATTTCATCACCACAAGAGAAACGGATGGGGCGGTCAAGCGGTCATTGTTGCTCCACTATGCCGGGGAAGAAGTCTATCTACTCTTCAAACATCTCCCTGATGTTGGCCCCCCGATGACTATGCGGCGGCGGTAGCGGCACTAAATGCACATTTTGATCCCCAATTGAATCCTGACTTCGAGCGGTTTAAGTTGCGACAGGCGAGGCAAAGAGAGGGTGAATCAGTCGACACTTTCCATGCAAGACTACGGGAGCTCGCCAGCACACACCTTGTAGACGACAGGGCTGCGGAAGAATTCAGGGCGCAACTGATACAAGGGATACGCAGCAAGGTGCTGCGAGGGCTCATACTGCGGCAGCCGAATATACCGATGAATGACATACTGGTAATGGCAAGGTCCCATGACCTCTCGGCTGCGCACGCGGAGGAGATGGACCTCGCGCTGACGCGCAGCCCAGAAAAGAGTATTACCATCAAGACGGAACGGGCCGACGCTGTCCGGACGCGGGACAGGAGCAGCAAACCGAGGGACCGCCCGCCTCCGACTCCGAAAGGCCAATGCGGATACTGCGGGTATGAAGAGCACCCCCCCCCAGTCATGCCCGGCCCAAGGGAAGACATGCACCAATTGTGGCATCGCAAACCATTTTGCCTCGGTATGCCAGAGAAAGACACAACGAAAAGATGGAAAGCGGCTAAAGCCAGTGCAGAAACTGGTACGACAACTGTCGAATACCTCGTTAGCGTCGTCGCAAGGAGGGAAGAAGAGAGAACAAGGTACTTACCAAGTGGGCGACACCTCGTCAGATGATGAAGGGGAGACATACCTAGTCTCGTTCACACAAGCGCTGAAAAGACGGAGACGGCCTCAACCCAGATGCAGAGTGTACATCCCTGGATCGGAAGTCAGCGCCGTAATCGATACAGGCGCATCAGTCACCGTGATGGGGATCCAGCAATAAACACAAGCTGAGGCCCAAACCTGAGCTCCGGCCCTCCGGGACGAAGATCTTTGCGTATGGGAGTGAATCATCTCTGCCACTCCGTGGGAAAATGACCGTGCCAGTACGGTCGGAAGACACAGAAATCACGGTGGACATCCACATCATCAACCAGGAAGCAGGCACGCTGCTGAGCAGCCATGCAGCAGAAGACCTGGGACTAGTAACCTTCGCAAGAAGCGTACAAGCCAACCAAACCAAAGAACTACTCGACCAATTCAAAGACCTGTTCAAAGGGCTGGGACGAATAAAAAAAGCGCCAATCAAACTACATATCGACCCGACTGTCAAGCCGATGGCTTTGAGACACAGGAGGATCCCCTTCCACCTTCGACCACTTGTGGAGGAAGAACTACAGAAGCTAGAGGACCAAGGGGTCATTGAGAAGGTCTCAGGGCCCACGCCATGGGTGTCCCCCATGGTGATCGCCGAAAAACCCCGCCAACCAGGGGAAATAAGACTCTGTATACATATGCGCCTCCCTAACAAGGCCATTCGCCGCGAACCTCACATAACACCGACTATGGATGACATCAGGCCGACCTAAACGGGTCTAAATGGTTTTCGAAGCTGGATCTGAATGCCGGCTACCACCAGCTAGTGCTTGCTAAAGAAAGCCGGTATATCACCACCTTCAGCACGCATCTGGGACTCAGGAGGTACAAGCGCCTCAATTTCGGCATATCTTCAGGAGCTGAAATCTTCCAAAACACAGTCAAAGAAATCCTGGTCGGACTACCCGGCATGCTAAACGTGAGTGACGACATCCTTATCCACTCACAGACCACCGAAGAGCACTAAAAACGCCTAAGAGCCACGCTGAAGAGGCTCCAGGACCATGGGGTCACGCTGCACAGAGAGAAATGCCTGCTCTTCCAAAAGCGAATCGAGTTCTTTGGGTACACGTTCATGCAAGAGGGAATCCAAGTTGACCCCCGGAAATCTCAGGCCATCAAGGACGCGCCGGCGCCACTGTCCGTGGCTGAAGTACGAAGCTTCCTTGGGATGGCCATGTACTGTGGCCGCTTCATCCCGGATCTCGCCACCATCGCGGAACCACTCCGAAACCTCACACGCGCCGATGCCATGTGGCGATGGGGAACAGCCGAAGAAGCGGCATTTCAAGCAGTCAAAGGTGCCCTCCTCGACCACACTACCCTAGTATACTTCAACCCCGCCAAGCCAACACAGATACTAGTGGATGCCAGTCCCGTAAGTCTCGGGGCCGTCCTCACCCAGGATCAAGAACCCGGACGATGGGCAACGCTAGCCTATGGCAGCAAGGCTCTTTCGCCAACCGAAAAACGCTATGCCCAAATCGAGAGGGAAGCCCTAGCAATCCGCTGGGCATGCAGGCACTTCCACCTATACATCTGCGGCCAACCCTTCAAGGTCATCACAGACCTCCAACCCCTGGTACCATTGTTTAAAGGCTCGGTGCCCCACCCGCCGCCACGAATTGAACGATGGGCCATCGGACTCCAACAGTACGAGATGGATGTAGCATATCGGCCCGGTGCCAAAAATCCCGCCGATTTCCTCTCGAGACACCCAACCTCACCCGGCGACCGAGGTGACGAACCCGAAGTCGAATCGACAGAGGCCCATCTGAACATGATTTCGGCAATCACGTGCCCCCGGGCGTTGACACTAGAAGATGTAACCACCGCCGCAGAGGGGGACCCAGTCATTACCAGTCCGGGCAGCCATCCAAGGGGGGCACTGGCACCATTTCCTGCAGTCAGCCAATTCGTGGTCCGGACCAGAGAAAGAGAGCCTCATGCACATGTGGAGAGTCAGGAACGAGCTGAGTGTCACCCAGCGGGGCATCCTGCTGAGGGGTTCTCGCATTGTTATCCCAGCGTCCCTTCAGCAACAAGTGACACAACTAGCTCACGGAGGGCACCAAGGGGTGGAGAAAATTAAAGCCTGCATGTGGGAGAAAGTCTGGTTTCCTGGGCTAGATGCCCGTGTCGAGGAGACTGTCAAGAGGTGCCCTCCGTGCCAAGTGACGAGTGCTCCAGAGAGGCCCGCACCCATCCACACCGAAGAACATGGGAAAAGCCCCTGGGAGAAAGTAAGCATTGATTTTGGGAGCTTCCCGGATGGCCGGGCAACCCTGGCCCTCATTGACAGTTACTCGAAATACCCGATTGTGGAGGTCGTCAGTTCAACCGCATTCTCGCAAGTGGGCCCCGTGTTGGAGAAAATATTTGCCATGTTCGGATGCCCGAAAGAACTCAAGAGTGACAATGGGCCCCCGTTCCAAGGGCACGAGTTCCGCAAATTCCTACAGCGTCATGGCATCCGGCATAGGCGCATCACCCCGCAATGGCCCCAAGCAAACGGCGAGATCGAGAGATTCATGCGGACCATCAATAAGGCTCTCCGCATCGCCATGGTGGAGCACGCAGACCCTGAACGGTACCTACAAACATTCCTCTGCAAATACCGAAGCACCCCTCACAGCACCACCCGCCAGGCACCCTGGACGCTAATGTTCAATGGGACTCGCCGCGACAGCCTCCCCACCGCGGCAGGGTGGGCGCCCCCTCCTTTCGACGAGGAAGGCACTCTCAGGAGGCGGGAAGAGCACAATCGCATAGCCAGTCAGGCCAGGAAGGCTGTGTCCCGCCAGCTCTGCAGAGGGGATACGGTAATCATTAAAGATCGGAGACCCGGAGGGAAATTCCGGACTCGCTATGAACCAGGATACTGGACTGTGACCGATGTCAAGGGAACCATGGTGACCGTCGAGAAAGAGGGGGAAACTGTAGCCCGCAACATCTCGTGGTTCAAAAAGGTGTCCAGGCCAGCTAGTAATGGCGAGCCCGATAGCACCCCGGGAGAATGGGAAATCAGCCAAACTGAGCCGGAAGAAATAGAAGATAGCCGTCATGGGCAACTGCCACCGCCCAGGCCCCAGGAGGCAGCGTAAGCGCTCCAGGGGACACCACCAACACCCAGCGAACCAGCGCCATTGCCCAGTACCAGGGGTGGTAATTCCAGGTATGCTCTGAGAGACAATGCCCAGCCGAGCACTCACCTGTGAGACTTTGCATGCCAAGTAAGTGAACTGTTTGATAACTGAGAAGCAGTCAAGGACTGAGTTGGGATGGGATGTGATGAGTCAGCACACTAGATGTTGCCGCTGGCTCGCGCAGGAAGTGTACCGCTCACGCCGGAAGGCGGAGCGCGCTAATAAATGGACGTGGGCGTGACCGCTCGGGGTTCAGTCCACAGTGTTACACCCCAGTGAAGTGTGGCGTCTTTTATTGCTGCGGCGTTACCGCGCAGCGCGTCTGCAGCTCACACGACCCTGGGCTCAGGGTCATCACACTATACACAATTCTAAATTAACAAATGAGAAGAAAATGCAGTCTCATTGTGGCATGTTTAAAGACAACAAATAATGTACAGCCAGAGTTTGAGTCGTCATTATAATGCTTTTAACACTAACCCACTTTTAGGAAAAACATTGATGAGCGTCTGCGCTGTTGCTATCCAAAGATGCACATCTATAAGCCATACTTTAGTGAATATTGCTCGGCCCAGCAACGGAAACTACAGCGTGAGGACCATGGAAATAACTTACATGTAGAACATGACAAAGTTCATTCACAATACATGCACACTAGGAAAATGTTCTAATACGCCAGCTTGTTTTCGCACCGCGGCAAACAGGCTATGAGGTAGTGGCTCGCTAGTGCTCTATCCTCTTGCACACAAGCAGCTTTCTTTTATTACTGTACTCTGTTTTTAGCAATTTTAAATTACTGGTTTTAAAATTGTTTTGTTACCTGTGGGATTCTGGGCTGAACGGTGCACTTACTTGTTGGGGACTCGCATTATACTCCCGGCGCCCTCCGGTCCACCGCGGTTTCCGTTTGTGTGGAGGGGGTGCGGGAGCAGGAGGCGGAGTGGGGCGGGGCCAGGCTGATGTTCTTCCGGGCTGGACCTTTTAAAAGGCAGGGGGGAGAACGGACGGGCAGCGGGCGCGCCGCTGGCGCGCCGAAGGCGCGCCTAAGGCAAGCCCGTCTGCGCCCGTCCGAGCCCGGCCGGGACCAGGGGCCAGAAACCCTGTCCCTCGATCCTCCCATAAAGTGATGTATACCTCTCTGCAAATTAGAGAGCTTAGGGACCTAGACAAAACAGATTGCCTTCCTGTACAAAATGCCCTTTCACACTGAATAGCAGTTTGGGACATCACGGACAGAACCTTGTATTTACACAGTGGCGTAGCTAGGGGGGGGCGATGGGGGCGGACCGCCCCAGGCGGCACGAGTTTTCGGGCGGCAGCCGGCCCCCCTTCCTCCCGCTCTTACCTGCGGCCGTTGCGGCCGCAAAAATCGGCCGCGGCCGCTACCCCCCCCCCCTCTACTATGATTTTGCCGAGGGCGGCAAACGCAGGGGCCGCCACGGGCAGCCTAAGGCCTAGCTACGCCCCTGTATTTACAACCTACAAAATGTTCTCACTCAATTGTAGGTCCCTTCCTAAACACTCGGGAGAGCTGAAAATGCTCATTGAGGACAGGAAGCCGGATGCCCTCTTCCTAACAGAAACATGGATGCACAAAGACTCAGCCCCCGATGTGGTCTGTACGCTACCCCCAGGCTATAATATCCAGCATAATGATCGAGTGGGAAAAAGGTGGTGGCGTTGCCATAATCTACAAAGATATTTTTAATTGTAGAACCAAACCTAACCTAGTACCTAACTGTGAGAGTCTTTTTTCTCTCTCTCCCTATCAGCTACCCTATCTTTCACGGGAATTCTTATCTATCGGCCTCCGGGCCCTGGGGGCCCTTTCTTTAGCTCACTCCCAGAAGTGGCAGCGGCGCTAGCAAAATCAGCCAGTAACTTTACTTTGATAGGGGACTTAAATCTTCATTTTGAAGACCCTAGTAAAAGAGAGGCATTTGAGCTGATGCAAGATCTTGCCGCAATACAACTTGTACAAAAAGTTAATGCACCAACGCACATAAAGGGTCATACTTTGGACCCAGTGTTCACCAATATTTTGGAGTTGACAGTAGAGACTCCCATCCCGTTACCATGGACTGATCATCTGATGATCCCTTTCTCGCTAGAATTCCCCCTTCACTGCAAAGCTAAGGAGCATAAGTCGGCGAAAATCCGACCATGGTCCAAGCTCTCCGCTGAGACATGGTCAATACAACTTCTTAATACAAAACCTAATTTTGGGACTGATACTCTCTCGGCAGCTGAGGCACTCAATCATTGGTTAAAATCTACACTGGATAAAGTCATCCCGAAAAAAATAATTAATCACAGTGTGAGAGAAAATATTTCCCCATGGTACTCACCCCAGCTTAGATCGCTCAAACAAAAATGTAAACAACTAGAGAGGATTTGGAGGAAAGATTTCAGTGAAAGCACAAAACATACTTACAGAGAAGCCATAAAGCGATACCAAGTGGAAATTAAAAGGGCGCAGTCATCCTACTATGAGGATAAAATTAATGCAGCATCTAACGCACCCAAAGAAATCTTTAAAATCACTAAATCCCTCCTTGAGCCCTCTCTCCATGATATCCCTAGAAATTCATCTAAGGGACAGTGCAATGAACTGGCGAGTTACTTTCAGGGAAAAATACAAGCTATCTATAAGACCCTCCCTGCATCCCCACTACCTAGTGATTTAGATATTCCCTTGATGGAAGTAGCTGGGCAACAGGATCAGGGAGTAGTGGTAGCAGCTACTCCCACCTTGGAGAAATTTCCTCTCTTGGATATGGAGACTCTTGTTAAAATCTTTGCCAAAATAAAATCTGGATCCCCTCTAGACCCCGCCCCTCCACATATTCTATTTAAGGCTAAAGATGTGATTTTTCCAGCTATCCAGGAGGTGCTTAACATGTCCATCACCAATGGACTCGTGCCATCGATATGGAAGCATGCTATGGTAAAAGCACTACTTAAAAACCTAGCCTGGACCCAGAAGCACTGAGTAACTACCGGCCCATTTCCCTCCTTCCCTTGCTTAGTAAGATCTTAGAAAAACATATAAACTCCACCCTATCAGCCTTCCTAGAAACCCATGAACTACTTCACCAATCTCAGACGGGTTTCCGCCCACAACATGGCACGGAATCCGCACTAACGGTTGTGGTTGAGGAAGCTAGGAGGATAGTGGATCAGGGAGGAGTGGCGGCCATTGTCCTCCTGGACCTTAGTGCGGCATTTGATACGGTCAACCACAATGTTCTTATTGAACGGCTAAGGAGAATCGGGGTAGCAGGAAGTGCTATCGCCTGGATTCAATCATTCCTTAATGACAGAGTTTTTCAGGTCTTTTCGAAGGAATCCATTTCCAGCCCTCTCCTTCTGAATTATGGAGTGCCCCAAGGATCCTCCCTAAGTCCTACGTTATTTAACGTATATATGAGGCCACTAGCGGAGGTCATCCAGCCATTTGGGATCAAAGTGGTCACCTACGCGGATGATACTCAGCTGGTGATATCTCT
Source organism: Calotriton arnoldi (assembly GCA_963921515.1). Classification (NCBI taxonomy): domain Eukaryota; kingdom Metazoa; phylum Chordata; class Amphibia; order Caudata; family Salamandridae; genus Calotriton; species Calotriton arnoldi. Next base: position 133,649 of record CAWUFW010006722.1, on the reverse strand, counting down.
TAATCATCCACGGACTGATCCTGCAGACCTGGAGCTCTGCCTAGGAAAGGTAGCTACCTGGATGCAACACTCCTGCCTTAAACTGAATGGAGAAAAAACAGAAATCATGTATATGGGCAACACTGCCAAGCTAACTCCCACACTATCATGGCCTCAGTGCCTGGGTGCCCCTCCAATTCCGAAGTCCAAGATCAAGAGCCTCGGTGTGTGGCTGGATGACTCACTCAAATTTGACCAGCAGGCAGTGGCAGTGACGGGGGCGTGTCACGGCATCCTTAGGAAACTACGGAAAGTCCTCCCCTATTACCCACTGAAGCGAAGAAGATAGTAGTCCAGGCCCTGATTCTTTCGCGGCTGGACTACTGCAATTCATTGTATCTGGGAGCCCCAAAATCCACCCTAAGGAAACTCCAGGTGGCCCAGAACTGCGCAGCACGACTTCTGACAGGCTGCAGTAGTAGGCAGTCAGCTAGCCCCAGTCTGAAAGCCCTTCACTGGCTACCAATAAAGGAAAGAATTTCCTTCAAAGCCTTATGTACTGCTCATAAGACCCTTATGGGCACAGGCCCCAGAATTAATCAGCATTTGATCACCGCCTACCTCCCCAGGAAATCTCTTCGATCGGAGAATTTAAATCTAGCCTGTATTCCTAAAATCAACAAGCAGCGGAGTGGAGGCCGCTCCTTTTCATATAACATAGCTGGACTGTGGAACTCCCTCCCTCTTAATCTCCGCCATGAAACTACCCATCTCTCTTTTCGGAAGGGTCTTAAAACATGGCTATTCCAGAACAGTACCTGCTAGCCTTCCCCTACTAGCCCTAATTGCCGTCAGCGCTGGGATGCCTTTGGGTAGCCATGCGCTCTATAAATGCTAATTAATAATAATAATGTGCAGGGGGACAAGATGAGAGGGGAAAGAGCAGGAGTGAAATGAACAGCATCAGAATGGCAGCCATGTTAACTAGTATGGCGTTTTGTGAAAATGTGGCACAAGTAAATCATATTAATAAACACATTTCTGTAAAACAATATTAAACTAATTTCAGCTGGAATAGTACTCGTTCAGCATTTGTGTATTGGCTCTGTCATAAAGATCATCAATACGTAAATAATAATCGTCACCCAAAATTTATGAACTTAAAAAATATATATAATTCAACACTACCATGGACTCCTATGGCAACGTGTGCTATTTGAAGTCAAAAAAAGAATTTTGTTTTTAGCCATTTTTTTTTTAGATGGAAGAGTGCCTAGTAACTTCCCAACAATCACGTTTTTCAAAAACTATGATAAAGCAAAACAAGCATTGACACAGCCATAATGCAGGCAGTCAACACAAGATCTTTTGGCTTGTTTTTCTTTGCCATGGCCTAACCCTGAAAGCCACTAAGTCAACGGGTACAAACTGCCTCTGTTCTCTGTGTAGGATGATCCAACAAGACACACTATCTCAATTTTACATAACTTTCTGCTTCCTGTTGATTCCAGATAATGGGAACCAGCTCTTCCCTTGCTAGGTGGTAAAAATCAACAGACCTGAGTTTTAAGCAACAGATTGACACGAACTTGTCGCCCCTTAGCTGCAGTACGTTGTACTGCAAAGACCTTGCCATTGCATAGCATGCAACTCTAAGGGCCTTATTTAGATCTTGGCAGATGGAATACTCTTTCACAAACGTGACCAATATCTCATCTGCTGTATTACGATCTCCATAGGATATAATGGGATCGTAGTACGGCGGACGGGATATCCGTCTCGTTTGTGAGGGAGTATTCCCCTCCGCCAAGAACTAAATCAGGCCCTAAGAAACTACAAGTGGACCAGGAATCCTAAAACTGAGGCTTTGGAAGTTAACCATACTGGAAAGAGATACTGTGAACCCGAGGGAAAGGGAAATTGAGCTACAGAAAATATGGGAAAACGATATAGAAAGGTATGATTTCTAGAAGAGACTATTGAACGTTACTTGGGATGCGACCTGGCTTGATATTGCATAGAGTGGACTCTCCAGGTCCTTAAATGTTCAACCATGCAAAGTGAATGCAAAATTAATGAAATGTGAGTGTAGAGAAAAGTTACCTATTATCAGCCATAGTAGATATAAAAAGTGTAAACAACAGGCTGGCTGGGCAGAAGTGGCTGCTCTCACTCGTTGCCAGAGATGAGACAGAGTCCTCCTTGAAGTGAGTCTGAGCCACCAATATTAGCCCAGGCGGATTCAAACGATGAGCTACACCAGAGGGGCTGGTAGGGGCAGAAATTAGCAGACACAATCACTATCAAGTTAAACAATGAAGTAGAGAAAACCGCAGTCATGAAATGTGGGAAAATGTGTCATTTGTCATTAAAGGCTATGTGAAAATAATTTTTAAAGGCACATGGTCAACAAAAATAAATGTTAATGAACGTCAATGGCCATTCGCCATGAAAATGTTGTGGTTCAATAAAGTAGATGAATGTATGCAAAATATTTGGACAAAAATACTGGCTCCCCTTACGCGATTTTTTCGTATGACCTAGCACCCCAAAACTGTCTGAATCACCAGCCGATGCGGGTCACCGTGAGCAGGAGGTTGTGATGGGTTGGAACAGTTATCCATTGCTCTTACCAGGGTCCTTGTCTAGTGCTCTGTAGGCTCCAGCTGGGCTTTGTCCATGTGGTGTCTCAGAAGGGATCTTGGATCCTTGATACACTGAGTGTGCGCTCACAATGAGATGGTTTTACAAACCTGCTACAGAACTGGGGGCATTTAAACAATGAAATGGCGCGGTGCTGCAATCAATTTAGCTGCACCACGATGCGTCATTTAAAAAATGCAGGGATGCACCGTATTTACAAGAATACGGCACACCCCTGTGTTTTCCCTTGCGCCGGACCTAAAAAAGCTGCCTAGCACCAGCGCATGCCCTCTTTGCACCATGGTGCAAGGGTGCCTGTGTTGCAGGGATGATTTTGTTTGTGCAGGGAGGAACACATTCCTCTACAAAAACAATCATTAATGCCGTTTTGCTCCTTCTATAGGTGCTGCAGAATGCAGCACACATAGAAAAAGCAAAATCGAGGAGAAATAAAAGTATTTCCCCACATTAACGCCTCCTTTTGAAACGTGTTAGTTTTTGTCCGCTGCCTCAGATTTACGGATGCTTGTAAATCTGGGGCAGTGTCAAAAAGCATTGGGTGTTGTGTGGGAATGCCTACAGCAACACCTATTGCACACCCCTTTGCTGCAGAAAACAGCAGCGAGGAGGGCCATATTTACAAGGCGGCGTGAAGCCTTGCAAAGTGGCTTAGCGCCACCTTGTAAATATGGAGCAGGGCATTGCACAACCGGAGCGTCAGAAAAAGTAACGCTCTGGTGGTGCAATGCCCTTGAAAATATGCCCCTTGGTGGCCAGAAGATGAGACTAGGCTGGTCGTATAGTTGCCGAATCAGCTGTGCTGTGCCACTTTTTTGCATGAAAGTCAGAAGAGTTCAAGTTCTTTGCAGAGACTCCTCACTGAAGACGAATCTTATGCTGAACTTTAACACTGCAGTTCTAAGCTAAGAAAATATTTGTCTTCAGTTGTCAAAAGATCAGGGCCTCCGCACTGTAATGTTAGAGCACCAACCAGTAATGCGGCACTCCACTCCCCCTGAACAGTGTCTCTAAATTAACTTATTAGTACTGGGAAGCTCTCCTTATGGACTCCACTTTCCCAACCTCCAGCTTCTTTGAATTCTTTCTGGTCTGAGATGGCAAGCATTCATGGCCATGAGTCTGCCATATCTAGGCTCCAAAAGCATAACACAAAAGAGCATAAGCTCTAGTTACAAAGTAGTCAGGTAGAGTTTGATGGCTGAAGAACACCTGCCAGAAAAAATGGATGCCATTCAGTCTGTATGAAATTTGATTAATTTGCTTTGCGTAAATTACATAACATTTACCCCAAAATTAACAAATTATGCAAAATGATGCATAGTTACGGGAAAAGCCAGTCAGCACTGTGTGCCTTTTTTTGCACACAATTCACTTTTTTGTCTATTTTGGATGCAAGGATACATTTTGCGCTAAACAAAAACAACAAAATTGCATGTGATGCGAACAACAGTCACTAACGTTCTGTTTATTTGATTGATCCCATGCTCCTGTGATAGGCCAGCTTAATTGCAATTTCATAATTACCTTGCCTCCGTTAGAGGTAGGAAACAGTAGGGATTCCTATGGTAGAACCTCAGCTGGGTATGCATCAGAAGCATCAGAACTGATGGCCCATCCACCACAGGGCCATCAGGTCATAAAAATGGTAGCAAACACAACAAGATGATGGACGGAGGGCTGAGACTTTTCAACCAATCATCCCCCAGTCAAGAGATCTAGGTTTAATCAATCGTTCTTTTGCTAACTATGCACCCCTGTTTGGACCCAGCCATATGCAAATCAGTCTTGACCCTGCTCCTCGTGGGACCAGCCCAGCCCGAACTGCCAGGCCCTCCCTGGACTGGAAACAAGCATCCTGGGACCAGTTTCAGGGTATCACCCCTCATCAGCAAGGCTAGCTTGAATTCAGTGGCACAGCGAGCAACCTGTTGGATTTAAGGCTGCCTGGCTGATGAGGGGTGATACCGATACCAAAACCGGTCCCAGGATGCTTGTTTCCGGTCCAGAGAGGACCCGGCTTGGCAGTTCAGGCTGGACTTGTCCCATGAGGAGCAGGATCAAGACTGATTTGCATATGGCTAGGTCCATACTGGGATGACATAGTGGGCAAAAAAACGATGGATTAAGGCCTGGATATTTGTACTGGGGGTGAATGTTTGACAATGTTCAGCATTACGTCCATCATCTTTTTGTGTTGCCATGAAAACGGTAGCCCATGTCATCAATCTAGCAGCTTGCGCCCTCTCAATAGGGGTCCTTTCTGGCTTAGTGTAGAGACAAATATACTTACAGTTTGTAGATGGCTGTGCCATCCAGTTCTTTTCTTTAACTTTCTAGCTCATCCTAGCTATCCATCAGTGAATGTAACGCCTGTGAGTCATTGGTCCTGCTCTATATGTTGTTGTGTTGGGCACAAGCAGAACACTGCTCTGCTGAACCGGGATGCAAACAAGATATTTCCCTAAAACTTGTGAAGCCCCACACCAGGCTATTAGAAGGCTAATGGCAGCCAAAATTGTAATGAAAGCCTTAGCAGTTTTAGTGGTATCTCAGCGAGAGCAATGACAACTAGAAGTGCACAAAATATTGGAAATTGGTTTGTACATTTTGTGAAATTTCACAAAAATTATGCACAATTATGTGAAGTGTTCAAAATGCACTTTCCTGTTAGCTTGTGTGAAATTTTTATGTGAAGGCATACGTCATAAAAAACATAATTTGAGACACTGGAAGAGGACTGGTTCGAACAAGACATTTTCTTCTCTAACCAGTATCCCATAGGCAAAAGTAATGCCAAATTGTGAATTTCATAACTGTTGCTACATAATAAAATTTTTGAATGGGGCTCATAACAGCTTGTTCCAAGTCGCATACATTCAGTGCTCCATAAAAAAAGGCCCATGATGTGCTTGTCCTAAGTTGGGATGCACATGGAGACGGGAGCATTATGACTGGTGTCCTTCACAGGGTCATGTCACAGGAACAAGAAGATGGTCTTGTCCCATAGAAGACATGGGCATTCCGGAAAGACCTTGGGGTGACCCAGAGACCCCTTAGCAGCCGCATCTCTCTCCTCTTTCTGTACTCTGTTTACATACCGTCACGTGGCCGATAGGGACATTGTTGACATAGCTAAGTTAGCATGAGCCCAGCAGCCATGATGCTGCTTTTGCGCACGTTACTACATGGCTTTATTTTTGCAAGACTCTGTTTATGCCTTTCGCATGAGAACCGTCTGCTTTGTTCATTCTCTGCCTGTTCCTGGAGTTTAGTCTGAACACTGTGAGCAAGGTCGATAAACAATGCCCCTTGTTATTCTGTTCTAGTCAGTCCCTAGCACCTAGACAAAACATGGTAATGCAGCTGCTGCTGGAAACTCGTACTTTGATATTATGGGGATGCATGTTTAGGTAACAAGCACTTAGAGAGGGAGCTTTCCAGGAAGAAGAGCAATGCGGCTCCTATGATGTAGATATACCATCTAGGCACTAAGGTATGGGGTCTGCTGACAAAGCCCAGAGATCTTCTATTATATAATAATACTTCTTACCAAGGGGAGGGTGGTTAGGCTTTATAGTCCTTTATCCACTGTCTTTATATGATGACATCTCCCTTTATGATTTATGGCCTTGCTACAATGCTAACTGTATTAGTTTTAAGCATTTTTCTGCTGGTTGTGGCTCGTATACTGCATTAAAGAGCACAATAGTTAAAATAAACATTTTAAACTATATTCGTGTTCCAGTCAGTTCTTATTGTGGACCGGTACGTGAGTGTGAGCGAAAAGGTGAGTCTTGTTACCGCGATTCCTGAGAGATCTGGGAGTGTTGTGTTCTGGGGTGTTCTAATCATTTGCTTTTTCATGAGTGTAGGAGAGCGAGTGAGACACTATAGCTAGTCGGTCCTGGGTTCGTGGGCACTAAGGTGGTGGGAAGGCTTAGCCCCTATACACCGAGGTACCATATTCCTGCGCATAGTTCTGTGTATGTGCAGAATCCCTGCAACATGGCGCCACCAACGTTTGGTCTGGTACTTATACACGAGACCCCGGAATAGCGCTTGTGCTTGTCCACAATACCCTCTCACCAGTTACGGAGACGTCCGTGGTGCAAGAGATTAACCTCCTATATATGAGAATTATGTTCGTTCAAGCTTGAATTTTTAAAAGGTTTGGTTTTCTTTATTCTTCACCCAATGTTGTGCTACCGTTTCTCTGATTTGGTTTTCAGTGTCTATAATGGCACAACCAATTAACATTGCTGCTCCTAACCGCACCGTGATTACTGCTCATTTGACTCAACATGGAGTCCGAGCTACGGGAGCAGATTTTATATTTGTAGTAGAGGCGGGCGCAGCATTCCGCTTTGAAGTTTTTTATTCTTGGGTTAAGTTTCCTGCTGTTGACGGGAACAATCACTTTTTTCATGAATATGAACGAGGTGCGGTTCCACAAGTATACCGTCCGTATCCTTTACTTGAAGTTCCGTTGTCGGCTTGGGAGCACACCATATGGTTTAATGGCGCCCTTCCTCACCCTGTCTCTCTGGTCCATCTCAGCCCATTATCGGTCGACGGAGCAACATGGCCCATTTTGGCGGGTTTTACTCCTCATCCAAATTGTCTTGGTGTTACTATTGTGGAGCTGCGTGCGTTACACACATCTTTAATTCATATACACAGAAGTGTCATACAATATATGTCTCATAATATACCGGCGGCTCTGGCTGGTGCCACTCAGCCACCAGGGCATGGTGGTGGCGTGGTTATTAGTCCTATTATGATTAACTCAGTGATAGGGAAGCATCCGCAGAATAGGGATGATTTTCCATTCTGGTTGGCCGAGAGGTTTGAGCAACTCTAAGCTGTTTTTCCATATACGTCTCCTGTGGATAAACACAGGATACTTACAATGAGCTTACATAAAGGCCTTATTCCCAATCTGGCTGATTGCACCACTTGGGGGAAGGTGTTTGCAGCAGTTTATTCGCTGTGTTTTGGCACCCCCTCAATGACCGTGCTTCCGACGGTTCTTAAGAAGGTTCAAGATGAACATGGGGCGGAGGCCGCCCTAGAGTTAGGGATGAGATTAGTGAGCGCATTCCCTATTGTCTCTGACATGATCCTTGCTAATGTCACGGGAGAAGCAGTTAGCTTGCAGGTGAGTCAGCGCCTAGAGGCGGTAGCTGACGTGGACAAACAACGTGAACTACTGAAGATTATTGCAAAAGTATATAAATCTTTAGGGCGCAATAATCTGGGAATTAAGCCTTTTACTCAAACGCAGAATAAGCCGCCTCCTGAAAAGGAGGGGCGTCCAGTCTTTCCTAAAAAGGCTTGGAATAGAAATCAGCAGCAGCAAAAGCAGAAGCAGGGTTCAGGTGATGGTTTACCGACACCTGATGCTTCTGAACGTAGGTATGATTTGCAAGACCGCTCTAAAATTAATACACCGGAGAGGTTTCAATTTCCTGATCCGCACTCTCCTCGTTCCTTTCAGGAATCATCAGATCCACAGTTCGGTGGTAGAGAGCGTCAAGATCGCAGACAAGGCAAGAACACTCAGCAAAGACGTGATCCGCCACGCCAGTTTGATGCAAAAGCCAAACCGGAGGGAATACCTCCATTTCGAGCCCCCGTTTCAGAAGAAGAAAGTTGCCGCTTTGACAGCAAAGTATGCCTCAGACGGTGAGAACCCTGCTCCTTGATTGGAGTTGGGCGGTGACACTCCTCGACAGGGCGGCTGAAGTTACCATAGTGCGGGAGCCACTCCATCCTTGTCTGGAGGCGAGAGCAACTGATACTTTCATCACAGTGGAAACAGCAGATACACGAGTTGCACCCCCTTATAGGCTTTATGAGATAGTCCTCCAAATTATAGAGGATATTAAACGGACAATTAAGGGAGTCTTTTGGGAAAACCTTACCTCCTCTTATGACATTTTGTTGGCGGAGACAGATTGGCCTCCTCCATTTGTTTTGTCTTCTTCCTGAGCAGAAGAAGTGATACTCCCGAGTTTTTCCCGTTACGTCTCTGAAGAGGCTAAACAAGCTTACGCTTCGGAATGGGCTTTGGCCCTAGCGCCGGCTGTGTATCGTTATCAGGTGGGCTGGGCTAAGGATTCACCAGCACATGAAATTCCATTACGATCTATGCCACAGCCACAGGCGCAATATCCGATCAAGCGTGAAGCAAAAGCTTCCATGAATGAAGTTTTGAACCAGTTAGAATACCAGGGTGACATTGAACCCTGTGTTTTATCGATGAATAATCCTCTTTTCCCGATATCGAAACCGGGTGGTTCATATCGTATAGTTTTGGATTACAGACATTTAAACAGTCACTTTCGTACATTTGCAGTACAAAACACACACAGCTCTGCGTTAGTGAATAATATTATTCACAAAGAATACAAAACAACACTGGATATTTCCAATGGATTTTATAGTCACTATTTGGCTCCTGGTAGCCGTGACTTGACCGCATTTACCGCGGTCGGCAATCAGACACGATTTATGCATTTACCTATGGGCTATAAGAACAGTCCTGGGGCTTTTGCTACGCGTGTTGTGTCTCTTTTACACGACATTGACCCTGATGCTTTCTCATACATCGATGATATTTATTTGACAGATGATGAGGTAATAGTTAATACTGCATCTTGTACATGTGGATCGCATCATCATACTGTCTTTTGCCGACTTGGGGTACAAATTTTATTTTGCTAAATCACATATCGCCTGCGAGCTCAATAACGAAGGTAGGGGTTTAGCACCCCACTTTATGGAGAAATGTGCACAATTGCAACCTCCGTCCACATTGAAAAAACTGCAATCCTTGCTGGGCTTTTTAAACTTAGGGAGGACCTACAATCCTGATTATGCCCAGCGTATTAAACCGCTTTACGGCTTGATACAACCTTCTTTTTCGTCTTCCAGCTGGCTTCTGGAACATACCTCAATTCTTCGGACTTTGCAGTCTGATCTGCTTGCGACCAACTTCTTGTTAACACATGACAATTCTATGAACTTGGTCATAAGAATTGAGCCAGGGACTGTAGGTTTCACATATTTGACATTCAATGAAGGTGACACAGTACCAATTGATTATAAATCGCATTTGTACACATCGGCAGAAATGCGATTTTCCACGTTGAAAACATATTGACAGCGGTCCAGATGGCGATTCTGAAGGAATGCTCTCTGGCGCAGGCAAAACGCATTCTTATGGTTTCGTCTGTACCTACTTTAGAAGCAGTGACAAAGGCGAGTGTTCCGCATTCTAAAGCTTGAGCGTTGGATACAATGGGCGAGTTCTTTGACATCGGCTGATGTCACATTTATCTTTGATTCTTCATTGCAGACACAGGAGTTTTTATAATATGAACATGTTAATCCTCCTCCGTTGTCGTTGCTTCCTTTGGATCAGTACAAATGTATCATCTATACCGACGGATCTGCTCAGCCAGCCGTCGGGTCAAAGCATGCTTATTCAGCAGCTTGCGCTATAGTGGCTGGCTCAATTGTAAATGGTGAATTTAAGTCTTCTATAGTCCATATACAGGTACTTGAGGACTGTCCTTCTCAATTGGCGGAGCTGAGTGCTTTGATTTTAGCTCTAGAATTCGCAGATCCTGATGTGAACACTCTTGTTGTGTGCGATTCCTACTACTGTGTGCAAGCTTTCAATGATAACTTATTCTTTTGGTCTCAGAATGACTATCGAGACTCTAAAGGTAGCACAATTAAGCATAAATCGCTTTGGGTCTGAGTGGCAGAACTTAAAGAACGTTTGCCACTCACACATGTTATTCATACTCTTGGCCATCAGCGTGTGGGGACACATGCTCTTGGAAATTCTTTAGCTGATGAGGCAGCCAAATCTGCAGTGGCCACATGTTCAGTAGCGGCAGTAACTAGGTCCATGACTAAGATTGATAATGAGGTTCTTGCGGCGATTGCTGCTATGAAGGGTGGGAGTGAATTCCCCCAAGGTTTCCCTTCTAAGTATTCTTATGATTGGTCACCTGAGCAAGTTCCCTTTGCTACAATCCCATCCATTGGGGATCGGCTGATTCTCAACGAGGACCGCAGACTTCCTTTGATCATAGCCGCACATGAAGGCATGGCTTCTGCACATGCCGGAGTTGCTGCGACTGTTTCAATTTTACAGCAACGTTATTGGTGGCGTGGTTTATACAAACAAACCCATAAATATGTACTGTCTTGTGACATTGTCAATAGATTAAACCATCTACGGTTGCACGTCCACCACATACACAGCTATACATTTCTAATCAACCGTTTGCTTGCATTTATCTTGAGCACTGCGGTCCTTTGACTTCTGACACTGCCTTTAAACATGTTTTAGTTGCAGTTGATTCGTGCACTAAATTCCTTTGGGTTTGGCCACAACGCAGTGCTGACGCTCGAAATGTCATTAGAGATTTGCGTGTCTTTGTCGGGACTTTTGCCTGTGGCACCTTCTATTCTGACCAAGGTTCTGCATTTGCCTCTAAGGCTTACAAGGAGGTCTCTCGGGGTGCTGGTGCAGTTTTCGTCTCCATACAGGCCTGAGGGCAATTCTACAGTGGAGCGAATGAACCATGACTTAAAGCAATCTTTGACAGCTAGAGTCTTAGGTACTGGCAGGGGTTGGCTGACTCATTTGTATGGGGTTCAACAGGCACTAAATAATCTCCCAAGAAGATCTCTGGGTGGGCGGACCCCATACGAAATGCTCTTTGGCATTAAAATGTTTGTGCCAGACCTTGATGGTCTAGTCGTTGTGGCAGCTGCCGCAACATTTGATGTAGATAACCATTCTACTATGTTGCTGGAACTACAAAAGACCTGTGACAAACTGACTAAAGATCATTCACCCTCGACCACTGAAACAGCGGTGCTGATTCCTGTTACTGGCTGGCTTCCTAATGTTGGTAATCTGGTACGAGAAAAGCTGGAGAACAAAAAAGAATTTGGTCCCTCTTATCGTGCACCTCTCCCAGTTCTTGCATTGAAAGGCACCTGTACAGTAATTTTACCTCCTTTGCCTGGCCGCAAGGAAAACAGATGTATCTCTATTGACAATGTCAAGCTACACCATATGGCCGATACTGAATAGTATGACTCCCAGTATTCCAAGCCAAGCAGTTTCACTGAATCCCATGGCTTCAGCTTCTTCGACTACTCCCCGCGTTATGGAGGGGGAGTTGGAAACTTCTCTTGATTTCTTGCCTGTTGTACCTTCATCTTCCCCTAATGCAGACATCAAGTATAATTCTCCTCCAGTTGAGGTACTCATTGACGTTCCTGACCATACCGTACATAATCCTTCTGATGCTGCACAGCCTCCATTGTTGCATTTGGGAGCAAGCGGTTATTACATGGATCGTATGAGTTTATCTTACAATTCATCTTCTTTGTCCTTATCTTTTCATTACTGGTTTAAAAAGACTTACCTGATCCCACCCTGGACATACATCTGGATGGTACTCACGCTTATATTCCTATTCATGTGGATTGGGTTTGTGACGGTATTTTTCTTGCTCATCAATGGTCATTATTTGCCTGAATGCTCTGCTGTGAAATTTGTTGACGGTGTTCTGGCTCCCCATACGTAGTCCCATATCATGAAAAGAGATCAAGCCCTCGTGAACATTTCAGCCTTTCCTGTTGCTGCTGGCATCGTTTGGGATAAAGTTGCATTCGATATCCATGGTCTGACAGAGGTTCTGAACATTCCATACGTGTTCAGCGTTTCACTAGGAGATGTGGTTTCACAGGACATACACTCATACAACTGGGATATTCAGGCCGTTCATTCATTGTTTTCTGATTTAAAATATTATGCTGCTTTTGATGCTGAAGATTTGTATTTGAATTCAGCCAGTTATGCGGATTTGTTCTGTTATCAACATTATGGGCATCATTTCTTGCACAAAACGAATACGCTAAGAATTTTTTTAAATTTTACTCAGTGGGATTATTGTCCTACTCCTTTAGAGGGGACTTCTAATGCTCTACGGAGTAAGTTCATATACTTTTCAGATTATAATACGTCCAATCCAAAGTCTTCTTTCTATAAGTTAAAATTGCCATCTCAATCTAAATTCATATTGACTCACACTAAGTTGATTTATTCTAATTCCTTTAGGACTGATTTGGCCTTACATGGTTATGAACATTGGAAAGTTACCATTGATTTGAAATCTATTTGGGGCACTAAAGATTGGCAGGTCTAAGGTACTGAAGCTCTGCATCGTGCGTGTCTGATTCCGACTCAAATTTTGTTTTTAAATGACACAGTGCAGCAGACTACTTGTTTTGGTTTGGCTACAGCCAAAAATTTGAATGTTCCTTCTATTCCTTCATTGGCTGAGTACGATATGTGGCATACAAACACCAATCATACGATTGATGTATTGCTTGCCCTGTTCAAAACTGGTAGTATAAATATTTCTGACATCGACCTCTTGGGATGGTTGTTGTGGCCAACAAGTTCCAATGCATGTCAACTGCGTTTTCTTAATGCAACGACAGGTTTCACACAAAGTCGACCTGATCCGCGTTTCCCGCATTCTCATTCAGTCACCACGTACTCGGTGGGTAGATTGTGTCAGCAATGGTTGGGACACTCCACACTGTCGTCAGTGAAACAACACCTGTCCCTTTTGTCGAGTGACATCAATTTGGCTGATTTTATCATAGGACCAAAATCACCTAGATCAAAACGATTTATTTATGAAGCATATAATGAATTGTGGAAACTATCGCAGATGGAAGCTGCGGTACGTCTGCGCCAAATTGACCAAGCTAAATTGGAAAAAGTTCTTGCAGTGGTAGATAATAGCATTAATACATTATCTTCCCGTATTTACACCTTGGATAATATTGTTTCCTCTGTTATTGATATTTTAAAGAATGATGTATCTGTGTTGTATCATGGTCAAAATCAATTGCGCTCTGTAATGCAATTTGCATGGACGTTACAAACACTCAAAATGGGAACATTTCTGTGGGATTATTTGAATGCTTCTGCACTGTTCTGCCATTTAATTTGACTGATAAACAGAAATGTATGTCCATGAAAGGCGCAAGTTACACACTGTTACATATAGAACAATTAGAACAGTTACCTTTTTCTGTAGCAGAGACTGATTCAGCTATGTGGTTAATACATGGAATTATTTCACTGCCCTTCTCACTATTTCAGTTTACTTCTTGCATGAAACACTTCCCAGTTGGATGCTTTGAGCCCCTGGGAAGCGCTTTTATCCATGAATTGTGGTCATTACCTTTTACCTATAGATGTCAGCATGCGGATAAGGAGGTTTTCCTAACAGGGGAGGTTTGCGATTCCACAGTAGGACATTCCCTAGCTTGCAAACAAGTTAAATTGCACGGCGCCTGTAACGTGTCGGCACCTAATCTGGCTTGTTTTTTAAAAGGTACGCCGGTTCCAGCTATTATTCCCGCACTCACGTTGCTTTCAAATGGCAGTTATCTTATTTTGAATAACCACGACTGCTGTGGCTTATGGGCAGGAATCCCATATATAGTAACGGTTTCGCAACTTGATACTTGTTGCAGCAATGTCCTATTTCCACCCTGCATGGGATTGTAGATAGTTCGCTTTGGCCTTCCATTCCAACTTTGAAAACAGATTTCAATAAACTAAGCAGACTCAAAGAGCTATTGTTTCAACAAGAAGTGGCTCTCACATCAGCGCAAGAGACCTTCGAATTGCAGGTGGCGAGCACCGCACGTGAGATACACTCACTACTGAACACCAATCTCCCACTCCATTTTGGAGAATTAATACATCAAATATTTAATGCGTCTGATACTGAAGGCCTTGCTCATTTTTTAAACTTGTGGGATCCGGCCTGTTTTCCTCTTTTCAGATGATTTTTGGAGTAATACCGGCCTTTATTCATTCTATTTTTTCCAGCGCCTTCGGAGGGTTTCCATTGATCCTCTTGCTGGCGTGCGGCGTGCTGGTACTTCTGCTCCTGTTACTCAATGGCTGCCCATCTTGTGGTACTGGACAGACCCGGCCAATTGCGACTGTACCATGACCGAATGCAACAACTGTTTGGATGTTTGCCATTGGCGACCCTTGGAGTGAGTTATGGACTTACTTTTCGCTTCCCCTACTTCACTTGCGTGCAACCTGTGTTCTATTGCCGACTGAGCCCTTTCTATTAGGCCTTGGATATATGCCTCTCCAATGCTTCAGACGATGACCTGGATTATGATCTGTTAATGGGTCCATTACTGCCCCATGACCAGGCCTGTTCTGGGGACGGCCGTTTGATGCGTGCAGCTGCACTTGGAGTGTTGGCAGACTGGAATACCTGTGAGGCTGCACAGCGCCTCTTGCAACGGAGTTTCATCGAGTATCATGCAAGTTGCCCGGATATGCTCCTGGAGGCATTGGATTATGAGGAGCACGTATGTTCCTTCACACTGCTCAACTGGATGGCGTCCCTCTTTGCTGTGAACGACAGGGATGACCTTTTGGAACAGCTTGCATTCCACGGTTCACGTAATCTGATGAATTTTTCGGACTCGCCTTAAAAACATTTTAAACTAGAATTTTCACATATTTACTATTTTGCCTTTTTTCCAAGCTTTTTGATTCTGCTTACCGTTGCATTCTGTTTTTTCCCTACGCTACGAACTGCCCAAGGGGAGGGTGTCACGTGGCCAATTGGGACATTGTCGACATCGCTAAGTTAGCATGAGCTTTTGCGCACGTTACTGCATGGCTTTATTTTTGCAAGACTCTGTTTATGCCTTTCATATGAGAACCGTCTGCTTTGTTCATTCTCTGCCTGTTCCTGGAGTTTAGTCTGAACACTGTGAGCAAGGTTGATAAACAATGCCCCTTGTTATTCTGTTCTGGTCAGTCCCTAGCACCTTGACAAAACATGCTAATGCAGCTGCTGCTGGAAACTCGTACTTTGATATTATGCGGATGCATGTTTAGGTAACAAGCACTTGGAGAGGGAGCTTTCCAGGGAGAAGAGCAATGCGGTTCCTATGATGTAAATATACCATCTAGGCACTAAGGTATGGGGTCTGCTGACAAAGCCCAGAGATCTTCTATTATATAATAATACTTCTTCTTACCAAGGGGAGGGTGGTTAGGCTTTATAGTCCTTTATCCACTGTCTTTATATGATGACATCTCCCTTTATGATTTATGGCCTTGCTACAATGCAAACTGTATTAGTTTTAAGCATTTTTCTGCTGGTTGTGGCTCGTATACTGCATTTTAGAGCACAATAGTTAAAATAAACATTTTAAACTATATTCATGTTCCAGTCAGTTCTTACTGTGAACCGGTACGAGAGTGTGAGCGAAAAGGTGTGTCTTGTTACCGCGATTCCTGAGAGATCTGGGAGTGTTGTGTTCTGGGGTGTCTAATCATTTGCTTCTTCATGAGTGTGTAGGAGAGCGAGTGAGATACTATAGCTAGTCGGTCCTGGTTTCGTGGGCACTAAGGTGGTGGGAAGGCTTAGCCCCTATACACCGAGGTCCCATATTCCTGCGCATAGTTCTGTGTATGTGCAGAATCCCTGCAACAATACTGCTCTGAGACCAGCCTGGCTTCAAATAGACCAGAAAGGCCAAAATGGGTTTCCGCTCTTTGGTGCACTGCCTCAGATCTACCCAGAGACAGCTTAACCCTGCTCGAGTGTCTGGCCCATGTGATGCCCAGCCCAAAACCAGGGGTGGCCATCTCTGCTCTCAACCATCTGTGCTCTGGGAAGGAATGTTCCCACACTGTAAGACCCCTCTCAGGGAGCGCCCCTTTCCTCCATGGAAACCCACATGGCAATGGCCTTCCTCTCCTAATGTAAAGCCTGCGGAAAAAAGTCTGCAAAGAAGTTGTTTACTTTGGTTATCTGGGTTTAAATGTTCTTTTTGTAGCACGGCAGGCAACTGGAATCATGGTAATTGTGGGCGCTGCGGTTTCCCCTTAATTATGGATTTGCCACAGTTCCCACACAATAATTTGCTGCAAAATTTGCATACTTAAAAAAAAAAGCTTTTTCTAGTTCAAACGGATCAAAGGTTACTAAAAAACAAAAAGCAGTAATACCTGTTGCCATTCAGTAGAAGACCTTTTCAAAAGTTGACTGGTCTTTGTTGTCAGCATATGCAATGATTTTAATTGGTTATGCATAATAAATTTGAACTTTAACTGGCCACCATTCAGTAGGTTATTGCTCGCTATCTATCTTTGTTAACGTGGTACTATTGAGGTTAAACAATTGCTAAGACAGGGTTAACATGGCTAAAAAAGACAATAACTAAGTAATATTATGACAAAATGTGCCGCGTTATGTGCATGCTATTCCTTTCTTCACACATAATTTAGTCAACCCTGCCACATAATCCAGTCGTCTCCTGCCGCATAATTATAGCGGCTCTGCTTTTTGTCTTGTGCTTTCCCTGGTACTTTCTGTTTTAGATTAATACTTCGATCCTTGTGCTAACAGGTTGCATCCCTCTAGGCTTGTGAAGAAACTATGTTGTGATAGGAGAGTGGGATCTGTGATCTGCGGGCTTCGTTAAATACACATCTCTGCAGCAGGCGCCCAACCCAATGAGCTATCATTTCGGTTCAAATCAAAAGCCCCGTTTGTGCCACATGAAATCTAGATTTAGGAGCTGGCCGGTGGCCCAAGGGGTGGAGGCGTTCCTCTGATGGGATGCGATGATGATGAAGGGTCATGCATCCCCTGCGAGAGGCGGGGCCCATTAATGTCCGCCCCCACTCTGAAGAGAAATTAGATCTGCGCTCAGTACTAGCGCGCCTCAGCGAGCGGGAAGGTATTCGTCCACCCCCTCCGGCTGAAGGTGGGCAGGTCCAAGTGGCTAAAACATACAGGCAGGCGCGATCTAGTCTGCCAGGCAGTCTCACTGTATCCCGCTCACTCCCAGCTGCAGCAGCCCGCCGGCAGCAGTCTACCCTCAAGGAGAAGGCTGGAGCGCGACCGAAAAGGAAGGGAAGAAAGAGATATCAAGTGAGAGGAGGAATAAAAAGCAAAAGAGAGACGAGGGGAAGAATTAAAGGGAGGAAGAAAGAGCAAGACACCAACAAGAAATAAATGAAGGAATACTTAAAGTTAGGAAAAAAACAAGAGTTTAACGAGAAAGACACGGAAAGAAGGAGATAAAGCTGAAAAGAAAGAACAGATGGAGTGAAGGAAGGAACGAACTCGCAAAGAAGCGTGGTAAACGAAAGAGAAAAAGAACAGGAAGGAAAAAAGAAATGTAAGCAAAGAAAAAGAAGGAAGTTAGTAAGTCGGAAAATAAGGTCAAAAGATCTTAAAAAAGAAACAAGCAAAGATTAAATAGAGGACAGTGATAAGGAATACAAAGAAAGAAAATACAAGAATACGGAAAATAAAGCAAATAAAAAAAGAAGAAAACTATTAATAAAGATCATGATCTCATCTGTGGATTCAAAGGGATTTCTTTAAACCGGCACCTGTACTTCGAGACTCACTGTGCGATCAGAAGGTCGCCAAACCCGCGTGGTGAGACACCTCACAGCTGGACCTAGTCCCGGAGACTCCGAATGGGATGAAGTCGCAGCTCGCAGAGCCCCACAGGGAGCGCTCCGAGGTGCCGGCGGGCTCCGTGCAGTAGTAGGCGCTAACCCACCATGTACTTCTCCGTCTGCAGGGGGAGCCTGCTCTTCCTGCTGTGTGCCAGCATCGTCCCAGGTAAGTGACGAGGGAGTCCGCGAGGAACCCCCAGTCTGTGACGGGGGAGGAGGGCTTAGTGTGGGGGGGGGGGGCCCCTCTACATTTGACAATGGAAGAGGGGTTTCAGCCCCAGACCTCCTCGGAGTACAATTGTGCCTCCTTACTGGAAATCTGAGGACAAACTGTCCCCAAACTCGACACTGCTCTGGGAATCTAGAGGCTGGGAGGGCAAGGGGGTGTGGAGCGGGTAACATGGGTGTAAGACTCAACACCTAAGCATGTTCCAGCTAGTCTGTATAATGCGTTTCTGCTATACGTAATTATAGCGCTCAGACACCTTCAGAGGAAGAGCTGTCGGGAAGCTGCCCCACCTAGGATTAATTATACTCGCCCGTATTCTTTCTGTGTTGGCACCGAATGTGATATGCCCCCCTCCCCCACTTCCAACTCCCAACACCCAACATTCCCTCAACACTTCAAAACTTTTCCCTTGTCCAATCTCTCACATGTTTTATTCATTCTGGCATTTACTGTCATTGTGTTGCGACTTCACACCTCTGCACACCGGAAGCGATTGGTGCTATAATTACTCAGCTCATACTTACGTCAATGAAAAGAATGAGTAGTGCGAATCGATGAATCCACATTATCGCTCCGATCTTTGCTGCAGGCACGTTAGCCCACTGAGCTATATCACCTTTAAGTGAAACATATTGCTGCTGCATGAGAGAATGGCAATTAGGATCGGCGCTGCATATTATCGGAGCCTATATCTAAGTCCCAGGCTTTGCTGGCAAACTGGGAGTGTTGCCCTTTGTCAGCTCCGCTCCCCCACGCCCCCCGCAGCCCCTCCACCTCAGCTCCGCTCAAGCCACGCACACCAGCTGAAGCCCAGATTGCTTTCACCAGGCGCCCCTAGAAGGCGAGGCAGCTTTGGAGATTTGTGGGAAAGGAAGAAATCTCTGATCTGGAGGCCGCTGATAGCTTATCTCCCGTCAGAGCGTCACCTAGAGTGATAAATGACGGCCGCCGCCGCGGGGGCTCGGCATCGTTTAAGCTGCCGCCATACAGCCACTTCAAGGCGCTGCATTGAATTGTTACCCATGAAACGAGCTCAAAGGTTCGACCCTCATCTTTTCAATCGTACACCCCGCTCTGATGCTGTGTCAGGCTGCGTGCACGTTTCCTTTAAAAAAAAAAAAAAAAATGGCTAACTTATCGGTTCTTGCCCTTACCGGCTTCTTCGCCCTGCCTCCCACGATTTCTTTAATCAATTTCGCAATATGCCCATATCACTCCTCCACAGCAGCAGGAGCCTGGCAGGTGTACCTCTAGTTACAGTTTCCGTCTGTGTGCAGGGAGGCGCTTACTTTGCGTGGTAATGGTCCCCTAGCCCCTCCCCCTGTCCATGTGCCGTGGGCCCCTCACAACTTTATATGGGTTCACTAGCCCACACTGACTATCCATGACCCGTGACGCCGCACACTGTCCATGGTTCTTCTGAGGCACCCACACTGCCTGCCCAGTGAGACGTATCGGCTCACACTGCCCTGAGGCGCTGACCCCACACACTGTCTACGGGATACTCACACTGCCTGTCCAGTGAGGCTTATCGGCTCACACTGCCCTGATCCCTCCCCCCTAACACTGTCTATGGGGCACTCACACTGTCTGCCCTGAGGCCCCAACTCCCCCACACTATGTATGAGACACTCACACTGTCCGCCCTGAGGCCACAACCCCACCTCACTATCTATGAGACACTCACACTGTCCGCCCTGAGGCCCCAACCCCACATCACTATCTATGAGACACTCACACTGTCCGCCCTTAGGCCCCAACCGCACTCACACTATCTAAGGGACGCTCACACTGTCTGTCCTGAAGCCCTAACCCCCTTACTATCTAAGGGACGCTCACACTGTCTGCCCGGCGGATCTAACCCCATCACACTTTCCATGATCCTGAGACACTCACACTGTCCACGTGTTCCGGGCCCCTCACATTGTCTCTTTATAGGTTCATAATCCCACACTTCCTTTCCGTGTCCATGAACCCGTCTGCTGTCCATGGTCCTGAGATACTCGCTCTGTCTGTCCCTGGGGCTTCATCCGCTCGCATTGGGTCTGGAGGCCCTAACCCCGTCACACTGTCCTTGTCCCATGAGCACTTCGCGCGGTCCATGGGGTCTGAGCCATTCACGCTGTCTGCCCACTGTCCCGAGACCCTCACACTGTCCACTGTCACAGTTCGCTCACACTGTCTGCGGGTCCAGAGACGCTCACACTGTCTGTCCACTCTCCAGAGACCCTCACACGGTATGTCCCCTTCCCCAGATCACTCACACTGTCAGCGGGTCCAGAGACCCTCACACTGTGTGTGCACTGTCCAGAGACCCTCACACTGCCTGTCCACTGCCCCAGATCACTCACACTGTCAGCGGGTCCAGAGACCCTCACACTGTGTGTCAACTGTCCAGAGACCCTCACACTGTCTGCCCCAGTTCACTCACATTGTCTGCGGGTCCAGAGACCCTCACACTGTGTGTCCACTGTCCAGAGACCCTCACACTGCCTGTCCACTGCCCCAGATCACTCACACTGTCAGCGGGTCCAGAGACCCTCACACTCTGTGTCCACTGTCCAGAGACCCTCACAATCTCTGTCCACTGCCCCAGATCACTCACACTGTCAGCGGGTCCAGACACCCTCACACTGTGTGACCACTGTCCAGAGACACTCATACTGTCTGCCCCAGATCACTCACACTGTCAGCGGGTCCAGAGACCCTCACACTGTGTGTCAACTGTCCAGAGACCCTCACACTGTCTGCCCCAGATCACTCACACTGTCTGCGGGTCCAGAGACCCTCACACTGTGTGTCCACTGTCCAGAGACCCTCACACTGCCTGTCACTTCCCCACACTCACACTGTCAGCGGGTCCAGAGACCCTCACACTGTGTGTCTACTGTCCAGAGACCCTCACAATCTCTGTCCACTGCCCCAGATCACTCACACTGTCAGCAGGTCCAGACACCCTCACACTGTGTGTCCACTGTCCAGAGACACTCACACTGTCTGCCCCAAATCACTCACACTGTCTGCGGGTCCAGAGACCCTCAAACTGCCTATCCATGGTTCCTGACCACTCGCACTCCTTTTGAGTTAGTGACCCACATATTGTGTATGGGTGCAGGCTAGGGGTGGGTGTAACTCGCATAATTACGTGTAGTGTAATCATGAGGAATTTCCCCCAAATCTGCAAGATTACGTAGAATTACGTGAGAAGAGTGGATCTCCATTAAACGTTATTTTCTTAGCGCAAAAATGCCCAGAGGACGCAAGAATGCGTTAAGAAATTGCACTAAATACAAGAGAACATGACTAATGACCAGGCTAAATGTGCTCTAGGGGTACAATCTTTCCCCCCAAATTACTCTTAATTAAGCAAGAGGGTGCAATCACATTATTGGCAGTAATTTTGCATCTAAGAGTAGCGCACAGTTACCAAAATCAATCTGGCGCAATTGCAGACCCCTTACACTGTGAATGGGCCCTCACCAGCTCATATTTCCAGCCCATTGTCACTAAACCCCTCACACTGTCCATGCCCCATAAACCCTTCATACCCTCCATTGTCCTGACTACTTACACTGTCCATCGTGAAGGACCTCTCCCACTGTCTGTCCATGGGCCCTCACCCACTCACACTGCGTATGTGCAGAAGAATATGCCTCTTTTTCCCGCATGCTTTTTCCCTGCTGGGGATTACAACGCGGTTGTTACAACGACCGCGTTGTAACATCGCAGTACCATTACCCTGCAAGTCGTAACAACGACTTGCTCTAGGGGGGGCGTTGGATGTTGGAATAGTATAATTTACTATTCCAACTCCAGTATGTGCAACAGTAGGGAAGGTGTTGGATTTTAAATCCAACACCTTCTGCCCCCTGCGCAAGTCGTTGTTCCGACTTGCGGAGTAATGGTATGTGTTGTTACAACGCGGTCTTTGTAACGACCGCGTTGTAATTCCCTACGGGGAAAAGGATTCGTGATAAACAATGTTTACCTGTGCAGAACCCCTCACACTGTCTGTCCAGGGGCCCTCACCCACTCACACTGCGTATGGTGCAAAACCCATCATACTGTCTGCCCAGGTGCCCTCACCCACTCACACTGCGTAAGGTGAAGAACCCCTCACACTGTCTGTCCAGGGGTCCTCACCCACTCACACTGCGGATGGTGCAGAACTCCTCACACTGTCTGTCCAGGGGCCCTCACCCACTTACACTGCGTATAGTGCAGAACCCCTCACACTGTCTGTCCAGGGGCCCTCACCCACTCACACTGCATATGGTGTAGAACCCCTCACACTACCTATCCAGGGGGCCCTGATCCACCCACTCTGTACAGTGCAGAACCCCTCATAATTTCCAGGGGCCCTCATCCACTCACACTGCGGATGGTGCAGAACCCCTCACACTGTCTGCCCAGGTGCCCTCATCCACTCACTCTGCGTAAGGTGCAGAACCCCTCACACTGTCTGTCCAGGGGCCCTCACCCACTCACTCTGCGTATGGTGCAGAACCCCTCACACTCTCTGTCCAGGGGCCTTCATCCACTCACTCCGTACAGTGCAGAACCCCTCACACTGTCTGTCCAGGGGCCCTCAGCCACTCACTCCGTACAGTGCAGAACCCCTCACACTGTCTGTCCAGGGGCCCTCACCCACTCACACTGCGGATGGTGCAGAACCCCTCACACTGTCTGTCCAGGGGCCCTCACCCACTCACACTGCGTATGGTGCAGAACCTCTCACACTGTCTGTCCAGGGGCCCTCGTCCACTCACACAGTGTACAGTGCAGAACCACTCACACTGTCTGTCCAGGGGCCCTCATCCACTCACTCCGTACAGTGCAGAACCCCTCACACTGTCTGTCCAGGGGCCCTCATCGACTCACACTGTGGATGGTGCAGAACCCCTCACACTGTCTGCCCAGGTGCCCTCATCCACTCACTCTGCATATGGTGCAGAACCCCCTCACACTCTGTCCAGGGGCCTTCATCCACTCACTCCGTACAGTGCAGAACCCCTCACACTGTCTGTCTAGGGGCCCTCAGCCACTCACTCCGTACAGTGCAGAACCCCTCACACTGTCTGTCCAGGGGACCTCACCCACTCACACTGTGGATGGTGCAGAACCCCTCACACTGTCTGTCCAGGGGCCCTCAGTCACTCACACTGTGCAAGGTGCAGAACCCCTCACACTGTCTGTCCAGGGACCCTCACCCACTCACACTGCGGATGGTGCAGAACCCCTCACACTGTCTGTCTAGGGGCCCTCATCCACTCACACTGCATATGGTGTAGAACCCCTCACACTACCTATCCAGGGGGTCCTGATCCACCCACTCTGTACAGTGTAGAACCCCTCATAATTTCCAGGGGCCCTCATCGACTCACACTGCGGGTGGTGCAGAACCCCTCACACTGTCTGCCCAGGGGCCCTCATCCACTCACACTCTGTACAGTGCAGAACCCCTCACACTCTCTGTCCAGGGGCCTTCATCCACTCACTCCGTACAGTGCGGAACCCCTCACACTGTCTGTCCAGGGGCCCTCATCCACTCACTCCGTACAGTGCGGAACCCCTCACACTGTCTGTCCAGGGGCCCTCATCCACTCACTCCGTACAGTGCGGAACCCCTCACACTGTCTGTCCAGTGGCCCTCATCCACTCACTCCGTACAGTGCGGAACCCCTCACACTGTCTGTCCAGGGGCCCTCATCCATTCACTCCGTTCAGTGCGGAACCCCTCACACTGTCTGTCCAGGGACCCTCATCCATTCACTCTGTACAGTGCGGAACCCCTCACATTCTCTGTCCAGGGGCCCTTATCTATTCACTCCGTACAGTGCAGAACCCCTCACATTGTCTGTCCAGGGGCCCTCATCCACTCACTCCGTACAGTGCAGAACCCCTCAGTCTGTGTGTCCAGGGGCCCTCAGCCACTCACACCGTACAGTGCAGAACCCCTCACATTGTCTGTCCAGGGGCCCTCAGCCACTCACTCCGTACAGTACAGAACCCCTCACATTGTCTGTCCAGGGGCCCTCAGCCACTCACTCCGTACAGTGCAGAACCCCTCACATTGTCTGTCCAGGGGCCCTCAGCCACTCACTCCGTACAGTGCAGAACCCCTCACACTGTCTGTCCAGGGGCCCTCATCCACTCACTCCGTACAGTGCAGAACCCCTCACACTGTCTGTCCAGGAGCCCTCATCCACTCACTCCGTACAGTGCAGAACCCCTCACACTGTCTGTCCGGGGGCCCTCATCCGCTCACACCATGTATGGTGCAGAACTCTTCACACTGTTCGTGGGCTGTCATCCGTTCACAGGGTCTGCCCGAGAGCCCTAAACACACAACACTGTTCCCTCAGCCCTTCACAGTGTCCGTGGGTCGAGTCACTTGCACTGTCCACTGGGCCCCTCACTTTTTCTGTTTAAGGGGTTTAAACCCTCATACTGTTTAAGGGGTCTAAATCCTCACACTACCTATCCATTTTCTGCAATGCACTCACAGTGTCCATGGTCCTGAAACACACACACTCTGTTTTCATTTTCCCTAAAGCCAATAAACCGCCTGTCCAAGGTGCCTGAGCCCTTACTCTGTCTCTTGGACCCTCATCTATTCACAGTTTATGCCCCAGGGCCCCAAAATGCCTCACACTGTCCATGATCCTGAGACATCACCCTGTGTTTTCATTGGCACTGAAGTGTAAAAAAAACGTTCTTTGGTGCCTGGGCTCTCACACTTTCTATTAGTGAAAATCCCTCACACGTAGGGCCCTCTTACGACGTGAGTCGGAAAGCCTCCGACCACAGGTCGGATGCTTTACGACTTACATCATTGGTTTTAAATCTGACAGCCTAATTATGATGAAGGCTGTCGGATTTGAAACCGGCTGGTTGGACCGACTGCTTTCTGACGGGCTCAAGGTGTTTACGCCAAAGGGATTATGATGTTGGTTTCTGAAAGGCTTTTCATGCTGGGCTTTCCGACATGAAAAGCATGTCGGAAAGCGACTTTGGGGGCCCCTAGCAGGGCCCCCCTGCCAGAGTGCCCTCTGGTTGGAGGCCTAGGGGGCACCTATGGACCCCCCTGTTAATCCCTGCACGCGTGGCAGGCACCTGCCACGCGGTGCAGGGATTAACAAAACCACCTATTTCTTTATGGGAGCTTGTGATACGGCCGGTTTATGGCCACAGCAGAAGCTCCCATAGAGAAATGGGAGTGTGCGCCCGCACCATGTGCGGTCGCATCATCCTAATATTGCAGTCGGCACCGCCGACCGAGGTCGGTCAGACCCAATTCCACAACGGTTTCGGACGGACGCAAGTCCACGCGACATCGTAATGAGGGCCTTACTGTTCACGAGCCCTCATTCATTCACAATGTCTGCCAAAGGGACCCTAAACCCCTCACATTGTCCGTGGTCTTGAGGCACTCACACTATCTTGTCATTGACCCTTAAGCCGTTAAATCGCCTGTCTTTAGTGCTGACCTCTCACCCTGTTTATAATCGCAGACCCCTCAAACTGTCTCTTCATGGGCCCTCATCCTTTCACACTGAATGCCCCAGGTACCCTACACCATCACACCGCCCTGTTCTGTGAACTCTTCCCTGTGCCCATGGGTCTTGAGTCTCTCCCACTGTACACCTGTCCCGAACCTCTCACCATATCTGTTTAAGGGTTATGAACCCTCACACTGCCTATTTATACTCCGTTAAACCCTCACACTGTCCATGGTACTGACACACTTGCACTGTCTTTGCACTGGTCGTAACGCCGTTAAATGGTCTATCGTTGGTGCCCGAGCTCTCACACTGTGTATGGGGGCAGACCCCTCACACTGACTGTTTAAGCACCCTTATCCGCTCACGCTATCTGCCCAGGTACTCTAAAACCGTCAGCGTCACTCCACTCTGTCTGTCTATGAGTCCTGAACCCTTTACACTATCTGTCCCTGGGCACTTCACCCTTCACACTAGTTTTCCATTGGCCCTCCACTTTTCGCGCTGCCAATGGGCTCTCCACCCTTCACACTATCCTGTCAATGGGCCATCCACCCTTCACACTATCCTGTCAATGGGCTCTCCACCCTTCACACTATCCTGTCAATGGGCTCTCCACCCTTCACACTATCCTGTCAATGGGCCATCCACCCTTCACACTATCTGTCCACCTGAACTCCACCATTCACACTATCTGTCAATGGACCCTACATCTTTCACAACATCTGTCTACAAGTTCTGAAGCCCTCACGCTGTCCCAAAATTCCCTCACTCTCCACATGCTCCACTCCTCACCCTCTCTGGGTAATGAAAGCTCCTTGCGCTCAGTGACGTAGCCAGTGTCTCGTGGGCTCTAGGGCAAGGAAGGAAATAGGGCGCCTGGCCGCTGTTTGCTCTGTGAAATACAGCAATGCTCATGGTTCAGAGGACCCCTCAGGCTTCTGGCTTCGGTGCCACTGCACCTGATGCACCAATAGAACCTATGCTCCTACTCACACTGTCGGTACGCACCACTTTCCTTGCCCTCGCTCGAATTTTGAGCAAGGATCCTAGCGCTATGTTCTTAAACAGTGGCGCCATGAAGTCCCCCATTTAGCAGCTAGAGCGGGAGTTGCCACTGGGCCACTAAATGTTGTTTAGCACTTTAAGGTCTCTTCTGTCTAAGGTCTGCAGACAATAGCTAGTAAATAACACTGCAAGGGAACACGAGGTGTTGGCTGACAAATGAGACAAGCACAGTAAAGGATACAGAGAAACATGCAAATTTCTCTTTGCAAATTATGCAAATGTGGATAAAAGGAGGAAGAGACAGAGGCAAATAGTAAGAAGAAGCAGGCTGGAGAATAATTCGAAAGAAAAAGCATGGCAGGAAGAAAAGAAAGAAGGGTTGATAGAAAAAAGAATAAATAGGAAAGAAATGTCAGGAGGTTGAAGGGAATGAAGATTGAAATGAAGGGAGTAAGGAAAGACGGGGATGGGAAAGAGGGTAAAGAAAGGGAAAAGGGAGGATGGAAAGACTGAAAGGTGAAACGAAGGAAGGTAGGAAGGGTTAAAAGATGCTGGATGAGCGAGTGAATGGATGGATTGATAATAGGTGAATGGACCGATGCTTGGAGGAATGGTTAAAAGGCTAGATCGAGTGTTTGATGAAAGGATGAATAGTTGGAAAGGTGAAGAATGAATGGATAGATGGATGGAGGGGTGAATGAATGGGTAAAAGGGTAGATCAATTGGTGGCTGAACAGCTGGAAAGGTGAAGAATTAATGGATGGATGGATGGGTGAATGAATGGGTAAAAGGGTAGATCGATTGGTGGATGAACAGCTAGAAAGGTGAAGAATGGATGGATGGATGAATGAATGGGTAAAAGTGTGGGTGGATTAGTTGATGAGAGGATGAATAGTTGGAAGGATGAAGGCTGAATGGATGGAGTGGATTATGAAAAAATCCTTAATACATTGATGAAATTTAGTGTGAAAGAAACTGTTTTAGGGTGAGTCAAGCTCACTAGTTTTGCTCACTAGTTGAGGTGTGGGTCAAAGTGGGTGGGGGGTATTTTCACACTATAGCTACTGCCTTGTCCCTAAACCTCCCTAAACAGTCCTCAAAACCTCTGATCACCACCCTGGTTGTGTGCGGAAGCTCCCCACACTGTTCACGTGTTTCACGTGCCTTGCACTCTCTCTCCACGTGTGCAAAGAGCTCCTCGCGCCGTTCGACTTGTGCTTCCTGAAGTGGCTGGAAACGAACTCTCGTGAGAACCCGTAATAAGAAATATATGAAGAATCAAGTTCCTCTGCCCAGCCAATGAGAAACTCGCAGAAGTCGTTCATTGTAACCCTTGCACGGCTCGTCACTCAAATTGCACTTGCGACTGCCCTTGTGATTCAATTTCAAGCAGAGTTTCCACTTGTCCTGTCCCACGCCTCGAGCCCTGTCACATTACATGATTATATATTGTTGACTTCCAATGTGATCGTTCCCTGATTCTTAAATGTCATAAGGCTATTTCTGTAGCGGGTTCGTTGATCGCTGTCATCGTGTTTCCATCACCTCTAGTGATCATCGATTTCTGGTGAAAAAGAACAAAGGTTGCGAAAGGCTGTCTCAGCCATTCATCCTTTCATCTCCCTGGAAGGAGTTAGTATACATATGTATGCCAATAGCATTGAAAATAAATGCATCCAATAACACATAATATTTAGAGTAAATGCATATTGACACATTTATAAATAGAGTGCTAAGATTACATTCCAGGTTATTGCCACAGCACAGCAAAATTGGCATGAGAAAAACAGCTTTCAGTGCCCCACAGATCACTTGTGAAAATTACACGAGGAAATAACTCTTCTAATAGTCAGGACAACTCTTCAATGTGATTTTACCTTAGGGCACAGATTTAACTCTGTCAATCCTGGTTTTTGTTGAGGACCTTTTGTTACAGTAAATACACATGAAAAAGTGCCATGGCATTAACCATATATGCAGATGCGCTGAGTGTAATATGCTATTTATTTCCTTTGTTGAGAGAGGGGGAGGGGCATCATGACTCATGAGAGATGTGCCATCTGTATCTATGCTACACCTGAAACGCATGTGCTATAAGCTAGTAGCAGCTGTCAAGCAGATGACCTGAATGTGGGTAGACAGGAGACAACTGCTTGCTCCATAAATAGAGCGCGTTGCACTCCCATTACCAGAAGAAGCCGGAGGCTGGGTCCATCCATCATAAATACAACACTGTCTGCTGAGCCTCCAATGCTGGAAAAGTCAGGGTAAAAGCAGAGAAACAAGGCGGGAATGTCAGAAATGTGGCCAGTGGCTTAGCTAGACCTTATGCTGTCCGTGGCGGTAACTGCTTTTGCCGCCCAGCTGCAGGTAAGGGGGAGGGTGCAGGGGATTCCTGCAGGCCCCGCGATGGCTGCAGGTAAGAGCGGGGGGGGGGGGGGGGGCACCGTCCCGAAAGCTCCTGCCACCCGGGGAGGACCGCCCCCCTTTGCTACGCCACTGAATATGGCAGGAGCCGTGGAAGCTATTCACAGCTAGGACGAGCAGTGCAACTATGGTCAGTCCAAAGTTCTTCTCCCTGCGGACGGAAAATGCATTTGGAAAACTGCTTTGGGTGAGGATGTGTCTGGTAGGACTAGTGCTTTAAATGGGCAGGCCTTTTCCAATGGGCGCGTACTGTTCCTCTCCTATTGGAAAGAAGTGCCCATTTAAAGCAAATTTGGTGGTCGGAGAGGTGTGGCGCAGCGGGCAGATATTTTGACTCTGGAGCACGGGGCTCATGGTTCGATCCGTGGCAGCTCAGCTCAGCACCATGTGACTCTGGGCAATAGCTCAGGTAATCTCCCCGATGGCCCCCAGCGCCTTGAAACACTCAGGAGCGATATGATCGCGCTTTACAAATATGAATTGTTAATATAATAATTATGCTGTTACCCACTAGAAACTATTACACACAACTCCTCAAGTTTCCCACGAGCCAGAGAGATCAGAGGCTTATTATGACTCCCGCCATTGACGATAAGGCTAGAGCCACTGCAATTATGCAATTCTGTGGCCACAGCAGCTTGCACATAATTATGAATTTACTGCACTTGCTACAGTACAGAACCCACCATCTGCTGAACAATTTACATATTTCAACAAGAACAATAAACAATTTGTTTCTAGCGCAAATGTATCAAAAGCTACTTAAAAAGGCACCACACAGGGTGCAGCACAGTTGCAGACCCTCTGTAAATGTAACTGGTCACATTTCAGGTGATGATTGGTGTAATGAGGTCTTAAATTGGCACTAATGGTGCGTGTGTGTATGTGTGTATGTGTGTGTGTGCGTAAAAATGATGAAATAGCAAATGCTGCAACAGAATGTGCGTTTTCTTGCTGTATAAGTTACTCAACACTGACTCATAATTTGGTCCTCAGTTGCCTCACATAATTCCAGTGGCCCAGGTCAAAGAGAAGGCCTAGCCAACCATTGTCACTGCTAAGTGAAATTTCATATCATTGTAAGTTTCCTTTAGCAAGTGTGTATCCAGGGGGCTCAATGTCACTGGGACTCCAAGCTAACTTTCCAGGCGTAGGTTTTCATGTAACAACTTAGTACATTCTGTGTGGTGTTTTTTATGTCAATTCCGTTGAAGAATGTTTAAAAGAAGACAATTGCAATGGTATACAAAGGGAAGGCACATGCTTGTAAATTTGTGTCTATGCTGATGTTCAGTCATCTGTTGACCTCACGGATTCAATGATGTCACCTGTCTGTTCCCTTAAGGCATGTAATTTAAATGCACCGCATGCATTATGTAGCCATGGTCTTCATCTCTGCTTCAGAGCTATGTAATGTTATTGGGATGCCCTTTCTTCACATGGTTAAGAGAACTATGAAAGGCTATCAGATAATCAATGTAGAAATAATCAATTCACCACTGCAAAATGTGGTGTCTCGCTCTCTAGTCAGTCGCATGAGTGGTCCATGAATATGAGAAATACACTCAGCTACAACATGGACAGGCACCTGGACCCTACTACATGCATTAGCATTCTAAACTCAATCTAACAAACATTGTGGAAAGTGCACAGATTGGGGAGGGGAGTAGGGATATTTTACTAGTCTAACTCCAAATGACAACCGTAGAAGATAGTGCCCACATTGGGAGGTGGCTGTAGGGGTCATGTTTACTATTCTTAGATGAATCTAGTAAAAGCAGGGGAAAGTGAAGACATTAGGGGGTATATTAACTATTACAACTCTAATCTAACATCTAGCTTTACTATCCGAACAAACATAGGAAAAACTGTTAACAATGGGGTTCAGTTTGCTATTCTAACTTCAATTGAACATTGGGAAAGTGCATACATGGGGAGATCGGGGTGGGGGAGGGAGGGTTGTCAGGTTTACTATTCTTACTCCATTCTAATAAACATTATGTAAAGTGCATAGATTGGGGAGGGGAGTAGGGATATGTTACTATTCTAACTCCATGGCAACCATTGAGGAAAGTGCATACATTGGAAGTTGGCTTTAGAGGTAGTTTTTACCATTCTAAGACATATTAAGTAAACATCGGGGAAAGTACATAGTGGGGGGCATATGTACTATTCTAACTCTAATCTAATGTCTAACTTTACTATTTTAATAAACATAGGGAAAACTGTTTACGGTGAGGTTCAGATTTACTATTCTAACTCCAATCTAACAAACACTGGGGAAAGTGCATTCATTAGGGGAGAACGGGGAGGAAAGGTAGGAAAGTTGTCAGGTTTACCATTCATTCTCCATTCTAAAAAACATTGGGGAATGTGCATGTGTTGGGGGTAATATTTACAATTCTAATTACAATCTAACAAACTTTAGGAAAGTGCATAAATTGGAGGTCATATGAACTATTCTAACTCCAATCTAACAAACATTGGGGAAAGTGCATAGATCAGGGTGGGGGCATATTATTACCTGTTCTTACTACGATGTAGCAAACACTGGGCGAGGGGCATACATGGGGCGGGTGTGCCAGATTTACTATACTAACTCCACTCTAAAAAACATTGGGGAATGTCCATACATTGGGGATTCAGATTAACTATTCTAGCTCCGATCTAAGAAACATCGGGGAAAGTGCATACTTGATAAGGAGAATAAGGTGGAGAGGGGTTAGTGATATTTACTATCCTAACTCCAAATAACAAACATTAGGGAAAGTTCATGCATTAAGAGGGACACACTTACTATTCAAACTGTCAAACAAACATTGGGAAAAGTGCACAAAGCGCAGGGAGGGCATATTTACTATTCTATCTCAAATCAAACAAGTATTGTGGAAAGTACATACATTTGGCCGTCTTATTTATTATAGGGTCTGATTTACTATTCTAACTCTAGTCTAACAAACACTGAGAAAAGTGCATGTGTTGGGTGGTCATATTTAGGATTGTAATCAGACAACATTTGGGGAAAGTGCTTACATGAAGAGGGAATATTTAATATTCTAACTCCAATCTTACAAGCACCAGGGCAAGGGCATATATTGGGGGTGGGGTGGGGCATATTTATGATTCTAAATCCAATCTGACAAACATTGGGACAAGTGTATACATTGGAGGTCAGTTGTACTATTCTAACACAATCTATTAAACATTGGGGAAAGTGCATACATTGGGAGTTAGATTAACTAGTCTAACTTCAATTTTACAAACATTAGGGAAAATGTACACACTGGGAGGGAGGGCATATTTGCTATTCAAACTCCAATCTAAGAAATATTGGGAAAAGTGCATATATTGTGTATACACTGTGTGCTCTTTTTACTATTCTTACTCCAGTCTAACAAACATTGGGGAACATGCTTACATTGGGGGTTCATATTTACTGTTTTAACTCCAGTCTAACATACATTGGGGAAGGATACATTGTGGGGTCAGATTAAGTATTCAAAATTCAATATAACACACATCGGGGAAAGTGCATATATACATGGGGAGGTGTGATATTTACTATTGTAACTTCAATCTAAAAAACATTAGGGAAAGTGCATATATTGTGGTGTCTGATTTTGTATTCAAAATCCAATCAAGCAAACATTGATGAAAGTGCATGAATTGGTGGCAGGGTGGCATTAGATTAACTATTCTTATTCCAATCTATCAAACACTGTGGAAAGTGCATACATTAGGGGTGTCAGATTTGCTATTTTAACTCCAGTGTAACAAATATTGGAAAAGGTGTAGAGATTGGAAGGGAGGCAGATTTACTATCTAACTGCAGTCTAACAAAAGTTGTTAACAGTGCATACATTGTGGACTGGGGGTAAAATTCACTATTCTAACTTCATAGGAAAGTTCATATAAGGGGTAGGGGCGGGTGAGATTAATATTCAAACTTCAGTGTAACAAATACAGAGGAAAGTCAAAGCATTGGGGGTAGACATGTCTAATATACTGTTCTAACTACAGTCTGGCAAACAATGGAGAAAGTGCATACATTGTGGTGTGTGAGCAATGAGATTTACTATTCTAACTCCAGAGTAACAAACATTGGGGAAAGCGCATGCACTGGGGAATGGGGTATATGTACGGATCTAAATTCAATCTAACAAACATTGGGGAAAGCGCATACATTGGGGGTTAGATTCACTAGTCTATCTCCAATCTAATAAACATTAGGGAAGTGCATACATGAGAAGGGGCAGATTTACTATTCTAACTTCATTCTAACAAACACTGGCAAAAGTGCATACACTGGGGGGGCGTAGGAGGGTAGGTTTACATTTACTATTCTAACTCTAGTCTTCCAAACGTTGAGGAAACCTCATACATTGTAGAGATTAGATTTACTATTCTAAACCATTCTAGCAAACACTGGGAAAAGTGCATACATGCGGGGGATGATTTACTTCTAACTCCAGTCCATCCAGCATTGGGAAAAGAGCATACATGTTAGATATTGCATTCACTAAAAGGCAACAATAACATTTTAAATTGTCACATATATTAAATAATACGATAGTTTGCTAAAGAAGAAAATCTACTTTTTAAATATAACATTAATAAACACAAAATATGATGAAAAATAATATCAGAATTAACAGCACTCCTGAAACCCACCCATAACACACATAAACACTAAAACAATCCTATCATAGAAAATAGTTTATAACACAATTTATTTTCTTTTAAAATTTAAGAATTGTGAATATTAAATTAATAACAACAAAATATAAAAACACAATCAAACTTACAAATAATCACACAACCTTTCAAAAATATCCATTTTTTTAAAGTGACATAAAATATTAGTTATTAGTTAAGGATTTGGTAAAGTACAATTAAGTAATTACAAAATACAAAGTAACATAAATAATACATAAACCAATTAATATCAATTATTAAATATTACATCATAAAGAAACTTCCCACCCAATCACCCAGTAAACCATCTTACCCAAACTTAAAATGTAATACACAAATACAAAATGTAATAACATATTAAAAAAATAACAATTAAAATATTTAAAATAGTTACCATATTAAAGAACATTAATAAACATGTAATTAATAAAAAAGTCTACCTATCTGATACCTAAATTCAGTTGAAGGATGTTTAAAAGAAGACATTTACAATGGTATGCAAAGGGAAAGCACATGCTTGTAAATTTGTGTCTGTGCTGATATTCAGTCATCTGTTGACCTCACGGATTCAATGATGTCACCTGTCTGTTTCCTTAAGGCATGCAATTTAAATGCACTGCATGCATTATGTAGCCATGGTCTTCATCTCTGCCTCGGAGCTATGTAATGTTATTGGGATGCCCTTTCTTCACATGGTTAACAGTACTATGAAAAGCTATCAGATAATCAATACAGAAATAATCAATTCAGCACTGCAAAATGTGGTGTCTCGCTCTCTAGTCAGTCGCATGAGTGGCCCATGAATATGAGAAATACACTCAGCTACAACATGGACAGGCACCTGGACCCTACTACATGCATTAGCAATCTGTGTTATAAACCATTTTCTATGATGGGATTGTTTTAGTGTTTCAGTGTTGATGTGTTTTATGGGTGAGTTTAAGGTGCGCTGTTAATTCTGATATTATTTCATTATATTTTGTGTTTATTAATGTTATATTTAAAAAGTAGATTTTACTTCCTTAGCAAACTATCATATTATTTAATATATGTGACATTTTAAACATTTATTATTTCTTTTTAGTGAATGTAATATCTAACATATATGCTTTTTTCCTAATGCTGGATGGACTGGAGCTAAAAGTAAATCATCCCCCCAGGAATGCACCTTCCCCAATGTTTGTTAGAGTGGTTTAGAGTAGTGAATCTAATCTCTACAATGTATGAGGTTTACTCAACTTTTGGAAAAGAAAATACATTGTGATATAAATTATAACACAATGTATTTTCATTTAAAATTAGCAATTGTGAATATTAAATTAATAACAACAAATTTTAAAAACACAACCAAACTCACAAATAATCACACAACCTTTCAAAAATATCCATTTGTTTTTAAAAAAAATGACATAAAATATTAGTTATCAATTAAAGATTTAGTAAAGTACCATTAAGTAATTACAAAATGCAAATTACCATCATTAATACATAAACCAAAGAATATCAATTATTACATTATAAAAAAACTTCTCACCCAGTAAACCATCTTACCCAAAATTAAAACATAATACACAAATACAAAATGTAATAACATATTAAATAAATATCAATTAAAATATTTATAATAGACAGCATATTAAGTAACATTAATAAATATGTAATTAATAAAAATGTATACCTATCTAATACCTCAATAAATTCAGTAACCCAAAATACATTTAATTAGTAAAAAAATATTAAATATGCAAAGTTATTATTAGGATTAAAATAATATATAATTAGCAAAATAATTAACATTAATTTATATGTATTTAAAACACTACCCACACAGTCCCTGAGTAAAACCAACAACCCAACAAAAATATAAAAAGCATTATTATTCACTTAAAAATATGAATCGTTTTACAATAATGTATATTAATTGCTAAAAACATATAGCATACAATAAAACACCATAATACAAAACAATAGTAAGCAATATGTTAAACTTGGATACAGTAGTAAAATAATAAAAAACAACATGCTTACCCTAAATATTTCGGTCCAGAATGCGTTGAAGTCACAATATTTTGACCACAATATTGGGGGTCAAATACTATTTTTGAGTAAATATTTCAGTGGGCCACTGGTTCTGCTGCCAAGTGATGTTTTCTGGAGAGCATAAATGTTAAAGCTGACTCATCCTTCCGAGGTGGGTAAACTGAATACTATTATAATGGTAACAGTAACATTTAGTATTTACAGCTTTTGGAAATGGCAAAAGTGCATTATTTAGCATTAGAAAAAGTAATGGAATTTTCGGAAAATGTCATCCTTTGGCATACATGCGCTACAAAATGACAAATAAAATAAATACCGGTCCTTCTTCAAACAATACAACAGAAAGTACACACTGCTCGTTGGCTTCAATACAAGATTAGCCCCAGTAAAAGGACCCATCGCTCCAGTCATAATGATGTTTGCAATGTAACAGTAAGGATTACTTGGATGTTGACAGCTGGGATCTGAATTCAGCTGAGACAAGCTGCTGGTTAGGACACCCTGATACCAGAACAGGACCTCCATGACACCTGGAGCTGTGGCAGGATCACATGAATGTGTGAAGAAGATGCCTGGAGGAGTGCTGTGCTGTGCACTGCAAGAAAGACTAGGCTGCAGAAGAATGCATATTCTCAGAGTAGGTTGGAAAATTTACAAATACAATATCAGAGTTTGCAACTTCAGTCTTCATTTGCCTCATAAATAGAAATTGGCGAGTAAATGCTACTTTTATATCCCATAACCACATCTGCAGTTAAGATCCTAAATAAATAGTCACCTCCCAAGATTGTGCATTCTAAGTTTCGTAAAGAAGGCTCAAAGTGTAAAAGGTTATGGAAGTTCAAATAAGATACATTTAGTAAAGTTGCCCTACGGAATTTGTTATCCTGGATGGCACAAAAACTTTTGCTACGTTCAACTCCAACTTTGTCCTGCATTCAGATAATTATCTCCAGGAAGTACTTTTTTGCACTGTTGTAAATGTGTGGTGTGTTTATGAGAAATTATAAAGAAAAGAGGGTTGACAAATATACATATGTATCTTATTGTCAGAGGTTTGTAAGAATGGATCTGCTATGTAATGCGCAAGAGAGGCCTGGTATTGGCTTAAGCTGTGAACCATTATGTTGGATTTGCAGATTCATGATTAGATCAGCAAATTCTGTTACAAAAACACTGAGTGAAGAATATGTGGTAGCTCCAAACATGTCATGCTCTGGCACCAACTTTTGATAAGACATGGCATGGATGTGTATGAAATAGTGGGGGGAAACTGCTATAGCCGTGGGATTCACAGAGAAAGTTGTGATCACAGATTTAGGCTGGCAGGATTATTCAAATAATCCTAACCTCCTAAAATACGTAATGTATTGGGTTACTGGTTGAGGAGGGTGAAAGTCACAAGCAAACCCTAAATTAATCTGTGCTCAACCCTCAGGTAGCTTGGCACAGAGCAGTCAGGCTTAACTCAGAGGTAATGTGTAAAGTATTTGTGCAACACTTCAAACAGTGACAAAGTGAGAACACACAACAAAAAGGATCCCAATACCAGCTTAGATAGATAAAGTACATTTAAATAAATAAAACAAGACAACAAAAATCACATCATTTGGACAGGAGATATGCAATTTTGAATATTTAAGTGAAAAGAGCCTGAAAAAGCACAAAGTGCCAACTCTGGACATCTGGCTGCATTCAAGTTCAGGCCAACTGCGATGGAGCGCAGGCCAGCTACATGGACCCAATTTGGTCCGCTGAACAAGAGCCCCTAAATGCTGGTTGTGGAGCATTGCAAAGTCCTGTGTTGGGGATGCATTACAATTCCAAAGACACCAAACATGAACTGTTTCCCTGTTCCCATTTAGACGTTTGAGCTTATTAAAGGTAATAAGGTAACCCCAAAGTTATCCTATGAGAGAGGTAGGCCTTGCAATAGTGAAAAAATTATTTAAGAGTTTTTCACTATCAGGACATGTAAAGCTTAAAAGTTCATGTCCTACTTTTTAAATACATTGCTCCCTGCCTTTTGGGCTGTCCATGGCCTACCCTAGAGGTGATGTATATATATTAAAAAGGAAGGTTTGTGCCTGTTAAAAGGTCTATTTTGCCAGGCTGAAATAGCAGTTTGAATTGCATCCACAGGCTACAGTGGCAGGCCTGAGACATGTTTGAAAGGGCTACTTAAGTAGGTGCACAATGAGTGCTGGAGGCCCTTTAGCAGAATTTAATTTATAGGCCCTGGGTGCATAGAGTACCACTTTACTGAGGACTTATAAGTCAATTAAATATGCCAATTGGGTATGAGCTAATGTTACCATGTTTTAAGGAGGGAGCACATATACTTTAGCACTTGTTAGCAGTGGTAATGTGCACAGAATCCCAAGGCCAGCAAAAACAAAATCAGTAAAATTGGAGGAGGAAGGCAAAAAATTAGAGGAAAGATCACACTAAGGCTGACAGGTCTAACACTTAAACTGATAAAAACGTTTGCAATCCAAGTATTTAAAGGGCTATCCCTTTTTTCTTTTATACCAGGCCTAACTTACGTTTAGATAAATATGATTTGGACACCTAACAATGTCTGCTCAAACACATTTCACATAGATTGTCGGGGGAGATAACAGGGGGAGATATTATATTTCATAACCATGCCCTCTGTGCAGCACTTAGAGGCCAAGTTATATTCTGTGCACAGTGTGCATGCCATTGTATTTTATGCACAAGGCATTTTCAAATGTCATGACATAATTAGTAATATCAGAGGACAGTTACAGGCCCTCTCCTGCATAAACTGCACACAGTGAAATGTGGAAGGCAATGCAGTGTATGGACTATTGAATCTTTGTGCAGGAAACCATAAGGTCTTTTGGAACTGCAAACAGACCCCTGCACAAACCCAATCCAAGGCCAAAAAGATTTTTTTTAATTTAAATTTAATTTTCCTGTTGATGCAGACAGAAGGGACACTTTTGAGGAAACTTGTGGTTTTAACACACATGCGGCTACCCTAGCAATTAGATTAGAATTTGGGTTAAAGAGTGCTTTTGTACAAGGCCTTGTGGCAGCGATATGTTGGGGTTACTGGCTTCAGAGATATGATGAGAAGTCATTAAGGAATTTCATGCATATAGAGAGGTTTGAAATATAAAAAGAAAAGTCTGTGTTCTATAGACGTTTTATTTCTGCATTAAGCATGTTTGAGTTAAACCAGGAAAGCTTGTGTTTTGGTCAGAACAGCAGTGCCATTTTTAGCAAGCATGCCTCTTTCAACCTTAGCTTTTGCTTAGACTCTGAATACTGTGATAAAAAACGCAAATTTAATGTGGTAATGAACTCTTCCATTCTGAGAAAGTCACAGCAATAGTTAATAAGGAACATTGATCACGGTGCCAGATGTTGCTGGTCTGTATTGCACCTTGATATTCTGCCTTTAAAAGCCTTAACTGCCTCTTGGTCTCATTCACCAAGCAAGAATAATGTATGCAATTTTTGTAATTATGATGTTCAGGATTTAAAACATGTATTATGTGTTTGCCCCACATGGCATTTTTATTGTTGTAAATTTTTGAGACCCCTTTTTTTAAAAATATCAGGTTCGAACAGCAGCAGAAGCCCTTAACTTATTGTTTTCCACACCTAATGAAATGTTTTGTATGGGAGTTTTTACATTTTTTAAAATGTTTTTGATATTTGTACTGAATATGAGGCTAAATGCATCTGTTGATGCTCTGATGTTATGCGTCATATAATGAATTGAACGTGCAATCTTGGGGCTCCATTACGATGGAGGGCGGACAAAGTCCGCCCGCCACCGCAACGGCCAAAGGGACCGCCCGCCATAGGTGTGGCAGTCCCGCCGTACGCATTAGGATGCCCCCCCCCCACACTGGCGGGCCCATCCCGCATTCCTAACATTGCGGCGGGCGGTGCTGTCAGCAGCACCCGCCGCAATGTCAGAAATGCATGTCAAGCATTTGCATGCACAACGTGACAGGCACCGCGCGGTGCCTGCCACCTTGTGCATGCAAATGCAGGGGGGTACCA
The DNA here is from genome assembly GCA_963921515.1 of Calotriton arnoldi. Classification (NCBI taxonomy): domain Eukaryota; kingdom Metazoa; phylum Chordata; class Amphibia; order Caudata; family Salamandridae; genus Calotriton; species Calotriton arnoldi. The sequence continues at coordinate 93,484 of CAWUFW010006722.1, read as the reverse complement.
TAGGTACCCCCCATGTGCACCCCCCACCCCCCCCAACAACCTGGGGGCCCGCAACAGGCCCCCAGAAGCAAAGACCGCATGCCTTTCCATGGCGACAACGCCGCCATGGAAAGGCTTATCTCCGCCACCATCCTAATATGGATGGGTCGCCTGTCAGACCGGCAAAAAACCGGCGGACGGTAATCGTAATATGGCGGGGGGAAATGGTAGGCGGGCGGTGGGAAATGGCGGGTGGATCGCCACCGCCATACGGGCGGTGGCGATCCGCCCGCTATACTAATAGACCCCTTAATCTTGATCTTTATATCTTTTTATATAGCTGCTAATTTTTATTTGTGATGCTTGCATTTATATCTGTCTTGTGGATCTCGAATGAGTTCCAAATCTTGAAATAAACTTTAACTTCAACTTGTTGATGCAACCACAGGCAGTCTCCATGGTACACATATTACAGTGATATAGAACTCACATCCACATGCAACCCAAAACCCTACGTTTTTCATGCTTCATTCTAGCCCTTCTGAAGAGGTTTCAGGTGCCATATGGATCAACAAGGAAATTTAAAAAACATTCAAAGAACTCTGTTTGACCTTGGAATGACTTTGTACCAGGATCGCTTTGGAGTTCCACAAAATCTTATAGTACTCTCCATGAAGATTCACCCTGCAACCAACAGAAGTTAAAGAATACACACAAAAAACCTGCACATACTAGAGCTTAGAACCTGGCTTGTATGTTGTGAACAAAGGTAATGACCAAAGGTTATGGACTTTAAAAAGGACATCATCATGCCCTATGTTCAGAACATAAAGCTCATGTGCCAATGTCTGTATATAGTGTGCAGAGAGCAGAAATTAACACATTGCATGACTAATGAACATCATTAGAACTCCATTAAATTCACTGCAAAAAAAAATTAATTAAGGATTGTTGTGGTTTCTTTCCAAGGAAGATAACTGGCTAATGTTCCCAAAAATCCTTACAAAACACATAAACAAACTTCAGTTAAATGGATGTTATGGTCCTGGTAAGTTACGGTAACATTGAAAGGGGCCCATTCACAAACGGCACTTTGTAGTGCAATCTAGTAGCACTAAGTTAGTATTACTCACATAATACAAAATGCTATTCACAAAACTACATGTTGAGACCTCCGCTTCTGTGTCTTCTATCTTTTCTATATGAAGGTCTCCGCCATGTGCGACAATCTCCGCACATGTAGGTATATGTTTAGGAGTAGCTGTGGGAAGCAACTGGGGGAGTGGTTGGAAAATGTTCAATACTTACGATTACATGGGAGGAGATTAAGAAGGGGAAGGGTTGGGTTAAGGAACGTTAAGGAGAGTTTAGGGAAGGGTGTAAAAACAAATCCCACACAAAAGAGTAAGCCAATTGCTGTTCACAAACTACACTTCTAAAATTACTATTTCGAAAAAACCCAAGACTGCAGTAAATGTGCCCCAGTTCAGAGATTCAGCAGCATCCATGGCCACTCACAGGTACTGCATTGTTATCCCGTATAAAATAATGGAGGTGGGGACGCCATAGAAAATAATGCAAATTAAATAAAATTATTTAAACTTATAAAAAATATAAATTTTTTAATGTTAGAAAAATTACATATAATGGATAGTTAATTATAGAAGTATAAAATGTAAAAACACCATATTTTATTTACAGTAAACTGACAAACTTTTTAAAAATATTCAGATTAATTCTATGAATAACACTTACTAAACTGTAATGCATAGTAAAGAAGAATAAAAATACTGTAGGCATGATTATTTAAAAAAATCTTTCTATGAATATTTTTTATAATTTAATTAATATATTTTAATATAATAATGATTTAGTACATGAATGAATGAATGAATGAATTTGTACTTGTAAAGCGCACTGATACCCTGGGGTTTCCTGGCGCTGTACGCATACCGCTGTGGAACCCTTCCTGGCTTTTCCCTGTGAAATGTCCACTCCTCGGCACCCCCAAGGTGAAGCCAGGCATCCCAGCGCTGGTGGGGCCGTTGTGGAGATTAAGCAAGCTATTGCCCAGAGTTGCAGAGTGGGACCCATGATTAGAATAGGCACCGAGGCGAGAATTATCAGGTCCGAGGAAATTGAGCCCAAGACCCGCCGAGGCGGGAATTGAACCCTGGGCCCGATCTCTGCATCAGGGTCTGCCGCTCTAACCATTGAGCCACACTTCTCCATATTTAAATTAATGTGCTATAAAATTTTCTGTTATGTGCTCTAGGTTTAAAATACATACTTTCATTTATTTTACATTAAAAAATATGTTAAATATTGTTTTAAAACATTTAGGACATTGTATTATTTTTCCTTAACTTTACCATAGAGATATCTCTGCCCCGGTAGCGCAGTCCTCTGCCTTCATTTGAAAGGTTACTAGCAGTAACTTTCTTCTCTTAAATTTGTCTCCACTCCCTAGTATTTAGGGGATGGAGACATGTAAATCTATACCTAAGAGCAACTTTACAATTGGAAATTGTGAATAGCAAAAAGTAGTAAAGTTACTCCTAGCTGTAAGAGCAAATTTATACGTAAGTAAATCGAGACATGGAAATTTATATTTATGAACAGCGCCCTTCGTCTTAATCGCTTGCAGTGCACTGCTCATGATGTCATGACAAATTGCATATAACAGACATCAAAATGTCATTATTCATTACCCTTGGAATCAGATCCCATTTGTCTATGCTCCATCAGCAGGCGGAAACAACACAGACATCCCTACCATTTCACCCAAAGCCAGAGCTACTGAAGTAGCGTGACCCGACTCTGGGCCCGATTCTGATGCGGGTTGGAAAAGCTTCCCGACCGATGGCCTGATTCTGATGCGGTTAGGAAGGCCTCCTAACGGCATTTGCTCCTTCCAAATCGGATCGGGAACGTGTCTTCCCGACCGAGGGCCCAATTCTGATGCGGTTAGGAACAAATGTTCCCATTGAAGTCAATGGGAGTTCAACCAAATCGTATCTGGAAACATCCGGATGCATCCTACTCTGCCGGTTGGACTTTCCCGATCCGAGTGGGTCGGAAACCATTTCTCAACCGATTCGGTCGGGAAGCTTTTCCAACCCGCATCAGAATCGGGCCCTCTGTGTGGAATCCTAGCACCAGTTGAACCTATGTGCAAATAATCAGCGGTGGTCCGTGCAGGAAAGCCCGGTGGGGCACCGGGGCGATGTCGACAGATGATGGAATATGAATTATTGATTTATTTAACTTTCTCTATTCCGTCGTCCGTTGACTCCCCCCTCCCGCCCGCCTCACCGCGCTTACCTGCACGGACTTCCACTGCAAATAATGGTCAAATGGAGTATACCATGATATTTCAACCCATAGCATCCAATTGCTTCAAAATTGCACATTTTAAGCAGCATCTCCATGTGTGGTTGTCAGTGTGTAGAACTTTGTACTGGAGGGTGTGCCTGGAGCACAAATCTGATGCAAGACGCAGCTCGCTCACCTTTGCGCCATGTTGCATTGCGCGTAGCTGTGAAACAACGTTTTTAGCATGAGCTTGGTCACCGACAATATCAATGTGGAACTCTTTGTAAACATGGTTTTTACTGCAACACACCTGAGCACATTTTTACATATTGCTGCGCTAGCCCGACTTTTTGTAAACATGGCCTACATTTTTTTAACATACATTTAGAGCATGAAAACCCCTCTGCTTGCCAAAAAACGCAAAGCGTTAGTCCCAGGCTGGTAATGTGAGCAGACATGTGAGTCACAATAGGGACTTGAATAATGCCAGAGCAGGTTTTTAGACATCGTGCATTAGAGCCTGGTCCCTCCATGTGTCCTTTCTTATGGTTCTGACGTGTTCATTCAGATGAACAGAAGTTCTTCTTACCAAGCTCTCTGAAAATAATAAACATAACAGCAGCACGCGACCCCTGCGCATGCGCAGTATAATGTTTCTTCCACATCAAACCAGCAGGAACCACAATGTGTCTTTTTCAAAGAACAAAGATATTGTTGTACACCATAAACACAGTTCCCATATTTTGCAACAAAATAATCATACCTGGCCCAGTATATTCCAAGTAAAGTTTTATGTGTGGGTAGATTAATATGTCTATTCAAAATCAAGTGAATTTTTTGTAAAAATTGCATTCCGGCCCATTGAATACACTTCATCCGGCTCGAGCCGGAGAGTATGGCCCGAGCTGGAGAGTACGGCTCCAGCTGGAGAGTACGGTCCGCATGCAGAAAGTACTGTCAAAGCCGGAGATTCAAGCCTGACTGCGGAAGTAAAGATACAACTTGTAAACTACCTCTGTGAATACCAAAAGTTGTAAAATTAGACTTTTGTCTCAGATTGCCTTTGTGAATCGGTCCTCTGATGTTTAGAAATATAAATAGGAGTTTACCAGCTAAAAAATGTCGTTTTGGTTAAACTGTTAAAATAGTTGGGAGGGTTAATGCACCTGATGCAGAAATATATGCATAATCTAAATAACCGGAATCCTGTCACAGGAGAAACGATTTGGCATTTCATCTTTAAATACAGGTAAAATGAGTAAAACTGGATTGGGTAATAGTGACTATACTATTATTACAGCAAGTGACAATGCCGCTGGGTTTGCACACTCTGTAAAAAGGAGGAATTATCCCCCCGAGTTGTATTTTTATCACAAATGGGACATTGGTGAAAATGTGACACTGGACTTGGCATTTAATACAACTGGGGTACAAGGATTTTGAAACAGATGGCAGGTCTGAAGCAGAAAGTAATTCTAAATTAGGGTTTACTTTTACGAAATAGAACATATAAGGGTATTACGAGAGTGTCATAGGCCGTGTGTCATGGGCCTTACTGCAAGGAAGGAAATGGGCCCCTGGGCCGAGGTTCCAACTGTGAAATACAGCAATAATCAAGGTTCAGTGAGGCCCTCAGGCCTCTGGGCCCCGGTGGCACTGCACCTGCTGCACCAATGGAAGCTATGCCCCAGAGTTATGAGCAATATGGATGAACAACTGAAATGGTGGCAAATTGAGTCAAGCAGAATGGCACATGGGGCTATTGCTGATGATGGCCAGGCTTTAAATTGGTTTTCAGGCAACAGAGGCTGACCTTGTTGGAGAAACAGAATTTCAACCCCCAGGAAAGAAAGGGTTAACCACTTCTTTTCATGCTCTTGAAAACTGTGTGAGCTTTAAAGAAGCACTCCTAGCTCCAAGGTTTTATTTTCCATAGGAGCTTCATCAAACTCCATCAAAATATTAGGGTGACCTTTTCTCCTTATAAGTTGCAACCATTCCTCGGGGAATGTGTACATGGGAAACTTTTTCAACATGGCGCTGCTGTCTTCTATCACCCTGGGGTTGCATCCGTCCAAGAGATAAAATTGGCAGAAGCATCTGAGCTGGGACCTTTATGGATGGGCAATTCAAAAACAGGGAGGGTAGGAAGGATAAAAGGTGCATACCTTTTAAAAGCAAGAAATGGAGGATTTGCATTAATGTTAAGTAAGGCCAGAATGGGGAGACTGGTGGGCAAAGGGGTGTGGGCGAGGGCAGAGAGATACAAACAGAAACAGGGGGCCTTATTTATGAGGCCCTTAACCCGCTATTGCATCACTTTTTGTGACGCTGCAGCGACATAAAAAATGTGCCACACTGCGCCATATTTACAAAGTGATGCATCTAGGCAGATGCGTCATTTTCTAAACCGCTGCGCTACATTATACCTGCGACAGCTATAATGTATGCAGGGTGGGTGTTCTGGCACAGAAGAGGCTCATAGAAAGTGTTGCATTGAAATCTATGAGATTTCACTGCGACACTTCTACGGCCTCACTGCGCAAAATCCTTACGCCTGCTTGAAGCAGGCATAAAGGGTGATGCAGGACCTTTCACATGCCAGAGTCCCGCTCCAAGACTGCCAAAGCCGTAGTCAGTCCGCCAGCTGGATTATGAGTTGTAATCCTGGCGGGCAGTCCTGTGGTGGCGGCCCCACAGCGGTACCTTTCTAAGGCTCATAGGAGAGCCTTAGAAAGGCACCTCCATAGGAGTGCCACGGCCCACTCCTGCACGGACAGAAATGCACAATGTTGTGCATTTTTGTCCGTGGACGAACAGAAGGTGCAATAATTCAGGGTGGCACAACATGTGCCCCCCTGCATGCACCCCCATGCACAGAGGCAACGGGGGGCCCTGTAGGGTCTCCTTAGTTTCCTCACCATCACCCTTTTCATGGCGGGCTCACTACCATAAAAAGGGTTGCAGCAAGGAAACTCGTGATATGCTTTGTGGTGCCACAGCGGCACCGCCAGCAAATCACAGCCTCACACCGCTGCGCCACCGCCGCGGGATCGGGGATCCCTGGCGATTGCGGTGGTCTTGTCACGCTCCCACTGTTGTACTTGTAATACGGCGGGTAGACTGCCATTCTGGAGGTCCAGGGACAGCCACCACGGGTTTGGCGGTCCTATGGACTGCCGAACTCATAATTAGGCCCTAAATTCTATTAATACAAGTGCAGAGAGGGCACAGTACTTTCAATCTGTTCTAATTATGTATGAATATCCCCCCAAAAGTGCCATTTTGTTCCCATTTTAGATGTTTTTGGCCCAAAACACAAAGCCATGTAAGAGTACATTAAAGGGTACTACAGGAGTACTAATATACATGCTCCACAATGCCTTTCTGAAAACGCCCAGGGTCGGATTCACAAAGGCAATCTGAGACAAAAGTCTAACTTTACGACTTTTGATATTCACAGAGGTCATTTTCGAGTCGTATCTTTACGTCCGCAGTCGTAAGTAAAGATACAACTTGTAAACTACCTCTGTGAATACCAAAAGTCATAAAGTTAGACTTTTGTCTCAGATTGCCTTTGTGAATCGGGCCCCTAATGTTTAGAAATATAAACAGGAGGCTAACAGCTAAAAAAATGTCATTTTAGTTAAACTGGTAAAATAGTTGGGAGGGTTAATGCACCTGATGCAGAAATATATGCATAATCTGAATAACCGGAATCCTGTCACAGAAGAAACGATTTGGCATTTCATCTTTAAATACAGGTAAAATGAGTAAAACTGGATTGGGTAATAGTGACTATACTATTATTACAGCAAGTGACAATGCCGCTGGGTTTGCACACTCTGTAAAAAGGAGGAATTATCCCCCAGAGTTGTATTTTATCACAAATGGGACATTGGTGAAAATGTGACACTGGACTTGGCATTTAATACAACTGGGGTACAAGGATTTTGAAACAGATGGCAGGTCTGAAGCAGAAAGTAATTCTAAATTAGGGTTTACTTTTATGTAATAGAACATATAAGGGTATTATGAGAGTGACATAGCCAGTGTGTCATGGGCCTTAGTGCAAGGAAGGAAATGGGCCCCTGGGCCGAGGTTTCAACTGTGAAAAACAGCAATAATCAAGGTTCAGGGGGTTCTTCAGGCCTCTGGGCCCCGGTGGCACTGCACCTGCTGCACCAATGGAAGCTATGCCCCAGAGTTATGAGCAATATGGATGAACAACTGCAATGGTTGCCAATGGATCAAGCAGAAAGGCACATGGGGCTATTGCTGATGATGGCCAGGCTTTAAATTGGTTTTCAGGCAACAGAGGCTGCCCTTGTTGGAGAAACAGAATTTCAACCCCCAGGAAAGAAAGGGTTAACCACTTCTTTTCATGCTCTTGAAAGCTGTGTGAGCTTTAAAGAAGCACTCCTAGCTCCAAGGTTTTATTTTCCGTAGGAGCTTCATCAAACTCCATCAAAATATTAAGGTGACCTTTTATCCTTATAAGTTGCTACCATTCCTCGGGGAATGTGTACATGGGAAACTTTTTCAACATGGCGCTGCTGTCTTCTATCACCCTGGGGTTGCATCCGTCCAAGAGATAAAATGGGCAGAAGCATCTGAGCTGGGACCTTTATGGATGGGCAATTCAAAAACAGGGAGGGTGGGAAGGATAAAAGGTGCATACCTTTTAAAAGCAAGAAATGGAGGATTTGCATAAATGTTAAGTAAGGCCAGAATGGGGAGACTGGTGGGCAAAGGGGTGTGGGCGGGGGCAGAGAGATACAAACAGAAATAGGGGGCCTTATTTATGAGGCCCTTAACCCGCTATTGCATCACTTTTTGTGACGCTGCAGCGACATAAAAAATGTGCCACACTGCGCCATATTTACAAAGTGATGCATCTAGGCAGATGCGTCACTTTGTAAACCGCTGCGCTACATTATACCTGCAACAGGTATAATGTATGCAGGGTGGGTGATCCGGCTCAGAAAAGGCTTGTAGAAGTGTTGCAGTGAAATCTATCAGATTTCACTGCAACACTTCTATGGCCCCACTGCGTAAAATCCTTACGAGTGCTTCAAGCAGGCATAAAGGATGACGCAGGCCCTTTCACATGGGCCTTGCCCATTGTGAAATGATTCATTGCTGGAGTTGTGTCTGTTTCCAGACACACTCCAGCAATGCACCATTTTTGCGCCGATAGATACGTCAGGATTCCTGACTCATCTGTCAATCCTTGTGGCATGGAGCGCCGTACAGTAAATACAGCGCATCCCTGGTGTCGCAAGGAGGGCGAACTGAAAAGTGTTGCATCGCTGTTTTACCGCAGCGATGCTACACTTTTCATAAATGAGGCCCAGAGGATCTTACTGGATAGTTATAGTACTGTACGACAGGTCAGCCTGACACAATAATATCATATGCTCCCTTCAAGAGGGCTCAAGGGAAAAATTTCAGCTCTGAGGACAAACGCAAGGTCTGGGCGTCGAGGTCCACGGTTTCAGCGTTTAAAGTTCTACCCATGCCCCCTTCCGTTCCACCCCTCCCTCCTCCATTGAGAGCCTGTGCAACTGTGATAATACCTTGGCATGGTTTCTTCATTTGCTCCTGCGGCATCCACTGCCGCGTGTTTCTACTCTTGGCAGCTCTCTCGGCCTGTATTCAGACCCACTCATAACGTAAATGACTGCAGTGAATTTCCACTCAGTGCAGGCGAGGCTGCCAAATTCTATTAGGCAAAAGATTTATTTAATGAATGCAGTTTTATATGGCGCAACTTTACCCAAAGGTGTCAGAGTGCTTTACAATAGAACCAAGTAAGTTACAAGAGGTACACATGATGAAATGTACACACAAACAAGTTACATATACTATCAGGAGTATAAAAATTAAAGGTGGCAACATTAGGTTAATGCAGGTATAGAATACATATTTACAAAGTGGAGCTCATGTGAATGCCAGGCGGCCGTGAGGGTCATTAAATGGGTTGAAATATTCCTGGAAGTGTCTTTGGAAGAGAAGAATTTTAAGATCTGTTTTGAAAGTCCAGAAAGAGGCGGTGTTTCGGAGGATTGGAGGAAGCGACTTCCAAATTCTAGCCACATTGCCTGAGAAGGATTGAGCCATAAATCTTTCCCTTTTGAAAGTAGGAGGTTCGAGCCTTAAGTTTTCAGCATTGCGTGAAGGTCTAGAGCCGCCTGAGATTTTGAGTTTATTCACCAGATAGCGAGGAGTGAAAGTGTGCAAGGCTTTGTGGGTGATACAGGCAGTCTATAGATATTAGAACAGCTTCCATATGTTGAGGCGTCACATCAGAGCTCACACTACATACTTGATGATAACCTCACTGCTTTAAGTGGCTCTCGGACGGCCAGTTCAATCTGAACACAGAGTTATGCCATCTGTCGCCCTCGGCACATTTATGCAGGAGCCCTGCTCCTAGGTAATGCTGTAGTTACTACGCTAGCCACAAGGTGGCATACACCATGTCTTAAAATACAGAGAACTGGACGGTTGCAATGAAGGCTTATGCTAAATTACCTTTCTGTAATACAGTAGCGCATTTTAACATTATGTCTGTGTTGGACTTGGCCCTTTTTGCAGGGTCATCCCTGAACTTTTTGCCTTCCTCCTAGTCTTTTTTCTGACCTGGTGTTGGTGGTTTTAGGACTCTGGGCACTTTAGCACTGCTGTCCAGAGTAAAGTGCGTGTGCTCTCTGTGGTAAACATGGTAAGATTGGTCTAGACTTGTTTGGCGTATTTAATTTACCTCTCAGTCCCCAGTAAAGTGGTATCTCATATACCCGGGGCCAGTAAATTAAATGATAGTGGTGGGCTTGAAGCGCTGCTTGCGCCACCCATTGAAGTAGCCTTTCATACCTGTCTCAGGCCTCTGCCAGTGCAGGGCCTGTGCGCGCAGTTTACTGCCGCTGTGACGTGGCACGCAAAGTGGTTGCTACGTCTGTGACCCCCCTTTTACTGCATGTCAGTCACCCCTAAGGTAATCCCTAGTTAGCCCTATGGGCAGGGTGCATTGTAGGTGAAAGGTAGGACATGTACCTTAAGTGTGTGACATGTCCTGGTAGTGACAAACAGCCATTTTGGTTTCTCACTACTGTGAGACTGCCCTCTCATAGGAATGCATTGGGGATACCCTGATAAGTGTTGCAGTGGTAATTCCTGATATGAAAGAAGCAGCGTGGTCAAGTTTGGTATGTTTGGAATGGTGATAATAAATACTGCGTAATGGTGTGCTCAGATTTATGATCACTATTTTAGAAATGCCACTTTTAGAAGTTGGCATTTATGCGTGCTATGTGTCTTTGTGCCTACCTGATGTGTATTGCATGTCTGGCTCTGGAGTGACAAGGGCTGGTGAGGTGTGTGGCTCCAGAGGGGCACGGTGAGTCAGCGCTAGGCTGAATAGGCAGATCTGCATTTGGAGTAGTGGGAGGAGAAGCCCCTGACCCTGAATAGGTCTGTGCCTGCCTTGTTCAATGCTGGCTCCGCCCCCCTGTGGTGTGTCTCGGGCCAGAGCCTAACCTGACAAAGGAGGGTGTGAGCACTGTATAGAAAGTGCTTCAGTACCCCCTAGAACCAGTTGGGACTGGTTCCCCAAGCCCTGTGCCAGGACAGAACAAAGACATATGGGGTATAAGTACTGGATCACAATGTTTTGGGGCGACATTCCGCCCCAAATCCAATGGCACAGTGTAATGCTGCTTGCGCAAATTTTTCTGAAAGTACTCAAATGTATTCAAAGTTCTCCTGATTTTCATCATATTTTTTCACTTAAATCCCTCTTTATATTCCACACGTAGGGTAACATGCCAATTTTCAAAGGTTTCTCATGTTCGAGATTGTCCATCCGGACCTTTTTGCAAGAACACGTACAAATGCAGCAATTCATCCAAGGCAGTATTTTATTTTATTAAACCCAATGCATTTCGGGCATTTCGAGCCCTTCGTCAGGGGTCACTGCCTGCACTCGATAACATTTCCTTCCTCCTCACCTGCTGTGACCCCATGATGTGTGCTACTTTTGGACCTGTTGTGGAACTGGTGGCCGGCAGGCTGCTGGGCTGCCAGGAGGAACCGCCGTAGGACCCAGCTGCTGCTTCCTGGGGGTCCCTACGTGCTGGCCTGCCTGTGCCCATCCCTGCCCCTGATGACCTTGGACTAAGTGCCCTGAAGAGCGCACTCGGCGTGAGGAGGGCACTGTCCAGACTGGAGGGAGGTGATTGGCAGGTAGCGCATGTTGAGCGCTTTGGCCTCTTTACCTTTGAGCCCTAGAAGGGGGCTCAACATTACTCAGTGCAGCGGGCGCCGTGTCCCGAACACGTCGAAATCGCCAGAGACTTTCGCTCCGTGTTGCTCAGAGAAAAGCCCAGCGGCAGGGAATCCCGGTCGGGATTGCCCGAGTGACGGTGAGGGCGGAAGTCTGGCAAGTTGCACCTGACCTTGGGCGGGGCTCCCGTGAGGAGAGGGGGAGCCCCGCAGGCTGCCTGGAAATCGAAGGAAAGAGAAAACCCGGCGACGAGCGCCTGGTGGTGGGCGGGGCTCGGCCGAAGTTGGAGCCGGCGCCTTGCGGTGCCCAAAACCGAGCGATGCCGCCGAGCCTGAAATCCAGGCAGGAGCCTACCCCGCGCTGGTAAACACCAAAGGACGACGGAGACTTCGCTACGTGTGTGCTCCACGTAAGAGGGAGGAAATCCGGCATCGTCAGTCTGATTGAAGGCGGGGCTCCTGTGTGTTCGAGGAGAGCCCCGCGTGTGGTGACGGCGGTCGTGGCACCCCGAAGGAGGACCGGAGCCTTGCGGGCTCCTTTCTGCCATCCGCCGACGAAGTGCTAAGGGAAGGATCGGAGCCTTGCGGGCTCCTTGTGGCTGCACCCTTCCTGATTTCCTCCCACACAGGAGAAGCCCCGGTGAGTGGGGCTGAGAAGGCACGGTGGGTGCCTACAAGCGGAGCCCCGGTGAGAGGGGTTCCCCAGGCTCTGTTGGTGCCTACAAGCGGAGCCCCGGTGAGAGGGGTTTCCCAGGCACTCTGTTGGTGCCTACTTGTTTCACAGCTGCACCGCCTGATTGCGGGCAGCTGCAACTGTGAGGGGGCATTATTTTGGGTCTCAAGAGAGACCAGGGTGAGTTACACCCTCGCGCCCCCATTTCCGGTGCCAGCCTGTTGGGCCTGCACCCTGCTGCAGTGGCAGCTTAGAGCCCTGACTATTTGGACGTAGGGCATGGCGGGGAAGTCCCAGATGGGCCCCCGAGGAAGGCCAGTTGGCCTGTGAGCACCTGAGGTGCTGGTAGGGCGCAAGGCCCTAATGTAATGCATAATATGGTTTATGCCTAATATGTTCTACATACGCTAAGTGTTGTGATATGATGGTTATGCCTAAGTGCTAATGCCAGTAGTTACTGGTTGTTTTATATTCACTACTTGCATTCTGATGGTTCTGACAGTGGCCCGATTGGCCCTGTCATGTATATAATCCTCTGTAAAGTACTGCCTAGTGCCAGTTGGCACAGTGTATATTTGTGATTATGATCTAATGTGTTTATGATAATACAAAGGCTATTTTTTATATAACCTTGTGTGGAGTTTCTTTTGTGGTGTGCCTAGTGTGTCGCTGCTGTGTGTGTGTGTTGCGCAAACACTTTACACATTCCCTCTGGGATAAGCCTGACTGCTCGTGCCAAGCTACCAAGTGGGTGAGCAGGGGTTATCTTCAGCATGTAACTCCCTTGCCCTGACTAGAGTGGTGGTTTCTGCCTGGCTTAGGCGCTTGCCCTAGCCAACCAGAAATCCCATTTCTAACATTGGTTGTCAGCGGTGAGGATAGGACTTGCGTTTGCGCAGTACCACAGCGACAACTGGTTGCACTACAAACTCTGCATTTAGATAATCACATGGTTGGGGATTATTTCTCCTGATTATTTTTTCTCCTTAAAAGTGTCATTTTTGAATTGTGTTTTCTGCTCTTCTAAAACTTTGGTGACACCCCTAAAGTGTCAGTCATGTCTCACCTCGGTGATCCAGCAGTTATTGTGACAGGAAGTGCATTTAATGTAAAGACGTTGCGTACATATACTGTGAAGGACCTAAAGAGGTTCTGCCAGGATCTTGGGTGTCAAGTGAAGAGGTCTGCCCAGAAAGCGGAACTGCAGGAGGCCTTGTTGGCTTGTTGGACATCCAAAAACCGGGTGGGGGAGGAGTCTGGAAAGGAGGGCCCCGAGATCAGTGAGGTCTTAGAGAGGGAGGGTCCCCAACCAGCACCCCCAGAGGGCAGTGGCCCTGGAGAGTTTGAGCAGGAGGGATAAAATGACAGGGCAGGGACGCCAGTAGGTAGTGAGGACCCCATAGATAGGGAGTCCCTTGCTGGGTCCAGTGCAGGGGGCAGTGCCCCATCCCTTTCTCTGTCACCAGAGGAGTGGGTGGATAGGAGGGAAGAAAGGGAGCATCAGCTGGCGATGGAAAGGCTCAGGTTGGAGCTAGCGCAGCTGGGTGTGGAGGAGAAAAAGCTAGAGACCGAGAGGGTCTTAGCGCAGGAGAGGATGGCGGAGGCAGAGAAGGCCTTTGCCAGGGAGAAACTAGCTCTTGAGGAAAGGTTGTCCCCTGAGTGGAGTTTCAGTGGCCTGAATTCACCACTGAGGGTGGGGTCCAGTGGTGGCAGCAATTTGGAGTCCAGTGTGAAAGCGTCCACTCCCAGAGCCCAGAGTATGGTCCCTAGTTCCCAGGAAGAGGGTGTCACACCTGAAGGGTATAGGTTGAGGTTCAGGGGCAGTAGGAAACTGCCTCACCAGTCTTGAGGGGAGTTTGTGAATGTGTGTTGTGATGCACTGGAAAGTTGGGTGATGGGTAGCACGGCGAACAATTTTATACCATTTCTAACAGTCTGAAATTACAGATGTTACAAATAACCACTTGAATGACAGTTTAATAATGATCTTGAAGGACGAAACGCAGAGCTAAGTCCTAGCAACTCTAGGAATTACAGCAGTATGATGCAGCGCGAAGGTCTGTGTTCATGTCAAATCGACTCTTTGCAGTAATGCATATAATGTATTGCGCATTACTTTTTTCTCAAGATGCCAAAAATATTCAGTGGTATCAATTATGTTAGCAGGGATTTATTTCTGCACAAAAGTCGCAATATTTTTTAAATTGCCAGCAACAGCAATGCTCCAAAATCCCAGAGCATTAGCATGTTTTTCTAAACGACATTAATTATTTTTGGAATGAGGTCCTTCTTTTGGACTTTCAGCTTTTTCCCTATATTTTATTCTTCTTAAAAGTCTTAGACAAGTTCGCCTGGCAAAGGAACTGCAGAGCAAAACACATTTTAACCGTCTTTCTTTTGTGAGTCTTTCAGATGAAGAAAAAAACATACAAATAAATGTTGCCATCCCCCCACAACATCTTGGAGGTTATCCATCCATCCATCCATCCAGCCAGCCAGCCAGCCATCCATCCACCCATCCACGTCCTAGCATCCAACCTTGTTTGCACCCCTTCCCTTCCCCATACACTGTCCAGCCACTCACACGTCAATGGATCCCTCTTTTCGACAACACACTCATGTATTCATCTATCCAGTGGCTTGTGCCAACATGTGTGTTTGTGACTGTGTGCATTTTTCTGTGTTTCTTATCTTTGAGTACATCTGTATCTGCATGTTCATACGTGTCTGAGTTTGTATATATGGTATCTGTAACAATTGGTGGGTATTGGTGTGTGTATGGGTGTTTGAGAATTGATGCCTCTATTTGTGTTGGTCTGTTTGCATGGTTGCATTAATGTATGATGGTCTTTGAACATAGTTGTCTGTATGAGTGTTGGCCTGTGAGCATGTGTGCCTGCATGTCTGTTGATCTATGCACATCTGGATGTCTGTAGATATGCTGCTGTTTTTGCCTTTGTGAATGCATGTGTGCAGTATATGTGTATATATCTCTTTATGGTGTGTTTCTACATATTGTATTGATTGTAACATTTGTGTTGCACTTCATATGACTCAGCTGCACTGAAGCTCTGCCCCTCATATATGTGTAAGACACTAACCAGCCTGGTATATATGGGGTGTAAAAGGGTATGAGTAAGAAATTGGTTATTAGTTGAGAGGGGTAAGTACCCCCCCTCAAGTAATAATCGTACTCTTTGTCAGGGTAAACCACTAAACCACAAAATAACCTGAGCTCACACCCTGGTAGATATGGCAGAGAGCAGAAAACCTTATTTTAGAGTCAATGTGTAAAGTCTTTTTGCAGTAGTAAAGCAGTAGTAAAATCAAATTGTAAAATAATATAAATCGCAAAACAAATTAGAATAGAGTAAAATGTAATAAACAAAATGAAAAAATTAATCAAGGAGAATGAGAGATATGGGGGCATATTATCAAGGGCAGTATCGCCGCTTTAGCGGCACTTTTGCCGCTAAAGCGGCGATATTCTTATCGCCCTATTAACAAGGCGGCGCTAACATGCATTAGCGCATGTTAGCTGCCGTTTTTGTAACGCTTCTCATGTTAGCGATATACATCGCTAATGAGATGCAAAATAGGCGTTCCTACGGAAAACAACATGTAAAAAGTCTCAAACACGACATCGCTGAATCAACAACGCTGCCCCTGAACAGCGAAGCGATAACAAAGCGCGCGGTAAGCCCCCATTATCGCATGATTCTAACGCCTGTAAAAAACCTGACTTAGCAGTATTGCCTATGGGAGGTGGATTGTGTGGTTAGGTACACACTCCCCTATTAACAAGCATTTCATTAGCGCTGTGAAATCATCGCAGGATTTCACACGCTAATGATCATTATCGCAGTCTATCGCTGGATTTTACTTCGCCAGTTACCAAAGCGTTGCTAATACGCCACTAACACGGCGATGTAATTCAGCGATAGAGGGCGATAATGAAAAATGCGCTAAGCGCGATTTGCGATATTTATCGCGTGTTCTTGATAATATGCCCCCCAGTTTTTTAAAAGTTTGAAGTAGAAATAGTGCCAAGAAGAGCAAAGTGCCAATGACAGTCAATGGTCACAGTAGAACAAGACCTAGGTACAATTGCATGCTGACTGTGATGGAACACGGATCGGAAACACTAACCAGGTTCATCCAGGTCAAACATTTTACCTTCTGACTTTATTCCTTTAAGTCCCAGTCCACCACAAGGAGTACACTTCTAAAGCCAGTCAGGACCACATGGGAGGTACCATGGGAGGTACTTAGAGGCTCGCAGGTGGCAGGTGGGGGGTCTAGTCCAGGTTCAGTTGATACTGGTCAGCTGGGCTGTTGCAGGAAAATGTCTCTTGTAGCTTGTTGTGTCCCTCTAGCTTTATCTTGATATCAGCCTTATGACACTTGTTTGTCCTAGGTATAAGAGGGAGCTCAGGTCCAGATTTATAGGATCTTCTCTGGTCTCAGACAACAGTTTCATTCCTCTTCTGATCTTCCACAGGTCAAGGAGTGTTCTGCAGTGGGTGCCTGGAAATGCCACATTTATGCTTGGCACAAGTTTGTGGGTGGAAATGACCCCTGGGGAAATCCTATCCAATTGGGTGAGGTTCCTGGTGCTAAAGCTAACAACTTTGGGCATTTTCAAGATGTGAGAGTCTTCATCCACTCTAAACTTGGTGTGAGAAATGGGGTTGTTGGTTGAGGTGAATTTGAGCGCTTCTCAGGCAACAGCAACAATTTCCATCAGGGTGATCCACTAAAGTCATTAAATTTACCTGTGCTTTCCCTCTGGTAGCTTGGCACAAAAGCAGTCAAGTTAAACTTAGAGGCAATGTGTAAAGTATTTATGCAGCTCACAAACAATAACAAAGTGAAAACACAAGAAAAATACTACAAAATGTTTGAAAAATCAATTAAATTTAAATACATTTTTAACACCAAAATAATAAAAATCCAATTCGTAGAACTGGAGATATGCAATTTTAAATGTTTAGGTAAAAATAGTGCTTAAAAGTACAAAAAGTGCCAACTGTAGTTATCTGGTCACGTCAGACTGGCACAAAGTCTCAAGCTTAGGTCGACCATGATGGACTGTGGGCCGGATACAGGGACCCGGTTAGGCCCAATGAGAATTGTACCTTATGTCCTTTAAGCAGGGCATTGCGCCGCATAGCGGTGGTTCCTAGTTGTGATGCGAGGTCCTGTGTCCAAATGTGTCATGCAACGTTGGTTCAGATGAGCGATGCTGAGTCCTGAATTGAGTTGTGTCATGCTGCGTTGGTTTCTTTGAGGAGCTGCAAAGGACTGCAAGGCGAAGTCTGCGTCGAGTTACATCACTCTAAGTCAGTTCTGAGGGTGACCACAGCTGAGCTGGCAGGGTACCATTAATCCCACTTCCAAAGGTCCAGGACTGGGAGGCACCACTTGGGATATCAGGACTTACAGCAGGCAGAGTCCAGGGGCAGCTTTCAAGATGGGTGGATTCTTTTATGCCCCTGCGGTGCTGACCAGTAGGCCAGCAAACTAGCCCTTGGAGTGGCCTGGGTTCAAGGTGCAGGTCCAGTCCTTCCTACTCAGGCAGCAGGTAGCAGAGCAACAGGACAGCAGGGAAGCAGGGAAGCAGAGCAGCAGAGCAGCAGAGCACTCTTTCATGCAGCAGAGCAGCACAGCAGTCCTTCTTCTGAGTCTTTCGCAGGTCCAGAAGTGATCTGAAGAGTGTGGCTAAGGGTGCAATATTTATACCTGGGGCCCACTTTGAAGAGGGAGAAGCTTCTGAAGTTTTCCCCTACAGAGGTGTATACAATTTCCTTCCTCCCTGCCCTGGTCCTAGTCTGTCTGAGGGCACAATAGGCTAGTGTCAAGTATTTTGTGTGTTAGCTGAGCCAGTGTTTTCGAAGTGCAAATGAAATAGGCAACAGCTCCAACCCCCTATCAAGTGAGAGATGTCCCAACCTGCCAACGCACAGTCCCTCTATGGTGATGCTATCTGGGAGGAATACACAGAGGCCCACTGCCAACTATTCCTGGCCATGTGACCCAGGAACAGGCTCTATGCACCAATTGGTTAGGACAAGTAAATGTCAACTTTCTAAAAGTGGCATTTTCCGAATTGTGACTTAAAATCCAACTTTACAGTTAAAGAGCATTTAATATTACAATTCATCAGATGCCAAACTTGACTTTCCTACCTGCTCCCAATCAAAAGTTAGAACTTATTAAATGTAATAAATTAACCCAATGTTATCCTATCAAAGTGGTAGGACTCACAGTAGTGAAACACAAAATTGTGATTTTTTCTCTACCAAGATATGTAAAAATTAAAAGTACATGTCATACTTTTTATTTACAATGCACCCTATCCCATGGGCTGTTTAGAGCCTACTTTAGGGGTGGCTTATATGTATTTAAAAGGGATTTTTAGGCTTGGCAAAGGGGTTATTTTGCCAAGTCAAATTAGTAGTTTAAAACTGCAGACCGTCTGCATTGGTAGACCTTGGGTATGTTTCACAGGACTACTTAAATAGGTGGCACAATAAGTGCTGCAGGTCCAGTAGTAGCATTTAATTTATAGGACCTGAGTATAAGATATACAGTTTTACTAGGGAATTATAGGTAAATTAAACATGCCAATCAGGTGTAGGTCTATTTTACCATGTTTTCGGGAGTGAGTGCTTTAGCACTGGGTAACAGTGGTAAAGTGCAAGGAGTCCTAAGGCCAACAAAAACAAATTCAGAAAAATAAGGGGGAGTTAAGGCAAAACATTTGGGGGAAGCCCACCCTAAGGCTGACAGGTCTAACACTTGGGCTCTAAGGGCTATGTGTGTGTGGGCGTATGTGTGCATGTGTGTGTGCGTGTGTGCGTGTGTATGTGTTGTGTGTGTGTGTTGTGTTCAGGTTGGTAGTACAAGTGTCCTCCCATATCTATCACTAAAATCCAATTTTTGGCAATCCCTGTACATCCAACAAACTCTGCGACAGAAGTCTGGTAGAACAAAGCTGAGCTTTCAGCAACCAGACAGTGGATACACACAAATTGTTTTGCCATTCTGTTTCATTCCTTCAAACTGCACACCAAATGTCATATGAAAAACACCAACAGACCAGTCAGGCAGGTCTTGCCATTCCACCAGGACCTGACACTGTGATGTCAACAAGATGCCCATTGTGATGGAAGCCGGTCTGGCTGGAGGGCCAAAAGAAGGATACAAGCATGGGTGTTCATTTCATCTGCTTGTGACAAGCTAGGCCTCTTTGAATTTAATCATAACCTGGGGCCCAGCCACAGGCTATTCAGTCAAGGGCACAACAACATCTTCTTAACCCCAAGGCCTTTTATCATGGTCCTTGGAGCATGTTCATACCTTATTTAAACCTATTCAAGTGCTAATTAGTGGCTGGCAGAAGCTGGGGAGAAAAATGCTGATTTAGCTTTCTAGGGACTTTAGATGGGGAAAAGGTAACTTTCTAATAGTTACTTTTCCATAGGAAGAAATCTGACTTCATCAATGAACTGGAGTTTTGATCGCTATTAAAATACTTCTTGAATTATTTTTCTAGCTGGTCCCATTCCTGAGATACAGTATAAATATTTAATAATGCATCCCAGTGCTTTCTTATGGAACGGCCAACCCTGCTACAGTGAAAATAGATAGCTTTGAGGGCTAGTCACTGTAATGATATCTGGAACATTAAAAATGTACATGTCCTACCTTTAAATACCATGCACCCTACCTTTATGGGTACACTTTGTACCATATACCAGTGACTTATAGGTAAGTTAAATAATAATAATAATAGGACATTTATAGAGCGCCTGGCTACACCTGCTGGTGTGTCCTCGCGCTAGGAAACAGTTTCAAGCTGGAGCAGAGGGAGAACCTGACTAAGTCTTATAGAGCCAGGTTTTCAGACCTCTTCGGAAGGTGGATTCTGATTTCTCTGCTCGTAGCAGAGGTGGGAGTGTGTTCCAAATTTTGGCCGCCAGGTAGCCAAAAGAGCGTGCTCCCATCCTAGCCCTTTTTATCTTCGGTATTTTGAGCAGGTGAGGTCCTGTCGAGCTTAACTGTCGACTTGGATTGTAAGGGGTTAGAAGATCACACAGATAGCTGGGGCCTTTCCCCTGTAGACTCTGGTGGCAGAAAGACATGGCCTTAAAAAGAACTCTTTTTCCTACTGGTAACCAGTGCAGGGAGTCAAGGGCTTTCGTCATTGAGGCACGCTCGGTAGATTAAGGACTAGGCGTGCCGCTGCGTTCTGGATTCGTTGAAGGCGTTGCATGCAACATTTTGATGCACCCAGGTACAGAACATTCCCGTAGTCCAATTGGAAGATCACCAGGGTGTGGACTATAGCTTTTCTTGCTGACACAGGGAGGATGTCTAAGGTTTTCCTTAGCATTTTGAGTGTGCCAAAGCATTTCCCTGCTACCTTTCTAGTATGGGCTTCGAAGGAGAGTTTTAGATCGAGCCACACTCCAAGATTCTTTACCTCTGATTTAGGCATGGGGACCGGTCCCAGCCTCTGGGGCCACCAGGCTGATCCCCAGATAGAGGGAGATTTCCCAATGATCATGACCTCCGTCTTACTCCCATTCAATTTTAGGCAGTTGTTCGACATCCATGAGGCCAGATCATTGAGACAGGAAGAGAACTGTGTTGCTGTCTCACCAGAGTTTTGAGCGAGGGTTACCACAAGCTGGGTGTCGTCAGCATATGACACCATAGAGATCTTATATTTGTCCATAATATCTGCCAACGGTTCGATATACAGGTTAAAGAGGGTAGGGCACAGTATAGAACCTTGTGGAACCCCTTGGAGTAGTGGCAGGGTTTTGGATCGGTAAGGGTGTTGTGCCACCTGGAAACTCCGGTCCTCTATAAAGGACCGCATCCACTTAAGTGCTACCCCATCCAGTCCACAGACCTGGAGACGCTGAAGGAGAAGTTTGTGGGAAACCGTATCAAAGGCGGCGCTTAGGTCCAACAGGAACAGGGCGACCGTCTGACCGGCGTCCACTCGTCTCCGTATGGACTCTGTTGCGAAGAGCAATGCCGTCTCAGTTGAGAAAGATGCTCTAAAACCTGATTGAGTAGTGGCAATCAAGTTTATACCAATTTCATCATATTTAAATGGGGCACGCAGGCCCTTTACCCCTGATTAGCAGGGGTTAAGTGCACATAGTTTTAAGGTCAACAAAACTACTAAAGGCTTGATATGGGTGGGGCTGGGGAATAGATGGTTTGTGAAACACTTCTTGCCGAAACTGCTTGGGGTAGGAATGCATGCTCACGACAACGTATGCTTTCTGTATTTTACATGGTACTCGCCGCCGTAGTTGATGTAGCCTGCGACACCCACAATTGACCCAAGATTTGTAATTCCTATTTGACATGTATTGTTGTACACTGAGCAATTTTTTTAAAGATTACTTAAAAAATAAAAACAAAACTACTAAAGGCAAAAGTCTGAAGAGTACCACATGAAAGATGGTAATTTCCAACAATATGCTTATAGTATGACCTATTTGGGAGGTTTTATATTATGCGCTTGAGTCCTGGATGGGTCATGTTACTGCAGCCTTGGTCTTGGGCTTTGGCAGACCAGTGACTCTGAAAGGCATCTAGTGTCAGCATGTGGGTGAAGGCGTTCAGTGTCTCCTTACAAGTGGGGCCTATTTCTTGGGATAATCTAGGTTGGGTGGAGGAAGGTAATGGTTCAGAACAGACAAGTCTTTAAAGCTTTTCGGAACTCAAGGTGGTTGAAAGGGGCTCTGATGCTTGCTGGGTGGGAATTCCAGAGCTCTGGAAGGCCCAGAGTCAGGCACCAGACTGGGTCTGACAGCCTTTTTTGGATGGTGAGCCTGGAGACTGATGCATGAAGATCAGCCCTCCATTTTGGATAGCCTGTTCGGAGATGTAGATTGCGTTCAAAAGGGTATATGGAGGTGTAGGAGCTATTTGGCAGCTGTGCTTTGAATGCACTGGAGTCTCAGAAGGATGGAGGCAGGTACTTGTATATATGATTCACTGGTACAGTCTAAGGCCAGAGAGGCCTGCACTCTGTGGGAGAATCTACCTAAATCTAGAAAGTGGTTAAAGTATGAGGAGTCAGTGGACACTGTGAGTGGAATGTATAAACCTGTAAGTGAATTTAGCGGACAATGTGAGGGGATAATGTAATCATAATAACCATAATGGGAACGAATAGAGTCAATAGAGATTATTGGGTTAAGAGAATAAAAACCCTAAACAACCTATGTCACTCCTTTATTTGTCTTTACTTCTTTTATTGAACAGGTTTGTTTTCAATTGTTTTCAAGTCAGACTGTTCTTCCTTGTCAAAGACATGCACTTTTTGTTCTCTAATTAGCACTAAGATGAGACAGTTTTTAATTCTATTGCCTGTCTTGAAACCCTTGTTTGCAAAGTCCAGAAGTTAAGGCCAATATGAGAACAGTCTCCCCTGATGCAGTGCCTCAAATGTGTAAATCTGAGACTTGCTTAGTACATGAAGCTTAAATGCCTGAGTAATCACAAACGTGCTCTAAAACTGGCACTGCCAACATACTACTTGGACCCTCTCTCGATCATTAAATGCACAACCAATGCCTCAGTTGCTTGACCAGATTACTCTACCCACTAATGTTTGCTAAAAGACAGATTTGCTGATAGGATATTTTAATCTTCATAATATTGGTGTCCACACATGCCCATCTCTACCTTTTTTTATGGACAGTAATTCTGAACTTGGCATTCCAAAGACCATATATATTCAATGCACATGTTTGTTTTGGTTGTACAGAGCTTTGTTCAATTAAAGCTTCCACAATAAGTTGGCCGCTCAACGCATAATAGAGGTTGTGCTTTGGATCCGATTGTTTTCAACAATATCACCCCAGAAAATGGATGTTTGGACTTCCGCTATGACCTGTTCATGTTGACATTTGTTTTCTTTTTATTACTGCTGGTCAGATAACCAGGAAAGGGCCCCGTGGTATTATCGATTTTATAGATCCAAATTAAAAAAACCTTAAGCCACTATGGCGCATTACTTAACAGATTTGCATATTTTCCCCATCTAAGCACTTCTGAACTCACTTGGAACACCTATATTGAACTGGTACAACCTATGGTTAAAAAAGAAGCCACAGAATACAGCAGAGGCAAACAATATGAAGCAGAGATCTTGGCAGATAGAAGCCAAATAGAGAACAAGCATTGTTGAAGCCAATAGGACTCACCTATTGCTTGGGCAATGATTTCGATTATGGCTGTTGTGCAGCATGGCTGAAAGTAATCTAAAACAATGCTATGGTGCAACCGTGATGCATTGGGGAAGCACAATGATAACAGAGTGTGGGCAGGCGGGAAGCACACAGACAACGGAGGGTGGACAGGTAGTATAGGGAAGAAAACAGACAACAGAGGGTGAGTGGGTGGGAGTGCGGAAGCAAATGGAAAATGGAGTGGGGAAGGGGAAGCAAGAACAGCAACAGAAGGTGGGTGGAGGAACTGAGGGAGGGAGGGCAAGAGGTGGGAAACAGACAGGCGAGATAGATGAACATGAAGTACACATTTGAGACAACTAAAAAACACATGCACTCTTGTAGAGTGCTTAATGCAAAAGAAAATAGAAAGCGCTTGAAAAGGGAGCAGTGGAAGGGCACAATTAATAGACCTATGCTTCAGGCAAGGAGAAACACCAAAAGAGGAAGTAAAATCCATATAAACTGGCGAATGAGAAGCAAGCGAATGAGAGTGACAATAAGGCCAACCAATAATAAGCAATGTGGGGGCTCTAAGCCCAATCTAACTAATAATATGTCTCACAGCAGACAGTACATGTGCTGTCCTAGGTAAGACCTAAAAACCTACTTGGGTGAAAGAGAAAGATTTTAGAAAGAATAGGCATTGAGTTTTCATGTTGTAATTAGAAAAAACAAATCCAAATATTGGCCGTATAAAAACAAGGATGCGCATTTCAGAGAGTAACATCTTTTGAAATACAACCAGTAGGAAGAAACCCTTTGTAGTTAATTATCATGCCTGTTTTGCTAAAATCACTGACTTCTTCAAATCTGAAGTATCCTTTTGCAAAACAAAAATATCAGTTTTTGCTAACCAGGATGTTTATTTTACTATTTTGAGACATTAATTGAAACTGTATATGATTGAATTTATTTCGGTTTTGCGGCTGAAATACAGGACCTCCATAAGTAGAGAAAATCTCCCAGTGGAACGGTATTTTCCTGCAATCATGAGACAGCATGTCACCCTGCTTGAAAAAGAAAACCTTGTTGCAAAGTGTCCGAGCAGTTTCACCACATTACGGGCCTCGGAATCTTAAGATCCAAGAAAACTTTCCAAGCGGCTGCAGACACTCTTAAAGAACCATGATTCGCTGGATGCAAGACAGCGAGAGTTCCAATCGTTTAATGAAAACGAGAGAGCCCTGCTATACATTTGAAAATCCTCTTATACATCTGCCCCACACATGAGATTCCGGTCAACTCCCTTTATGTCAAGAATCAGAAATGCTACTTGGCTTTAGAAGATGTGCCTGGACCTCTGAGGTGAGGAACCTCCTCGTAGGCTCAAAGTACAAAGCCACATTCAATATAAACGTCTATCTAAATAAAAATATATATTTCCTCAGAAAGCAAGACAGCTGAGTTCGTCAGAAATACTTATGACCAGTCTCATCCCGTTCATCTCATGTAAGGAATTTGCAGTTGCAAGAAATAGTCACAGCAGTGTCTGCAGACATCTCACATACAGTCCTCTATATACACATCTTGCATTCTCCCACTCACTCACCCACCAATCAATCCATCCATCCATCTAAACACATCCATCCATCCATCTGTCCATCCATCCATACCCATCCATCCATCCATCCATTCACTCGCCCACCCACCAATCCATCCAAACCCATCCATCCATCCAACGCCATCCATCCATCCACTCACCCACCCACCAATCCATTCATCCATACATACATATATCCAAACCCATCCATCCATCTATCCATCACCATCCATCCATACATGCATCCATCCAAACCTATCCATCTATCCACCACCATTCATCCATCCACTCACCCACCCACCAATCCATTCATCCATCCATCCATCAAAACACATCCATCCATCCATCGCCATCCATCCTTCCAAACCCATCCATCCATCCATCCACCACCATCCGTCCATCCCCTCACCTACCCACCAATCCATCCACCCAACCAAACCTATACGTCCATCCATCTATGCATCCATCCATCACCATCCATCCATCACATCCATCCATCCATCTATCCATCCATCCATCAAGATCCATCCACCCAAATCCATCCATCCATACATCCATCCATCCATCGCCATACATCTATCCACCCACCCGGTTCAGAGTTTTGAGGTATTTCTACTTGCTTTTCTTTACACATTTTAGCACCGATGAAATGTGTTTTTCTGCACCTTCCCTTGAAACTATATATCTTTTTCGATCCACACATTTAATTATCTGATAATATAATAAACTTCTACGACAGAAAACAGTCCTTTTTCAGAATACAGATTAATGAAAATGTATAATTTATTTAGTCTAAAATATATAAAATAATTCTGCCCGTCATGTCGTGTTTGCTTTCCTTGAGTATGCAGTTGTAAGCGGTGGGCACATTCTTAGAGATCATACGGTCTAACGAGGAGACATAGGTCTAACATATATTAATCTCTTGTTCCCAAAGTGCAGAGTGTTGGCTAAAGTCCGTTCATATTTTACCATTGACCCAATAAACATATTGTATCATGTGATATGGGAACAGCAAATCGATACCCTAAACGTCTTTGGAATGTACGCATTGGAAGTCTTTCCTACTGTTTTGTGACTCCTAGTTGTTGCTTGTTAAGTAATACAATCTTTTCTTTAACTCTCCAGCCTGCTGTGACGTACAGATGCGCGCTCATGCGGAGGAGAGGCTTCTCAAAAAACTCTTCTTTGGATACAACAAGTGGTCCAGGCCTGTTGCCAACACCACCGATGTGGTCCTGGTCCACTTCGGGCTCTCCATCGCTCAACTCATTGATGTGGTAAGTAACACTTCTTCTAAAACCAGATGGGACTGTAAACACCCCATGTTAAATTTATAGCTGAGTCTGTGCTTTTCATTGGTGAGTTAGCGTGTGTGTGTGTGTGTGTGAATGTGTGTGTGTGTGTGTGTGTGTGTGTGGGCACTGGTGATCTTTGTGGTAAGTAACGCTTCTTCTAAAACCAGAGGGGACTGTAATCACCCCATGTTAAATTTATAGCTGAGTCTGTGCTTTTCATTGGTGAGTTAGCGTGTATGTGTGTGTGAATGTGTGTGTGTGTGTGTGGGCACTGGTGATCTTTGTGGTAAGTAACGCTTCTTCTAAAACAAGAGGGGACTGTAAACACCCCATGTTAAATTTATAGCTGAGTCTGTGCTTTTCATTGGTGAGTTAGCGTGTGTGTGTGTGTGAATGTGTGTGTGTGTGTGTGGGCACTGGTGATCTTTGTGGTAAGTAACGCTTCTTCTAAAACCAGAGGGGACTGTAATCACCCCATGTTAAATTTATAGCTGCGTCTGTGCTTTTCATGCGTGATTTAGCATGTGTGCGTGCGAATGTGTGTGTGTGTGTGCGTGCATGCACCTGTGCTTCTTGTGGTTGGTACCAGGTCACAGTGTCATTTAAAACTTTGGACATGAGAGCTGTTTAGGTTGATGACAAGTCTGTGTGAAGTTGACCTTTCTAATGGAACATCAAGAGTGAACCCAAATCACACCTCATAGACATGCAGTCAAAATAGTGTAAAGTGCAAATCACAACAGCAAACTGTTGGATCATTTATTGTCTTCATGAAAGATTACCAATATATGCATGAGTAGAAACATATATTTGATTTAATTGACTTAATATTAATTAACAGTGTTTCTTTAGAACATCAATGCATATATTTCACTTTTTAACACCAATATTGTATTTGTTTCAAGCCATCAGGGCTGTATGCTTGAACTTTTTCTTTGTGGGCCACCTCTGAGACACATTTGCATCTCTTATTGTGTGCGGATCCTAGGTGACCAAGGAAAGATCCTGTAGTCCACAGTGTATTTGCAAACGCACTTACTGAGGCTTTGCCTACTAGACTGTGATATGTGCTTATGATGGTGAAAGCAAGGGTATAATGTAAATGTTGACTAGCATAAGTTTTAGTGCATACTATTTTCCTAGGGTTGTCCAATGACACTCTGCCTGTGGAATCTCTTTCGGAGGCATCAGCCCTCGTGTTACCTAGGGGGCCACAAGAGGTTGAAAATAAAAGTTAGCAACCATGTTTGCATGAAGTCTTATTAACTGAATAAACTCAAAACAGTCAACTCACCACAAGAGGGCTATTGATTTTCTGTTGTGCTGAGATATATTTGAACTTTACAATGTATGTATGGACATTAGGAATTGTTAGACCTGGCATCCTTGGCGTGGTTTTCCTCTGTTGTTTTGATTCTGCCTCCTGTATTTTTGCTGTGTGCTGGATTTCGTTTTTGCTGGTCTAGATGCTTTGGGCACTTTGCCACTGCTGATCAATGCCAAAGTGCAAGTGCTCCTATAGTAAATTGTAAGTATGGATTGGTATTTCCATGATTGGCATGTTTGACTTACTACTAAGACCCTAGTACAGCGCACTATTTGTGCCTAGGGCCTGTAAGTCAAATGCTGCTAGTGGGCTTGCAGCACTGATTGTGCCACCCACCCAGGCAGCCTTTCAAAGGGGTCTCAGACCTGTCACTGGAGTGTCTGCGCGCAGTCTCTACTGCCATGTCGACATGGCAAGTGCACCCACTTGCCAGGCCCTAACCTTCTCTTTTACTACATGGGAGTCATCCCTAAGGTAGGCCCAAGGTATCCCTGTGGGAAGGGTGCAGTGTATGTGAAAGGTAGGACACTGGTGTATGTGACATGTCCTGATAGTGAAATACAGAATATTTTGTTTTTCACTATGGAAAGGCTATCTGTCCCATAGGATAGAATGGGAGTTTATTTATAACATCTTATACGTATAACTTCCCATTGGGACAAGATAGAAAGTCGGAGTTTAGTATGCCTGAGCTCAGAATGTAAACATCCATATTTTAGTAAGGATGACTTTTATACTGTGTGTGTGGAAATACCACTTTTAGAAAGTGGCTATTTTCTTGCTTGGACATCCTGTGTGCCTCTGCTGGTTTGTGGATTAACTGTCTGGTTTTGGAGTGACATTCTCTTCAGATAGCCACTGGGGGGGGGGGGTTTGAGGTGTGTTCTGCCTTCCCTGGATGAGTTAGGGCTGGGCAGAATAGACCTGGGCTGCATTTAGAGTAGTGGGAGATTTTCCTGTGCCTGAATAGGCCTGGTCTGCCTTGGACAATGCTGTCTCCACCTCCTGCCAGGAAGCTAGGCCAGAGAGAACTGTTTTTTACTGAGCACAGAGCCTCTCTGCCACAAGAGAACAAAGAGAAATTCAGTATAAATATTGGGGCCCAGACTCCAGAACTTTAGATTACTCCTGGATTCAAGAGGAACCTCTGCCAAGGAGAAAAGCTGTGAAAACTGAAGGAGAAGTACTGCCCCCCTTGCTGTGTGCTGTCTGGGGTTGGCCTGCAGTGGTTGTTTCTGCCAAGGAGAGAAACAGTGTGTGTATCCTGCTTGAAGAAGATCTCCAAGGGCTTGGTGTAGAGCTTGCCTCCTGTTCTGAAGTCTCAGGGACACAAAGACTTCATCCCCTCTGTCTTCCTGCACCTGGAACTGCTGTTTCAGCTGCCACAGAGGGAAAAAGCAACACCAACGCTGGCGAGCTATGCCGAGACCTGCACCGAAGCCATGGGCACCGCTCGTGAAGTGCACAACGCACCACAGCCCGACGCCTGCTGACATCGCACCGTATTGACTCCAAAGCCGTCACCTAGCCTGCTGCCTGCACCAGAGCCGAGGGCACCGCTCGTGGCACTCACGACAAACTGCCCCGACCTGCACCGCAGCCCCGACTTCACCAATGCTGGTGCTTCATCCTCGCTGAGCCGATACCTGACGAGGGTGACTTTCCGAATTCATCGACCCTGCACCATTGTAAGGAACCGACGCCTCACCTCCCTTGTGGTCGTAAAGAACCGACGCCGCCCAGTGCCATATGAAGCATCACCTCCCTGACGCTGTGCACCATCTTTGTTTTCATCGTTTGTCAAGTACTCTTCTTTGGAGTCCGTGTGACTCTGGGCCCGACGCCGCCCCCCTTGCGGTTGGCGCCATACTTTGGGATTTTCATCTGTCACGACGTCGTAATAGCTCCAGGTGGAGTTATTTGTTGCTACAAGCTTTATTTGGGTGAATAACCTATTTTTGGTGATATCTGAATATATGTATTGTGGATTTTTGTCATCTTGGTCTTGTTTGGTTTAGATAAAGAATTCCCATTTTTCTAAACTGGTGTGGTGTCCATTTGTAGTGTTTTCACTGTGTTACTGTGTGTGTGCACAAATGCTTTACACACTGCCAATGAGATAAGCCTGTCTGCTCATGCCAAGCCACCAAGGGGGTGAGCGGGGGTTATTTTAGAAGTGTATCCCCCCTTACCCTGACTAGGAAGAAGGGTCCCTATTTGGACAAAGGTGCAAACCATTGCCAACTAGAGACCCCCATTTCTAACAGGAATTGAGACACACGGTTTGAAAAATGAACTTTTAGTCCCAACTTGAACAGGCAGCATACATGCATGGAGACTCGATTACTGAGACAGAAATCTATAGGCATCCGATTAAATTGGCAGCCATGATGGCTTAGGGCGTGCAGGACACAGATCTATGGGTATCCACTTGGCAACACTGATGAAACAGTAATTCCATTGATCATTTGTAAACCCCACCATGCTTTTAACACTCTGAAGAGAGAAGAACTAGGCACTTGACAAGGGACGTCAGTGCCGAGATTCGATGAAGTTCAAGGACTCATTAACGCTGCCAGATGTTTTTAGCAGATAAAGTTTCAGAATGGAATTTACATAGCGAGCAGCCTCCAGCAGGACTGACACTATCTGTACAATGAGTTGACACGTCATCTTTAGGGAGTAGCCAAACAGAGCAAGACAGCAGCTTGTGAATAGATGTTTACTTAGCACAACTGACATATTCAATTTCCTCGGCACAAGTAAAATATGATAGGAATAGACAAGGCTGACAGTCAGTAGTCAATGAGTATTAAAAAGACCTGCAGAATGTAGTACATTATAGAAACTGTCTTTACACGCACGCGCGCCACACACACACCCGCCCCCCGCCCCCGCCCCCCCGGGAATTAAGATCGAGTAATATGTTAACAGTGCTATCACCATAAAAAGTTGTGTCACGAAAATCACAAGTTAAGATGCTGCCTTCACCTTGCTGTACTAAGTCAACCATAACTCCTACGCTCATCATACACTGCCCTACGCAACAGGGGCATAACAAAAGGCCCAAGCCTTACCCACCCAGGAGAGTGACAGCTGCAGAGATGAAAGTACAAACTTGCAATGTCACTTTATTGTTTTTGAGAGGCCAAGGTGACTTGTCTCTTCTCCTGTCACTGTGCTCTGGTGCAATCACAGAGAGAGAAATAATGCATAAGCGAGAAAAAGGGATCTGAGGGACAGGGGAGTGAGAACAAGGGACCAGGAGAAGGAAACGCGGAAAGGAAAAGAGAACGACAGAAAGATGTGTGAGAGAGGAGGGAAATAGAAAGAGAAAATGAAAACCAGAGAAGGGGGAAAAAGAAAGAAGTAGAAGAGAGAGATAAAAGGGACAAAAGAAGGAGACAGGAAAAGAGAGAAGTGAAAAGAGAAAGGTGCAACGGACAAAAAAGAGGGATAAAAAAAGACCACCAGAGGAAAGAGACAAACACGTAGACGAGTGAGGTGAAAGATAGAGGAAAGTCAAGACGAATTTGACAAGGAAAAAAAGAAACTGGAAAGGAGAGATACGGGGAGAGGAAGAAAAGGCAGAGGCGAGACACAAGGGTTAGCAAGCAGACACTGGGGCATATTATCAAGAACGGCGTTAAAATTATCGCCGCTTTAGCGGCAGAAAACTGCCGCTAAAGCGGCGATAATGGGCTTGATAATATGCCCTTGAGAATTCAATAGAAGCCCATGTTGACACCAGAACCTGGGCTTCTATTGGAATTTTCAAGGGCATATTATCAAGCCCATTATCACCGCTTTAGCTAGCAGTTTTCTGCCGCTAAAGCGGCGATAATTTTAACGCCGTTTCTTGATAATATGCCCCACTGTCTTTCCAAAAAACGCTTATGCATAGCCTGGCACATTAGCAAGGTACGCTTGTTTTCTTATGCGAATGGACATATTCTATTATAACATAAAATTGTTGGCATGTATTATGTGATAATATAAATGTACAAGTATTCTGTGGAAAAATGGTGGGCATATACCATAGTAAAATGATGGTGCATATTCAATGAATAATTAATTGGTATATTCTTTGTCCATTAACTGGCATTTTTTGGGGTGCATTACGACTCACTTATGTTTTTTTTTTAAAACGAAGTCGCAGCCCAAAACACTTTAGTTTTGGTGGGGACCTCTATTGGAAAGGCCCACCCATAATTCTAAAACTGGATCTTCAGAATTTCAGCCGTCCTTTAAGGTAATAGGTGAGGCCACCTTGAGGGGTGGGTGAGTGAAAGACATTGGCACTCCTATATAAGCTACATAAATCTGTTCTACAGAATTCTAATCGATGTCCACCACTTCTTCCGACCTCATGCAGATCTCCAAGCCCACCATCCATACAAGGGCACAGAGGCCCATTAGACCCTGAGTACAGTTGGGTCGGATATTTCCAACCCCTGCACAAACCCCTTTTTGGGCAGGAATCACAATTCTAAATTGAGTTGAGATTACCATACTCAGTAGTTACCCCCACAATTTTTCGCAGGTACATAGTGGCAGGTCAAACCTGCTCATATATACCAGGGAAAGTTCATGGTAAAGACTGGAACATTCGGATTTTGGTGCAGAAAGCACCAATTTAAGCATGGTATGATCAGATAGATGCTGACAATTATTGTACCTGATTTAA
This sequence comes from Calotriton arnoldi, assembly GCA_963921515.1. Lineage (NCBI taxonomy): Eukaryota > Metazoa > Chordata > Amphibia > Caudata > Salamandridae > Calotriton > Calotriton arnoldi. Next base: position 61,115 of record CAWUFW010006722.1, on the reverse strand, counting down.
TGCTAAACCTGGTGTATCAGATTGTATCAGTTGTGATAATAATTTCCTACCCCTCTGTGGAAATCAAAATCAGGGCCTCAGTCTTCTGAAGTGTTCCCAAGATGGTGAGATGTGCAGCAGTCAGAATAAAAGACACAGAGGCAACGCGGATCTGTATCAATCACTGCACTGATATTTTGGTGGTGGTGGACATTTTTTTAGTTACTGCTGATTTCATCAGGGATGAAGATGAGGAGGGAGGAAGAAAGTAGCAGGAGATGGGAGCAACTGACCAAGCAAACACGTTATGGACATCAATTCCCTACAATTAGATTGAAGTGGTTCTGTGCCCTATTGTGGGGCTGGTGCTGCGGGACTCAAGTCCATTAGTCTCTGGGACAGAATGCGATGCAGCCACACATGTTGGCCACGGATAATATCAGGACTGAGACCCACAGAACTCGGGAGAAAGGGAAAGTTCTCAAGAATGTATTTTTTGCACGAAATACGAAATGCTTCCCAAGGCTTTATCACTTGGTGCAATTGGGCATCCTGCTGTCCATTCTGGTTTTTGAAATCCCATGGCCTGAGTCACCCTGGAGGCAATGGGTGGCAGGGAAGATAGTTGTGCCACCTTTAAAAAAATGCCAGATTTCCCGACACTTTGAGCCTGATCCACAAAGGGCCTCCGCACTCTTGTCAGAGGCCCCACAGTCATGGGGGACCAATTCAGAAAGGACCTCAAGACCTAGCTCTCTGAATGACCTACAGAGCTGCTCGCACCCCCCTCAACCCCCCAGCGCCTTGAGACCCTCAAGGGTGAGTAGTGTGCTTTAAAACCCCTAATTGATTGATGGATTGATTGATTGACTATCCGCATTCGGGGCGGAATCTCCACAATGAGAATTCTCGTGGCGGAGATTCCACCCCGAGTGCGGAGACTCCCCCACGAGTGCGGCAGCCCTTTGTGAATCAGTTATTCTCCATTTCTCTGAGCAGTGGCTAGTGTCCCCTTTCATGCCAAGGCAACACCTGGCACCAGTTTACAGAGAATCAGTAATTTGCTTCTATGGTGTGATCACGCACCAAAGCGAAGTCACCAACTTGCAGATTTGACTCACGGAGTTGTGCTTTTGACTGGTCCTGTTGTTGTTAAAGGTGTGTATTTGTTTGGAATTCACAAGATTGAGAACCTAGGGTGGGATAGGGTCAGTCATAATGCGGTTCATGCTCATGGAGTCTATGTTGCAGCTCATCGTCATATGGTGTATGTTCCTATTTTCCTTCAGGAATTTGTTGATAGTCGACTACGATTTCTGCCCGCGGCCCCTGTGATATTTAGAAAGCATACTACTTTGCTATTTACTTATGCCCACCAGTGTATGACAGTGAAGCAGTTTATTCCAAGGAACTTCAGCAATTCTACAAACTTACAACCCTATACACTGTTTTTAATATGGAAAACAATAAGTGTAGGAACCCAACATTTTTCTTAGGAGCCTACAGCCACTTCTGCTGAAAGTCAGGATTGAAGGTTACCAAGACTGGGTTTTCTGTATTCCTTCTATGCCTCTTTCTTCTAATACCCTGCATCTCCAGTCTTTTATCTCACCTTTGCATGTTATTTTTCATCCTTGCTTTCTCCCTTTGCCACTGTTTTCCTATCTTTCACTTCTTCATTTTTCTTCTTTTTCTACCTGTCTCTTTTGTGATCTGGGTGAACTTCTAATGACAGAAAATAGGGTCTGATGCCTAAAAATGAGAACCAATGCCTACCAACTGGAACCCGTCTCACAAATTAAGTAAAACTGGAAAAGGTGGCCCCTGTCAGCTTAGGGAATGGCTTCATCAGCTGAGGTTGTCTGGCCAATCTTGGCATCACTATAGTTGGTGTAATCATCAATCATCAGAAGGAGGCAGTAGATGTCCTGACTGATCCTCACTTAGTGAGTGGTTGGGAAATCCTCTGTAATGAACAGGGCAGGCAGCTCTCTAGGTTCTAATGCTTGGTTGACAAGGCAGCTGGGGTTTCAACTTTAGTGCTGTTGTGAGGAAACCATACTTTTCAATGGACTCAAGCTTTGCTTTTGACAATGCCTTGAATATCTGGCATGGAACAGTGGTGCACCAGATTCGGCCACTAGGTTGTAGATCATTGAAACAAGTTTTCTTGATGCTGGAGGTTCCACTTCTCAATCCTTGAAGGTGGTTTCTAGGATGAAGCTTGGAACAGGAGAACCACAGTTTATGGCTGGTAGCTTCTTAAACTGGTACCAATATAAGTAGAGAAGAAGTGGTGATAGCCATGTAGGACATTTGTTGACTCTTTTCCAACCGAAGGGTTGCCCTGCCGTGTCGCTTTGAGTGCCCACTCTTTGAACTCTAGCATCTTGAAAAGGACAGCTTTAGGGCCTGTGGGCCTCATGCCAACAGCCAGTTCTTTGACTTTGCTCCTCATGGTACCCTGTTGTGGTGCCTGCCGATGGCGTTTCTTTCATGGCCTGAAGGGACTGACTGTGTTCTTTGGTCCAATCCCAAATTCACATTGTCTTAACCAGGTTGTGGCATGACTCTAAGAAATGTCAGGTTCTTGATGAAATGCCCACTGAATGTCACCATGCTCAGAAAACATCTGACCTAGGAAACAAACAGCATCTTAGGTGTTTACAACTTTGTTTGGGCTGGTGGTTACCATATAGGCTATGAACCAGAAACCAAAGATTTTAATGTCAGAATGTGTACTTCAGGTAAGAACATGTTCTTCACTGTGCTGCTATTTTCTTGTCACATGTACTAAGATGTTAACTGAGGTATGAGAGATTCCGTTAGGGTCTGATGTACGTCTCAGATGCAGTTGTGAAACACATTAGTTGCACTTGACATGCCAAAAACATAGGCATTTGTATAGCCATGTCCAAACATACCTCGTCTAACAGGAGCTGGTGCTATCTTCAAGAACCATTGTAACCCATCAATTTTGGTCACAAGGTCATCTAGTGTGGTCATGTTGTGGCACTCTGAATTATTAGCACACTTGGGTGGGTGCATGTCACTTTTGGTGTTTGTTTTAGCTTGGGCTGTGTGATTTCAGAGAGGACCTTTGTCCTTTTGGATACTAGCATGCTTAATTTTTTATGTTGAAAGATATGCAGCAGTCGGGAGATGTGGAGTTTGATGGTTTTCATTTTCAAGCACCCATCGCCTTGGAATTGTGTTTGAAATTCGAGTTAGCTTTCAGGTTTTAAGCACACAGTGCAAAATAGATGAGATGTACAGCTTTTGTGGTTATGCCACTAAGCATTGTTCCTTTTTCTTTCTTTGTTATGAAAGGACATGGACTGTGTGGTTATTGTGCACAGCATTAGTGATTGATGCACAGCTGAGTGCCATATTGAAGTATACTTAGATGTGTGCCAGTGTTGGCACCAAGGCGGGGGTTGGGGGGGTTGAGCAAGTCATAGGCACTGTTCATGGGTTGTATGATAGAGGCACGACTGGATAAACCATGCGTGCCTCTTCCATGCAGCCTAAACCACAAATTAATCTTAACCATGCATTCCTTTACCACTTATGCCTTTACCACGTAATCTCGTGGTAAAGGTATGAATGGTAAAGGGGTATGCGTGGCTAAGGTTGTGACCCCCCTTCCCCTACCTTAAGCTACAAACTCCCTCTCCCACCCCCCCTCCCCACCCTGAGGTCAAAATACCCCTACCCCCTCCCAACCCCCACACTGTCCCTAACTTTAAACACTAACTCGACCCCCTCCAACCCTCTTGCACTGTCCCTACAACTACCACAACCCCTTCCACTGCCCTTAGGCAAACCCCTATTTTAAAAACCTACCCGACCCCCAGCCCTAAAAACTACCCCACCCTCCCCTAAGCCCTAAAAACTACCCTGAGAAACCATTCTTCTCCCCTTGCCCTGAGGCCTAAAACTCTGTCCCTTAACCCTGTCCCTTAACCTGACCCAGCCCAACCCTGACCCAGCCCTAAAAACGACCACGCCCTCCGCTAAGCCCAAAAAACTACTCCAACTACCTATTGCCCTCCCCCTGCCCTGAAGCCTAATACCCTAACCCCTAATTAAAAAGACAACCCAACCCTCCCCCAGCCCTGAAAACTAATCTGATCCCCCAGCCCTGAAAACTACCACGACCCTCCCAGCCCTGAAAACTACCCCCGATGTCCCTCAGCCCTGAAAACTATCCCTGATGCCCCTCAGCCCTAAAAACTAGCTCGAACCCCCTCCCAGCCCTGAAAACTGCCTCCAACCCCCAGCCCTGAAAGCTAGCCCCGAACCCCCAGCCCAGAAAACTACCCTCGACCCCGCACCCCTGAAAACTACCCCGACCCCCAGCCCAGAAAACTACCCTGACTCATCCCCAGGCAAGAAAACTACCCCGACCCACCCTAGCCCAGAAAACTACCCCGACACCCCCAATCCAGAAAACTACCCGGACCCACCCCCAGCCCAGAAAACTACCCACGACCCACCCTCAGCCCAGAAAACTACCCTGACCCACCCTCAGCCCAGAAAACTACCTCTGACCCACCCCAGCTCAGAAAACTACTCCGACCCAACCCCAGCCCTGAAAGCTACTCCCAACCCCCAACTCAGAAAACTACCCCAGCCCAGAAAGTACCCCCGACCCACCCCCAGCCCAGAAAACTACCCAACCCCCAGCCCAGAAAACTACCCACGACCCCCAGCCCAAGAAACTACCCTGACCCACCCCTCAGCCCAGAAAACTACCCCGATCCCCCAACTCGGAAAACTACCCCGATCCACCCCAAGCCCAGAAAATTACCCATACCCCCAGCCCAGAAAACTACCTCACCCACCCCAGCCCAGAAAACTACCCTGACCTACCCCCAGCCCAGAAAACTACCCCGACCCACCCCTGAAAACTACCCCAACCCCCAGCCAAGAAAACTACCCCAACCCACCCCAGCCCAGAAAACGAATCCAACCCCCCAGCCCAGAAAACTACCCCTAACCCACCCCAGCTCAGAAACTACAACCAACCCACCCCAGCCCAGAAAACCACCTCGACCCCCCCAGCCCTGAAAACTACCCCGACCCCCAGCCCAGAAATCGACCCCAACCCACCCTCAGCCCAGGAAACTACCCGACCCCCCAACCCAGAAAACTACCCCGACTCACCTCCAGCCCAGAAAACTACCCCCAACCCACCCCCAGCCCAGAAAACTACGCAGACCCCCAGACCAGAAAACTACACCCAGCACACAAAACTACAGCCCAGCCCCACTTACCTCACTGGGGATCTCTTCCTGCATCTGTCCCAAGCAGCCAGCAGCTAGACCACCCATTGCCTTAACCATGCATATGTGGGGTTAAGGCTTATGTGTCGTTAAGGCAAGCGTGTTTTAGCTTGCGTAATCGGAACACACGTGGTTAAGACCGCAGTGTTCCGTCTGTTTCCCTATTCATGTGACAGAACTTTCATAGAAGTGGCATTGTCCATGAGAGCTGTAGGGGTCAATACATTTACTTTGATCTGGTAACTCAGGTGTGACTGTGCCTGCCAAGTGGTCGTTCACTCTGTATAAAGCGGATTGTCTTAGTGGAGACATCTTCACCCATGTCATTGGTGTTTCTTCTGTGCTCTTCATGTTGATATGTACTTTCTGCTCTGTAGATGTTTTTGCTGTGTATCTCAGGCCAATGCCCTGCACACTGACCAGCTACTTTCATTAATGGTTGGCTTTGCCAAGGATGGAATTTCTTTTTCCCTTTTCTTGGGCTGCCTGCAAAGGAATAATATGGAAATAATGTGGGGGCAGTAGCCCCCACAATATCCTTATGTGCCCTTCATCTGTCTCTCCGGTGACTGCAGTCTCATCAGCCAATCTGGATTCAAAGTGTTCTTCTTTACTTCAGACCACTTGCGAGTATGCGTATGACAGAGAATTCTCAAGAGTGACATCTTTGGTATCAGAAGATGAGACATCCACAGCTTGTTCTACTGAGAAGCCTGAATGACTTGGGAATAAATCATGGCTTCGCTTTTTAGGAGGGTGTACATGCTTGTGATTTATTGAAACTGGCCATGGAATGCAACTATAGACTCACAACTATCCTGTTTGCCCTGAAGCAATAGAAAATGTTTGTAATCCGGTTCACAGGAGGCTTATAATGCTCTTAGAAAGCCACCTTAACTATGACATGTCCATCTGGGTGCTGAACCTAAACAGGTCCAAAGCAATTTGTGGATGTAGTTGCGGATGCAGTGGTAGTGACCTTTTTTTGCTGCAACATCTTTCTCTTTCAAGGCAACAGGAAACCGCTGTTGCCTGACACCCAGGAACTACCAGCACAGCACCAATGAGAAGGCGGTGTCTGTCAGGTCATGTGATAGTAGTGAGCTGAGGCATTCCATGTGCATAACGCTTGGATGGGAGGGGTGTGTGGTGGAGCCCCTCTTCACTGTACTTGCAAGGGGGCTCCATAAGGCTAATTTAACAACACAGCCACTATCATAGAGCATTTCAAAAAGCATTATATGGATGTTTTAGAACATTTAATCTGAAGTGCCAGGACCAGGACACCATGGGTTCAGTCCCCTTAGAGCATGGGTACTCACAAACTTTCTCTCGGGGGCCAAATTTACAGTGTGGTTTGAGGCCGAGGGCCGCACCGGTGGGGGCGGGGTCAGTGGGGGTAGGGGGCGGGGCTAGAGCAAAAAAAAACTGTGACCATGAGGTTGAACACAGGCCCCTGCAGCGGACGCCTTCTTCCACTGAGCCACCAGACCCGGCATACACACATCTCTCTCTCTCTCTCTCTCTCTCTCTCTGTCTCCCTCCCTCTCTCTCTGTCTCTCTCTGTCTCCCTCCCTCTCTCTATCTCTCCCTCCCTCTCTCTCTCTCTCTCTCTCTCCCTCCCTCTCTCTCTCCCCCTCTCTCTCCCTCTGTTTCCCTCTGTCTCCCTCTGTCTCCCTCTCTCTCTCTCTCTCTCTCTCTCCCTCTGTCTCACTCACTGTCTGTCTCCCTCTCTCTCTCTGTCCCCCTCCCTCTTTCTCTCTGTCTCCCTCTCTCTCTCTCTGTCTCCCTCTCTCTCTCTCTGTCTCCCTCCCTCTCTCTCTTTCTCCCGCTCTCTATCTCTCTGTCTCCCTCCGTCTGTCTCCCTCTGTCTGTCTCCCTCTGACTGTCTCCCTCCCTCTGTCTCCCTCCCTCTGTCTCCCTCCCTCTGTCTCCCTCCCTCTGTCTCCCTCCCTCTGTCTCCCTCCCTCTGTCTGTCTCCCTCTGTCTGTCTCCCTCTGTCTGTCTCCCTCTGTCTGTCTCCCTCTGTCTGTCTCCCTCCGTCTGTCTCCCTCCGTCTGTCTCCCTCCGTCTGTCTCCCTCCGTCTGTCTCCCTCCCTCTGTCTCCCTCCCTCTTTCTCCCTCCCTCTGTCTCCCTCCCTCTGTCTCCCTCCCTCTGTCTGTCTCCCTCTGTCTGTCTCCCTCTGTCTGTCGCCCTCTGTCTCCCTCTGTCTGTCTCCCTCTCTCTGTCTCCCTCCCTCTGTCTCCCTCCCTCTGTCTCCCTCTCTCTGTCTCCCTCTCTGTCTCCCTCCCTGTCTCCCTCCCTCTGTCTCCCTCCCTCCCTCTGTCTCCCTCCCTCCCTCTGTCTCCCTCTCTCTCTGTCTCCCTCCCTCTGTCTCTCTCTGTCTCCCTCCCTCTGCCTCCCTCCCTCTGTCTCCCTCCCTCTGCCTTCCTCTGTCTCCCTCTGTCTCCCTCTGTCTCCCTCCCTCTGTCTCCCTCTGTCTCCCTCCCTCTGTCTCCCTCCGTCTCCCTCCCTCTGTCTGTCTCCCTCTCCCTCCCTCTGCCTTCCTCTGTCTCCCTCTCTCTCTGTCTCCCTCTCTCTGTGTCTCCCTCTCTCTCTGTCTCCCTCCCTCTGTCTCCTTCCCTCTGTCTCCCTCTCTGTCTCCCTCTCTCTGTCTCCCTCTCTGCCAGTCTGTCTCTGTCTCCCTCCCTCTGTCTCCCTCCCTCTGTCTCCCTCTCTCTCTGTCTGTCTCCCTCTGTCTCCCTTCCTCTGTCTCCCTCCCTCTGCCTTCCTCTGTCTCCCTCTGTCTCCCTCTGTCTCCCTCTCCCTCTGTCTCCCTCTCTCTGTCTCCCTCCCTCTGTCTCCCTCCCTGTCTCCCTCACTCTGTCTCCCTCCCTCTATCTTCCTCTGTCTGTCTCCCTCTGTCTGTCTCCCTCTCCCTCCCCCTGCCTTCCTCCGTCTCCCTCTCCCTCTCTCTCTGTCTCCCTCTCTCTCTGTTTCCCTCTCTCTGTCTGTCTCTCTCTCTGTCTCCCTCTCTCTGTCTCCCTCTGTCTCCCTCCCTCTCCCTCCCTCTGTCTCCCTCCCTATGTCTCCTTCCCTCCCTCCCTCTCTCTCTCTCCCTCCATCTCCCTCTCCCTCTCCATCTCTCTGTCTCTCTGCCTTTGTCTCTGCCTCTATCTGTCTGTCCCTGTCTCTGTCTGTCCCTGTCTGTCCCTGTCTCTGTCTGTCCCAGTCTGTCCCTGTCTCTGTCTCCCTCCCTCCCTCTGTCTGTCTCTGCCTCTATCTGTCTGCCCCTGTCCCTGCCTCTGTCTGTCTCTGCCTCTATCTGTCTGCCCCTGTCTCTGCCTCTATCTCTGCCTCTATTTGTCTCTGCCAGTCTGTCCCTGTCTCTATCTAGCTCTGTCTGCCCCTCTCTCTATCTGTCTCTGTCTCTATCTGTCTCTGCCTCTATCTGTCTCTGCCTCTATCTGTCTCTATCTGTCTCGGTCTATCTCTGTCTATCTCTGTCTCTATCTCTATCTGTCTCGGTCTATCTCTGTCTCTGTCTCTATCTGTCTCTGTCTCTATCTGTCTCTGTCTATCTCTGTCTCTATCTGTCTCTGTCTCTATCTGTCTATGTCTCTATCTGTCTCTGTCTCTATCTGTCTCTGTGCCTCGGGCAGTGCACACGTACTGTGTCTACACGTCCCCGTCACCAGCCCAGAGACAGCCCCCCCACTCCCCCCTCTCCCCGTGTAATTTAAAAGCCAGCTCGTTTTCTCTCTGAATTTGCTGCTTCGTGGGGTTTGTGTCCCACCACTGGGCCTGGGGTCACATCTGTCGCTGGCTTTAATTCTGACTCTCACCCCCGAGCTGTCAGATCAAAGCCCCCCTTTGGCGCCAGTCACCTGTCCGTGTAGGTATGCATGCATCAATTATATATAGCGCCAACCTGGCGGCGAGCATTTGTGCGCTGTGTTGCAAGAGCGGAGACCAGGCCTGAGCTCCCTGGCCTTGGCTCAACCCTCTGACTACAGGCTGGCGGGAAACATCACATCACAGGCTCTTAACGCACACCTCACCCGGCTCTCACTCCCTGCTGCCCTCCGTCACCTCACCCGGCTCTCACTCGCTGCTGCCCTCCGTCACCTCACCCGGCTCTCACTCGCTGCTGCCCTCCGTCACCTCACCCGGCTCTCACACCCTGCTGTCCTCTGTCACCCTCTGTCACCTCACCCCGCGTGTGTGGTAGCCCGGGCTGAGACAGCTTCCCGGGCACACACACAGCCGCACCCGAGTACTTCACAGGTCTTTAAAAGACCATTTACTTGTTAATGAGGCTTTGTTGTATTTCACCTCTTCTTAGCGCCCCTGCATCTCCACTCTGACTATCGCTGGAATCGCCCGGCCCCCATAGAGCAGAGTCTCTCGGAGTCCGCGCTGCTGCAACCGGCGGTGTTTGCTGACACTCTTTAAAAAAACAAAAAAAACACAGGTACGATGTCTGCAAGGTCCGCGGGCCGCCAAGGAAGGCTTGCCGGGTCGCTGGCGGCCCGCGGGCCGTACTATGAGTACCCGTGCCTTAGAGGATGTGAAGAAGCATTTGGCCACCAGAGAAATTTGGCAAAAAGCAAATGGCGCATGGCCCTTGAATATAGGTCGTAACACTCTGTTTTGTGCTCATACTTCACTATCTAGAGCCTAGGAATCAACTTTACTCACAAAAGTTAATTTATACATATAAATGTACTCGTGTCGATCAAGTGCACCTGTCTGTAAGTTACAATCTTTTCACCATTTCTGAATTTAAAGTTACTCCAAGGTACAGACATACATGCCAGCAGTAGCCCCTGGTGGAGCCTTGTACACAAGGATTTACAAATGTAAAGTTACTACTCATAACTTTTTACACGTAGGTGGAGACCTCTGCTACCGTGTTTGAGATCCCCTTATGGAAAAGTATATGGAAAATTATTGAAATTGATTCATCTTCAAATAAAAGATTACACATATATTAATATAAAACATTCATGTAAAATCATTGGATATATTTCTTTTGAACATAGAATTAATAAAATGAAATATTACAGCACATTATCTTAAATATACATCAACTAATTCATTAAAATATATTTAATTTTTGAATATTTTTTCTCAAACAATAATTAAAAAAATCCACTTACTGTAAAATGTGTATTTTTTAGTAATATTAAGATTGATAAAAAAATACATTTTTGTACTTCCCCTTCATGTCACATGACCTCATTTGACATAGAAAACAGACTTTTTTTTTAACGTAATGTTTGTTGTAAAAAACAGCCCATAATTCGAATCAATAAATGCTTTTACCGGCCGGTAATGTGCGTTCTACTGCAGACTTCACTATCCACATACATGTTATTCTAGTGTGATAATTGATTAATACAATTCCATGCACTCAATTAAGGGCACTGGATATATATGCAAACTCATGTACATATAAATACAAAAATAAGTTAAAACATACACATATAAATATATAAATAAATAACTATATACATATATGGCATTGTATAAATATATATCTTCTTGGACCGGAATAAACTACTCTCTAAAAAAAAGTCATGCTATTAAATTTCTCATATCTGCTTAAATGCAAAATAGCATGACATTTCAAAATAACCATATCCGGTTAGCCCCTTCAACATGGTCTGCATATGTTTATCACAATGTCTGGGTAGTCATGCATTAAAATTTCCTTCGTATATGGCTGTAAACATATCTCTAATTTTAAATTTTTTTTAACACCTATTAAAGTGACTTGTGCATATAAGCTGCCAATTATGTGCAAGAAAAGTGCAAAAAAAGTGCAATGTGCTTAACAGTACTTAACTAAATTGATTCTAAAGAGCTATCTATACAGTCATACACATCTAGTAACTATTTTTATGAAGGGGTTTTAAAAAAAATGTTTTTAAGAGAAAATAATTTTGTAAGAAATCTTTAATATGTACATACTGAACGTGGGGCGGTTGATTTTGTACGTGTAATAATTTAATACTCATTTTTCAGGACAGATTATATACTTAATATTGTTTTGCCGCTACTTAATATTACAAAAAATATGGAGGTCTTCTGTGGTGTTGAGTCCTTTCGGGGCTTTGCTATCGAATTCTAAGATCATACGTGTTTCCAGTTGTCTCGGTGTCCTTTCTCTATTGCCTCCCCGTCGTGGTACAGGCACAGCATCCACTACATAATACCTAAGGCAATTAAGATTGTTGTTGTGCACTGTTCTAAAGTAACGGGCCACTGGATAAGTTGTGTCATTATTAACAATTGCCCTTAAGTGTTGCAGGATGCGTACATGTACCTGCAGTTTGGTACTTCCAATATAATTCAAACCGCAGGTACATGTAAGCACATACACTGCAAAGTCCGTCCGGCAGCCGAAATGTCCCTTAATTTGTTTTTTGGTAGGACTGAATGGAGTCTCGTAGTGGGTCATGTTTGTTCCAAACTTGCATGCTCTACATGACGTACACTTAAAGAAACCTTGCTTGGGTTTCAGCCAAGATGTATTGGGGACAATTTCCGGGCTGTTTTTGACAAACTGTGCTTTCATGGATACTGCTCTCCTGAAAGTAATTGTTGGTGTGGGTGGTAAGCTGGGAGCCAACACCCCATCAGTGAGCAGTATGGGCCAATTTTTGTTTATTATTGCCTTTAACTGCCTTTGCTGTCTGCTGTATGTACTAATAAGTCGGGGAGTGTTGTCCTCCATACTGTTTGTGGCTGTGTTCAATGGGGGTATTGATTCTGTAATAGATTCTTGGATTTGCTGTTGTAATAGGGATTCCCTAGTTCTCAATTTTGCTTTTTCCCTGGCTTCTTTTAATATAGGCTCACTATAACCTCTCTGTCTAAATCTTGTTAGAGCCTCCTGAGTAAATTTTTCCAGCTCTTGTTCTGTACTACATATCCTTTTTAGTCTTAGGAGTTCCCCATAGGGGATACTCCTGACCAAGTGCTTCGGATGAGAGCTTCTGGCATGCAATGTAGCATTGCCAGCTGTGCGCTTCCTATGTAGTGTTGTTTCAAGTTTTCCTTCATTTACATATACTGTGGTATCTAAAAAGTCTACACTTTGTTGGCTTATGTGTGACGTAAATTTTAGATTCACATTATTTAAATTGATTTCTGCAATGAATGTTTCCGCACTTTTTAGGTCCCCTTTCCACACCAGAAAGACATCATCAATAAAACGTAACCAGTAAGCCACATGAGTTTCATACATTTCTGAGTGAATTCCCCTTAGAACCTGTTCCTCCCACCAGCCGACGTGCAAACACGCATAGCTGGGGGAGAAACAGGCCCCCATTGCAACTCCACGTTTCTGCTTGTAAAGGTCTTTACCAAACATAAAAAAATTGTTAAAAAGACACCATCTTATTAATTCAAGTAGCATGATGTTATGATTGTGATAAGTCAATGGTCTCGCATCCAAATAGTGCTTTACAGCCGTTAATCCAGCATGATGAGCTATGCTTGTATAGAGCGACTCTATGTCCAATGTAATCAATAGCAAACCCTCAGTCCATTCAACTTGATTCAATTTATTCAGGAAATCACCTGTGTCTCTCACATATATCGGTAAATTACGCACATGATTTTGAAGGAAGAAATCTATATATTGTCCAATATTTTCACTTATTCCTCCTATGGCAGATATAATTGGTCTGCCTGGCGTTGGTGATATTTCCTTATGTATTTTTGGAATTAAGTACATAGTAGGTAACACAGGAAAATCTTGATTCATGAATTTGTACTCATGGTTAGATATGAGACCCTGTCTCTTCCATCCCTGTAGGTCCCTCTTTCGTGTTTCCTTTGCTTTTTTGTATTCCAGCATCGTTGTTTTTTCATAGCAGTCAGTATTTTGAAGCTGGCGCTGTGCCTCTTGAATGTAGTCTTTGCACTGCCAGATGACCACATTTCCGCCTTTATCGGATTTATTAACTATGAGTTCCTGATTATTTCTTAGCTTTTTTATTAAATTCTCATATTGTTTGTCCCGATATGATAATTTCTTTTTGGGATGATTTATTTTGTGGTATAGTTGTTTCACATCCTCGATTACTCTTTCATGAAAGATGTCGATCGCGTCTTTCGGCATCATAGGGAAAAACGTTGATTTCACTTTAAAGGGACTGCTCCCTGCCCTGCACTGGGATGTATTGCATATATATATATATATATATATATATATATATATATATATGCTTAAATAATTTCATTTATTTAAAATCATTAGTTCCTATGGGGTGTTAATTTAAATCCTAGCCTCCATGTCCTTGATAGGAATGTGTTGCAGTACCTGTTAGTGGCTATATGATGTGCTGGACTTAACCAAGGCAGAGCAGGGGTACATATACTATTGTTTTGGTATCTTTTTAGATGTAGTATCTTTAGAAGTGTAGTTAGTCAATAACAATGGGCTTACTCTTTTGGGTGTTTGTATTTGTATGTCCCTCCCTAAACCCCTCCTTACCCTACCTAAACTCTCCATTTCAGTGTAAGTATTCCCCATTTTCCAGCCTTTACCATGTCTTGCACATTTATTAGTAAAACATAGACCTACGTATGCGGAGAGCTCCATACTTGTCTGCACAGGATAAATAAGAGAGGCGGATGTCTATGCACATGGCTTAGAGGGTAGCATTTTTTTGTATGTGAGTAATACTACGATAGAACTACTACAAAATGCAATTTGTGAATATGCCCCAGGGTGCATTAGCATTCTACAAGACCCAGAGGAACCTACACAGTCATTGCCACCCCTGTACACAGAATGTCATAGTCAATAGCCATTAGTACGTTATTGTGCATGCACCACATTTCCTAGAAATAAATAAAGTCATTATATTTTTATAATCCATGGGATTCTGTAATCCCTGTATAAATGCATGCCTCTAATTTACTCAGTGGTTGCCGCCGGAGCCAGGAGCCGAGGTGAAAGGCAGGTCAGGTCACGAAGCATAATTGAAGCACCTGTATGAAGCAGCAAAGACTGAATGTTGCTTTTCTCTCTTCTGCTCTATTTTAATGGCTTACACTGACAAGCAGAGAGAATATGTTTATTTTTGCACTCCTTAGATAGAAAAAAGGTAGACTCTTTCTGCATGTTTCTACACATTCCGAGCTATTGCAGCTTTTTTTAAACAACTGCCTTGGATTGAAGAGTTTCTAATATCTGTTTGCAACAAATAGTTAACAGATTTTTGATGTGTTTAATTTTGCACTAGAGGTTTTATTTTCATTCTTCTTGATTGCAAGCATGCTCGCTCTTTCATATGAAAGAGCTATGCACCAAATGTTTTAAGTGGTTTGTGGGAAAGGTGATGGTGTGACCATGTATTATATGGGATAAAAACACCCTGGGGTACATGATAAGGTTATTGCAAGTCACCTCTGCGTTCCATAACCTTATATAGGAACTCAGCCTTCAGCCTCATTCTTCTATGTGGTTATGGAACTCCTTGGTGACTTGCAATGTCCTTGTAATGTACACCAGGAGTTACTTTATCCCTTATATAAAAATACAGCAGTGACAGAAATTGAGTTTATTATCTGTTGTAACTTGCTTATACTGTATCCTGCAAACAAACCATCTACCACCCCACAAAGAAACCCAAGACTGCTCAACCAAATTAACATTGAAAAGTATGAAGTCTAGAAGTACCGGATTGCATCAGTAACTTAGTCATACCATATTTTGGAGACTGTGAGCTCTGCTTTGGGGCCAATATTAAAAGGGAGTGGTACGGGGCTGGGGTGGGGAGGTGATCTTCTTACACACCTCAGTGAAGCCATTTTGTTGCTATTGCTAGCTCTTTTTTTTTTAGCTTCCTTGGGACTAGAACCCATGGTTCACTTGTGGATTGGAAGATCTGGATGAGTTTATAGGAGGGTCGAAGGCATAACTAATCGCAGGCAGATAGTTTATTTTATTTATTTAACCACAGTAACAGGTTAGGCAGAAGCTAGGTAGGGATAAACATGAATGTTCCTTCTGCCTCATTGAGCACAGATGACGTATTTAGCATAGTCCATCTCAATGCAGAAGAGATTCTACAGGGTTTTGTGAAGTCTAAACTCATCTCTAGTTCTACCCCTTAAAGTATTTTTCCCCATCTAATTATACGCTCCTGCTTGGAGTGCACCTTGGATTCTCCTTGCCTGCCTACGGGTGGCACGGAGGGCTAGGAAATGGGTGTAGTATTAGGGATGGGTTGTTCCAAGTGACAATGCCTGCAACATTTCACTACGTGAACCTGCTCTGTTTCTGTACATGGTCCTCCGCGTGCATCAAGGTGGATGTGCAGACGAGACACAAGACTCATGATGCTGGCTTGGCAGCTCTGGTTCAATTCTGTCATGCTTGTTTGACACTGACACCTAGAGTCTTCATCTTAAGTACCTCTTGCTCTGATGCCTTATGCTGAGATGTGCAACCTGGCTTATGCAGCCAGGGCACAATATAGGCATTAGTAACACTGCCAGATACACCTGTCTATCTGCCTTTACTCAGCGTGCCAAGTTTACAGACCATACAGGCTGTTCCTGAACTACAAATGCATTTAATAAGACCTCTGGGTAAGTATGTCAGATAAATTATTTGTGGTGACAGAATCAATAAATTCAGCTCACAGTCGACAAGTATAGTGAATAGCAAAAATAGGTTGTATTTCAACTGAAGGTTGAGTTGATGAAATGGATATATCGGGTGCTTCAGCTTATGGTGTCAGTGGGTTGACGTGGATGTAGTCAGTAGCTTGAGTTCATAGTAACAAGGCAACTGGTGGATAGGTCCTGGATATTAAGGTTACTTACACTGTATGTTTTTCTAACATCATTAATTGTTTGAGTTTGGGCAATGAAACAACAGAAGGAGCCAGTCCGGTATATATTAGTTAGCATAGTAGTGGACAGGAACGGAGGATGGATTTGATATGAGATCTGATTAGCAATGTTACAGACCAGCAAATGGAGTTTAAAACTCATGATTGGAAGTCTGCCAATCAGAGGAGACAGAAAAGATGCCACTGGGTGGGTACCCTGTCTGACCCACGATATGAGGGTAATTAAGTCAGTTGGCAATCAGTACATATGATCAGTAGATGTGGTAGAAGTGTTGATATATACACTCTGCTGAATTTGACACAGTCTTTGCTTACTGAATGTATTTTTTGCTTAAGAGTCAGTGATTTCGATTAGTGCTATTAAGCTGCAGCTACACTCTGCTGATGAGTAGAAAGGATCAGTAGGCTGACCATCTTAGTCGATAAAGTCTACAGTTTCGCCGTTAATTGAACTGACAGCACTAGACATTTGTGTCAATGGATTTGGCTGAATTAATACTGAGATGATAGTAGGATGATCTCGCACTATGATTTGGTTGTGGTGGGTGCATTAGTATGTTTGGATGATAATCACATTAAGTTAGACAGAAGGTCATCAAGTTGAAAGTCAGTAGGTTGATGTGAAAGAGTTATTAGGTTAAGTTGGTGAAGATAGAAGGTCAATTACTATTTTCAATATTATATCGTTAAATGAAGAGTTTGGGGAGCTATGTGGCCTATTTCAATGATCTCCATGATGTGTCAATCATATCCTCTTTATGGTATAAAACATCTATTAGCTCCCTGGTGCACTTTGTCCGAGCTGGAATGGGTGGCCCCCTATGTATTCCATTTGAATATTTCATGAAGGTGCGGGCTTGGTGCATTCTGATCTTTGCGTCTTAATGACTTGCCGTGATAACGTCCTCCCCATGTGGTGCACTGCAGCGCTCAATAAATATGATTTGATTTAGTTGCTGTGGCATGGCTTTCAAGAAACTGACTCTGCATTTCGACCTTCCTAAGCTTTTGGCTTCTCCGAACTGCTTCACAGTTTTCAAATGCTTGCTCCTCATCTCTCCTCACTATCCACTTCCTAGTACTGTTTTGAAAATACGGTGGCAAAGATGGGATCACCAAACACTGGTACCGCCTACCAATCTGCACAAGGCTAAATAAAATATGAAGGTGCAAAGGCAGGTGTTAATATAAACTGTCTTGTCTTGTTTGAAACAAATTTGGGAAAGTGATTAGTGCATATTTGTAGCACAAGAGTTTCTTTTACCGCACATCTTTTTGGTTGAGTAGAAAATTCATTAATGGAAATATGACTATATCATCATCTAGCATATTGTTTTACTTACTTCTGCCTACTACCACTCCTGGGGTATAGCCCATCAGCCAGGACTTTCCAGCCACCTCTTTCAATCTGACTCCACGTGTAAATGATCTCCTTGCAGTCAGCCTCGAGGCAACGGCACCAGGTGTTTCTTGTCCTTCCTCTTTTATTTTTCCCTTCAGGTGTTCAGGTCAGGGCTTGCCTAGTGACGTTTGATGCAGGCTTGTGGAGGCATCAGCCCCAGTCCCAGCCCCAGTGTGTTTTCATGATTTCTTCATGAGCAGGGAGTTGGAAAGTCTGCTGTCATAAGTTGTTGTTGCTGATGGTGTTTGGCTAGCGGATTTGGAGGATTTTCCTCAGACAGGTGTTGATGTAGATCTGGACTTTGTTGGTGGTGGTCGCTGCTGTACTCCAAGTTGCTGCTCCAAACAGAAGGACCAATTTTACGTTGATGTTAAAAAGCCTGATCTTGGTTTGCAGTGTTAGGTCCTTGGCACTCCAGATCTTCTTTAGCTGAGTGAAGGCAGCCCTTGCTTTGCCGATTCTTGCCTTGACGTCAGCATCTGTGCTGCCCTGCTCGTCTATGACACTGTTCAGGTACGTGGAGGCCTCAACCTCTTCTAGAGCATTGCCTGCAAGAGTGTCTGTAGTTGTGCTGGCCGTGTTAGCCTTCAGTATCTTGGTTTTTTCCCCCTGTGAATGTTGAGGCCAGGTTGTGCAGGTGTTATGTTATGTTATGTTAAGGGGTATTTGTAGAGCGCTCGGCTACTCCAAGGAGTGTCCCGGCGCTGTTGTTTCCCCTTGACAGAACAGTGCATGCCCTAATAGCACAGTCACCTCTACTGGCGAAACAGCCAGGTCTTTAAGATGCGCCAAAAACTGAGGAGATCCTGTGCTTGTCTCGGACAGACGACACAAAAGGTCCGGGTAAGGATTTGCCTACACAGAAGCAGGCTACGGTGTAACACGCCCAATGCACCCTTAGTTGAACATTTCCAAACCATGGGTCACACTGAGGACGACATACGCTGGACAGTAGTAAGCATTGTCAAGCTGCCCCCACGAGGAGCTAATCTCGCACAACTACTTAACAAAGAAGAATTGAAATGGATCCTGCGTACTGGCAGTATCCACACTGGCTTGAAACGCCTGGAGGATTGGACAACATTACTGTAAAAACTGTATAAAACTGTTAAAATACTATTGACCCTACATCTGCTTTCAGGTTGTAAGACATTCCAAGCCGTACATGGCTTATCTTATACTGCACCTCCTTCCAAAATGTCCGCTACAACTCTAATGTACTTCTTTAATTTATTTTATTCTACTCAATTTGTATGTTCTAACTTCACTTACGGTCATATGTTTAACATTAAGGGTTAATTCCCTTTTTCTTATGTGTTAAATTGTCTATCAACCCTACTTCCCCCTTTCTCTCTTCCGGCCACCGCGTCACCACGGTCACCTGACCATGACTCTCAGCCCACAATCACTACCCTTGGGAGGCTTCCCCTTTCCAAGATGGCCGCCATGCCACTGCGGTCACATGACCGCGTTGCACAGCTCTTAAGCAACACCCCAGAGCGGCTTTCCCTACTTCCTGGACAGCAGACGCCATTATGCCGCCTTCTACCAAGTGACTGGTAAGCTCCACGGGACCTCTCCCACACTTCCATACGCCCACAGCACTAGCGCCACACTTCTCCTAATTTGCCCTTTTCCCTTTATCCCTGATTCCAGGACTTTTTACCCGCCGCTCATTCAGATGCCTGCGGCTCTAATTCCTACAGACCTTCCTTATTAATGGTCCAATTACCGCGGTCATTGACCCTACCTAATACGAGGTAAGCCTCCTCACCCGCTTTTCCACGTGACCGTTCCTCTGCCCTCCCTGTTTCTCACTTTGTACCCCCTCTATCGCTAGGTCCGGACATCGTTCATGGTTACACTTGGGAAGCTTATCCTTCATTCCACACCGCTCTGCTCCCTGCTCTTGACGCAAGGTAACCCTTGTCCATTCCCTGTCCCGCCCTTCACTCAGTATTCACTTAAGGCACCTTCACAGCCTTTAAGCCACTCTATGTATATTGAGCAGCACCTTTCATTCGCACTCACCTTGATAGAACTCATGCCACACTTACTTTACTGTGCCCGAATGCTACACATCGCTTATTAGCACATCGCCGTTAATTGCTCGTTATCTGCGCTGACTACTGCTCGTTCTCTGGTAATTGGAATTATGCGTAAAATCTTAATTTGACCCCTTGCCAGCTGTCGCACTCATGCGTCCTTCTCTAATTTAGCCCTTACTAACTCCCGTCTTAAGGCGCCTTCACAGCCTTTAAGCCATTCTATGTATATTGAGCAGCACCTTTCATTCGCACTCACCTTGATAGAACTCATGCCACACTTACTTTACTGTGCCCGAATGCTACACATCGCTTATTAGCACATCGCCGTTAATTGCTCGTTATCTGCGCTGACTACTGCTCGTTCTCTGGTACTTGGAATTATGCGTAAAATCTTAATTTGACCCCTTGCCAGCTGTCGCACTCATGCGTCCTTCTCTAATTTAGCCCTTACTAACTCTCGTCTTCTATCTTTTTTCCCCCTTACTTTCTCCCTTTTCACATCTTTATTTCGTGTTGTTTTCGATTTAGTTAATTACAGGCAAAATGTTTTCAGGCACTATTTTGAAAGTCCTGATGATGATCCGAAATCTATGTTAAGGATCGAAACTCCGTCGACAAAGCTGTCAACCTTATACACTGTGATCTATGTGTTACATTATGTGTAAAGGTGACCTCCCAAAATTGTTGTTTGTTCCATTGTAAAGATTAGATACAGACAACCACATGCTGCCTGAGCCTTCTCTTGTTTTCTCTTGTGATGTGAGTTTATGGACACAGGCTTGTGTCCCACTGTTATTAATTCTCATGTTTTGTACATTTAATATAACTGCATATTAAATTGCCTTTTTTCCTGCTGGATCAATGGCTAAAATATAGTACCGATTGGGGCTATATTTATTTGATTTCTAATCATTGTCTACACAGGGACTGCTGTCTCTCAAAATAAGTTAGTTCCCAAGGTCCCTGACCGATCAAATTTGGGTTCCCTTGTACTTTATACACATGTCTCAAAGAGAGTGGCAGACTATTCCATAGCTTTGCAGCTGTCACCTGAAAGGAGCGCCCCCCCTTTCTTGTCCGAAGGAACTTTAGCACAATTGTCAAGTGTTGGGTTGATGACCTCAGGACTCTGGCCGGGGTATAGGGTTGGATTTTATTTCTAATATAAGGGGCCCCAATGTTGTGGAAAGGCTTGAAGGCCAACACAAGGGCTTTGAAGTTTACCCTTTTTTTCACTGAGAGCCAATGCAAGGATTTCAGGTAAGAGGTCATGTGTGTCCTGGGTCCAATCATAAGTACGGCCATAGCAGCCGCATTTTGAACCACCTGTAGGCGGCCTAATAAATAGTTAGGCAGGCCCAAGTACAACACATTAACATAATCCAGCCTTGACGTAATCAGGGCTTGGACCACTGTCCTCCTATGAGAAATAGGGAGCAGAGGGAGGAAGTTCCTCATCATTTTTAATAGCCCAAAGCAAGTACCGGCCACAGATTGGACCTGGGACTTCATAGACATGTCAGAGTCTAGTATCACCCCGAGATTTTTTACGGAGGTGACTGGGCTAGAGGGTGGAGACAAATTCTGGGGCCACCATTGGCGCCATTCGTCGCCAGGAGTGTGACCAAAGAAAATTATTTCAGATTTGTCAGAGTTGCACAACAGTTGGTTTTGCCTGAACCAGGCAAACACTTTCGTCAAGCACGTGTTAATTTCGTTTCTTCTTAACACCTCATCCTTCTCGCATGTGAACAACAACTGGGTGTCATCAGCGTATGATAAAACTTTAGCCCCATGTTGTTCTGCTAGGGGTGCAAGTGGGGCCATATATATATTAAACAGGGTTGGACTTAAAACAGAGCCCTGTGGCACTCCTACATTCAGCGGTGGGATACACGCCGAAAAGGGAGGGGACCAGACAGTTTGCTGTCGACCTTCTAAAAAGGAGGAAAACCACCTAAGGACCGTGCCACCGATGCCGCAGTCCTGAAGTCTGCGCAAAAGTAGATCGTGTGGCACGGTGTCGTAAGCCGCCGAAAGGTCCAGCAGTATCAACACTGCCTTTCCTCCTCTATCCAGAGTAGTCTTAATAGTCTCTGAGACTGCCAATAAGGCCGTCTCTGTGCTGAAATTGGCTCTGAAACCTGATTGGCTCGGATGTAAGACATGGGTGGCCTCAGCGAAATCAGTGATGGCAACATTCACATACTTCTCCAAAGCCTTGGAGAAGTAGGGTAGCAGTGATATTGGTCTATAGTTGTTGACTACTGCTGGATCAGCTGAGGGTTTCTTTAAGAGCGGAAGGATTTTTCCTTGCTTCCATCTGTCAGGCATCAGTCCCTCCGACAAGGACAGGTTCAAGACCTGGTTGACGGCCGGATTCAATACCTCGGCGACAGATGCCACTATTTTGGCAGGACAAGAGTCCGAAGGAGAGCCGGATTTTAGGGCCTTCATGATTTTGAGTGATGTGTCCATAGGAATAGGGGGGAATTCCAGAAAGGTTTTATCCGGAAGTGGGCGTACAAAAGATGGAGTGTTGTCCTTACTGACTAAGGACAGACCACCAAACGAATCCTGGATGGATTTAATTTTATCGAAGAAAAATTGCACAACCTGATTCGTCCATTCCTGGGTAGGGATGAAGGGGCTCTTTATGGCGTTAGGGGAGGAAAAGTCCTTGACAATCTTAAACAGTTCTCTACTGCTATTCCCGGCTTGTTCAATTTTTGAGGCCAGAAAGAGTTTTTTTCCCTCTCGGACTTTGGCATAGTGCGCTTTAAGTGCCAGTTTATAGGTACTCTTGCTCTGGGGGTCAAAACATTTTCTCCATAGTCGTTCTAGGCATTTACATGCACTTTTACTTTTTCTTAAAGCCTCGGTGAACCATGGGGCCGAGGCTCTACCATGTTCGGCGACTCGGGTCTTGGGTGGAGCTAAATGCATTGTCCATTCCTGAAGCCAGCCCGCCAATGAAAATACATCATCCTCTAAGGCACCTTTAGCTGGTATGGGATGGCGACTAAGTATTGCCGCCAAGGACTCTGGCGTAATCAGTTTAAAAGATCTAAAGTCTCTAGCCCGTTGTTTGCAATAGGTCTGTGACCTTCCCGGGGCCTTTTCTAGCCTAAAGGTAAGCAGAAAATGATCAGACCACACAATAGGAAGAGGAGCAGCTGCTTCAATCCTAATTGTAGAGAACATCTTGTCTAAAGTGTGCCCCTTTTCATGAGTAGGGAGTGAGACATAAGGGATCAAATTAAAAATACTGAGGGATTCACACAGCTTCTTAGCCTCCGGGTCATCTACTTGGTCTAAGTGTATATTAAAATCCCCAAGAACCAAGCACTGACTAAACCTGGATGCAATAGGAGCGATAGCATGACCGATAGACTCCAAGAACCGTCCTGCCGGCCCTGGTGGTCGGTATATTACCACTCCAGCAATAGATTGGTGAGCGGAAACCGTCAGATGGAAACCAAGACCTTCAGTTCCCTCTAACTCTGCAATTGATAATGGCGAGCATGAGAGAGAGTTCTTATGGATGATCGCTACACCCCCACCCCTGCTACCCAATCTATCTTTCCTAATTATCATGTAGCCCGGGGGAATGGCACTGCGATGGTCGGATTAGAACCCTCGTTGAGCCAAGTCTCGGTGACAAACATAATGTCCGGCTTAGTTTCAGTGAGGAGATCAAAGAGCTGAAGCTCAAGTTTTTTTATGGATCTCGTATTTAAAAGAATAGCCTTAAGGTTCCCCCCGATCACAGCATTCAAAGAGGTCCAGGTGCAACCAACGGAGTCATTCTCTCTTAAAATGCATTCCTCATCGACTTGGGGATGTGCGTTCCAATTACAAGCATTACATAGCAGTCGGTCGGAGTCGACTGATAATTTAGAAAAGGGGCAACATTCTACCTGCCTACCAATCATTAGTAAGCTATCTCTGCTATATTTTAAGCGGAGGGTATACAAACCTGCATTACCTCCAGGAAAACCAGCAGCATTGCCATCACCGGTCGCCTCCGGGACGCTGACGGGCGCAGACGGGCTTGCCTTTGGCGCGCCAGCGGCGCGCTCGCGCAGCGTCCCTTTTTAACCCCTCCAGTGAACCACTAGACCACACACCTGGAGGACAAATGGCGGCCAGGAGGTGTCGGGTCCAAGAAAACAGCCGGGATCGAATCCCGCCTGCCCCCCGAGATAGGAACAACTTCAAATTCAAATTCCCCACACAGCAGATTTAAAAGCACAGCTACTTTACAAGTTCTATATTAAAACAACACTGCCACATTAAAAAAGGATTTTGTGCAAAAACGCAAATTACGTGAAGAGAGACAGAAGCAGAGGAACATCAGCTGTTCTGTCAAGGGTCGAGCGCGCTCGCGCAGCGTCCCTTTTTAACCCCTCCAGTGAACCACTAGACCGCACCCCTGGAGGAAAAATGGCGGCCAGGAGGTGTCGGGTCCAAGAAAACAACCGGGATCGAATCCCGCCTGCCCCCCGAGATAGGAACAAGTTCAAATTCAAATTCCCCACACAGCAGATTTAAAAGCATAGCTACTTTACAAGTTCTATATTAAAACAACACTGCCACATTAAAAAAGGATGGTGTGAGTGCCACCTTGTTGGCCTTCTCTTGCATTTGAAGATGGGTATGGGAGATTAGGGCCAGATTATCTGCAAACTCCAGGTCGTCAAGCTGCATCCAAGGTGTCCACCGGATCCCATTTCTTCTCCTTGCTCTGGATGTCTTCATGATCCAGTCTATGGGCAGCAGGGAGAGAAAAGGCTAGAACAAACCACCCTGGCAGACTCCAATCCTCACTTAGAAAGGGTTCTGTGAGTTGTCCTCCATGGACTATCTTGCAGGTCATTCCTTCGTAAGAGTTCCTGATGATTCTTACCAGTTTACTTGGCACACCGTAATGGCGGAGGAGTTTCCAAGGAGTCTCTTTGTCCATGCTGTCGAATGCCTTTTCATCGTCAAAGAAGTTGACATAGAGGGGTGAGTTCCATTCCATAGGCTGCTCAATGATGATGCGCAGTTTTGCAATCTGGTCTGTACAAGATCTATCTTTGTGGAAGTCAGCTTGCTGATCTTGCAACTGAGCATCGACCTATTCCTTCATTCTGTTCAGGATGACTCTGCTGAACACTTTGCCTGGGGTTGATAGAAGAGTTATCCCGCTGTAGTTTGCACAGTTACTCAGGTCACCTTTCTTGGGGATCTTGATGAGATGTCCCTCCTTCCAGTCTGACGGCACCTTTTCCTCTTCCCAGATCCTTCCAAACATGGGGTAGAGCATGGCTACTGATGTTTCAAAGCCTGCCTTCAGTGCCTCTGCAGGAATATTGTTGGGTCCTTTTGCCTTCCTATTTCTCAGATGTTTGATGGCATGCCGTATTTCTTCCTTGGTTAGTCTGATGCAGACAATTGGCAAGTCTTTGTCAGCTGGCTGTATATCTAGTGGAGACTGGAGCATGGGCTGTTTCAGCAGTTCTTCAAAGTGCTCCACTCATCTTCATTGTTGGCCTTCGTTACCCATGATTGTCTTCCCAGCTTTGTCTTTAACTGGTCCTTCTGGCTTGCTGTATCTGCCAGAGAGTTTCCTTGTTATGTTGTACAGTTCTTTCAAGTTTCTATGGCATGCTGCTTCCTGGGCATCTGTGGCAAGACTATTGATGAATCTTTGCTTGTCTGCACTTTAGCTTCTCTTTGCTTCCTTGTTGATGGTGGTTTATCCACCTTGAGCTTGTGCTTTTTCTGCTTTCGGCAGATGTTGTCTGCAGCTTTCTTTTTGTTTCTCTTTTGGATTTTGAAGTTAGTCTTGGTGGAGATCCTTTCTTTATGCTGGTGTCAGTGGTGTAACATTAGCCACTGCAGCCCCTGCACAGTACCCTGGGCCTGAGACCAAAGTGGTAGGTGGTGGGCGGGGCTCTCATTCTACTTTACAGGGGGCCTCCCTCAAGTTTGGTTACGCCACTGGCTGGTGTTTCTTGGGAACCAGTACCTCCTGACAGGTTGATATCACTGTTTCATTGATCTTCTCCCACTGACTTTCTACTGAGTCTCTGTCGTCCTTTAGTTCTTGCAGGACTTGAAACTTGTTACTGTGTGTGAGTGACTGTTGACTCCATTTCTGTGCATTTTTGAGGAGGTGTGATATCGCTGGCATTGGTTTGTTGGTTTCATGCATGTTTTCTTCAGCTTTAGCTTTGGCCTGGCAACGACAAGGTGATGGTCCGATGCCATGTCTGCTCCTCTCACCACTCTCACATCCTACTGGAACCTCTGGAACTTCTTGGCAATGCAGACATGGTCGATCGGATTCTATGTGAAATGGTCTGGTGACACCCATGTTGCCTTGTGCATTCTTTTGTGTGGGAATACACTACTGCCTATCACTAGACCGTTCAGGGCACAATGATCTGTGAGCCTTTCACCATTCTTGTTCATGTCGCCAAGACCATGGTTGCCCATGACTTCTTCGTCCCCACTATTGTCGCTTCCAATCTTGGCATTGTGGTCCCCATAAGTATGGTGATGTCTCTCTCAAAGCATTTCTCTAGGATGGACTGGAGTCTGTTAAAGTGTTATTTTTCCTCTTCTTTGCTGTCATTTGTAGGTACATAGCACTGGTTAACATTCATGTCGATCCTCTTTTACTTTATGTGGAAGGTCGCTGTGGTGATTCTGGAACCATGGGCTTCCCATCCAATCAGAGCTCTGATGGCTGCTGGCGTTAGCATCAGTGCTACTCCCTGAGTATGTGTGGCATTCTCTTCCTTGTGTCTAGAATACAAAAGCATTCCTCATTGAGCCAGTCTTTTCTGTTCGGACTGTGCCCATCTGGTCTCGCTGATGCCAAGAAGGGCAAGGTTGTATTTTTCATTTCTGCTGCCACTTGGGCTGTTTTTTCTGTCTCTTACATGGTCCTCACATTGCATGTCCCAATGGTGTTGGTCTTGGTCGAAAGCAGGTGGATCAAGCTTTGTGGGTTCTAGGGATTTCAGGCTTTCATTGGCATTTCTGTAGCTAGGATTTTTTACAGGATAGGGTATCTAGCCCCACGCGCAACCCTCCTGCTTTCGCAGCTGGGCTTGGGACTGGCCATGGCGGAGTTGAGACCATCCGGGCGGAGTTGCTTGGTTGCACATATGCCATGAGTTTGAGGTCTCTGATCATACCACTCAGGGAAGGAATCCACTTTTCTAAAAAAAAGGACTACCCCAGTGTGAACTCTTGATTGACATCCAGGGTCAATGTGTGGACTTTTGGGACTGTGGCATACACTTAGGTGTGTGAAACAGTGGGCCTGATTCACAAAAGTAAACTTAGACCAAAAGTCTAAGTTTAGACCTGAAGTCTAAGTTTAGACCTAAAGTCTAACTTTACTACTACTAAAGTTAGACTTTTGGTCTAAGTTTACACCAAAAGTCTAAGTTTAGACCTAAAGTCTAACTTTAGTAGTAGTAAAGTAAGACTTTAGGTCTAAACTTAGACTTCAAGTCTAAACTTAGACTTTTGGTCTCAGTTTACATTTGTGAATCAGGCCCTTTGTTTCCAATGGGAAGTTTGCAAAGTTGCCAAATTTGGCACTTTGCAGAAGTTGGCAGGACTCCAACTTTATTGTTGCTTGAAGAAAAGATTTTTCCAACATTGTGAGATATTTTTAATTTTCACTGTCATGCAACTTAGCCAATCTGGAAAATGAGTGCAGAATATTTCTCAGCAAAGTTAGCTATAGGGCGCTCCACAAGAGTGCTGTATTTCTTCCGTTGCCTCATTAGACATTGAGAAGACATTTGATACTCTGCTATTGCCGTACCTATTAGGTGTGCTCAGGAATATGGGAAAGGGTAAGGGCTTCCTAGACTTGATCAAACTACTCTATGCGCAACTGCTGAAAAGAGTCCAGATGGGACTGATATTTTGGGAACAGATTGCAGATACAGAGGAGAACAAAGCAAGGGTATCTCCTTTCATCAATAGTCGTTAGTATGTTAATTACATGAAAGGGCAGAGACACTAGGTATATGGATACCACATCAGTGAATATATGATATCAATCTATGCAGATGATGTCCTCTTATTTTCGAAAGGCTCACTTAGGACCATACAGGACAAAACTAACGCCATCTAATGCTTGGTGCAGAGTAGCTGAGAGTTACTTGTCTAGGTGTGTTGAATCCAATGTATGACTAGTGTTGAAATGGGAATTGAGAGGAAGTATACAGTATCAGCTGCATTCGGGGTGTTTCAGGGGCAACCAGCGGCATATTACGCGCTAGAGGGGGTGGACACCATGTAATGACATATGCGGCGGGGGGGGGTTTAGCGGTCCTCCGCTACTGCATCTTCACCGGTTGGTTGTGGGGATGCTGGGCTGTTTATGTCTCCCGGTTGCACGAGTATGCGTAGGATGGTGTCCCATTCCTGTGCTATGGGGTACTTGCGCAATCCTTCTGTTTCTTCTCTGTGCAATGTAGTGCTCTCAGCTTGCGCCCACACCGTTAGGGATCGCACCCAGCTGATGTATGGCGGGGGATCACTGTGTGTCCATCTCTTTGTGATTAGACGCTTCGCCGTTATTAAGCCTAAATCTGTGAATCTGGAGATCACCGTGTTTTTTTTTTCACGCTTATATAGCCCTAATATACATATTTCCCATCTGTATTGCAGCGGCGCCTTGGCGCACCTCACTAATGTCTCCGTGACTGCGTGCCAGTATGACTGGAGTGTGGCGCAGGACCAAAGCATATGTAGCAGGTCTGCACCTACCAGGTGACACCGTGGGCAGGCTGAGGTAGTGACATTGAAGTATTTGTTAATTTTGTCCGGGGAGAGGTACGCCCTGTGTATTACATATGTCTGTATGAGCTTGAATCTTGAATTACGCGGTACATGTGTGGAACCGGCGATGATCATGTCCCATTCCCTACCCGTCCACGGTGTTCCCCTATCCTCAGCCCACCTCTCGCGAAGACTTGTTAGTGGCTTCAGTGTGCATGCTAGGAGTGCACCTACCAGCCAATGGACCACATGTGAGCCCTCTCCCATGACATGCAGGTATTGTATGAGCAGGTGTGTATGTGGCTCTGTTGTCATATCTCCCCAGGCCGTCGACAAAATCCGCTGTATAGCAGCGTATAGGAGGAATTGTCCGGCTGGGATACCAGTTTCCGTAACCAAGGAGTCAAAAGTTAAAAGAGTGCCCTCCTCATAAAAATCTCCTATCGTTTCTATGCCTGCCTCGTGCCAGGTTGTCAGCTCCGCGTCGGTCACTTTCTCCTTGCCTCTCGGAGTTCCTGCTAGCGGTATCGATGGGGCTTAAGGGGGCATGCCCCGAGTCAATTGAAGACTCCGTCGATAACACCTGTGGGCTAATTCCACATATAACTGAGGCGGGCGGGGAGGGCGAGTAATAGGGTGAAATAAATAATATAACTGTGATTGCGTCCACGCTGGGGAGACCGCAGCGGTGTCTTCTAGATTCTTACCGCTCATCCACCCTGCCACCCACTGCAGCTGGGACGCTAGGTAGTAGAGTTCCATATTTGGAACTGCCAGTCCACCACTGCTTGTCGGCGCGTACAGCTTCCACAGTGCTATTCTGGGCTTGCCCTTGTTCCAGATTAAGCCACAAAATACACTCTCTAGTTCTTTAAGTATCTTGACCGGAACATACACAGGGAGGTTTGAAAAATAATATAACAATCGTGGCAGTATTATCATCTTTGTTAAAGTGACACGTCCCGTGACACTCAACGGGAGGGTTCTCCAGAACTGCACCTGCGCTTTAATTGCAGTAATGGCTCTCAGCAAATTGCCGTCAAGTATGTCAGTAGGGGATCTATACACGTAAATGCCTAAATATCGGAACGTGGTTGGGTACCAGGTCAGAGTGGTGCCATTGATAGTTATGTCCGTTATGGCCATAGTGTCTCGAAACAAGTATACTCCCGATTTTGACCAATTCACACGGAGCTCAGATATCTTCTCAAATTTTCGGAAAATGTCAGCTATGCTTGGGGGTACATGCTGCAAATCCCTTATGTACAATAATAAATCGTCTGCGTATAAAGAGACTGTATGTAGTCCATCTCCCAGTGGTATACCCCAGTTCACGCCGCTTTCTCGAAGAAGTACCGCTAGGGGCTCCATTGCGAGCGAGAAGAGTAGTGGGGACAGCGGACATCCTTGTCGCGTCCCACGCTTTACGCATAGTGCTCCCGAGAGTAGCTTGCCTGTTTTAACCCGGACCGTGGGGCGTTGGTATAGGAGCCGCACCATATGAAGGTAGCCGTCTCCTAGGTCATATTTACGCAGTACTGCGGCAAGATATGGCCACTCCAGGGAGTCAAAGGCCTTCTCCAAATCGAGTACCAGACAACCAGACCTTGGCCAACCAGGGGACGCGTATTTCTGTACCCTAAAGAGTCTACGTATATTCAGGGACGTGCACCTAGTAGGAACAAACCCGTTTTGATCAGGGTGTATTAATGTCTTTACTAACGGGGCAATGCGTTTGGCCAGCAGAGATGCAAATATTTTGTAATCAGTGTTTAGAAGCGCTAGCGGGCGGTAAGAACCAAGAAGTTCAGGGTCTCTGCTAGGTTTCAACAGGGAAACCAGCAGCGCTTCATTCTGCGTGGCCGCGAGAGCAGAATCCTCAATGACGGCTTTATATAAAGTCAGTAACTGTAGTATCAGGGTGTCCGAATATGCCTTATAAAACTCTACTGGGAGGCCGTCAGGGCCCGGCGACTTGCCATTTGACAACGAGAATATGCTCTCCCTGATTTCCTCTGGCGATATGGATTTATTCAGGTCCTCGACTTGTTCCGGAGTGGGCTGCGGCAATGTTAGGCCTTCGAGGAAGGCTTGGACATCAGGGAGCGTAGCTTGAAGTTGGGAGTCATATAACGTCTTGTAGTGAGATGTAAATGCGTTGTGTATGTCTGCTTGAGTGTATACTGTTGTGCCCTGGACTGTACGTATGGACGTAACCGGCGAGGTTGCCACCTCCTGGCGAATCAGCCACGAGAGGAGTTTGCCCGCATTGTCACCCTGCTGGTGCGTCCTAGCAGAATGCGCCGCATAATTTAAACAGCGCAGTCTGTCCAGTAATCGAGAATGTTCTTCTCTATCGTTAGCTAAGGAGTTGGCGGTACCACCAGTTTCCCCGCGCTCACCCACGAGCAATCTCGACTCTACGTTAGTTAGGTCCCTTTCTAGCTGTCTTCGCATTCCTACTTGTGTCCCCAAGCAATGACCCTTCATCACCACCTTAAATGCATCCCATTCCAGTTGCGGTGTGGAAGCCGTACCAGTGTTGTCGTCAAAATATTGAGCTGCGGCGGTAGCTAGTGAGTTTCGAAAGTGCGCATCTAATAAGGTGTCAGGTTGCAACCTCCAAGTTGGGACTGGCGGCATGATAGGGTCCCACCCCAAATCCAATACATGGGGATTGTGGTCCGAATGTGTCCGACCCAAGTAATGTGTCGCAGTAACATTCGGTAGCAGGGCATGTGAGATCATAAAGCGGTCTAGGCGTACGTGTAGCCTGTGCGCTCCAGAGTAGTAGGAATATACCTTGTCTATCGGGTTCCGATTCCTCCATGCATCTGCCAATCGCCACTGCACCGCCCAGCTTTGGAGCGCTCTCATTGCATTAGTCACATTTGTGCCCGCAAGGGGGGGGGAACGAGCGATCCAGGGCAACATCTAACACACTATTGTAGTCCCCTCCTAGTATCATGGGTGTGTCATGACAAGGCACCAGTATTTGTGAAATGTTATCTAGGAAGACCCCCTGCTCTGTGTTGGGGGCGTAGAGCGACACAATCAAAATTGACCTGCCGTCCAATGTGCCCTTCACCACCACATATCTACCCTCCGCATCTATTTTGGTATCAGTGACTTTAAAGGGAAGCCCTGGTCTGACCCATATTAAAACCCCCCGTGCAAACGCTGAGTAACCCGTGGCGTATAGCTGTCCCCTCCAGCGCTGGTGTAAATGTACTAATTCGGATCTGGGCAAGTGCGTCTCCTGGAGAAGAGCAATTTGTATGTGGTGTCTCTTGAGATATGAATAAATCAGGTATCGCCGTGACGGGGTGTGTATTCCTCTCACGTTCCATGTTCCTATTTTAACTGACGACATGATACTCAGAAAATATTACCAGGGAGAAAACAAACGGATAAGCCCCTATTGAACTAGTCATCTCAATCAACAGGGACAGTAGCACTGTGAGCGCTTCGATGGTGAAGTTGCTGCACTTCATGCACAAGCTTATAAGAAATGGCGTTCTGAACAAAAATACGTATAGGAATAATTCCAAAAGGGCGTAGATGCAACGAGCAGCCGTCCAAACTATGCATAAGAGCAACATTCTATCAGTGTCTAGGGGGGTGTGCTATACACTGTGCTATGAGCAAAGAGTTTTGTGGTCTTTGTTTCAGCGGTTCGAGAAGTTCCCTGGCTTCTGGCTAGCTGTAATAAGGCAGAGGCTGGGGATTACTCTGTAATTATATGCAAATGACGACAGATGAATATAGAAAATATAACTAGTATCAATGTCCTGCAACCATCTCACTAACCCTGTCACTTCATCAACCATCCCACCCCAGGTACACAGCGTCTCAGAGACATGCATCAGTAGTTATTGCTCTGTGCGGCCCGATGATTAGCAGGGGATACTTGCTTGCTCGATCCACCCTCTGGCATTGCATCTCGCCGTGAAAGACTGCGCTGCACACATTATATAATGCCTCCAGCTGTTTGTGGGGTGACATTAGGCAATTCACATGAGTCCTGCGAGGCTGGCACGTCATCAAACAAGTCTTCATCACTGGCCTGTTCTCGGTGGCTTGATGTGGAGGCGACTTCCTTTACTGTAGAACCGTTGAGGTCTGCCACTGCCTGGAGGGCCTCGCGCTGTCCATTAAGTACTTGGTCTTTGTCCGGGCCTACGTGGTGGGCGCTCTGCCGCTGCGCCCGTCTTCGCTCCACTCTGCGACGACGGGAAGGCGCGCCACGCGTCTGCGCCCTCTCGCCAGCAGCCGACTCCCCAGGGCCCGTGGGGGCGAATGTGTCTATCAAGTCCCCTGCCGATTCTGGAGTAGTGAAGAAGTGCGTTTTCCCATTCGCAACCACTCTCAGCCGAGCTGGAAACAATAGCGAGTATTTGAGGTTCTGTTGGCGGAGACGTCTCTTAACTGCCATGAATGAAAATCTCTGCTTCTGGACCTGTATTGTGTAATCCGGGAAGAACATTGTCTTGTGGTTGTCTACTTGAATGTCTTGTAGCTTCCTTGCTTCCTGCAGGATTACGTCCCTGTCTCTGTAATTGAGCAGTCGGATTAGGAATGGCCTCGGATTTGAGCCTGCGGGCAGGGGTCGCGTGGGTACTCTATGTGCACGTTCCACCACGAAAGAGGATGATAGGGCCCCTTCGGGCAGCAGCGAGCGCAGCCAGGTTTCAGCATACGTAGCTGGATCTCTTCCTTCCCTCCCCTCCGGCAGGCCCACTACGCGAACATTGTTTCGGCGTGCCCGCCCTTCGGCCTCTTCGACTTTGTCCTCGAGAAATTCCACTCTGTTGAGCAGGTTTTGCACATGTTTGTCTGCCGCTGCCACCTGAGGAGTGACATCAGCAATGGCGGCCTCCATCGAGGCAGTGCGGTCCGCTAGTTTTCTATGATGCACGCAGGTGGGTAATGTCTATTGTCACTTTATCTATTTTATTTTCGAGAGAAGTACGGGTTTGGTTGAGCGTTTCTCCCAGCTTCTCTACTGCCGCAAGTACCGCGTCTAACTTGTTGGAGGTCAGGTCATTGTGGGTTTGCTCCGCCATTTTACCTGGCTTGTTCTTTGATAACAAGGGTGGTGCCAGGATGCCGCCTGCTCCTATCTTTGCGCGTGTCCCCTGAGACATTGGGCACGGGCCACGTGCACTTAATTGTCACAAGCTTGCGAGTGCGCGCTTACCCCCCCCCCGTCTCTCAGACACCAACTCACGGCGGTGGTCCTGCGCGCCGAGCGGGACAGTGTGCAATGGAGCGGTAACAGTTTCTTAATGCGACCTGGCCGACAGAGTGCAACCACAGCCCAGCACCATGGGGCGCCGCCGGTCCGCAGATGCTCCCCCGACCTCAAGGAGCAGCGGAACACGCAGTATGCGACAGGGCGCACACGCAGCCTCCCATACAGCAGGTGTGTCCAGCCCCAGTTCACCGATGTAGTCTGGACATTGATCTGGTGCCCAGTGGGCGGGCCCAACAGTCGCAGCTCAGCTCCTGGAGCAAGGTAAAGAGATGGGACAGGGGGCGGAGGGGGGCCACCTCAGGAACCACAGTGCAGCCACACCCTCCGGATCACACCCCTATCCGGTCGCCGTGTCACTCACCGCCACCTGCGCGGTACCTGTGGATCCAATGAGTCTGGTCCGCAGCAGCTCTCCCGCTCCGTGTCTCCTCGGGGTCCCGGCTCTTCAGCTCATTCCTCTGGGCCTTTGCTGGCCCCTTATGTGTCCACCCTTTCCGGCGTCGAAGCTCCGACGCGAGGGTCTGTGTCCTCCGGTGGCCTCGCCGATGGGGAGGGTTGTCGGTTGGTCTGGGCCTCAGGATCGGGGAGGCGGTGCCGAAGCGCCCCCCTGCTTGGCGGTACAGGGGTCTCAGTGCGCCACAGGCCGCCGCTTATGTAGGATTACCGCAACTCCCCGGGCCAACACCCCTCCGAAGCAAGTGCACTGTTCGCTGCGGCCTCGTATGGGGGCCCGACTCCGGACCCACCTAGGCTGCGCCCCCGGTCCGCTGCGGGCGTTTCCGGCGGCACTCAGGGTTGGGCATCTCGAAGCAGGGCGAGGGCCCCGAGCGGTTCCAGGTCTGCTTCAGAACCTCGGCACACGCCCTGATGTCGTAGCGGCAGATTGCAGCTCCCACTATGCAGTCGCGGGGAAATACTTCGTTGCGGCGAGTGCATCCGCCGATGCGGCCTAGTTGGCAGTGGTCATCCCCGGGCTCGCGTGGATCGCTCGCCGCGGGTCCGCCCAGCGGCGCGCAGGGTCAGGAGCCTCGATGCAGGGTAGGATCGCCGATTATCGCCAGGCGCACCCCGGAGCCTCAGCCCATGCCCAGGCGCTGCGTCTGTGAATCCCAGCCTCTGCAACGTAATTGTACCGG
Organism: Calotriton arnoldi; assembly: GCA_963921515.1. Lineage (NCBI taxonomy): Eukaryota > Metazoa > Chordata > Amphibia > Caudata > Salamandridae > Calotriton > Calotriton arnoldi. Next base: position 26,346 of record CAWUFW010006722.1, on the reverse strand, counting down.
AGAATTAAGGCCAGTGCAGGGAGTCTCCGACGGAGCTCTAATCGAGCACGTCTTGCTCCATTGCTGGCTTAGCCACGCCCCCTTTAATAATGTACACTTAATATAGAAATAATATAAACTTTTTTTAAATAACATTATAGCAATATTTTAACACTTAAAAAAATAACAACAATAATATTAACAGAAAAAATCTAAAAGTGTCAATATTAAAATTTAAAGTACAGCAATAAATATAAAAACATGTTTTCTAAAAAAAATATAAATGTTCAAAAAACAAAATATTAAAAAACAAAAAAAATGAAATACCAATATCGAAAATAGTACAAATCCATTTTAACCAATATTAGGGAAACAGCTGGAGTTTCGGGGGGTTTCATTTAATATTCCTGCTTCAATTTATGCAATAGGGAAGGAGTTGGACTTCAGAATGGTAAGATTCATTATGCCCAGTACAGTTTAAGCAGCAGTAAGGAAAGCATTGGAATTCAGAGGGGCTAGCTTTATTATTCCCTCTCCAGTTTAAGCTACTGTAGGGAAACTGTTGGACGTCAGAGGGGTTATGCTAGAAGTAAGGTTTCTGGTTGGCTAAGGTATATACCCAAGCCAGGCAGAACCCACCACTCCAGTTCGGGTAAGCTAAATACCTTACTAGGATAACCTGTGCTCACCCTCTGGTAGCTTGGCACAGAGCAGGCATGCTTATCTCAAAGGGCAATCTGTATAGTATTTGTGCGACACACACACAGTAACACAATGAATACACCACAAAAAGACTTCACACTGGTTTAGAAGAATAGCTTTCTGTATTTCGAACAAAACAAGACCAGAATGATAAAAATCCCATGCATACTTTTCGAGCTATGCATGTTTAAAAATCACATTAAATGCAAGTTACGAATATCTTAAATGTGCAGGAGAATACAGTGTTTAACTTAACACTGACGTCTAGCAGGTTAGTTGCGATCACTCGGGACCTGGGTGACTGACAGGAGACCTGTCCCTTGATGGTGGGGGCACCGATGCTAGGGACGAACCCAGCGTTGATGGGGCTGCACAAACACAAGGGGCCGTAGTGTTGGCAGGCCTCATGAGAGTGGCCCACGTCATTGAGGTTGGCTTCCTCCAGGAAGTGACGGCCAGTGATCATGCTGCTCCAGGGGGCATAGATGGCCGACGAGCCGTGTGTCTCAGGGGCGGCCCGGATCAGCAAGGCAACACGTCTCAAGAAGGCTCTGCTACGAGGCCAATGGGAATCCCAAGAATGTTGTCTTGGAGGGATGCAGTGCGAAACCTAGAGTAAGTGCTGATCTTGGGCACACACAGTGAGAGATCTGCAGCCAAATAGAAGTGATTGCTTTACTCACAAGCGGGTTTAGCGATCAGACGAGGTCTGATCTTTGTTGGAAGCCACCTACCGGACTCACAGGTGACGGAGTCCCATGGTAGGAGTAAGAAGGGGAAATCTTTGATGCCCCCGAGATTACCAGAATAGGGAGCAAGCTAACAAGCTCTTTGAGAATACTTTAAAGTCTGCACAGTACAAAAGTAGCAGGCAGCAGACCAGCACAGCAAGGCGGGTAGCAAAGTGGCAGTTCCCCCTGCAGCTCAACAATCAATTGGCCAACACAGCAGAGCAATTAGGAGAGTTGCAGTCCCTCCTTGCAGCAGAGCAGTTCCTTCTGGCAATGTGCAGACATCGAGCCAGCGATGTCTGGTTACAGGTCCAAAAAGTGACTGATTTCAGGGGGTCAGAGACCCAGTACTTATACCCAAAAGTGCCTTTGATGTAGGGGGTGACTTCAAAGGAACTCTCTGTAGTGCACAATGATCTCTCTCAACCCAGTCTTGTCTGCCAGGCTAAACCTGGGGGGTAAATCAGTGCTTTGTGTGAGGAAAGGACACAGCCTATTCAGATGTAAGTGGGACCCATCTCTCCCCCTTCCCGCCCAGGAAGGCTATTAGAGTGCAGATGAGTCCTCTGTCACACCCAGCCCTTCCTGTGTTTGTGGCTGTCTAGAGGGAATGCACTAAGTGTAGCTGTCATCCAGCCCAGAAGTGTATTGGAGACAAGCTGTCAGGCACAAAGAGCAGTAGTACAAAGAAATGTCCACTTTCTAAAAGTAGCATTTCTAAAACAGTAATGTTAAATCCAACTTTACCAGTTGGGAGGATTTATCATTACCATTCCAAACATATGAAACATGATAAAGGAACTTCTCTGTGATCAGGAATTACAGCTTAAAAGTATATTAAGGAATTCCCAATGCTGGCCTCTGAGAGGGGTAGGCCTCACAGTTGTGAAAAACGAAATAGGCTGTTTGTCACTACCAGGACATGCAAAACATAAAGGTACATGTCCTCCCTTTTACTTACATGGCACCCTGCACATAGGGTTACTTAGGGCCTACCGTAGGGGTGACTTATATGTAATAAAATGGGAGTTTAAGGCTTGGCAAGTCATTTTGAATGCCAAGTCGAGGTGGCAGTAAACAGCACACACAGGCATTGCAGTGGAAAGCCTGAGACAGGGTTGAAAGGCTACTTCTGTTGGATGGCACAATCAGTGCTGCAGCCCACTAGTAGCGTTTGAGGTACAGGCCCTGGGTATATGGTATACCACTTTACAAGGCGCTTGCACATACAACAAATATGCCAATCAGGTATATACCGATATCATCATGTTTAGGGGAGAAGCACATGCACTTTAGCACTGGTTAGCAGTGGTAAAGTTCTCAGAACCCTAAGGCCAACAAAAAAGAGGTCAGAAAAATAGGAGGAGGGAGGCAAAAAGTTTGGGGGACCATTCAGAGAGGGCCATTTTCCAACAGGTTATAGTTTCTCTACCCACTCCAGTCTATTTAACAGTAGGGGAACTGTTGGACTGCGAAGGGGCTAGATTTACTATTCCCACTCCAATGTATGCAAAAGTAGGTAAAGTGTTGAACTCGAAAGGTTAGATTTGCAAATCCACTCCAGTCTAAACAACAGAAGGGAACATGTTGGGCTTTGCAGGGATTGCATTAACTATTCTTAACCCAATGTATGGAACAATAGGGAAAGTGTTGATATTTGTAAGGATTACTTATACAATTCCAACTCCAAATTTTTTTTTAGAATCATAGAAATACCTAAAAACAATATTTTTTTATCATAGTTTATATAAAAGTGAATACAATATAAACTTAGAAAAATACTAAATAATTAAACAAGTAGGTTAATTCACTTTCCACTCTACAACCCAAAAAAACATAAAATATATAAAAAGTATTTGACATATTACATAAATAAATTAAAGAAATAAAATGTAAAAATATTAAAAATACATGTTATAAATATTATTAGTAAATACATCTTAAAATTAAAACATGCAGCCAAATAAATAAATAAAACAAATATTTTAAACAATAAATAAACAATTGGCAATAAAAATTAAGATTAACAATTAAATAAAAATATAATTTCAATAACTTTCCATCCAATTCCACTACAAACCTAACAATCCGCAGCTAAAATATAGATTACTCAAAAGTATAAAAATTAAAATATAGATTACAATTTGCAAACTAAATTCATATAAATAATATAACAATCTAATAATTACACTATCTAAAAACTAGTAATCAATTAAATATTTAATTTACAATGAAAACTCAACATACAAATTAAAATTATTATAACTGAATTAACTTCCCCTCCCTGTTCCCCTACAAACCCAACAACATGCAGCTAAAATATAAATCACTAATTTAAATTTAAAAAATAAAATTAAAATGGGCAAGTTAAAGCTAAACAAATAAAATATCAAATAAATAATTAAATAATTTACATAATTTATAATCAATTGAATATGTAATTACCAATAAAATATAATTAACATTAAAATAGTTATAATTTAATTAACTTCCACTCCATTCCCATACAAACCAGCAACTTGCTACTACAATATAAATTACTAATTACATTTAAAAAAATTATACATTTAAAATGACAAGCTATAATGTTAAAAAATGAGAACATTTATTCTAATAATATTGGCAGTTAAAATGAATACACTAACTAATACAGAGTAAATAAATAAATAAAATATTCATAAGAGATTAACAATATTAAGTACAACGATGTTCTGGAAAATTGTTTTATAGGCAAAAAAATGATATGCTGGCCTTCGATATTCTGTTCCTTGATATTTTGGTGCTCCCAATCTTTTTGAAGTGATATTCACGTCACACGATATTTTTAATCACCTGGGGGAAGCTCAATGCTGGGAATAAAATTGGTTAACGTGAAGTTCATTAAACCTCACCCCAGAGCATTCCCTGCAGCACAGAATTGCAGCAGACGTTACACGCAGGGCTCTAGCATTGCTTTGATTTATGCCCAAAGATTCCATTGTGGTGTTTGTCAAGTTTCAAGGAAGGCTTAATTAAGATTTATGACAAGAAACCCCGGCAGGAGGCTGAAGTTCTCATCGTTGGAAATCTGTACTCAGGGAGAGTAGTCCATTCGAATCAATGATTGATGATTTTGGATTGGATCAGGGGGAGTTGTCCATTCGAATCAATGATCAATGATTCTGGATTGTGGGTGAGTCAATTCACGATGTAAAATGCACTAATGAAGGCTGCAAGATGAACTGGAGGGAGGAGAAGAACAAAATCCATCAGGTTCGAGGCAGTAAGATATTGACTTATGTGTAAGGTAGGCGACCAGTGACATATCTCTACCTGCTTATTCTGGACAGATGTGCCGATTTGAAAGTAAAATGGGAATACAGGCTCAAGAAAGAGCCCAAGGAAAAGACTGGATTGATGTCTTGGACTATACTAAAGGAGTGACAAAGAACTCTAGATTTAAGTTGACCGAAATCAACTATTTACATCAAAGCTATCTCCCGCAAGAATAACCCATATATACTGTCCATGGTGCACAGGCAGACTTCTATCATATGGTATGGGGGTGCGCAATAATCAGACGGTACTGGAAAGAAATACTCACCATTGTCACAGAGGTGTCGGGCAAGACGTTGGAAATCACACCGCAGTTGTGTCTGCTGTGGCTAGGTCCAAACACACCAAACATGTATGTGGGGTTGTGGATCTTGCTCTTGACATCGCCAAACGAAATTTAGGCATGGGTCGGAAAACAAATAGTGGTTGCATGGTGTTAGTAAATGGGTGATGGCTGAGTTTACTACGCTCTTGGCCTAGCAGAGGCAAGGCAGCAAGAATATTGAGAGTGATGTATAGGACAATATACTGATGGCTAAAACACATGAGTTGCCACCATAAATGCCCTGGGTGATGCTGAGACATATTGGTTCTGGACGGAAGATGAATATCAACAGAATAAAGTGTGGAGAACATCGTGCTATGTAACTTGACAAATATGCTATTATGGCTAAATAATGTATTAGAGAGTAAATTGGAACAAAACAATACAGGTGATCAGACCATGTGGAGAATGATCACAGAATCACTCTGGTTGACAAGGGAATGCTGTTAACTTCTTTAAAATGTTATTGTATATTTTTTTTATCTTTTTCCCCCTTTTTTCTCTTCTCTTTCTTTTTTCCTTTTTACTTATGATTGAGTTGCTTATTCTACGGTTAATAGCAATACAACACTGAGGGCCTGATTCACAAAGGGCCTCCTCAATCGTGGCGAAGGCCCAGGAGTCATGGGGGAATCCACAGAATGAGAATTCTGCCCGAGTGAGGAGACTCCCCCACGACTGCGGGGCTCCGCCATGAGTGCGGAGCCCCTTCGTGAATAAGGCCCTATGCTTTGAAATAATGTTCTACACATACCCGAACCTTTGTGATTTGACCTACTGGTAAATCTTACAAAGAAATGAAAAGAGCAATTGGAAAGAAAATAAGGTTAATTTTTTAGAATTTTTCTAAGGACAATGTCACTGCACACGAAAAGAACACTGAGGATATCCTTCTATATTTGCTGTTCCCTAATTTGAAATTACAAGTTGTGCAAAATTTGCAAGGGTTTTCACCATGTTAATTTCATCTTGCGAAATTTGCATGGAGATCAGAAAGAGGAAACGTTTGCAGAAATCAAATGCAGGAACTTCTATTCCACATGTTCTCCCTCATTTCGTCCTCTTAATCAATTACCTAGGCAACTCTGTGGTGTGGTCATGGATTTACCTGGGACAATATTACCCCAATGTGAAACTGGCTAACAGAGAATAAGGGACTAACAATTTTTTGGTGACGTGTCTCTTCAACAGAACACGTTGTCTGTATCAAGTAAGAAATTGTGCAAAATAAGTTGTTGCAAGAGTCACAACAGATTTTAACAAGTGGCAAAAAGAAAACCTTGCAGCCTTATGAAACTGAATGCTTCCTTAACCTGGTTGACCGCTGAAATTTTGTGGCACGTGACAATGACTTTACAACATCTTGCATTTGCTCTATCCTTGATAAAACACTCCCTTTTGAAAAACTCCAGACTTTAGAATCACTTTTCCTGCTCCATCCTCTCGAGTATCAGGCATAGACTCAAGGGCCTCTTACCTTTTGTTGATCCCAAAGTGGGCAATCTCACCACCAGTTTGAGTTTAGGCGATTGTCCTCCAACCTCTGCGGTTATCTCCATGAGAAGAAAGTTCTCGAGCAGTTCCTTAAGGTCCAACTCCTCTTCACGGCCTTCCACCCGAAAATCCTTCTCAATGTCCTTCTCAGGTTCTTCACTGTCTCCACTCATGTTTCTAGCCAGGCAATAGAGATTACTGCACAGATCTGAACTGAAGTCCTCAAACTGTGCTTTTTCAAGGAAATTTAAAGTGATTTACGAAATACTAATCTTGCCCTTCATGTACTTCAAAATCTGTTCCGGTTCAGTCACTGTTGTTGAGGTAGTTTACAATTCGGTCCAAACAGCACCATTGTGTCTTACATTTTGTTGATTTTCCTATGCATCCTTTTCTAAACAGCATAAGCACCTTCTCCACCTTGGTCAATTCCACAACTGAATATTTTGTCTTAGGGCCCGATTACAATGTTGGGCGGACTGCCACCGACAGGCCATCGGTGGCGGTCCCCCTGACATCCAGAGTATTGGTCGGACCACCGGAATACAATGCCGGCAGTTGGAGCGATTTGGGCATGGGGGAAAGACCACCACCTCTGACAGGCCCAAGGAGCACGTTGGGGCGGCGGTCGGACTGTAATTCCTACAATGGGGGTGGTGCGTAGGGATTACAACGTCCATTTCCCTGTGCCTTTACATGGCGGTCCGACTGCCATGTGAAGGCAGAAGGAAAAGGGCTTTGGGGGCCCCTAGCAGGGCCCTGTCCCCAGTAGTCCTCCCCTCTGGAGCGCAGGGGCAGATGTGGTGCCCCCCAAACATCCTTGCACCATGTGACAGGCACCACATGATGCCTGGCACACGGTGCGTGGATGTTCAAAAACATCCCTTTTTCCATTGCAGCTTGTGCTGCAGTCCTTTTCCAGGCCGCAGCACAAGTGGCAATGAAAAAAGGGATGTTTACAACTGCCTGCATGGCAGTCGTATCCTAATTGGGCTGTTGGGACTGTCAATTCCTTGTTGGACGGTCTTGAGCCTGAAACTATGGCAGTCAGACGCTCATCCAACTGCCATCGTAATGAGGCCCTAATTGTCTTCTAAGCAACACGTTTCTGTTACTAGGGGCACCACTGGAAGAATTATTAGGGAATATAAATCCCAATTTCTTTTATGGGGTCTTCAGACCATGGAAAGCTACTCACTCTAGGATGCCCTACCAGTTACCAAGTAACTGTGAGCATGCCTGTGACATTTTTCATGGTCTATTGAGCAAACATTATAGAGTGATGGAGGAGTGGAACTCAAAGCTGATGCTCCTCTGTTTTCCATCCTCCTCAGGGTTGCAGACCTTTACTGAAGACCTTCCCAGCTGATCTTAGATAATGCCACCAACCATCACGATTCAGAAAAATTGAGCAAGAAAATTTTGGCTAATGATGGGTTTCCTCCAGACCACACCTGCCTGACAACACATCTGTTCTGATTCTGAGCAGCTGCTTATGCCACAAGGGATTCAGTTGCATAATTGCTGTCTTCAGAATCTCACCTCTTCTATACCCAGAAGTATGCCCATATCACTCAGATCTCGCCCTCAGCTGGGCCAGGCGACATTTCCATTACACTGGCATAATCTTGGATAATTTTGTTAATTTCAGGCTACACTAGTTATGCGAAATTCCTGAAATTATCGTATTGTGCCAGGTCACACAATTTCACACCATTTGCAGCAAAAATGTAGTGCGAGCAAAAGGCAGTAACACAAGCAATGTGAGAAGCTGCTGTTTGCAGTACTTTAGTTTTTCCCCAATTTCTTTAGCGTGAAATGTGTTCTCTAATCCAAAATGGGCGCTGGGACACATTTCCCACTAAAATATCGCACCACATGCCAGTTTTGAATTTTGTGTAACTAGGCCTAATTTCAAGTAATTTTTCTGAAATTTTGTGTGATTACACAAAAGCAAATTGTGTAAATGTGGCACACCTCTACCCTCATCTATATCCAGGAGGGGTGGAGTCTTATCATTTTGTCATTTTAAGACCCACCACTCGTCTACACCTTTGCCAATTCACTAACTGGGACACGGGAAGCCACTTGCAGTGCAAGGAGCTAAAAAACAAATGTGACCATGCTTCAAATCATGGCACCAAGCATCAAAGGAGCATATTTCTAAAAATATTTCAGTTCATCGCTAAGAGCGGAATAGTCCCTGCTCACAGACCTTCGTCCACAGCCCTTGGCATCTGTCTTGCACGCTCCCAACTGAGAGTTAGTCAAATACTTTGGTGAACCAGATATGGACTTGGAGGAATTATTCTCACATCTGATCACATGATGTAGTTGCAGCCTCACTGCTTACTGTGCTTCCATCCCAGCACAGGTGCAGGACACTTCTGGGCAATGAGGCCCTCCCGGCACTTTAGCTCTACCGGAACGTCCCTTTTTTGACGTTCCGGTGGCGTAATGTGCCACTGGCATATTTATAGGGCCACGTAAAGCCACATTACATGGCTATTCATGGCCTTATAAATATGTGCCCCTTTCACGCAGAAAACTGCGTGAAAGGGGCGTTTCATGGGTGTTGCTGGGGGCGTTCCCAGCAACATCCATGGCTTTTTGACACTGCCCCAGATTTATGAGAAGTTGTAAGTCTGAGGCTGTGCCAAAAACTTACACCTCCTGAGAGGAGGTGTAAGGGAGGCAGAACGAGGTGAAATATCTTTATTTCTCCTCATTTTTCCTTTTTCTATGTGTGCAGCATTCTGCAGCACACATAAAAAGAGGAAAAGGCCCCTTGTGATTGGTTTCCCTTCCTGCACAAAAATAATCATCCCCGCAACGCAGGCACCCTTGCACCATGCTGCAAAGGTGCCTGCGTTGGCGATCGGCAGCCCATTGTGCGCCAGCGAGGCGGAAAAGGACAGGAATGCACTGTATCTAATAGAAACGGTGCATTTCTGCCCTTTTCTTTTCCCGTAGGGCAGTGCCAGGGCCGGACTGGGAACCGCAACTGGCCCTGGCAAAGTGCTCGGCTGGCCCCCCTGGGGGGAGGGGGGTGCAGCCGAGCTGTTTGTGAGGGCCGATTTTGTTACAGGGGGCCAGTATTGCCGACCCCCGGTAACAAAAACGGCCCCACAGGGGCCAAAACCGGCCCCCACCCTGGCGGCTCACCGGGGAAACGCCCGGTGCCCGCTACGTCCAGTCCGGCCCTGGGCAGTGCAGCAGCAAGGCCTGCTGCACTGCACTACGGCAAAAAACCCGTAAATGAGTGCCTTCTCTCAAAGACAGAAGAGGTTCTCATGCCTGTGATGGATGAATGTTTACTTCAGGATGTGTCTTTAAAGAACTAGTGCTGTAGAAGGCTTAGAGTAACAAGTCTTTTAATGAGTTCACCATCTAAGAGTGCGGTACACAACTTTTTGAAGAGTTCTGGTTATTCCTAGTTACATTCATCCATTTGTGACTGGGGCTTGTAAATAAATTGGCCAGAGTATTGCACCCCTCTGGTTTGGTATGTGATCCTTTATTTGGAAAGGCACACTTTTGGGTTAAATGTCCCTAACACAGTTTCCTTGTGACAACCTGCTCTTCATTTTAACACTCTGAATGACCTCGTTGTTTCCTTGCTTGGGAGATTTGTGTCACAAGTCCCTCAACAGATGTTCTGCATAATTTTGGAATGTTTATCAGGATTGTGCTACTGAACATCTACACCAACAATATTGTGGTATACGAATATCGAGGGGCAAAATATTGAAAGGTAACTGCATATTAGGTAGTACAGATAGTGCTAATTTCATATATACATACCTTGTAGATATATGTACCGCGTAGGTACATATATGTGGAGTTAGGTATAGAAAATCTAGACTTACCTATCAATATTTTTCCGATATTTTGTCATCTGTATTCTGTCCCGTCAATATTGTAGATTTGATATTCAGGGCAGTGCCGTCTTAACGCATGGGCACGCTGGGCAGTTGCCCGGCGGCCCCACAAGCATAGAGGCCCCATGCAGACCAAAATGTAACACTAATTTTCCGTTAAACATTTTTATTCCTGTGAGTGGTTGTCTAGCAGGGCCCAGGGCACTGCTTTGCCCGGGGGCCTATAATGCTGTTAAGACGGCCCTGATTCAGGGGAGCATGCAGTTTATCAACAACAAAGTGCTAGTCTCTGTTGGCAATTTTTAGTGCAGATAAAGTGATGCTCTTTTTATCATGAATGGCTAATATCGCCAAGAACTGCTGTAACACAATTGATGGTCGGTGGCAGCTAATTAATAGACATTGGGGAAGCAGGTCTTTTCACCTGCACAGCAGTGGGGTGCTTATCGCCTATCCCTATGTAAAACTGTGCAGTGTGTCATGACTGCATCCCCGGATTCTTACGTATATTATGGAGTATGCACGGAAAGTGATTGGTTACATGAGATCCATTGTTTGGAGTCCTACTATATGTATGTAACTGCCTGCTACGGTTTTGGGGTGCTCCATAGGCTTTAGGAGTAACCAGAACTTCCTTCTCCCCTTTTCCTGTCTGACACACAGCACTCACTGCTCCTTTGCTTCCCCCTCCTTCCCACAGAAACTATTTTGAAGGCAAATGCACACCTCTGGAATCACATCCACTCGAGTGGAGCAAAAGGTTTCCTTCGCTCACCTCTCGGACCAGGCATGCGGCCAGAGAGGCTTAAACAAGGACCAGGACTGTGCACAAGGGTGAGCTCAAGGCTTCCCAGCCATCCTCCGCAGAAGTTAGGGCCCGGCAATGACTTCTGATTGGGCAGGGGTGATATGAGTTTCAGTCTACAACCTGAGAGTGACAGTACCTCTGGTTGTTGGGTGCATTGAAGATATAGCACACCTGAAATGAATCCCATTTGTAGTGAGTGACTTCCATCAAATATTTGGAGATAACTTGAATATGAGTGGCCAGTTGGTGGAGGCTCAACCACCACTGGCCTAGATAAGAGCTAAGCCCCCTAGGCTTAGTCATTGCTCACCTTTTACTTGACAAGCTTTGCACACCAGCGATGAGAGAGGCAAGGCTCAGAGGCAGAGACATTGGCCGTTCTTCCTTCAGGGGTAGGGGACACATCCCGGGACCAAGGAGAGGAGAAGTCTGATACCGGAAGTAAGCAACATAGGAGGTAAGGGAGGAAGGAGGTAGATGGCCTGACGTAGACAATCTTGCCCAGAGCCCAATCCCAGCTACAGGCGCACTGATGTGAGGCGTTTGTAAAGACCAAGTCTACTGAGACCCAAGACCTGGGACTTGGCCCAAACGCAGCTTCGATCAGTCTGCGATAGATGGCAACCGCCAGCATTAGGACCCATGTGCCTTCACAATTGTCACTGTGTAAGAGAGCCTCTGTGATAGGACATTGTCTCCAGCATGAAGGGGCATCCCTTCACTGGCGCATAACAATATTTAGAGCAAAAATGGCTCCTCCAAGCATTCTTTCCAAGAAGACATGGAGCACGCTGTCGAGCAGCGGGTTCCACGGCGTGCTATGACTCCTCCTACAAGTAGTGAACACACCAAATCTGGAAGATCCAGCACTAACCTTCCCTACACACCAGAGTTTACAGTTTGGCCAATAATAGTAATAGTGCTGAGTAAATAGCTGAACCAAACAGAGGCTGCACCAATGAGAGATGTGTACATCTGCAGAGAGGATGGCCCCCTTCATAAGGCCAGTTGTTGTCAGGCACCTTGAGTAACAGCTAGCACCACCGGAATGCAACAGACACTACCCCAACCCCAGAGGCCTAACACAAAACAACGAGATCCCTCTGCAGAATGTGGTGTGGGGCCCCTGAAACTTCAATATCTCACAGACATCCTTAGGTTTTACACTGAATTGGGGGACTCTTGAAGGCCCCTCAGCGCCACTGGGGCCTGCCTTACGCCCCTTAACTTAACTGTCAAAGGGTTCATCAATGCAGACAAATACATATTTCATCAATGCAGATAAATTCATCTCTGTCATCAGTTCTCCATCTCTACAAATCACGTATAATAGGTATTCCAGAGTGCTCGTTTGTTTGAGAATGTCTATTTGGGTTTTGAGACCCACTCTGACGTCATTCACCCGATTTAACCCCTATATTTAAAGCAGCATTCTTCTTAAGTGTCTATTTCCTCGCTGGACATTTCTCGCTCTTGTCATGGCCGGGTAGCGTGCAAGGAAGATGCTGTGGTCACACGGGAGAGAGAAGCCATAATAAGATACTGAACATGTCACGCACTGTGCGGTGCCCCAGGGAATTAGTCAGCGCGCCCCCGCCCCCACAGAGTGAAGGCTGCCCCGCCGAGGGCTGGCTGCTGAGGGGCACCTGCTGTAAGGCGTTCTGGTGCAGTTCTCACACAAGCCCGCGGCCTGTCGATGAGTGGCGTGTTCCCCCATCAGGGCTGCACCTTACAACGCCTCGTTACACTGCAATTGTGCAAATGAGGCCGATGGATTTGTCATATTCATGAGGCCTTTTAAATGCCACAGCAGCAGACATTAGGGCGATTTATAGCTCCGGGCTGAAGAGGAGGAAGGGCCTTCTTAGAGCAAGGAACATCTTGAGACCTCTTCCAATGGAGGACCCTCGGAGTCGGTGATCCATGAAATAATGAAAAAGGGGGCACATCCGGTCAGGCAGGTTGGTTTGAGGGGAAGATGTTGTTTGTGTATTATTTATGGAGCTTAATCAATGCCGGCAGTGCAAGCTAAATGTACAGCTCGGTTCTGCTCTGTTAAATATCACACGTGAAGTGTCAAAAAGGGAATCTGCCTAATGGGGTTCGGTCAGATTGGGTCCTTCACCTCCAGATAGGGTTGGGGAGAGTCAGTCGTTTATCAAGAGAGAAGCAGATTGGCCTTAACATCAGTCACGGCTGCTGCCAATATGCAGTGGCGGGGTGGCGGGGCGGCGGGGCAGGAACAGTGACCGCGGCGGGGGCCTGTTTGAATGAAAAAAAATTAATTAAAAAAACGTACCTGATCCTGCTGCTGCCTCGCGCTTCGGTGCTCCTCCGTTTTCCTGCTGCTCCCAGAAGTCACTGGGACAGATACCCTTCCAATCCAGACGCTGCTTTCATACTATGAGAGCAGCGCCGGGATTGGCCTGAGCGGGCTGGTTTGACTCTCGGCTCAGGCACAGGGAGTCTGTGCCATTTCTCCATCCAGATGAAGAATAGAGCCCATTTATTCCTACGGCTGGGTTACAGAAACCTAGGTACACATGTCTGTTTGGCCGGCCAAAGACAGCCGGCCAAACAGACATGGGCATTTAGAAGTGCCCAAAGCACTCCATTCCTCCTCCCTCCCAATGGCCGGCCCTGCCCCTCCGTACATACGCTGGTTTAGCCAGCAGCTGAAAAAATAATAATAATAAAATATTGTTTTATTTTTCAGCTGCTGGCTCTGAGCCAGTGGGGCGATGCTCTTCCGCCATTGCGGAGGAGCCGCCGCTGCTTAACATTATCCAGCCTCCGCCCAGTCAGGTGGCTTTATTAAAGGCCTTAAGTATGGCCCAGTGCTGCTTTTCAAGCACTATGATCAGTAGTGACCATAAAGGACACGTCCAGGCACATCCCCTCTCCGAGAGGGCTGTCCCACACATGTCCACACACGCATTTCTCACAGGCCTCGCCAGTGAGGTGACCCTGCTAATAAAAGGGCGCACGTACACTCCCTCCAACTCCCACATATGTGAGTGTCTGTGTCTTTGTTGCCCCACAACACCTCCTTGGCATTGAGGGGTGAAAGACGCGTAGCTGCGGTCATGGGAGAGGGCCCATCTGCAACAGTAACCCAAGTAATCTGTCAGTGGTGGCCCTCGGGCTGGGGTATTGAAGCGCCCGTTCTCACTGAGATGCTAAGGAGAAAGTGTGGCTCCAAGAGGCCTGTCCTCAAGGTAAGACTGGGGCAGAAAATAGGCCTGGGAGTCAAATTAAAAGTGGCCCCATTAGCGAATCAGATAGCCCAAAAGATGGGTCACATTTGCAAATCAGGGCAGTTTGTAAAGACAAGCTTTATAGGTATTGTGCAAGGTATGGGAGACTGTATGCATTTCTACTTGCTTCAGGCAATGTTTGTGGTAATATCAGAGAAATGAACAGTAAAAACCGACCCACCAGACCAAACCTGGCCAATAACCAGCCAAAAAATTGGGCCACACGCTGACCTGTCAGACCAACCCTTCTGTCACTGCCTGATTGGCCTTTTGGCCAGTCTGACCCTGCCTGTCTCACAAAACAAAACATAATCAAAATTACTTTTCTAAGTTAGCCTCACAAGCATGTGTGCTAACGTGCAATATCAGCGTATGGCCACTTAAAAGGAGATACAGTCATCCTGCTTCACTCCTTTGTATCAGAGATAGAATTCAGATCTATCACTTTCATGCCCCAGTGGACTTCTGATACAATTGAGAACTATATTCGGATAAAAGAACTTGACATACCAAAAAGGATTTGCAACTGTACATGCTGACTGACTAGACAATCCCCACTCATCCAAACACAATAAATCTTCTAAGAAGAAAATGAAAATTGTGTGCTCATCAATGCGGGATCTGTATCAAAGAATCAACATGACATGCATGACCTCAACAAGGTCATGCAATCAGACTGCCTATGCATAACCAAAACTTGATTAGCAAATGACTCTTGGTGATTTGGAGCCTGTCCACAATCTTCAATACTATTGACCATGAGCTGATGATGTCATGCCCTTGAGCTGATGCATCTCAAGGGCACGGCAACCACTGAAGGGACCATTTTGCAATTCCCTTTTTGGAAATCTGCAGTGAAGGATTCTGGATGATCTCACCTGTAAGCATGTTCTGCATTGCCTCCAGCAGCCTGATGACACACCTCTCTGGCTCTCATACTCAGGCAGTATAGAGATACTCTTTAGAGTCATGAAGCCTGCCTGGCTGAAGATGCCACCTGTAAGAAATAAAAAGGTCAAGAGTCAATGAAGACAAAACACACCTCATGTTGATGGGTTCACAGAATCATTTGACAATGGGGCGAGGGAGTGTGAGTTATTGGTGTGAAGACCTCCCTGCTCCTCAGGTGCATCACCTTTGTGTCCTCTTTGGTTTCCATCTGATCAGGCATAATCTTCTTAGGGGTAAGAGAGTGGAAAGTTCCTAAGTTACAGGACTTGCAGCTTGGCTAGATATTTTTTATACTTTGTGGACTTCTTGAAGTGTGAAGCTCTCATAGTGAAAAATAAGACATATCAGTGCCCTTCAGCTGCAGCAACCCTTTGTTCCCACCGTAGCAAAGCAGAGACATTTTAAGGCATGGGCAAAATGGGCAATTGCCCAGGGTCCCCACCTTCCAAGGAACTCCTGGGAAAGGGAACATTTTATTTATTACACTTTTATCTATTTCTCTATCACAACCTTCACCATATGATTAAATTGTATTTGCCATCCTGGGCCTTGAATTATCAGAAAATGGGTAATAAAATTCGAACTTGTTCCGAACAGGGGCCCCAAAATATATTTTTGCCCCAGGCCCCCAAAATATTTTTGCTCCCAGCCCCAAAAGACAACACTGCAGCACAGGATAGTTTAGGGTAGTGCTTGATCTGCCTTAGCTTCTCAGCCCCATTCACCTGATCCAGGCTCCCACCTGACAGTGCACTATGGTGGCCCTCAAAAGCCCCCCTCATGTATTCTCCTATCAGAATGCTGGTGTTTGGGCGATGCTGACCGGCTGATTGCACGGTAGCCACTCCCCCCCTCCACTTCCGAGATGCCGGCACGTCAATGAGAGGCAGGAGACGCTGTATCGCGGCGAAATGGTAGCGGCTGACTCCCTGAGCAAGAGCGGGAGCTATCGAGGCTCCGGTGCCCATTAAAAAAAAAAAAAGCATTGGCATAGCCAATAGGTCTCGCCTTTGGGACCTTTTAAGGGTTTAGCCATGCAGCACATACATACACAGGAGGAAGGACACAGAAAAAAAGCCATGCAAATATACAAAAACAAAAATATACAAAAAAGAACACATACATAGGCATATCTACTCGCAAAGACCAACAGACCTGCAGCCAAGAACACTAACTCACCACCTAATATGAAGGGACCCGACCTGTGATCCTTACTCCTAGCGGTAAGTGACCAGTGAGTTGAAGTCTGCCAAGTCATGATTTTTGGGGTAATTATTGTTCGGGGAAAGTGATCACAGTGCAGACCGTCATAATCACAACCAAGTTTTATTCTCACCTTTAGTGTTACAATTATATGGCAAATGTGAAGTTTGCTTGTTCCAATGGGGATCCTCCAAGTAGTAAATCCAATTTATATTCCAGAACTGGTGATAGCCATCATTATCCACAAGAAAAATAAAATGGTAAAATGTTCATACCTTCCTTATCGTCACCAGCTACTTCAGCTAAGTAACAATAATAATGTCCTTTCATCTTCAAATAGAAAACCTTGCTTTCCGATTGTGTAGCTTTAGGAACCAGGTGGTTGTCCAAAAGACCCTAACATTAAAAAACAGTGATCATCATAAATCACACTTTATCTTCTCCCTTAGTGATTTTATAAAACATCTAATAATCAACAAAGCCACTGATGTTTAACAGTTAATGGAAAATCGGATTAACAAAAAGAGTGATGCCTTAATTTTATCTTGAAAACATCCAACAGCCTTACCTCATACCAACAAGGCATTTGCTTATGTAGCTAATCGGACAATCAACCGTTCTCAAAGACAGAAACCAAGTTCATTAAGGTACCAAACCGGGATCTCGTCCTGGAGATGCTAAATGCGAAACTTTCACTTGTCATGTTATGATAGAGGTCTATATCAATGTAGGTGGTACAGGAGGTACTTGGTGAGAGTTCAGAGGCAAGTAAAGCTAGATTTTTGACTTCCAAGGCAAGCGCTCCATCCGACCTCTTAGTTTTCTTTTCAACAAGCTCTGAGCAAGAGGAACACACTTTTAAATGAAAGGGTAGCAAATCAATGCAGGCTTTTATCCTAAAATTTAGTGCACAAATGGCGTGTGGCTCCAGAAATCGAAACCTCCAACTGAGTGATCAAGCTATACCACAGTACATCTGTACCCCTGACGGACAAAGGCCAGTGGGTGCAAGAATCATCCCACGAGTAAAATAAAAGTAAGCTGTGGCCATATACGGCATTCAGAGATTTAAAACTCTTAGAACTACAGCTGTGGACGTCTTAAACACATAAAAATGTATTTCTAAACAGGAATCAACTTTCAGTATGGGAAACTAGAATTTCACACAAACGTTGTTTCACCATGATATAAATAAGAATGCTTTCAAAAACATTTGTAATGAAAGTCTGCAATAAACAGAAACCAATCAATGCACATCACGGGACGAAAATGAAATCTTAGACAACACTAAGGGGTCGATTCCGATTCGGGCCGGAAAAAGCACCGACCGACTCGGATCCGGAAAAAATACCGACCGACACGTACCAGTGGCGCCCGACACGCCAAGTACGATGCAAGCCGCGATAAATCCGACCGACACGTCAGGAAACCAAGCCGACCGACCGAGCCGCTCGGAAAATAGCAATCCGGCCGGAAAAACACGCGAATCCAACCGACCGACACGCACCCGGAACAAATCCGACCGAATCGTACCCGCCAACTCCAACCCGCAAAGTACGATGCAAGGCGCGAAAAACACGACCGAGTCGGACGGAGGACAAGCCGTACGACCGACACGCATACAAAACCGAGCCGAAGCAACACAATACACCGCGACCGACGCGTACGCAGCATACAAAACTGCACAAACACAGCGTGGACGAAACGGAAAACACCGTACGAGACCAATGCAGGGTCCGACTCGGTCACAAGAACGTTTCCAACATACACAAACAGCACAAAGGAAAAATCAACCAAAAAAAGGCCAAACAAGCAATTACCAAGCCAATAAACACTGGGGGGGTGGGGACAGAGAACAAAGACACACCCACAACTCCACCTATATAAAGGACACAAATCACTACCATGAGCCTTTGCAAATGCCATTTCACTGCCAGCACCCAAGAGAAAGCAACCACACACCCACAGCTCATCCCTCACACAAGCCACACACCATCAGCACACCAACAAATACCTACCTCACATACACCCAGCAAAACACACACTCACACACCCTCACCTGCACACCAACACACACATCACTCACCATCACCACCCATCACCATGCCCCCAAGAAGAATCACAAGTTCCTAGATTGTGAATTGGAAGTCCTGGTAGACGAGATCCTCAGGGTGGAGCCACAGCTGTTTGGCACTCTGGTCCAACAGACCCCCATGTCGCAGAAAACCAAGATGTGGGAGAGGATCATCAACAGGGTGAACGCCCAATCACCATGTCGGCGCACAAAGACGGACATCCAGAACAGGTGGTATGACGTGCGCAGGAGGGTACGGGACCTGCTGAAGATAGACTACATCAACAGCCAACATACCGGCAGTGGCCCTCCTGCCAAGCCAATATACCTCAGGCCCTGGGAGGAGAAGGTGCGGGCCATCCTTCCGCCAGTGAGCGTATATGGACTAGAGAACATCCCAGAGCCTGGTGAGTACACAACAAATGTACACAATAAACTGCCACAAAACACACACATCACTGTCAAGGGGAGAGTCAAACCATGCACACATAGCAATTACACAGCAACTAGAACAGAATCATCCCAAAATGTGTATGTCAGTCAGATAAACACAACACATGCCATCAAAAAAGTCACATCCAACTGTGCCAACACATGTACAAACACAACCACAACTACAGCTAGGCAGTGGCACAAATAGAACTAACACACACATCCACACATGTAGCCACCACAACAACACCAACACACAGTGAAGACCACTCAAAGGAAGGAATTCTGTGTATGCTGGCCAAGTCAGTGTAGCCAATAGCATCATGGGAGTCGCAGTCACACATATTGCCCCCCCACAACTGTCCCATCAACACCACCCTGAACCATGCTCACATCACAGGGAGTGGAGAAGGACTCACAAGATGGCTGACACTGGCTACTGCTGTGGGGAGCACAAGGCCCTGCTGCCAACTGTGCACCAACAAACAGCAGGACACCACTGACTGACATCCTGAGAGACAACTTACACTCCCTGCAATGCAAGCACGTTCCATGGTGGGCTATCTGGCTGGCTGGGTGGGAAGGGGACTTGCAGCACTGACTATAGTCACCAGCACCTCCCCTCACACCCCCCAACACAAACTCCACAGTACCCACCTGGTAGAATGCAATGCCCTCCATCCTAACACAATATCCCACAAAGCACCACCACCCTGGGTTATGTTGTGTGAAGCACAGGGACACTCTTGGGACTCTTAGCCAAACAACTGCCAGGACAACACTCCCAGCCATCCTGTCAGCACAGCCAGCCCACCCCACAGGGAAGCAGAGTCAAAAGGAAGGAAGCATGGGCATGCTGGGAAGGGGGTGGAGGCAATAGCATGATGGGAGTCGTAGTCACAGACATAGCTCACCCCCACAACTGTCCCATCAACACCACCCTGAACCATGCTCACATCACAGGGAGTGGAGAAGGACTCACAAGATGGCTGACACTGGCTACTGCTGTGGGGAGCACAAGGCCCTGCTGCCAACTGTGCACCAACAAACAGCAGGACACCACTGACTGACATCCTGAGAGACAACTTCCACTCCCTGCAATGCAAGCACGTTCCATGGTGGGCTATCTGGCTGGCTGGGTGGGAAGGGGGACTTGCAGCACTGACTATAGTCACCAGCACCTCCCCTCACACCCCCAACACAAACTCCACAGTACCCACCTGGTAGAATGCAATGCCCTCCATCCTAACACAAGATCCCACAAAGCACCACCACCCTGGGTTATGTTGTGTGAAGCACAGGGACACTCTTGGGACTCTTAGCCAAACAACTGCCAGGACAACACTCCCAGCCATCCTGTCAGCACAGCCAGCCCACCCCACAGGGAAGCAGAGTCAAAAGGAAGGAAGCATGGGCATGCTGGGAAGGGGGGTGGAGGCAATAGCATGATGGGATACGTAGTCACAGACATAGCTCACCCCCACAACTGTCCCATCAACACCACCCTGAACCATGCTCACATCACAGGGAGTGGAGAAGGACTCACAAGATGGCTGACACTGGCTACTGCTGTGGGGAGCACAAGGCCCTGCTGCCAACTGTGCACCAACAAACAGCAGGACACCACTGACTGACATCCTGAGAGACAACTTACACTCCCTGCAATGCAAGCACGTTCCATGGTGGGATAACTGACTGGGTGGGTGGGTGGGTGGGAAGGAGGTCTGGCTGTCAACCAAACACAATCAATGCAGACCATGTTCACACCCCAGAGAATACATAGAAATGCCCAAATAATGCAGGACAATGTGCCACACCAATATCAACCCCTGACTGTGACGACTTAGGACAATACAATGTACAGGCCCGCACCCGAGGCACAGTCACAACTGTCAGGTGTGTCAACCACTGATGCCTGCAGAAACATGACATACATTGTTTGTGTCTCCCAAAAACAGGTGATGATAGGGACACAGCAGCAGACGCTGAGGAGTCCCAGTCCCAGGCTCAAGAGGATGCCGAGCTCACTGGCGTCGTACAGCCTCTGTCCTCCTCGGACGATGAAGAACAACCTGGCACATCCGGTGCAAGTCAACATGCTGCACCAGCAGGACCACCAGCTGCAGCACCAGCAGGTCCACCAGCTGCACCCCCTGCACCCACCCCTCCAACGACTGTCACCACGAATACCATCCCTGCCGACATGGACAGAATAAGGAACAACACCAGCGCAGTGACCCTGGACCAACCTGGGGCCATGGACACCACCACCACCACCAACCCCAAGGTGGACCAGGGTTATCTGTGCGTGCAACTGCACACACTGCACATGTCAGCAGGGGTGGTGGGAGGGGTGGGAGACAGAGGTCGCTGCTTGCAGACGTTGCTGGTGTGCATGAAGACCCACAACTGGTACGCATAGCTGATGCGTACCAGTCCAGCACCCGGAGAGCTCAGCCAGGTAGTGGGGCTCCTCAGAGACATTAAACAGCAGCAGGCTGCCCATCATGCCCGCTTGGACTCCCACATGTCCCAAGTGGAGTCACACATGTCACGTGTGGACTCCCACATGTCACGTGTGGACTCCCACATGACCCGCGTGGAGTCCAAGTGGGATGTACTACATGAGATGACGGCGGTGCACAGGGACATTTTACAATGCCTCCGCCAGATGAACAGCAACCAGTCCACACCTCCCTGTGTGCCAACAACATCTGGTACCGAACAAACTGCAACTGCCACAGGGAGGGAGGAGGACTCTGGCGGAGAGTCCCCTGCACCGCAGCAGCCTGCACTTGAGGGCCCCCCCAAGAAGAGGGGTCGTCCGAGGAGGGGAAAGTGAGAGGCTGATGGCCAAGCGCAACTCCCAGGAAGCCTGAACCTGTTCTGGATTTTCGCCTTTGTGCACAGACTGTTCACCCTGTTGATGGCAACACTACTCCCACACATTGCATGGGGAGTATAAGTTGGAACAATGTGTCAGACAACAGTGGCCCCGATACTGGGGATCCTGTCTACCTGGACTTTCTATTCATCTAGGAACTTGGGATTGCAAGATTCATGTACAGCACAATCCATCCTATGCACTATTATCACAATAAACACACTAATACACCATACTTGCCTCTGTCGTGATTCCAACGTGGGTGCTGTTATGGGGATGATGAACTGCAAAATTACACAGTGTATGCGAACTGCAACAGCAAGGACAACACAGGCATGTGAGTACAGGCAACGTGACACATATGAGGGAGACACACCACCAGGGCTACACAACACATACACACCTAGGCCATCTGACTCATTGCCTACACTGATGTTGCCAGGGAAGACGGTGCAATGCACAGACACCACACCCATTCCCAGTTGTAGTCAAGTAGCCCACAGGTGCAGTAAGCAAATGGCAGTCAAATGTGTGACCACAGACAACGCACATCACAAAGTGAAGCACAGGTTTATTACACAGTTGCAACATGCTGTAACCACTACAGATGCAAGGTAATCCCACCTGGCAGCGGGCACACAGTCAACAACTGTAGACTGAAGGAAGTCCATGGGTGTGGCGCACATCACCTGTAGGGACACAACAGCTACCAGCCTGGATGTGCAATCACGTCGTCGGTGGACACAGTTGACCAAGCGAATCTGAAAGTACCCTGTGAAGGACAGAAATGACACACAGTCAAAAGCAATGCAGTACAGGACAGAACAGCAAAACTCATGCACAATACATGTTACAAGATACCCACCCAGAACCAAGTTAGCATGTCAACACTGTTGGGAAGTACAGCCCACCTGTCACCACACATCGCAACACACATCCTGTCAAGTAGCCCATGGACACACTCCAACAGCACCAGAGCACCACCCACACATCATGCCAACTCACATCATTCACATGACACCTCAGGATACTCACATTCAGCTAAAGAAGTTGGTGATGAGCTGTGTGCGGACATCACCATCACCATCATCATCATCATCGTCACTGGCATCGTGGTCCAGGCCAGGATCCTCCACAGGTGGCGGATGTTGGTCATCGTCATCCTGGATGAGAGGCAACTCCTTCCGCACTGCCAGGTTGTGGAGCATGCAGCAGACGATGATAATCTTGCACACTTTCGCAGGGGCATATGGGAGGGACCCTCCGGTCTTGTCCAGGCAGCGGAAGCGGCTCTTCAGGAGACCAAAGGTCCGCTCAATCACTCTCCTGGTCCGACCATGTGCCTCATTGTAGCGCATCTGGGCAGGTGTCACAGGGTTCCTGAGGGGTGTCAGCAACCACGGCATGTTGGGGTATCCCGAGTCACCTACGGACAGACAAGTGCACATCAGCTGACTTGGAAAAGTGGGCGGAATACTACAGATCAGATCACACACAATGGCACAAAGTCAGTACACACCGACAAGCCAGGCACGCTGGTTCTGCATCTGTGCCATCAACCTGGGGATGCGACTACTCCTCATCACAAAGGCATCGTGTGCTGAACCAGGGAAACGGGCACACACGTGTGTGATGGTCATGTCTGCAAGACACACCACCAGTGCATTGACCGAGTGGTAGTGCTTGCGGTTCCTGTAGGCCTGCTCCTGGGCCTGTGGTGGTACCAAAGCCACATGTGTCCCATCAATGGAGCCAATGACATGCGGCATCCTCCCCAGGGCATAAAAGTCACTCTTCACGTCAGTGAGTCGTCGCAGTCTAGGGAAATAGATGTACCGGTTCAGGAAGAGCAACATTGCCGCCAAAACATCGCGGAGCACACGGCTGAACATGGTCTGTGACATCCCACCAGCAGACGCCACAGTATGTTGGAAGGTACCGGTGGCAAAGAAGTGTAGGGCTGCCATCACCTTCACCTTGGGGGTCAGCGCTGTAGGATACGGCCGGCCAGGCTGCAAATGTGGGGACAACTGCACTGCCAAATCCTCAATCAGCTGCCTGGTGAAGCGGTACCGTCGGATGCTGTCCCGTTCCACCATCGTTGCCAGGTCTGGGAATGGCCGATGGACAGCAGGAGCCCTGCAGTGCAGAGGAGAAGTAAGCAAGATCGTCAGTCACCCCACATATGCGGCATTGAACACACTCAAGATCCCAACATACATCATCATGAGGCACAACTACATGAAGTGTGCAGTACCGGAGCGACATTTATGGTACATACATGGCCAACATCTGTCAACACGGTCCTACAGGTGGCATCAATTTGTCCCTGTTTGGCCCATTGGATATCATGATGCTGTGTCACAGTCACCCCCAGTGACATGTGAGGACAGATGTGCCCCAGGCACCACAGCTCAACGACAGGCACATTCCCAGGGACCCTGTAATGCCACATGGACACTGGCATCACCTGGAGTATCATGTGTACACCACAACAAAACAAACATGACCCCCACAGGTAGTGGCCACACTTGCCATGGCAGGAGAGCCATGGACGTCTGTGACACACACGCACAACATCAGAGTCCATGCACACACAACGTGGATGTGGAGACTGTCTCCCATTGTGCACATGAAATCAGAGACATTGTAAACACTACATGCACAAAGACTGTGGAGGGCCATCACTATTGTGCCACTGGGACACCCTGGCTCAAACATACCGTCCCACATGGGACTCACGGGGTATGTGACATGACATACACAAACACCACTGTGAAATGTGACCATGGCACATGCACAGATATGAACAGTTGCACATCACAGTGGTCACGTACACGTAACACCCATGATCCTGTCCCCATGAACACGTGCACAGCCTGGGGGTGGCTGCCCACAGGTGACACCCACAGGACAACATGTACACCAACATACACACAATAGGAAATGCAGCCTTACATGCCTTATGATAAGGTTTGGACAGGCTGTCGTGATGTAGGTGTGCCCCTCACTCCCTGGGAGCTATCTGTGGCTGGCATATGTCCATCTGAGACAGGCATGCTGACATATGCCAGTCACATGTACAGTGATGCGTTGTACTGCAATGGACCGATCGGTGCCTCCGGCCGGCCCATTGCATTCAATGTGTCTGGGTGCGCGTTGTACCCCTGTGCGCGTTGAACAGCAATGGACCGATCGGTGCCTCCGGCCGGCCCATTGCATTCAATGTGTCGTGGTGCAGCGTTGTACCCCTGTGCGCGTTGTACTGCAATGGACCGATCGGTGCCTCCGGCCGGCCCATTGCATTCAATGTGTGCGGGTACGCGTTGTACCCCTGTGCGCGTTGAACAGCAATGGACCGATCGGTGCCTCCGGCCGGCCCATTGCTTTCAATGTGTGCGGGTACGCGTTGTACCCCTGTGCGCGTTGAACAGCAATGGACCGATCGGTGCCTCCGGCCGGCCCATTGCATTCAATGTGTGCGAGTGCGCGTTGTACCCCTGTGCGCGTTGAACAGCAATGGACCGATCGGTGCCTCCGGCCGGCCCATTGCATTCAGTATGTGCGGGTACGCGTTGTACCCCTGTGCGCGTTGAACAGCAATGGACCGATCGGTGCCTCCGGCCGGCCCATTGCATTCAATGTGTGCGGGTACAGCGTTGTACCCCTGTGCGCGTTGTACTGCAATGGACCGATCGGTGCCTCCGGCCCGGCCCATTGCATTCAATGTGTGCGGGTGCGCGTTGTACCCCTGTGCGCGTTGAACAGCAATGGACCGATCGGTGCCTCCGGCCGGCCCATTGCATTCAATGTGTGCGGGTACGCGTTGTACCCCTGTGCGCGTTGTACTGCAATGGACCGATCGGTGCCTCCGGCGGCCCATTGCATTCAATGTGTGCGAGTGCGCGTTGTACCCCTGTGCGCGTTGAACAGCAATGGACCGATCGGTGCCTCCGGCCGGCCCATTGCATTCAATGTGTGCGGAGTGCAGCGTTGTACCCCTGTGCGCGTTGTACTGCAATGGACCGATCGGTGCCTCCGGCCGGCCCATTGCATTCAATGTGTGCGGGTACGCGTTGTACCCCTGTGCGCGTTGTACTGCAATGGACCGATCGGTGCCTCCGGCCGGCCCATTGCATTCAATGTGTGCGGGTGCGCGTTGTACCCCTGTGCGCGTTGAACAGCAATGGACCGATCGGTGCCTCCGGCCCGGCCCATTGCTTTCAATGTGTGCGGGTACGCGTTGTACCCCTGTGCGCGTTGAACAGCAATGGACCGATCGGTGCGCACCCATTGACAATGGGCTTGCC